>OX451735.1:192883700-193616200 GCA_948472305.1 Vicia faba
ATGATGAAGTGGATGAAGCTAAGTTCGACAGCTGGATTTATCCGACGGTCGACAGTGGACCTAGCAATTGGATTGCGAAAGACAACCTACCTGTTACTTTTGTTACGGAGTAATGAATTCCTTTGTTTTTGTTATTTGTAATAAACAATGAATTAAAACTCTATGGCCCGGTGTCTTACCCGGGGCACCGTGGTTTCATTTGTGAGGGCATATTAATTGTCATTTCATATATCATGAATAAAGACCTTGGACGTTTTCTCACATTTCAAATCTTATGCTCCTTTTCTTCCTTTCCTTTCTTTATATATTGCAAAATAGTTGTATTTACACACACTCACTCATACAGGTTCCAATCCACTCTGGATCTCACTGGTAACGACTCTACTACTGCCAGTTATGACTTCGAAAATCCGATTAACTTAGTCGAAGACGAAGGTGAAGATGATTGCGAAGTGCCTGGCGAGCTTGCAAGACTGTTACTCCAGGAAGAGAAGGCAATTCAACCACATGAAGAGCCGGTGGAAACAATAAATCTGGGTACTGATACAGATAGGAAGGAAGTCAAGATTGGCGCCAACCTAGAGCTCAGCGTGAAGCAACGGTTGACTCAGATGTTACATGATTATATGGAGATCTTTGCCTGGTCCTACGAAGACATGCCCGGGTTGGATACCGACATTGTGGTCCATCATTTGCCTACCAAGGAAGACTGCCCTCCGGTTAAGCAAAAGGTCCGCCGTATGCGTCCAGAGATGTCTGAGAAGATCAAAGTCGAGGTTATGAAACAGTTTGATGCCGGTTTTCTTGCAGTGACTTCTTACCCTCAGTGGGTTGCTAATGTGGTGCCGGTACCGAAGAAGGATGGTAAGGTCAGAATGTGTGTTGACTACAGGGATCTGAACAGGGCCAGCCCCAAGGATGACTTCCCTCTACCTCACATTGATGTCCTTGTCGACAATACTGCTCAGCACAAGGTGTTCTCTTTCATGGATGGTTTTTCAGGGTATAATCAGATCAAGATGGCTCCGGAAGACATGGAAAAAACTACCTTTGTTACTCAGTAGGGCACCTTCTGCTACAAGGTCATGCCTTTTGGACTGAAGAATGCTGGGGCAACCTACCAACGTGCCATGGTTGCTTTATTTCATGACATGATCCATCATGATATAGAAGTGTATGTCGACGACATGATTACAAGGTCCCAAACTGAGGAGGAACACCTTGATCATCTGCAGAAATTGTTTGACCGTCTGAAGCTGTACAAGCTGAGGTTGAACCCAAACAAGTGCACCTTCGGGGTCAGATCTGGAAAGTTGCTAGGCTTCGTTGTAAGTGACAAGGGTATTCAAGTGGACCCTGCCAAGGTTAAAGCCATTCAAGAGATGCCAGTTCCCAAGACAGAGAAAGAGGTCAGAGGCTTTCTAGGACGCCTGAATTATATTGCTCGATTCATCTCGCATTTAACCGCTACTTGTGAACCAATCTTCAAGCTGCTGAAGAAAGATCAGGTAGTACGTTGGAATGATGAATGTCAGGCCGCTTTTGACAGAATCAAAGAGTATCTCCAAGAACCACCCATTCTTATGCCACCGGTTGAAGGGAGACCTCTGATACTATACCTGACGGTACTTGACAACTCAATGGGGTGTGTGCTGGGGCAGCATGACGAGTCTGGCCGAAAAGAGCATGCCATTTATTACCTTTGCAAAAAGTTTACCGACTGTGAGACCCGATACTCACTGCTCGAGAAAACTTGCTGCGCTTTGGTATGGGCTGCTCGCCGGCTGAGACAGTATATGCTGACTCACACTACCTTGTTGATCTCAAAGATGGATCCTATAAAGTACATATTTGAAAAGCCTGCTCTGTCTGGGAGAATAGCAAGATGGAAAATGATCTTGACAGAATACGACATCCAGTACACGACCCAGAAAGCCATCAAAGGAAGTGTATTGGCAGACCACTTGGCACATCAGGCAGTAGACGACTATCAGTCAATGAACTTCGAATTTCCTGACGAGAGTATCATGATAGTGACTGATTATGAAGTACCTGGACCGGATGAAGGACCTGAGGAAGGATCCCGATGGTCTATGCACTTTGACGAAGCCTCCAATGCTTTGGGTAACGGCATCGGCGCTGTGATCATATCTCCTCAAGGCACTCATACTCCACTCACTGCCCGGCTATGCTTCAACTGCACCAACAACATGGCGGAGTATGAGGCATGCATCATGGGTCTTCAAGCTGCGATCGACCTAAGGATCAAGTATCTGAGTGTCTTCGAAGATTCCGCTCTCGTGATCAATCAGATCAAAGGAGAGTGGGATACGAAACATCCGAATCTTATTCCTTACAGAGAATGTGTGTTGACCTTGATCCCCCACTTCACAGAGATAACCTTTGAACATTTTCCAAGAGAGGAGAATCAGCTGGCGGACGCGTTAGCTACGATGTCTTCCATGTTCAAAGTCAAGTGGGACAATGAGGCTCCCCGGATCATCATCTGGAAATTGGACAAACCGGCATACTGTTGTGATCTCGAGACTGAATTGGTGACTGAGAAGCCTTGGTACCATGAGGTGAAGAGATATTTGGAAGCTCAGGAGTATCCTAAAGGTGCGTCTGTCAATGATAAGAAGTTTCTGAGAAGGTTCGTAGCGAAGTTCTTCCTTAGCAACGGCATCCTGTATAAGCGAAACCATGATTCGACCTTACTGCGTTGTGTGGATAAGACTGAAGCAAAAAGGATCATGGTAGAGCTACATGAAGGAACCTTCGGAACACATTCCAGTGGACACACTATGGCAAAGAAAATCCTTCGGGCAGGGTATTTCTGGTCCACAATGGAAGCCGACTGTTACCAACATTCTCGGACATGTCACAAATGCCAGATTTACGCAGACAAGGTGCACGTTCCTCCAGTTCCTCTGAATGTCTTGACTTCACCTTGGCCTTTTGCAATGTGGGGCATAGATATGATCGGCGAGATTAAACCTACAGCGTCCAATGGGCATCGCTTCATCCTGGTAGCGATTGATTACTTCACGAAGTGGGTTGAAGCAGCTTCCTACGCTACAGTAACCAAGAATGTTGTGGCACGGTTCATTCGGCATAACTTGATCTGTCGATACGGCGTCCCAGAAAGGATCATTACAGACAACGGTACCAATCTTAATAACAAGATGATCACTGAGCTCTGCGAGCAGTTTAAGATACAGCACCATAACTCTTCTCCTTACCGGCCGAAGATGAATGGGGTTGTAGAAGCAGCAAATAAGAATATCAAGAAAATCGTGCAGAAGATGACAGTGACTTATAAAGATTGGCACGAGATGTTACCGTTCGCTCTTCATGGGTACCGTACCTCAGCAAGGACGTCAACCGGGGCAACTCCGTTCTCCTTGGTCTACGGCATGGAGGCAGTCTTACCGATCGAAGTGCAAATACCCTCTCTCCGGATAATGAAGGATGCAGACCTGAGTGAAGATGATTGGATCCAGACACGACTTGATCAGCTAAATCTGATTGACGAAAAGAGACTTGCTGCTATTTGTCACGGTCAGACGTATCAAAAACGGATGATCAGGGCATTTAACAAAAAGGTTAGACCACAAGAATATCAAGTTGGGGATCTGGTAATCAAGCGTATTATCCTTCCTCAGAGTGATCCAAGGGGCAAATGGACCCCTACGTACGAAGGGCCATTTGTGGTAAAACATGTGTTCTCAAGAGGAGCCATGATCCTAACCACCATGGATGGGGACGACCTTCCTCACCCCGCCAATGCAGACATAGTAAAAAGATACTACGCATAATAAAGACCCGCTAGGTTGACATACCTAGGCAAAAATTAGGGCTTCCCGGCGAACCAAAAGGGTTCGGGCAAAATGAAGGGATGAAATGAAAAAATCTGTACACCCGGCAAGTCGAAAACCTGAAAAGGCGGCTTGGGCAAAAATGGGTATCCCGGTGGACCGAAAACCCGAAAGGGCGGTCCAGGCAAAAGTTAGGGATAAAGCGTAATACTATGTCTCATTGGATCACCTTGCATCCAGAATCCGGTATCAATATCAAGTTCAAACGGCATCGATCAATCAGCTTCATCGTCAACTAGGTCATCAAGTGATGAGACGCTCGAAGATATAAAGGCGATAGCAGTGTTGGAACCCAGTGGGATTATTCTTTTCACATAGCTGTTTTGTTTTCCCTTTGTACAAATTTGTATAAACTCTCTTGTTCGGCGGCGTTCTCTTACTAGGACGTCAGCCTCTTGTATATAAATGCCCATTTACAGGCAAACTCAAAATCAATACAAAAATCACTTTTCAGTTAAAACTGCCTTTTGTTTTTTCCTTTTCTGTTTTGTTTTGCGAAGAACGTCCAAGGTTCAATTTGTGATATATGCATTTGACAATAATTGCTAACTCATAAATATTTGCATACGAAACAAAGGATTAATTACAGGTATTATTAGAAACAGGGGCAATAATGAGTGGTCTAAGCGATCTAATTGTTCTGTCCACCAAGGTACCAAGGTAAGTTCAGCCGAAGAACATAACCAGTATACCTTAAATCCCCAGAGAGTAAGTCAGCAAGTCAATGCACTCTCCCCAAGCAAGGTTATACTATCAGCCTTATGGAAGTTGGGTATCCTCCAGCAGATCTCAACATTCCTCAGCAAAGTATACGAACATTCCTAACAAGCATCCCCGGCAGTCTTGATCTAAGACTGTTCCCCGACGGTATACCAGACATTCAGTGGAATCTCTTCCCCAATATATCTCAAAGAGTTCCCCAGGAGAGTCCAGTATAGTTCAAGATTTCCCCAGGAAAGTTGGAATCCATCTCCCCAAGCAGTAAGCTTATCCCCAGTAGATTCCGGAAGCTTCTCCCCCGCAGAGCACGAACGCGTCCCCCAGCTTTATTCAAAGGTTATTTCCCTACCAGGATGTAACTGGGTTATCCTCAGCCAAAAGCCACGGAAAGATCGTCCCCGACAAAGTCTTCCTATCCCCAGCGGAGTCTATTAACGCTTCCAACATATTAATGGTATCCCCAGCGAAGTTACCATCAACATCCCAGCAAAGTATCTCTCTCCCCACAGAGTATTGTTCCCCAGCAAGGTCGCTAGAGTAGTTATTCCCCGCAGAGTAATCTCTTCATCAAGTTTATCCCCCAATGGAGTTATCTTCTCCTACCGGTATTCTTGCAACCATCATCCCCAGCGGAAGCAAAGATCTATTCTCCAACATCAGCCCAGGATGTGACTTCCCGGCACCCGTCAAGGATTTACTTTCCTAGACAAAAAGATACGTTCATAAACATCACATTTCCATACATTATAGCATGCATATACGCATCATACCTTACAATCTCATTTATTTTGAGAACATCATTGCTCGATCCATATCACGCATTGCATATGACTGACCTTTACTTTTCAGCAAAGATCCAGTTAAGTTCTCAGCTATGTCCAAGATTTTCGTCTGGTTCAGTTAAATCGATTCTGATTTTTCTGATTCTTATCCAGTCAAAGTTAGTCAAAGGCCTTCTCTGGTTCAGTCAGATCGACCCTAAGATCTCCCTGATTCTTATCCAGTTGAAGATATTCCAAGGCCTTCTCTGGTTCAGTCAGATCGACCCTAAGATCTCCCTGATTCTTATCCAGTTGAAGATATTCCCAGACCTTGCCTGGTTCAGTTAAATCGACCCTAAGATTTTCCTGATTCTTATCCATTCAAAGGCCTTCTCTGGTTCAGTCAGATCGACCCTAAGATCTCCCTGATTCTTATCCAGTTGAAGATTCCAAGACCTTGCCCGGTTCAGTTAAATCGACCCTAAGATTTTCCTGATTCTTATCCAGTCAAAGGCCTTCTCTGGTTCAGTCAGATCGACCCTAAGATCTCCCTGATTCTTATCCAGTTGAAGATATTCCAAGACCTTGCCCGGTTCAGTTAAATCGACCCTAAGATTTTCCTGATTCTTATCCAATCAAAGGCCTTCTCCGGTTCAGTCAGATCGACCCTAAGATCTCCCTGATTCTTATCCCAGTAGAAGACATCCAAGATTCTCTCAGCGTTCCTGTTGAGGTAGTAATCGCCCCAAGATTCTCTCAGCGTTCCTGTTGAGGTAGTAATCGCCCCAAGATTCTCTCAGCGTTCCTGTTGAGGTAGTAATCGCCCCAAGATTCTCTCAGCGTTCCTGTTGAGGTAGTAATCGCCCCAAGATTCTCTCACCGTTCCTGTTGAGGTAGTAATCGCCCCAGATTCTCTCATCGTTACTGTTGAGGTAGTAATCGCCCTAGGTTCTCTCATCGTTCCGTTGAGGTAGTAACCATTCCTGATTCATTCATCACCGTTTGAAGCTCCAGACCTGATTCCTGGAACCAACCATGGTGCATCTACACAAAGAGTTTGAAGACCAGCTCCTGTAACAGGCCAGGTAATCATCTTTCTTTTTTCAGGTACGCAGGTTCTCGCTAAGGAATCTCTTACGCGATCGACACCCAGATGGCATCTATAAGCCCATCCACTTATCCATCACCTCTCAGCATGGCATCTGTAAGCCCATCTTCCTGTCCATCAATCTCCAAATGGAATTTGTAAGCCCATTCCCACCATCACACTGCCAACATGTGAGCACAAATTTCTGGGCACTCTAGTGTTCAATCATCTTCCACCTTCGGATTACGAAAGGCACGTCAGCCAATCTACATCCTCAGATCTAAGAAGATTGAACAGGGGCAACTGTTGTACCCCAAAATTTTCCCTCCCATATTCTTCAAGATTTGCAAAGAGCATGCTTCAAAATCTCCCAAAGGTTGCACAGTTCAATGGCCTCCTAACAGTCAAAAATTAGGGTTTTTGTTCTGGCAAAGAAATTGAAGTTTCCAAGGGTCCAATCAAGTCCCACATGCCTATAAACATTGTCAAGCATCCAGATGCAAGGTTTCAAGACTTACAGCACAAAATTGCACAGTCAAAAACCCTAATTGCTCAACAGTCAACTGCAGGGGCAAAATGGTCATTTGACAGTCAAAAGTCCAAATTTTTGGTCAACATCTTATTTTGAAGCCACAAACATCATTTGATCAATGCTTGATCATGATTTTCAAGGCATGGCTCAAAAAGTCTCAAGATGCAAAAGTTTCCATATTTGGACAGTTGAAAAAGTCAACTGTAAATTGACCAGGGCATAACTTCCACATGGTTTATCAGAAAAATTCCATCCAAAGCTCATTTTGAAGAGAAAGACATTTCCTACAACTCCTCTTCACACTTCAAGTCCAAGAAATGCTCTCACAAAAAGTTATCAATTTCAACATTATAGGTCATTTTCAAAAGTCAACAAAAAGGGACTTTAAGTCAAAGACCATAACTTGAGATTGGTAAATCAAAATGACATGGGACCAAAGGAATTGGTTAGAGGACTTCAATACCTTTCCAAAATGTCTAAGAACATGATCAAAGCTTAAAAATTGAGCAAGATATGCCTTGTGGAAGTTGGGAAATTTTTGGGAATTTTGAAAAGTCAACTTTGCTTCAAATGCCTCAAAATTGCTAATGGGCCACAATTTCTTCCAAGAATCACCATCCAAAAGCTATGCACGACCCATTGACCCAAAGGGGAGTTATTTTCTTTTTTTTTTATTAATTATTTGAATTTTTAATGTTATTAATTCATTTAATTAAAATTAAATATGAAAAAATACTCAAGCATGTATTTTAAATCTTTTTATGCAACTAATAGGTCTATCATAAACTCAAGATTTCGTGCATCACTAAAAAGGCAAGAATCTTCATTTGATTGGCATGAGAAAGGTATGAAAAAGATTGAAAAATCATGGAAGATCACAAAAATTCAAAGGCATTAAAACTTGGATGTTGGGCTTGTTTTGTTGACCTAAAACATTCACATACATATACATATTGCGACCCTAATGCACAAAAGAAGCTAGCTGCGCTCAGAATCAAGAACCCAAACTCACTTTTTTCTAAAAAACCTCAAAATTGTTTTGGCATCTAGAAGGCATTTCAAGGCCTGAAAAGTATCTCAAAAGCTTGCTGAGACTTTCCTGAACATAACCCAATACGTTTCAAGCCTCCATACACAAAGAACTGGTAGAATGAAGTCGTCCTGTCCATGAATTTTTGCATAATCGTACTTTGAATTTCATGCCATATTAATGCATTTTAAATATTGTTTTACACTAACATGATTATGCTGAAGCTTTTGGTGCCTTTTAATTGAACTAATCATGCCTGTAGCGAAAGATGCCATGGAAATTTTCTAGGTTTTCATAAGCTCGAAATTGGGGTTTCTTTCCCATGGAAAAATTGGCCGTCCTAACCTACACCATTGGAATCAGAAGCTTCATACGAACTAATTCCACGCATCGCGCTCAATTTATGATCAACGGTGTTCTATTCGCTATTTTTGTATGTGTCATTTAGTGGGGGTTTAAAACCCCCGCTATCCATGTTTTATTTGCAGGAAACATGAAGAAGAAGGAGGATGTGTCCCCTGATAATAGGCACGTTTGAATTTTCGCGCGATGGACATCACTAAGCGTTATGTCGTGTTATGTTATTCGCTGGCCAATTCCAATACAACGTGCGCGCGTAGCTCAGATGGTTGGATGTGTAATGGGTAAACGCTGGGACCTGGGTTCAATTCCCAGGTCCCCCTATATATTTCATGCTTTTTCAATTAACATGCTTCTGTGCAGCGTACCATCCAAGGACTATCATGCAGCCTCGCTTCTCAACTCGCCACATGGCTTCAGAGACCAATCTAATGGCCATATCACGCAGATCACCATACCCACTAGTCAACCATGTATACGTGAACGCTGAAAGTCAAACAGGCTAAACTTCTATTGGGCCAAATTACTGCAGATCAACCTCCTCAATTTGGGTCAACACCCCTAATGTTTGCATATTCTTTTAATTTCTTTTCTTCTCTTTTCTTTTTTTATTTTATTCTTTTGACCACTTTTATTTAATTTATTTCAAATAATTTTCATAAGACACAAAAAAATCAGAAAAGTCAAAATAAAAATATGTTTTAATATTTAATTCATAAATAGTTTTGTAAATAAATTTTGTTAACTAATTTAGTTTTAATCTTAGGTTTAATTGTAATGTTTTTTAATAAACTAAAAAATGTAGAAATTAGGGTTTTAATACTTTTATTCTTTTTTTCCTTTTTTTTTACCATTATTAAATATTAATTATTTTTGTAACTAAATATGCCATTTAAATAATTAGGGTTAAATTAGGTTACAACTTAAACATTTTTTTTTATAAATTAAAAAACAATTAGAATTAGGGTTTCCTATAATAATTAATTTTCTCATTAAATTTCATAAATACAAAAACTCCAAAAAAAAAAGGTTATTTCTTTTATTTAATTTAATTAATTTATGATTTCAATTTAATTTCTTTAAAAGGGTCCAACGCCCTCGCATTCTCGATTCTATTTCTTTTCACACATTTACTTTTATTTCCTTTTTTAAATTTCATGTAATTGCCCCAAAGCTTTGTAATAGATAATTAGGATATTTACTTTCCGCGTTTTTATTTATTTCAAATCGGGTCTTGGTTTAATTTGGCGATGTAGACTCGCGCCTTTGTAATAGCGTAGGACTTTTATCTTCCCGCACTTTTTAACTGCTAATAATTTGCATGAAAGAATGAATGGCCAAAAATAAAATCAAAGCGTAGATCACCGATGCATGACAAGACAAACAATAACTGAAAATAACACACAATTCACACACCACTCCTAGGGTACGTCTCATTGTTGCCTTGCCCCTCGAAACGTGGTCGTCGAGTAGAGGATGTTTTAGTAAGTCCTCATGTCCAAGAACATGGCATGGGGGTAGCTTCTAAGGTGTCTTCCTATTGCTCTGGTGACCACATTGTCCCTAATCCTCGAATTGACCCGAACACCTCCAACGGTGGTGCTACCTACCTCTCAATGGTGGGATGGCATTACCTTAAGAACATTTACACAGACTAATTCCTTAGGGTAGGTAGATGACTCGTAGATACTTGCTCTAATTTAAAACAAAATCAAAAACTTCTTTTCACACCGACACTTTTCAAAAAGCTTTCAAAAACAACTTTTCAAACACTCTTGAGGACTGATACAAGAGTCGAACTGAAATTTTAAAACGAAACCTTTTTTTAAACCCACAGTTAAAAAAGCAAACAAACATTTTGAAAACACAAATGAACAAGTATCTAAGAGCCCATGGATAACCATGGATAGAAAGGGTGCTAACACCTTCCCTTTCTATAAATCTACCTCTCGAACCAAGAACTAATCTCAATAAGGAATTTTTCTGTGCTTTTGTCCTTTCCATGTTGGAGAAAATAAAAGACGGTGGCGACTCTTGCTTCCGCGACATTTCGCGAACCAGCATTAAACAGTCAGTTCCAGATCCACCGATCACACCCCCCAACATTGGCAGCAGCAGAAACAGTGGTTGAAGAGGACTTTCCCTTGAAGATGGCTTCCTTGAAGGACGCCCGGGCTGTAATCAAGAAAGGTGAATGTGCTAACTGGGGCAGGCTCCCTGATTTTACACCTAAGACTGACAAGTTTGGACTGGGTTTTACTGTAGAGGCTCAGAGGGCTGTGTGCAAAGCTAGAACCGGAAGACCTCCTGTGCTCATCACCAATCCAGGAGTGAATGCTATTGGGGATGAAGATGAAGTGGAAGAATCGGAGTTCAATAGCTGGATCTACCCGACGATTGACGGTGGATTGAACAATTGGACCTCCAAAGATCATACTCCTGTTACTTTTGTTACGCAGTAATAAACTCCTTTGTTTTTGTTATTTGTAATAAACAATGAATTGAAACTCTATGGCCCGGTGTCTTACCCGGGGCACCGTGGTTTCATTTGTGAGGGCATATTAATTGTCATTTCATATATCATGAATAAAGACCTTGGACGTTTTCTCGCACTTCAAATCTTATGCTCTTTTTCTTTCTTTCCTTTCTTTATATATTGTAAAACAGCTGTATTTACACACACTCACTCATACAGGTTTCAATCCACTCTGGATCTCACTGGTAACGACTCTATTACTGCCAGTTATGACTTCGAAAATCCGATCAACTTAGCCGAAGACGAAGGTGAAGATGATTGCGAAGTGTCTGGCGAGCTTGCAAGACTGTTACTCCAGGAAGAGAGGGCAATTCAACCACACGAAGAGCCGATGGAAACAATAAATTTGGGTACTGAGATGGACAGAAAGGAAGTTAAGATTGGTGCCAACCTAGAGCTCGGCGTGAAGCAACGGTTGACTCAGATGTTACATGATTATGTGGAGATCTTTGCTTGGTCCTACGAAGACATGCCTGGGTTAGATACTGACATTGTGGTCCATCATTTGCCTACCAAGGAAGACTGCCCTCTGGTTAAGCAGAAGGTCCGCCGTATGCGTCCAGAGATGTCTGAGAAGATCAAAGCCGAGGTTATGAAACAGTTTGATGCCGGGTTTCTCGCAGTGACTTCTTACCCTCAGTGGGTTGCTAATGTGGTTCCGGTACCAAAGAAGGATAGTAAGGTCAGAATGTGTGTTGATTACAGAGATCTGAACAGGGCAAGCCCCAAGGATGACTTCCCCCTACCTCACATTGACGTCCTGGTTGATAATACTGCTCAGCACAAAGTGTTCTCCTTCATGGACGGCTTTTCAGGTTATAATCAGATCACGATGGCTCCTGAAGACATGGAAAAGACTACCTTTGTTACTCAGTGGGGCACCTTCTGCTACAAGGTCATGCCTTTTGGACTGAAAAATGTTGGGGCAACCTACCAACGTGCCATGGTTGCTTTATTTCATGACATGATCCATCATGAGATAGAAGTGTATGTTGACGACATGATTGCAAGGTCCCAAACTGAGGAGGAACACCTTGACCATCTGTAGAAACTGTTTGACCATCTGAAACTGTACAAGCTGAGGTTGAACCCGAACAAGTGCACCTTCGGGGTAAGGTCTGGAAAATTGCTAGGCTTCGTGGTAAGTGACAAGGGTATTCAAGTGGACCCTGCCAAAGTTAAAGCCATTCAAGAGATGCCAGTTCCTAAGACAGAGAAAGAGGTCAGAGGCTTTCTAGGACGCCTGAATTATATTGCTCGATTCATCTCACACCTAACTGCTACCTGTGAACCAATCTTCAAGCTGCTGAAGAAAGATCAGGTAGTACGTTGGAACGATGAATGTCAGGCCGCTTTTGACAGAATCAAGGAGTATCTCCAAGAACCACCCATTCTTATGCCACCGGTTGAAGGGAGACCTCTGATACTATACCTGACAGTACTTGATAACTCAATGGGGTGTGTGCTGGGGCAGCATGACGAGTCTGGCCGAAAAGAGCATGCCATTTATTACCTTAGCAAAAAGTTTACCGACTGTGAGACCCGATACTCATTGCTCGAGAAAACTTGTTGCGCTTTGGTATGGGCTGCTCGCCGGCTGAGACAGTATATACTGACTCACACTACCTTGTTGATCTCAAAGATGGATCCTATAAAGTACATATTTGAAAAGCCTGCTCTGTCTGGGAGAATAGCAAGATGGTAAATGATCTTGACAGAATACGACATCCAGTACACGACCCAGAAAGCCATCAAAGGAAGTGTATTGGAAGACCACTTGGCACATCAGGCAGAAGACAACTATCAGTCAATGAACTTCGAATTTCCTGACGAGAGTATCATGATAGTGACTGATTGTGAAGTACCTGGACCGGATGAAGGACCTGAGGAAGGATCCCGATGGTCTATGCACTTTGACGGAGCCTCTAACGCTTTGGGTAACGGCATTGGCGCTGTGATCATATCCCCCCAAGGCACTCATACTCCACTCACTGCCCGGCTATGTTTCAACTTCACCAACAACATGGCGGAGTATGAGGCATGCATCATGGGTCTCCAAGCTGCGATTGACTTAAGGATCAAGTTTCTAAGTGTCTTCGGAGATTCCTCTCTCGTGATCAATCAGATCAAAGGAGAGTGGGATACGAAACATCTGAATCTTATTCCTTACAAAGAATGTGTGTTGACCTTGATCCCCCACTTCACAGAGATAACCTTTGAACATTTCCCAAGAGAGGAGAATCAGTTGGTGGACGCGTTAGCTACGATCTCTTCCATGTTCAAAGTCAAATGGGATAATGAGGGTCCCCGGGTCATCATATGGAAACTGGACGAACCGGCATACTGTTGTGATCTTGAGACTGAATTGGTGACTGAGAAGCCTTGGTACCATGATGTGAAAAGATATTTAGAAGCTCTGGAATACCCTGAAGGTGCCTCTGTCAATGATAAGAAGTTTCTAAGAAGATTCGCAGCGAAGTTCTTCCTCAGCAACGGCATTCTGTACAAGCGAAACCATGATTCGACCTTACTGCGTTGTGTAGATAAGACTGAAGCAGAAAGGATCATGGCAGAACTGCATGAGGGTACCTTCGGAACACATTCCAGTGGACACACTATGGCAAAGAAAATCCTTCGGGCAGGGTATTTCTGGTCCACAATGGAAGCCGACTGCTACCAACACTCTCGGACATGCCATAAATGCCAGATTTACGCAGACAAGGTGCACGTTCCTCCAGTTCCTCTGAATGTCCTGACTGCACCTTGGCCTTTTGCAATATGGGGCATAGATATGATTGGTGAGATTAAACCTACGGCATCCAATGGGCATCGCTTCATCCTGGTAGCGATTGATTACTTCACGAAGTGGGTTGAAGCAGCTTCCTACGCTACGGTAACCAAGAACATTGTGGCACGGTTCATTCGGCATAACTTGATCTGTCGATACGGCGTCCCTGAAAGGATCATTACAGACAACGGTACCAATATCAATAACAAGATGATCACTGAGCTCTGCGAACAATTCAAGATACAGCACCACAACTCTTCTCCTTACCGACCGAAGATGAATGGGGTTGTAGAAGCAGCGAATAAGAATATCAAGAAAATTGTGCAGAAGATGACAGTGACTTATAAAGATTGGCACGAGATGTTACCGTTCGCTCTACATGGGTACCGTACCTCAACAAGGACGTCAACCGGGGCAACTCCTTTCTCCTTGGTCTACGGTATGGAGGCAGTCTTACCGATCGAAGTGCAGATACCCTCTCTCCGGATAATGAAGGATGCAGATCTGAGAGAAGATGATTGGATCCAGACACGACTTGATCAGCTAAACCTTATTAACAAAAAGAGACTCAATGCTATTTGTCATGGTCAGACGTACCAAAAGCAGATGATCAGGGCATTTAACAAAAAGGTCAGACCACAAGAATATCAAGTTGGGGATCTGGTAATCAAGCGCATCATCCTTCCTCAGAGTGATCCAAGGGGCAAATGGACCCCTACATACGAAGGGCCATTTATGGTTAAACATGTGTTCTCAGGAGGAGCCATGATTCTAACCACCATGGATGGTTACGACCTTCCTCACCCCGCCAATGCAGACATAGTAAAAAGATACTACGCACGATAAAAGACCCGCTAGGTTGACATACCTAGGCAAAAATTAGGGCTTCCCGGCGAACCAAAAGGGTTCGAGCAAAATGAGGGATAAAATTAAAAAAATCTGTACACCCGGCAAGTCGAAAACCTGAAAAGGCGGCTTGGGCAAAAATGGGTATCCCGGTGGACTGAAAACCCGAAAGGGCGGTCCAGGCAAAAGTTAGGGATAAAGCGTAATACTATGTCTCATTGGATCACTTTGCATCCAGAATTCGGTATCAGCATCAAGTTCAGACGGCATCGATCAATCAGCTTCATCTTCAGCTAGGTCATCAAGTGATGAGACGCTCGAAGATATAAAGGCGATAGCAGAGTTGGAACTCAGTGGGATTATTCTTTTCACACATCTGTTTTATTTTCCTTTGTACAAATTTGTATAAACTCTTTTGTTCGGCGGTGTTCTCTTACTAGGACGTCAGCCTCTTGTACATAAACGCCTATTTACAGGCAATTCAAAAATCAATACAAAAATCACTTTTCAACTCAAATTACCATTTGTTTTTCCTTTTCTGTTTTGTTATGCGAAGAACATCCAAGGTTCAATTTGTGATATGTGCATTTGACAATAATTGCTAACTCATAAATATTTGCATACGAAATAAAGGATTAATTACAAGTAACATTAGAAACAGGGGCAATAATGAGTGGTCTAAGCGATCTAATTGTTCTGTCCACCAAGGTACCAAGGTAGGTTCAGCTGAAGAACATAACCAATATACCTTAATTCCCCAGAGAGTGAGTCAACAAGTCAATGCACTCTCCCCAAGCAAAGTTATACTATCAGCCTTAAGGAAGTTGCGTATCCTCCAGCAGATCTCAACATTCCTCAGCAAAGTATACAGATACTCCTAACAAGCATCCCCGGCAGTCTTGATCTAAGATTGTTCCCTGGCGGTATACCAAACATTCAGCGGAGCCACTTCCTCAGTATATCTCAAAAATCTCCCCAGGAGAGTCCAATACAGTTCAAAGTTTCCCCAGGAAAGTTTGAATCAATCTCCCCAACACGAAGCTTATCCCCAGTAGATTCTGGAAGCTTATCCCTCGCAGAGCACGAACGCGTCTCCCGGCTTTATTCAAAGGTTATTTCCCCACTAGGATATAACTGGGTTATCCTCAGCCAAAATCCATGGAAAGATCGTTCTCGGCGAAGTCTTCTTATCCCCAGCAGAGTCCATTAACACTTCCAACACAACAACGGTATTCCCAGCGGAGTTACCATCAATATCCCAGCAAAGTACCTCTCTCCCCACAGAGTATTGTTCCCCAGCAAGATCGCTAGAATAATTTTCTCCCCGCAGAGTAATCCATTCGCCAAGTTTATTCCCCAACGGAGTTATCTTCTCCTACCGATATCCTTGCAACTATCATCCCCAGCGGAAACAACAAAGCACTATTCTCCAACATCAGCCCAGGATGTGACTTCCCGGCACCCGTCAAGGATTTATTTTCCTAGACGAAAACATACATTCATAAAAATCGCATTTCCATACATTACAGTATGCATATACGCATCATGAACATACAATCTCATTTAC
The DNA here is from genome assembly GCA_948472305.1 of Vicia faba. NCBI lineage: Eukaryota > Viridiplantae > Streptophyta > Magnoliopsida > Fabales > Fabaceae > Vicia > Vicia faba. The sequence continues at coordinate 192,899,806 of OX451735.1, forward strand.
GTTGAGAACATCATGGCTTGATCCATATCATGCATTGCACATGACTGACCTTTACCTTTCAGGAAAGATCCAGTTAAGTTCTCAGTTATATCCAAGACTTTCTCTGGTTCAGTTAAATCGACTCCTAAAGATTTTTCTGATTCTTATCCAGTCAAAGGCCTTCTCTGGTTCAGTCAGATCGACCCTAAGATCTCCCTGATTCTTATCCAGTTGAAGTTATTTCAAGACCTTGTCCGGTTCAGTTAAATCGATTCCTAAAGATTTTTCTGATTCTTATCTAGTCAAAGGCTTTCTCTGGTTCAGTCAGATCGACCCTAAGATCTCCCTGATTCTTATCCAGTTGAAGATTCCAAGACCTTGCCTGGTTCAATTAAATCGACTCCTAAAGATTTTCCTGATTCTTATCCAGTCAAAGGCCTTCTCTGGTTTAGTCAGATCGACCCTAAGATCTCCCTGATTCTTATCCAGTTGAAGATTCCAAGACCTTGCCTGGTTCAGTTAAATCGACTCCTAAAGATTTTCCTGATTCTTATCCAGTCAAAGGCCTTCTCTGGTTCAGTCAGATAGACCCTAAGATCTCCCTGATTCTTATCCAGTTGAAGATTCCAAGACCTTGTCCGGTTCAGTTAAATCGATTCCTAAAGATTTTTTTGATTCTTATCCAGTCAAAGGCCTTCTCTGGTTCAGTCAGATCGACCCTAAGATCTCCCTGATTCTTATTCCAGTTGAAGATTCCAAGACCTTGTCTGGTTCAATTAAATCGACTCCTAAAGATTTTTCTGATTCTTATCCAGTCAAAGGCCTTCTCTGGTCCAGTTAAATCGATTCCTAAATATTTTCCTAATGAAGACTCAGTAGAAGATATCCAAGATTCTCTCATCGTTACTGTTGAGGTTGAAGTCGCCTATGATTCTCTCATCGTTACTGTTGAGGTTGAAGTCGCCTATGATTCTCTCATCGTTACTGTTGAGGTTGAAGTCGCCTATGATTCTCTCATCGTTACTGTTGAGGTTGAAGTCGCCTATGATTCTCTCATCGTTACTGTTGAGGTTGAAGTCGCCTATGATTCTCTCATCGTTACTGTTGAGGTTGAAGTCGCCTATGATTCTCTCATCGTTACTGTTGAGGTTGAAGTCGCCTATGATTCTCTCATCATTACTGTTGAGGTAGTAATCGTCCCGGATCCATTCATCATCCTGCTGAGGGTGCGTCTGAAGAGTTTAAAGATTCAATTCCTGTAACCAGTCAGGGCACATCTACACAAAGAGTCTAAAGACCAGCTCCTGTAACAGGCCAGGTAATCATTTTCTTTTTCAGGTACGCAAATTCTCGCTAAGGAATCTCTTACGCGATCGACACCCAGATGGCATCTATAAGCCCATCCACCTATCCATCACCTTTCAACATGGCATCTGTAAGCCCATCTTCCTATCCATCAATCTCCAAATGGCATCTGTAAGCCCATTCCCATCATCACACTGCCAACATGTGAGCGCAAATTTCTGGGCACTCTAGTGTTCAATCATCTTCCACCTTCTGATTACGAAAGGCACGTCAGCCAATCTACATCCTCAGGTCTAAGAAGATTGAACAGGGGCAACTGTTGTACCCCAAAATTTGCCCTCCCATATTCTTCAAGATTTGCAAAGAGCATGCTTCAAAATCTCCCAAGGGTTGCACAGTCCAATTGCCTCCTAACAGTCAAAAATTAGGGTTTTGGTTTTGGCAAAGAAATTGAAGTTTCCAAGGGTCCAAACAAGTCCCACATGACGTTAAACATTGTCAAGCATCCATATGCCAAGTTTCAAGACTCACAGCATAAAATTGCACAGTCAAAAACCCTAATTGCTCAACAGTCAACTGCAGGGGCAAAATGGTCATTTGACTGTCAAAAGTCAAGATTTTTGTTCAACATCTTATTTTGAAGCCACAAACATCATTTGATCAATTCTTGATCATGGTTTTCAAGGCATGGCTCAAAAAGTCTCAAGATGCAAAAGTTTCTATTTTTGGACAGTTGAAAAAGTCAACTGCAAATTGACCAAGGCATAACTTCCACATGGTTTATCAGAAAAATTCCATCCAAAGCTCATTTTGAAGAGAATTACATTTCCTACAACTCCTCTTCACACTTCAAGTCCAAGAAATGCTCTCACAAAAAGTTATCAATCTCAACATTATAGGTCATTTTCAAAAGTCAACAAAAAGGCACTTTAAGTCAAAGACCATAACTTGAGATTGGTAAATCAAAATGACATGGGACCAAAGGAATTGGTTAGAGGACTTCAAGACCTTTCCAAAATGTCCAAGAACATGATCAAAGCTTAAAAACTGAGCAAGATATGCCTTGTGTAAGTTGGGAAATGTTTGGGAATTTTGAAAAGTCAACTTTGCTTCAAATGCCTCAAAATTGCTAATGGGCCTCAATTTCTTCCAAGAATCATCACCCAAAAGCTATGCATGACCCATTGACATCCAAGGGAGTTATTTTATCATTTTTGATTAATTATTTGAATTATTATTATTATTAATTCATTTAATTAAAATAAAATATGACAAAAATAGAAAATCATGTTTTCCAATCCTTTTTTGCAGCATATTCTCTCATTAAAGCCTAAATATTTCGTGCATCACTAAAAAGGCAAGATTTCTCATGATTGGCAATGGTTTTACAACAAAAAGATTAGAAAAGATTACATGGAAAATCAAGGATCCAAATCATCAATGCAAAGGTTTTTTGGTTTGGATTTCTAACCTAATTCATTCCACATATAAGCCAGAACCTAAACCTAATGAGAACACAAGAAAGCTGCGCCAGAATCACAAGAACAAATTTGCATTTTTTTCACAAAAAACTTCAAGACTGATTTCATAGCTAGAGTGTGTTTCAAAGCAAAAGAACCATTCCAAAGGCTTGCTGAGACAACCAGGAAGCTTTCTCAATCAAAATCACATCCCCACACGCAAAGAACTGGTAGCACGAAGTCACCCTGTTCATACATTTTTGCATATTCGTATTCATATTTTCATGCCATATTAGTGCATTCTAATGATTGATTTATACTAAGCTGATTATTCTAAAGCTATTGGCATTCTTTGATTGAGTTTTTAAGCCATATACGCGAATCCACCATGAAAGCTGCCTAGGGTTTCAGAGGTTTGAAATTGGGGCTTCTTTCCCATGGAACAATTGGCCACTCAGACCTATACCACTGGATTCAGAACCTTCCAACGAATCCAAAACACTCATCGCGCCTTTTTTATGATTGCTCAATTTCTATTCGCTATTTTTTGTTGTTTCAGATTGTGGGGGTTTAAAACCCCCGCTATCTAGCTTATATTTTTAGGCAAAAAACGAAGAAGTGAGGAAGACGCTGAGCTGTAGGCATGTGATTGGTACATTTGAAACTTAGCGCGCTTTTTTTATTTGGTTTCAGTATAATGCTTGCTTTCACATATGTTCTTTCTATCTTATTATATTAACAAACACGCGTGCATAGCTCAGTTGGTGGACAGGGATAATTGCAAGCATTGGGACCTGGGTTCGATTCCCAGGTCCCCCACTTTATTCAATAATTTTTCTTGTAATACGTTCCTGTGCAGTGTACTCCCAAAGGACCATCGTGTGTCCTCATCATCTGGCTTGCCACGCGCCAAGGAGATCCATCAAATGGCCATCATGTGAAGTCCACCATGGACACCAGTCAACAACTCCATACGCACGCCAGAAAAGTCAAAAGGGCCTGGGGTTATTGGGCCAAGATCCTTCAGTCATACCTCCAAAATTGGGTCAACCACCCCCCATGTTTGCCTTTTCTTCCTCTATTTTTATCCTTTTCTTTTATTTATTTTAATCATATTATTCGTTTTATTTAATTCCATAAAATTATTTTAATAACACAAAAATACAAAAAAATCATAAAGTCAAAAAATAAAATATGTTTATTATTTAATTCACTAATATTTATTTTGTAAATAAACTTAATAATCAATTTAGTTTTAATTTTAAGTTTTTAACTTTAATGCTTTTTCTTAGGTAATTAAAAAATATAAAAACAAGTCTTTTAGCATTTTTTATTCTTTTTCTTAATAAATAATCTTTTTTTCTTATCACTATTAATTATTAATTATTCTTGTAAATAAATATGCAATTAATTAATTAAGTTAAATTAGGTTAAACTTAAACTTCTTTTTTAATAAATTAATAAACAATTTAGAACTAGGGTTTTATTCAACTTTTAATTCCAATTAATTCTCTTTAATTTCATAAATCCAAAAACATAAAAAATAAATTCTTTTTTCTCATTTAATAATTAAATCAATTTTCAATTCCAATTTAATTTCTTTAAAGGGTCCAACGCCCTCGCACTCGATTCTTAATTATGTTCGCGCATTTATTTTTTTATTTTCTCTTATGAATGTAATGTATTTGCCCCAAAGCCTTGTAATAGATAAATAGGACATTTATTTTTCGTACTTTTATTCAAATCGGGTCTTGGTTTAATTTGGCGATGTAGACCCGTGCCTTGTAATAGCGTAGGACCTTTATTTTTCGCATTTTAATTCCCGCACCTTTTAATTGTTAAAACACATGAAAGAATGTATGCTCAAATAAAATCAAAGCGTGGATCACCAATGAATGACAAGATAAACATAATTGAAAATGACACACAATTCACACACCACTCCTAGGGTACGCCTCACTGTTGCCTTGCCCCTCGAAACGTGGTCGTCGAGTAGAGGATGTTTTAGTAAGTCCTCATGTCCATGAACATGGCATGGGGGTAGCTTCTAAGGTATCCTCCTATTGCTCTGGTGACCACACTGTCCCTAAACTCGAATTGACCCGAACACCTCCAACGGTGGTGCTACCTGTAACACCCTCTAAAACCCCGAACAAAATTTCGCAAATAATTAAAATCATATTTTCATAGTACATGTATTAACGAGGATGTCACAATTCTCTTTTAATAAAAATAAGTTCCTGTCATGCATAACATAGAAGCAACTCATACATGTTTACACAGCGGAATATTATATTTAATAAAACCAAGGTTATAATATTTTCAATCATCAGGGATTAACACCTGGAATATATCAACATCATATTATAACAAACATAAGGAAATAAACGAGTCTGACTAAAGCAGCTCGACAAACAAACGTTCCCGGAGTTACAACTATCAGAGCATGACCCGGACAATACTTAAACGGAAATAAACTAGAAACAACAAGCCTTCGCCAAGCACCTGAACGAAGCTCCTCAATCTGAAATATTCAACAGTAAGGGTGAGCATCTCAACTATACATTAGATTATACGTTCATAACAATCAATTCAGAAAACCATAAGCATCACCCAAACAGTTAGCATGTTTCATAGTTTACGAAAACCTTTACAACTCATATATTCATAATACATTACTTTTCATACTTATAATTAGCGTCAAACATCATTAACAATTCAGCAACAACACATGCATACAATCAATTAAATACAACATTGGAAAACCATCCATTCATGTTATATTCAATATAATGCAACACACCCATGCATGTGGTACCATTTTACCGCCCCATTAAATCTCGGGTCACGGATAACTCACCGTTCCATTATATCGCGGACACGGCTACCACCTCAACGTTCCATTAAATCGCGGACACGTATATTGGCCACCATGTTAATTCCACACAATGGGAATTAACAAATGCAACATGATATGTACAGTATGTAACACTCAGCATACTATTAACATCAATAAACCATATCATGTAACATCAACAATATCAAATACAACGTGATATGAATAGCATGTAATCACTCAGCATACTATTAAACATCAACCAGTCATATCAAGTTATATCATAATTCATGCTTGATAACATTATCTTAAAAGCATGACAATAAAATCCACATAGTGTCGGTATCATAACATACAACGTTATTCGATACAAGCATTAATCAACACTAGGAAATCAACAAGCAGTATATTTAAAACATATAAAACACTGCACATCAAAACAGAATCAATATCGTACATAACGGCATGCACAGAAAATAGAATTCAGAAGCCAACACAGGAGGTTTAACACGGGTGCCCGTGTAAATCAACACTGCCCGTGTGGAAATGTGTCCAGAAACACGTTATTTTGCCATTACAGGGGATCAACACGGGTGCCCGTGTGAATCAACACGGGCCGTGTTGAAATGTGCCTGGAAACACATTTTTTTTACCCATCCAGCAGATCAACACGGGTGCCCGTGTGAATCAACACGGCCCGTGTTGATGAGCGCGATCCCGGAATTCCTGTACCTGCAGCAGCTCATATACCCATATTTTTGCACGAAAATACCTTTCTACGGCAGTGCAATGCAGTACAAAACATCCAAATCCACCATAGGAACCTAAAATCCCTAATTGATTCATAAAATTTGGGAACCTAAACCTTTTCTAACAAGATTCGACCCTAAAGTTATCAATCACTAAGAACATCATAGGAAATGGGGTTATCCTACGATTACCCAACCAATTGCATCTAAACCCATAAGCAATTATAAATTGAGTAGTAGCCCCCCTTACCTTATCAAATTGCAGCTTGAGTTCTTTGAGCGATGTTCTTCGTTCTTCGCACCTTCAGAGCTCAGCTTCCCAAATTTCCCAAATTCTGTGTTATCGTGAATAATGAGAAAATAACTTGAGTTCCAAAACATATCCTTATTTCTTTGCACCCCCACTCTTTACTAACGACATCCAAGCCCAATAACTTAAAAACCCAATGTTTTCTTATTTCTTTTATTTTCTTCAAATATTCCAAAATAAATAATTCCTTTTTATTTTATTAATTCTAATAAAATAATTTCCTAATTTAAATAAATCAAATAATTGAAACTGGGGTGTTACAACTCTCCCCCACTAAAAGAGTTTTCGTCCTCGAAAACATACCTTAGACGAACAGTTCCGGATAAGCCCCTTTCATCTGGCTCTCCAGTTCCCAAGTAACATTTCCATCTGCTGGACCTCCCCAAGCAACCTTCACTAATGCTATCTCTTTACCCCTTAACTGTTTCACTTCCCGATCTTCTATCCTCATAGGCAATGTTTCTACTGTCAGGTTATCTCTCACATGTACATCATCTATTTGGATTACATGAGATGGGTCTGGAATGTATCTCCTCAACTGAGAAACATGAAAAACATTGTGCAAATTCGCAAGTCTCGGAGGTAAAGCAATACGATAAGCAACTTCTCCAACTCTCTCCGTAATCTGAAACGGACCAATAAAACACGGAGTCAACTTCTTAGATTTCAACGCTCGACCAATACCCGTCATCGGAGTAACTCTCATGAACACATGATCTCCAGCACTGAATTCTAAATTCTTCCTCCTCTTATCATGATAACTTTTCTGACGACTCTGAGAAGCTCTCATCTTCTCTTGAATCAATTTGATCTTTTCAGTAGTTTGCTGAACAATCTCTGGCCCAATTATTGAACTCTCTCCAGATTCATACCAACACAAAGGCGTTCTACACCGTCTACCATACAATGCCTCAAACGGAGCCATACCAATACTCGAATGGTAACTATTGTTATAAGTAAATTCAATCAATGGCAAATAGCTATCCCAAGCTCCACCCTTCTCTAAAACACAAGCACGCAATAAATCTTCTAACGATTGAATCGTCCTCTCCGTCTGTCCATCAGTCTGAGGATGGTAAGCTGAACTCAACCTCAATTTAGTACCCAAAGCCTTCTGCAATCCTTCCCAAAATTTCGAAGTGAACCTCGGATCTCTATCTGACACAATACTAGAAGGAACTCCATGCAAACTCACTATTTTCTCAATGTACAACTGTGCCAATCTCTCCATTGAGTAATCCATTCTCACCGGTATAAAATGAGCAGACTTAGTCAGTCTATCCACCACAACCCATATCGCTTCACAATTCTTAGGAGTCCTCGGTAACCCGGATACAAAATCCATAGAAATACTATCCCACTTCCATTCTGGAATAAACATCGGTTGCATAAATCCAGACGGCTTCTGATGTTCAATCTTTGATTTCTGACAGATTAAACATGCATATACAAATTCAGCTATTTCCTTTTTCATTCCTGGCCACCAAAACAATTTCTTCAAATCATGATATATTTTTGTGGCACCCGGATGAATACTCATCCCACTGCGATGTCCTTCCTCTAATATACTCTTCCTGATTTCTGCAACATCAGGAACACAAACTCTATCGCCAAATCTCATAATATCATTTTCATCAATTCTAAACTCACCACCTTGACCTTGGTTGATCAATGTCAATTTATCAACTAAATTAACATCAGATTTCTGCCCGATCCTGATCTCTTCTAGAATACCACTAGTAAGTTTCAACATACCCAAACGAACACACTTCGGAGTACTTTCACAAATTAAACTCAAATCTCGGAATTGTTCAATTAAATCCAATTCGCGAACCATCATCATAGACATATGCAAGGATTTCCTGCTCAAAGCATCTGCAACCACATTTGCCTTACCAGGATGGTAATTCAAATCAAAATCATAATCTTTGAGAAATTCCAACCACCTTCTTTGCCTCATATTGAGCTCTTTCTGATCGAAAAGATACTTCAAACTCTTATGATCACTATACACTTCAAATCTCGAACCATACAGATAATGTCTCCACAATTTCAAGACAAACACAATTGCTGTCAACTCTAAGTCATGAGTAGGATAGTTCCTTTCATGAACCTTCAACTGTCTCGAAGCATACGCAACTACCTGTTGATTCTGCATTAAAACACCACCTAAACCCATCAGAGATGCATCACAATAAACCACAAAAGATTCCACCGGATTCGGCAAAATCAGAATAGGAGCACTAGTCAATCTCCGCTTCAATTCTTGGAAACCTTTCTCACATTCAGAATCCCAAATAAACGCTTGTCCTTTACGAGTCAACTTTGTCAATGGCAATGCTAACTTTGAGAATCCTTCGATAAACTTTCTGTAATAACCTGCAAGACCAAGAAAACTTCTAATTTCAGAAACAGTCTTCGGCGCTTCCCACTGAGATATTGCTTCTACTTTTGTAGGATCTACTGCAATACCATTCTTAGAAATCACATGTCCAAGAAAACTAACTTCATTCAGCCAGAACTCACATTTGGACAACTTTGCATACAACTTCTTATCTTTCAACAACTCTAACACAATTTTGAGATGTTCTGCATGCTCTTCGTCATTCTTGGAATAAATCAGAATGTCATCAATAAAAACCACAACAAACTTATCCAGATACGGATGAAAAATCTTGTTCATATATTCCATGAAAACACCAGGTGCATTAGTAACTCCGAACGGCATAACAGAATATTCATAATGCCCATACCTCGTTCGAAAAGCAGTCTTTTGAATATCTTCCGCTTTCACACGAATCTGATGATATCCAGATCTCAAGTCAATCTTACTGAATACACTGGCTCCAATTAGCTGATCCATTAAATCATCAATCCTCGGTAATGGATACCGATTCTTAATGGTTACCTTGTTCAATTGCCTGTAATCAACACACAGTCTCATAGAACCTTCTTTCTTCTTAACCAACAATACCGGAGCACCCCAAGGCGAAACACTTGGACGAATAAACTTCTTCTCCAGCAAATCTTCCAACTGACTCTTCAATTCAGCCAACTCAGATGCAGACATACGATATGGTGCCATCGACACCGGTCTCGTACCAGGAATCAATTCTATAGAAAATTCTACTTCTCTCTCAGGAGGTAACTCACCAACATCATCAGGAAAGACTTCTGGAAAATCACACACCACTGGCAATTCACCACTCCTGACCTTTCCTGTTGCATCTAACGAAGCAAGTAACATAAACACATTAGCACCGTCTTCCATTGCTTCTTGTACCTGCCTAGCAGTCATAGTCAAATCCTCGACACCAACTGCCTCTGGGAAAATCACCGTCTTAGCAAAACAGTTCAGATGAACCCGGTTGAATTCCAACCAGTTCATCCCAAGGATAATATCAATTTGTCCAAGCGGTAGGCACACTAAATCTATACCGAAACCTCTACCAAAAATCTCAATAGGACAATTCCTACATACAAGTGAAGTTGTCACTGAACCCGATGCAGGAGTATCAACAACCATGCTACCTCGCATACCAGATATGTCCAGTTTCAACCTCTCAGCACAATCCAAGGAAATGAAAGAATGAGTTGCACCAGTATCAATAATTGCAACTAAAGGTGTGCCATGAATAAAACACGTACCTTTAATCAATCGATCCTCTGGAGTAGTCTCAGATCCAGACAAAGCGAACACTTTTCCACCTGACTGATCCTTCTTAGGCTTAGGACACTGCGGACGAATGTGACCTTCTTCGCCATAATTGTAACAAGTAACAGACTTCCCTTTGCAATCAATAGACAAGTGACCAGTCTTTCCACACTTATAGCACTTCTTCTCATCACTCTTGCAATCTCGAATATGATGACCAAACTCACCACACCTGTAGCATCTGATAGGAGCCTTAGAATCTCCCCCACTAGGCCTTTCCCATCCACCTGATTTCTGGTTACCTCTACCATATGGCTTGCCACGGTCCATATGTTGCTTTCCTCTTTTATCAACAGCCCCACGAGAGTGAGACGACCTAGTCCTGGTAATATCTTCTTCCAAGATCCTGCTACAATCCACCAGATCAGAAAATCTACGAATACGCTGGTACCTGATTCCCTGCTTAATCTCATCTCGGAGACCATTCTCAAATTTGATACACTTAGAGAATTCTCCAGCCTCATCATTGTTGTAGTGCGCATAATACTTTGCCAATTAAGTGAACTTAGTAGCATACTCACTAACAGTCAGATTGCCCTGCTTAAGCTCCAAAAATTCAATTTCCTTTCTTCCCCGAACATCTTCAGGAAAGTACCTCCTCAGAAAAGCCCTTCTGAAGTTAGCCCAAGTCAGTGCCTCTCCATCCTGAACCATTTCAGTCCTTGTTGCAACCCACCAGTCGTCGGCCTCTTCTGCCAACATATGCGTACCATATCTGACTTTCAGATCTTCCGCACAATCAATCACACGGAAAATCCTTTCGATTTCCTTCAGCCACTTCTGAGCACCTTCAGGGTCATGTGTACCTTTGAACAATGGAGGATTGTTCCTTTGGAAGTTCCCCAATTGCCTATCAGCACCAATCACGCCTCCATTTAGATTTCCAGCAAGTACACCAGCTAACATCCCCAAAGCCTCAGGGAGTGCAGCATCATTTCGTTTGTTACCTCTCCCAGCCATATTCCTGAGAATTAAAACATACTCCTCATCAGAATACAGTATCGACAGTGTTGCCTTACACTAGCCGCATACAAAAGAAATGACTGACTCAAGACTCTGGTCGCAACGACCGACTATGCTCTGATACCACTATTTTAACACCCTCTAAAACCCCGAACAAAATTTCGCAAATAATTAAAATCATATTTTCAGAGTACATGTATTAACGAGGATGTCACAATTCTCTTTTAATAAAAATAAGTTCCTGTCATGCATAACATAGAAGCAACTCATACATGTTTACACAGCGGAATATTATATTTAATAAAACCAAGGTTATAATATTTTCAATCATCAGGGATTAACACCTGGAATATATCAACATCATATTATAACAAACATAAGGAAATAAACGAGTCTGACTAAAGCAGCTCGACAAACAAACGTTCCTGGAGTTACAACTATCAGAGCATGACCCGGACAATACTTAAACGGAAATAAACTAGAAACAACAAGCCTTCGCCAAGCACCTGAATGAAGCTCCTCAATCTGAAATATTCAACAGTAAGGGTGAGCATCTCAACTATACATTTGATTATACGTTCATAACAATCAATTCAGAAAACCATAAGCATCACCCAAACAGTTAGCATGTTTCATAGTTTACGAAAACCTTTACAACTCATATATTCATAATACATTACTTTTCATACTTATAATTAGCGTCAAACATCATTAACAATTCAGCAACAACACATGCATACAATCAATTAAATACAACATTGGAAAACCATCCATTCATGTTATATTCAATATAATGCAACACACCCATGCATGTGGTACCATTTTACCGCCCCATTAAATCTCGGGTCACGGATAACTCACCGTTCCATTATATTGCGGACACGGCTACCACCTCAACGTTCCATTAAATCGCGGACACGTATATTGGCCACCATGTTAATTCCACACAATGGGAATTAACAAATGCAACATGATATGTACAGTATGTAACACTCAGCATACTATTAACATCAATAAACCATATCATGTAACATCAACAATATCAAATACAACGTGATATGAATAGCATGTAATCACTCAGCATACTATTAAACATCAACCAGTCATATCAAGTTATATCATAATTCATGCTTGATAACATTATCTTAAAAGCATGACAATAAAATCCACATAGTGTCGGTATCATAACATACAACGTTATTCGATACAAGCATTAATCAACACTAGGAAATCAACAAGCAGTATATTCAAAACATATAAAACACTGCACATCAAAACAGAATCAATATCGTACATAACGGCATGCACAGAAAATAGAATTCAGAAGCCAACACAGGAGGTTTAACACGGGTGCCCGTGTAAATCAACACTGCCCGTGTGGAAATGTGTCCAGAAACACGTTATTTTGCCATTACAGGGGATCAACACGGGTGCCCGTGTGAATCAACACGGGCCGTGTTGAAATGTGCCTGGAAACACATTTTTTTTACCCATCCAGCAGATCAACACGGGTGCCCGTGTGAATCAACACGGCCCGTGTTGATGAGCGCGATCCCGGAATTCCTGTACCTGCAGCAGCTCATATACCCATATTTTTGCACGAAAATACCTTTCTACGGCAGTGCAATGCAGTACAAAACATCCAAATCCACCATAGGAACCTAAAATCCCTAATTGATTCATAAAATTTGGGAACCTAAACCTTTTCTAACAAGATTCGACCCTAAAGTTATCAATCACTAAGAACATCATAGGAAATGGGGTTATCCTACGATTACCCAACCAATTGCATCTAAACCCATAAGCAATTATAAATTGAGTAGTAGCCCCCCTTACCTTATCAAATTGCAGCTTGAGTTCTTTGAGCGATGTTCTTCGTTCTTCGCACCTTCAGAGCTCAGCTTCCCAAATTTCCCAAATTATGTGTTATCGTGAATAATGAGAAAATAACTTGAGTTCCAAAACATATCCTTATTTCTTTGCACCCCCACTCTTTACTAACGACATCCAAGCCCAATAACTTAAAAACCCAATGTTTTCTTATTTCTTTTATTTTCTTCAAATATTCCAAAATAAATAATTCCTTTTTATTTTATTAATTCTAATAAAATAATTTCCCAATTTAAATAAATCAAATAATTGAAACTGGGGTGTTACACTACCTACCTCTCAATGGTGGGATGGCACTACCTTAAGGACATTTACACAGACTAATTCCTTAGGGTAGGTAAATGACTCGTAGATACTTGCTCTAATTCATAACAAATCAAAAACTTCTTTCCACACCGACACTTTGCAAAAAGCTTTCAAAAAAACAACTTTTCAAACACTCTTGAGGACTGATACAAGAGTCGAACTGAAATTTTAAACGAAACTTTTTCAAACCCACTCACCTTGAAAAGCAAACAAACAATTTTGAAAACAAAAATGAGCAAGTATCTAAGAGCCCATGGATAACCATGAATAGAAAGGGTGCTAACACCTTCCCTTTCTATAAATCTACCTCCCGAAACGAGAACTAATCTCAATAAGGAATTTTTCTGTGCTTTTGTCCTTTCCATTTGGAGAAAATAAAAGACGGTGGCGACTCTTGCTTCCCGCGACATTTCGCGAACCAGCGTTAAACAGTCAGTTCCAGATCCACCGATCACAGTTCCTATCAGTGGAACATTGGGGTACTCCCCACAGCGATCAATGACAGCCACCTCATCCATACCCTTGAGAGTCCAGATGATATCATTATGGGAGAGAGACATAACCCTATAAGCCCAGCCCATGCCTTCTTTGTTCTTCAGCACTGACTTGGGAAGGTGCGAAATAAACCACCTTGCCAATAACGGAGCACAGCACATCAAGGTTCCCCGCTTTCGGGCAGTACGGGCATAAAGTTGATGGAGAATGTCACCCAAGAGAGTGGGTACAGGATTGTGAGAGATGAAGATGTTTACCGTATTAACATCAACAAAGGAGTCAGAGTTCGGAAACAATACCAAGCCATATATCAAAAGAGCCAGAATATCCTCGAATGCCTTGAAGTCTAGACTATCCCAGAAGTAATTAGTCTTACCGACCAAGAACTTAGTCAAAAAGCCCTTTGCTCCACTTCTAGTCTCCCAATTAGCCATTACCTCTACTTTGGTCATATGAAGAGCTGCAGCAATCTCTTCGGGCCTAAGAATCTTCTTCCAACCAGTAAACGGGGTCTACTCCAGAACAGAGATACCGAGCAGCTCAGAGAACTCTTCTAGGGTGGGAACCAGCTGGTAGTCCTGGAAAGTAAAGCAATGGTATAGCGGATCATAGAATTGGACCAGGACACTCATCATCTGCTCGTCCAATTTGGAGGTGACCAAACTGATAAGATAACCATGTCTCCTGAGGAAGGAAGTAGTATCAGGCATCTTTGCAACCAACTCTTTAAGCATAGTGGGAACCTGGACAAAGTTAATCTGGATGGTATTCTTACGCATGGGCATCATGATGACCTACAAAACAGAACAGAGATGAATCCCTCCTGTCTTTGAAATAGATTAGTCCAATTCAAGATGTATGCAATGTTATGATGTCATGATGTCATGATAGTAAGCACACCACAAGTATCCACAAATAGCAAACATGGTAAAGGCACACAAGTCACACAGAGAGCCCTTAGATTTCAGGCTGGCAAGGAGCTTAGGTACTACCCTCTTTCAGTTCAGTTGGTTTAAACCTGTCCTAAAAATAGTAATCGGGTTCTAGAGGATCTCAATATCACTGACTACCCTCGATTGGTCATAATTCCAATTTAGCAACCTTTTCTTGCGGTCGGAATCATCGCGAGAGTTTAGTCTCAATGAGTGTAGCATACTGCTACTGTTCTATGGCCAAGTTGGTCAATTTAAAGGTTCTAAGGTCAGTTGGTGCTTAATGACCCCTTAGAATACCCATATTCTCCTCGTTCCACCACAAGGGATATCGGTACAGACTAAAGTGCCACACCAACGTAGCTACTGCTTCAACCGTATCGGTCTATGCTGTACAGTTCCTTCACAGTTTATTGCTACTTACCTAAAGGGTATCCCCCAGATCTGGGTTAGGATCTATAGTAACTCTGATACAAGCCCACAAAATTAAAGCATACAAAGCAAACAATTGAAAACACAGTGATCTAATCCTAAGGTACACCCCACTTATTAAGATTCCCCAGCAGAGTCGCCGGTTCTGTGATATGGTGGGAGAGAACTGACTATTTTTGGAATGCTGGTTTGCGTTTTGCATTTGTTTTCGCAATCAAGAGTCGCCACCGACTTTTATTTTATCCAACAAGGAAAGGAAAAAAGCACAGAAAAATTCCTTTTTCGAGATGTTTCTCAGGTCCGGGGGGTAGATTATAGAAAGGGAAGGTGTTAGCACCCTTTCTATCTGTGGTTATCCACGGGCTCTTAGGTACTTGCTCAAAGTGTTTTCAAAAATTGCTTTTCTTTGTGTTTGTGGGTTTGAAAGAAGTTTTTGTTTGAAAGGTGTAAGTGCGAAAAAGTTTTATTTTATTTTTGAAGAGAGCAAGTACTTAAGAACCATCTACCTACTCGAAAAAAGAATCGTTCTATGCTAATGTCTTTTATACAATGCTATCCCACTATTTATGAGTAGGTAGCATCGTCGTTGGAGTTTAAGGGTCAATTCTATTAAGGGACGTGCGGTCACTAAAGCAATGTTAGGATGCCTTAGCGGTAACCCTAATGTCTTAGATCATTTTTCCGAGGCAACCGTTTCGAGGCAACTATGATCTTTGGACAAGAGGGCGACCTCTAAAACTTCCTATACTCAATGACCACGTTCGAAGGCAACCAAGCGAGGTGTACCCTAAGAGTGCGCATGTGCGGGTGTGTTATTTTCAGTTATTTATCTTTGTATATGTCAATGGTTATCTATGTTGATTTTAGGTTTAAACATTTGATCTTGTCATGCATTCCCTATTACCAAACATCTAATAGTGTATAAGTTGCGGAAATTAAATTGCGGAAATTAAATCTAAACTATTACAAGGCGTCGGGTATTTACATCGCCAAAAGCAACCCTTGAATTTAAAGTGCGGAAAAGAAATAAAGCAACAAAAATGTCCTATTAAACTATTACATTCCGGGAAACAATTACATCAATATGGTAAACTGGATCGCGTGCGGAAAATTAAAGCGAATGCGAGTTTTTTAGGGTTTTGACCCTTTTTGAAAGAAAGCTTTTTTTTGTTTATTTTTGGATTAAAAGAAATTAAATTAAGTTAACAATTAAATTAATTAATTAATTAATAAAAAAAGATATTTTTGAATTTTGAGTATTTAAAGAAATAAAATAAATTTGGCCAAAGTTAGTAAAACCTAATAATCTAAATTAATTTTAATTATTACAAAAATATTAAAAGTTATACCTAATTAAAACTAAATTAATTAAATTAATATTTATTTACAAAAATAAAGTGCTGAATTTAATTTTAATAAATAAAATATATTTTTTGGTTTTTGATTTTATGAGGAAAAAATTTAATTGGTTAATTGAATAATAAAATAATAATAATAAACAATAAATAAAAGAAAGAAAGAAAAAGAAATAACCAAAGGGGGGTGTTGGGCCTGATCAGGGGTGAGATTAGCAGTTTTGGTGGCCCATTAACGTTGGCCTGCATGACTTTTTCTGATTCCATGTGAGCGCGTTGACTAGAGCATATGGTGGACTTTCAATCCTGGCCACCAGATCTGGCTTGGGGCCATCTGGCGTTTGGAGATTTGAAGGAGTATAATGGACCATAATTCATGAGGCACGCTGGAATATCTGGAAGAAAAATACAACAAATATGTTGGGGACCTGGGACTCGAACTCAGGTCATGTTAGTCATCAAGCACATGTCACTGCCACTGCACCAACGCGTTTTGATTGTTATTGTAATGGACATTAATAATTATATGGAAAACATAATAATATGCTAGAAAAATAAAAAAGAAAGCGCGAATTTTTGAATGAGCCAATTGGATGGGGATACGTTGTCGTCCCTGTCCTTAGATTTTCACAGGGATTACCTGCGGATTTCAATCCGCAGCAAAAGGCGTAGGTTGATTCAATAATCCTTCTCAGGCCATATAAATGAAAGGTGATGCCATGGATGAACTCGTCTCTTCATCCCGGTCTCAGCCATGTCCATCAATAAGCCTAATTTCACCTGCATCAAAAACCCCTAAAACAAACCTAGGAAACCCTACAATGGCATTTCTCGATACAAAGCATGAAAACAAAATTGGTTAATGCAGAAAGTTCATAAATGACATGAGGAATCAGAATATGCAATCGTTTTTTAGAATGGATGCAAGAATAGAGATTTGGGGATCCATGAATATGGCGGATTCGAGGGACGCTTACAGTGCTTTTGGGGGCTGGAGAATGCGTGATCTTGATTGGTTCTGCTTCAGAGAAATGCCAGGAAGCGATTGGGATGCTTATTTGGTCCTGAAAGTGCCTCTAAGAACAATTTCGATTCCACCCTTTTTTGCAATTTTTTCAAGTTTACTTTTGATGTTTATGCAGCCTCTAACCTCCAATTCTCGTGCCTTTAGCTTGTATAAGTAACATGGAGTGAATTAGGTCAAGTTGTTTGGGCTGAATCCTTATGCATTGATGTTTTAGGATTTGATTTGATCCTCCATGAAAAACCTTCCAAAATTGTCCAAATTCCATCTTTTTGTTCATGATATGGCTTGATGCGGATTTGATCATGTCCATGATGACAATTAAGACCTATACCAATCAAAAAGATCCTAAGTTATCAATATTTAGATTTTATTTGATTTAAATTGATTTAAAATGAATTAATTCAATAAAAAATCACATAAAATAGAAAAATTAATAAATGGACACAAAGCTGAAGCTAGGACACGTGTGTAGTGTGACAAGGCCAAATCAAGTGGAAAAGAATGGGCCCATTTAACAAAATTTGGAGTTTTGGGGATAGTTGACTTTTGGCAATTTTAGAAAAATGCCCAACTTCAACAATACATAACATCTTCAATTTTGATCTTTTGGAAGTGTTCTTGGACTTTTTAGAACGCTTGATATGTCCTATAACCAACCCTTTTGGTATCATCTAATTTTGATATTCCATGCTCAAGTTATAAGCTTTGGAAAAAAAGGTGTTTTGTTGACTTTCAAAAATGACCTATAATGTCCAAATTTGTAACTTCTTGTGAGTGCATTTCTTGATCTTGGGGTATGAAGATGGATTGTATGACATTGCATCCTCTTCAAAATGAGCTTTTGATGGGTCATTTCTCATAAAGTATGAGAAAGTTATGCTTGGTCAAAGTTGAGTTGACTTTTCCTATAAAACCCTAATTTAGCAACTTTTGAGTCTTGATGAATTTTGAGAAATCCTTGATGAATCATGATGAACCCTTGATCAAATAATGAAATATCCTTAAAAATGAGAATGTTGACAAAAAATATTGAAGTTTGACTGTATTTGGGTCACAGTTGACTTTTGCCCTAACACAATCGATTTTTGGACCTCTTGAGCAATTGACTGACCAAACTTCCTCTGCAAGGCTTGAAATTTGACATGGATAATCTTGAGAACATATTAGGACATTGGGGAGAACTTGAGGTCATTTGGATGTGAGGACCTTGATGCAACACAAAACCCTAATTTTGAATTGACTGCCTTAGGAGATAGCTTGACTGTCCAACTCTTGAGTAATCTTGAGCCACTTGGGGATTTTTCTTGCAATGTTTTGAGAAATATGTGAGGGAAAATTTTTGGGTACAAAAATGATGTTGTAGGGTGAGGCATCATTAACGATCGACTACCTTACTCTGACAGTTTTGGAATTTACACCACTTCCGAAGGTAGTGAGTATCAAGAGGTGTCCAAATACTTGTACTTGTTCTTCGGCGAACCCGACCAAGGTGTCATTGAAAGGTAACATCTTGGACGTATTGAACACCATTCCTTTGAAGGCTTCCTTGTAGAGTACATCGGCTGAGCTACCAGGGTCCACTAGTATTATTTTCATGCTCCAGTCCCAGATTTATACCTTGATTACCATGGGGTCATTTTCGTGGGCCATAATGTTGATCTCATCCCTCTTGGAGAAGCTAACTTGGTTGTGGTCATGTTCCCAAACTTTGGCTATGTCCTCAGATATGGTCATCACGGCGTGGGCATACTTCTTTTTGAATGAGTTAGTTTCTCCATTGCCATCAAATCCTTCAGGGATGGTGTTGAGTGTATGGCAAGTTGTCTTGGTCTCGTCCACTTCTTCAATACATTCCCCCTTCTTTTGGGAAGGTTCCTCTGGGTCTGTATATTTTTTCTGAATATCTCTTTTTCCAGCTGGGGTTTTGCCATCTTTGACATAAGTCAGCAAGTGCCCCCTCTGTATCAATTTCTTGATTTCCTTCTTTAACTGGAGGCAATATTCAATGTGATTCCCTCGGAGCTGGTGATAGTTACACCAAGCCCCAGTGTCATTACCCAGTACAGCATTGAATTTCCATATACGGGGTTCTTCCAGGATCAGTTTCAGGTGCGCTACCTTCTACGCGATTTCACATTTCCTTGTGTTCAAGGGTGTTTCTGCGTCACCTAAATCAAAGAGACGTCGGTTAGGTCTTTGAGTCGCGCGTTCCCGGAACTTGTCTCTTGAGTTTTCCCGGGAGGACTCATGCTTCCTTCCTGGTCCTTCTTCTTTGATCTTATTTCTTTTAGGAGTATCTCTGGACCTTTTCTCTTGGTTGCTCTCCTTGCCTTTTATATAGCAGTCCACCTCGGTGATGATCTCATTCTTGGGACACGGGCTTATGGGATAAGGATTCATTGAATTATCCCACTCAGAGGCCGTGTTGAAATTCTCCAACGAACAGTTGTTGGTTTGGGTGAGATACTTTGATAGTTTCTTCGTTGAACCGGGCTAGGTATTCCTAGAGAGACTCCGCCTGACCTTGTCAGACATTGAACAAGGAGCTCATGGATACCTTGTGGTGCTTGTTAGCAGAGAAATACTGGATTAATTTCTTTGTCAGGTCTGCGTAGTTTTCCGTGGATATTCGTCGTAGGCTCATGTACCACCACAGAACCACGTCCTTGAAGGTGCCGGCCATTAGTTTACATTTCAATGAGTCAGATTCAATTATCGTCATTTGGTTGTTGATGTAAATAACATGCTCCTGAGGGTAAATTTTGTTGCCATATGCCATCAACGATGGTGATTTGAAGTTTTATGGGACTTGGTCATCCCAGATAGCTTGAGATAGAGGTTGAGGTTCCAGAAGCTCCTCTTCCGGACCTTCATCCCCTACGCTTATTTGTCGTAGGTTTGTGACGTTGTCCTGTAGAGTTTTGTTCTGCTTCCTAAGGGACTCCACCATGGCTAGTAGTTGTGTTAAGTCTGAGGGGTCTCTAGGTGACGACATTCTGTAGAAGGTGAATTGGTGTGTGGCCTAGAAATAATTTTACCAAGGCCCCATGGTGGGCGCTAATGTTCCTGTCTTGAACAAATATCTGGCCGACTTTACAGGAGGTTGTTAGGGGGAGCCTACCGGAGTGTGTTTATGATATTATTGGGCGATTTGGGAGCTACCATAGTGATCCATACATCCTAAGATGAATGTCTTGCTTATCCCTCTATCGGGGCCCCTTTATATAATGAGTATTTTTGCTTCATCAAAAGCCTTAGTTAATGAGTGACTCTTAAGCTCCATAAATATATAACCTCTAACGTCTCCATGAACAAAGATGATTATTCCTGTGTAACGCAATAATGAATATGGTGCCAGTGGTTACAGGCTTTAATGAGTCGAAATGATGATCGGTTATAGGCAGGTGCTACCCGACTCTATACCCTATCTGAGTCGATGGTGGTGGAGAGTAGTTACTCGGGTCCATGGGTCGTTTGGAGCTCCCTTAGCCGAGTTGCACCCAAGGTACCTTCACCCTGAGCCGACCACTGGTTTATCTTTTTCTCTATCCGATTACACTACCCGGTATGGCCTCTTATTTCTGAGATGTACAATTAAATAGTTACATCCAAGAAGAGGTATTCAATGATTAACCTCCAGATTTTATCAACTCAACCATTTGAAAATGGATTTATATGGTATGGAAAAGTTTCCTAAAACATAGTACAGCCATCTAAGTAAGTTCTTGCTTGAAAACAAGTTTTATAAAGGACAAGTTGATAAAAAATCTGTTTATCAAGAAAGTCGAGCATGAAATTTTACTAGTTCAAATTCATGTTGGTGATATAAACTTTAGTGCTACTAATGAATCCTTGTGCATGGATTTTCTAAAATTATGCAGAAAGAATTTGAAATTTCAATGGTAGGTGAATATTGATACTTCCTAGGGCTTTAAATTCATCAATCTAAGAAAGGAATTGTCATCTGTCAAGTTGAGTATTGCAAGGTTCCTATAAAGAGGTTTGACATGGAAAAGTCCAAAGCTATAGCAACTCTAATGTCAACTTCCTGAAACCTAAACAAGAACGAGAATGGAAAACCAATAGATAAAATAAAATAATGAGGTATGATCTCCTCCCTCCATTATCTCACTACATCTCGTTCTAATATCATGTTTGTTGTGTGTCTTTGTGCTAGTTTTCAAGCAACCCCAAAAGAATCAAACCTCAATGCAGTAAAATGTGTCATGAGATGTCTCGCTGGAACATAATAAATGGCTTTATGGTACCTCAAGGGAGAAATGTGTGACTTAGTTGGGTACAACAATTCTTATTTCATTAGGATCAAATTGGATAAGAAAAGTACCAGTGGTACGTGTAAATTACTTGGAAACTTGTTTATCTCCTGGAATAGCAAGAAAGAAGCAAGTGTCACATTATCCATAGTTGAGGAAGAATATGTTATTGTTGATAGTTGTTGCACATAAATTATCTAGATGAATCTGCAACTCAATGATTATGATGTTATTCTTCGAGTTGTCCCAATAAGATGCGATAATACTAGCGCCATAAATCTCACCAAAAACCTACTACTTCACTCTCAGGATAAACACATTTAGGTTAGGCACCAGTTTATTATGGATTATTTTAGAAAAGGGAACTGAGTACTTGAGTTTGTGACCTTATCTAATCAACTCGTAGACACTTTTATTAAATTTATTCTTATAGAAAACTTTTTTTATAAATATTAAGAATCTTAAATCCATCATGCAGGGATTAATTGTTTCTTCCCCTTCCTCCTTTTTTTCAAAATGATTATATGTGATCTATGTGTTATTTTTATTTTCCCACCTTTTTTATTATGCCAAAAGGGGAGTAGTATACTCTCATGGAGAGTATGGTATACTCTCTACTCATGTCAGGAAGACTTTAACCACTCCAAAAATTTATCTATATGTTTTCTCTTTTACTGATTCCCTTAGAGATATGCTGACATCGTTAAAAAGAGGGAGAATCTGGATCTATGTGCTTGCAGGCATGGAGCAAATGATTCTGATATTGTTGATTGTATGATCATGCTTGTGTTTAGGTTTGAAATTAAACCATGGTAAAATCTATTAATGTTTTGGTCATCCCATTGTAAAACCAAGACTATGTTAAAGCTTAGCCTGTGGTAAAAGCTTGGATAAGGTTCGAGATTAGTACGGTATTAAAATCTCACAGGTTATTGGTTAGTACGTATAAAACCAATGTTTAAGGTTCATAAGCTCAGACTATGATAAAAGCTTGCAAGGTTTAAGAAGATTGAAGACTAACTGCTTAAAGGTTCTTGTTTCTGGAGAGAAGACTAACCAGTTCAATATTAATTAAAGGTTCTTGTTTGGTTGGACATCAACCATCTTTCCTTATATAAGGTGATTTGTGAATACTTCCTATTAAGGATCTCAAGTTTACTGGAAAATCTCAAGAACAATTATTAGGTAGAGGAGTATGCCCTTTTGTTTTTGACCGAACCTTGATAATTCTTGGTGTTCTTCTTTTCCCTTAACTATTTACTTTCTGCTATTTGTTTTCTAGAAATTATATTTCCGCTACTAAATATTTAAAATGTTGGCAAAATATCATTTTTAGTCTTGTATGTTAACCTCGAAGTTCATTTTGGTCCCTTAACATCAAAAGGGTTCATATTGTTCCTTTAACTCTTCAAACGTTTAATTTTAGTCTTTTTTGTCTAATTAGTGATGGAAAAACTCAAATATCGATCACTAAATTCATCGCTAATTAGACAAAAAGGACTAAAATGAAAAGGTTGAAGAGTTAAGAGATCAATATGAATCCTTTTGAAGTTAAGGGACCAAAATAAACCACGAGGTTCACATATGGGGCCAAAAAGGGTATTTTTCCTAAAATGTTTTTAAACTCTGATTTTACTCCGCGAAGTTTTTTAAAATCACTTTTTTTCTGAACCATGCAGACACGCGCCTAAAATGATTTTAAGGACTGTCTTTATTTTATAAAATCACCAAAAACATGTTTTTAGGGCTTAGGAAAATGATTAAGGGAGTGTCTGGTTGATAGGAAGACTTTTTCCATAAAATAATCGATTACACCTAAATACCTAATCTTTTTCACTAAGATGAGTCTAAAATCAATTGGGGCGGTCTCTTAATGATTGGTAGATATCAAAACATTTTATTTGTTGCTTGAACAATCGATTGTTAGAGGTCAATAATCTATTAGCCTATTCAATTATGGCATTGATCTGGCACATAGATTATTTCCTTTTTTAGCCTCATTTTATCCTATATAAAGGAGGCCTCTACTTTTTTAGCCTCATTTGTAAACACACAAGAATTCAAAGTTTTCTTATTTCTTAATATTTTGTTACTCTCCTCATCTCTCTTTTATATTTTCTCTTCACCAAAGTTATCTTAGTGTCTTGTGAGTGAAAACTACTTGCAAGGAAAGTATTATACTAGTGCCATGCCATTATTTATTTCAAGAGTGTGATTTTCTTGAAGGTTCGGTTTTGGTTCTTTAAATTTAGCTATTTAATTTATTATTTCAAATTATTTTCGTTGCTTTTCTCTTTATTTCTTTTTATGTAAGCAGGGGATGTATTGACCGGGTACTAGGGGTACTCGAGTCCGATTACAAAGAACGGCTCAAGCCGGAAACAAGGAAAAAATTCAAACCAACCTAAACTTTAACAAGCCATTGAAAGGGCTCCTTACAAAAGTCGTAGAAACACAAATTATTGTTTTAAGTAAGAAAATATTTAAATTAATTACGAACTTTAAAGATCACAATTCCTCCACGCTTGTGCTTGAAGTCATGTGTTCAACACAAGGCTCATTTGATGTCAAGTTTTTCTTTGAGGTTAAATCTACCAAGTGGAAAAGGAATATCAACCTTTGTCCTAGAATGACCCCACTGACATCTAATTAACTTCGAGGGAAGACCTCATAATTTTTCAAATATTTGAAGCTATGCACCTAGGATCTTACAAATACGCCTTATATAGGTAACAAAAGCATTCATTCCATGAAGAAATATACTTACATACTCCTCCATTACAAGGCACTATATAAACAGTATATTAAAAAAAGGACATATGGCCCCTGCAGGTCTACTTTCAAAGAGGAACGATTGCCCTATTTTTGACCACTTCATCCTACCGAATTTGCTCCCAGGAAAGTTTCAAAGGAAGATGGAAGTTCTCCACTCGCTGCAAAGCATTTTCAATCAAATGTGAAACTCCTTCAAGGGTAGCACTCGTACAGTCAACTAATTATTGGGTCAGCAAAGTGTTTTGAGGGTGCAGGGACTCTAATTCTTTTTTAGTAGATCCTAAACTGCCCAAAAATAAGCCAGAGCTCAGTCCTTCATCACCACCACTACTACAACTGATATATTTCACTTCAGACGATAAATGCATTTAATCTCGGCTACATAAGCAAGGTAACGAAGGGTGTCATGAAAAGTTTCCACTTTACCCCCTTGATTTTTAAATCAATGAGGGGAAATTCTTATGCACATGGGTAGGGGTGTTCAAATCCAAACCGATCCAAATAAAAACCGCAAACCGATCCAAAAAACTAAAAACCGTAAAAAATCAAATATTATTAGACGTGTTTGGATGTCATTTTATAAAAACTGATTGGTTCAGATCGGTTTTTGGGTTGATTTTTTAAAACCAAACCGAACCACATGTATATATTTAATACATATTTAAATTTTTTATTAACATGATATGTTGTATCAATTTATTATTCAATGATATTTATTTATTTTTAAACTATTTATTAGTTTAATTTAACATGTTTTTTTATTATTTCATTTGTTTCAACAATAACCTGTCATTTTTATTTGTAATATTAGTTTTTTATATACTATATGTTATATATTATATCAAACTTATTATTTATTAATATTTTTATAATCTTAATAAAAAATATACTTTGTATCTTGAATATTCAAAAACCGATCCAAATTAAATCGTATGAAATTGGATCGAATTGGATTTTTTTAATCAATCATCCTAAACCAAACCGCGGGTAAATTTGTCTTTAGATCTGATGAATTTTTACCTCAAAATCGATCCAAACCAAATCACGAACACCATTACACATGGGTTTAAACCCCATCTTCTGCACTTTTAATATTTTCAAAACTAGTGTATCATACCTCTTGGTTTATCAATAGAACCGAGGGGTAAGATTGATAGTTTTTTTAAACTCGTTACAAACTACAGAATATTAATAAATTAATTGTTTACCCATAATATTATATTGTTTACACATAATATTTCTGTAAGTATATATAACAAATTTTGAATATGATTTATCGTCATTGTTGTTGGTGAAGATCAGAAGTTAGATCCTCGTTTCACTAAAATATTAGGGAAGATAAAATATTGTGTGCGGTATATTCTATATCCCTTTTGCATTTATTTGTTTCTGATATAAAAACAAGAAAAGAGTTAGTTAAATAAATTAATATATGATTATTGAAGAACACCGTTGTTGTACCCCAAAATTTGCCCTCCCATATTCTTCAAAATTTGCCAAGAGCAAGCTTCAAAATCTCCCCAAGGGTTGCACAGTTCAAGGGCCTCCTAACAGTCAAAAACTAGGTTTTTGATTCTGACAAAGAAATTGAAGTTTTCAAGGGTCCAATCAAGTCCCACATGCCTACAAACATGGTCAAGCATCCACATGTCAAGTTTCAAGACTTACAGCACAAAATTGCACAGTCAAAAACCCTAATTGCTCAACAGTCAACTGCAGGGGCAAAATGGTCATTTGACAGTCAAAATTTCAAATTTTTGGTCAACATCTTATTTTGAAGCCACAAACATCATTTGATCAATTCTTGATCATGATTTTCAAGGTATGGCTCAAAAAGTCTCAAGATGCAAAAGTTTCCATATTTGGATAGTTGAAAAAGTCAACTGTAACTTGACCAAGGCATAACTGCCACATGGTTCATCATAAAAATTCCATCCAAAGCCCATTTTGAAGAGAAAGACATTTTCTACAACTCCTCTTCACACTTCAAGTCCAAGAAATTCTCTCACAAAAAGTTATCAATTTCAACATTATAGGTCATTTTCAAAAGTCAACAAAAAGGCACTTTAAGTCAAAGACCATAACTTGAGATTGGTAAATCAAAATTACATGGGACCAAAGGCATTGGTTAGAGGACTTCAAGGCCTTTCCAAAATGTCCAAGAACATGATCAAAGCTTAAAAATTGAGCAAGATATGCCTTGTGGAAGTTGGGAAATTTTTGGGAATTTTGAAAAGTCAACTTTACTTCAAATGCCTCAAAATTGCTAATGGGCCACATTTTCTTCCAAGAATCATTATCCAAAGGCTATGCACGACCATTTGACCCAAAGGGGATTTATTTCATCATTTTTTATTATTTATTTGAATTTTTATCACCATTAATTCATTTAATTAAATAAAATATGACAAAAATACTAAACAAATGTGTTTGAATCTTTTTATGCAGCATATGCCCTCATTGGTTACTCAAGATCTCGTGCACATCAAAAAAGGAAAGATTTGGTGCAAATTGGCATGTTCTTCATGAATAAAATATTGAAAAAAGATTCCATGGAAATCAAATATTGGATTCATCAATGCAAAGGGTTATGGACTCAAATTCTTACCCTAATTCGTCCCATACATATACAGGATGCTAAACCTAATGCACACAACCTTCAAGTTGCGCCCAAACCTGAATAAAAACTTGGCATTTTTTGTGAAAAAATTGAAAACTGAAAAGGCACTTAGAGTTGGTTTCAAAGCAAGATAACTAGTCCAATAGCTCGCCAAGGTCACCAGGGATCTATTCCAATCAAAACCACAACCCCTAACGCAAAGAATTGGTAACATGAAGCCGTCCTGTTCTTAACATTTTTCATATTCGTGTTTCAATTTATACGCATCCTCATTGCATTTTTTCTGTTGATTTGTACTAATCCAATCATTCTAAAGCTAACAGCATCGTTTAATTGAGTTTTCGTGCCCTGTACATGAATCCACCATTGGAGCCTTCTAGGTTTTCAGAGGTCAAAAATTAGGGCTTTCCTCTTCAGAAAAAATTGAGACACAATACCTATGCCATTGAAACCAGAAGCTCATGACGAATCAATTCCATACCTCGCGATCAATTTATGATAAGCCAGGGCCTAATCGCTATTTTCACATATGCTATTTGGTGGGGGTTTAAAACCCCCGCTATCTCTTTTTATTTTACAGGCAGCATGAAGAAGATGGAGGACGTGTCCATTGATTATAGGCGCGTTTGAATTTCACGCGAAGGACATCACTCATCATTGTTTTACATTATATTCTTTATTTTCCATATTATACACAAAACACGCTAATAGCTCAGTTGGCAGGCAGATGGATTGGTAAGCATTGGGACCTGGGTTCGATTCCCAGGTCCCCTCCCTTTCTCAATATATTTTGTTTTAATGTGATTCCATGCAGTTCCAACCCCAGGGCCTACCATGCATCTTCATGTCTGTGTTTGCCACGTGCCCACTGATATCAATCCAATGACCATGATCTGAAGAACACCATATGCATTGGTCAAGGGAGCCACACGCATCCATGAAAAGTTAAAAAAGGCCAAGCTTCTTGGGCCTAATTGCTCACAACATAACCTCCAGATTGGCGCAGAACCCCCCCTAGTGTTTGTATTTCTTTCTCTTTTCTTTTTTCTATTTTTTTTATTATTTGTTTTAATTTAATTATTTTCTTTTAATTCATCAAAATAAATTTTATAAAAATACCAAAAAATCAGAAAAGACAAAAAAAATATAAATATATTTTATGTAAATACTTTTGTAAATAAATGTAATAATTAATTTAGTTTTAATTCTAGGTTTTAATTTTAATATTTTTGTAATAAACTAAAAAATGTAGAATTAGGGTTTTATACTTTTATTCCTTTTTTTTCTTTTTTCACCATATTTACTTATTAACTATTGTTTGTAAATAAATTGCCATGTAAATAATTAATGTAAATTAGGTCAAACTAAAAAATATTTTTTAATAAATTAAAAACAATTTAGAATTAGGGTTAATTAACTTTTCTTTTTAATTCCAATTTAATTTTCTTATTAAACTCCATAAGTACAAAAACTCCAAAAAACAAATTCTTTCTTTTATTTAACTTAATTAATTTATTAATTGTAATGTAATTTCCTTTAAAGGGTCCAACGCCCTCGTTTTCGATTATAATTCCGTTTCGCGCGCTTATTTTATTTCTTTTCTTATAAATTCCATGTACTTGCCCCAAATCCGTGTAATAGATTAATTAGACATTTATTTTCCGCATTTTTATTTTATTTCAAATCGGGTCTTGGATTAATTTGGCGATGTAGACCCGCGCCTTTGTTATAGCGTAGGACTTTTTAATTCCGCATCTTTTAACTGTTAATAATTTGCATGAAAGAATGAATGCCAAAATAAAAGCAACGCGTAGATCACCAATGCATGAACAAAACAAACATAACTGAAATCGACACACAAATCACACACCACCCCTAGGGTACGTCTCAATGTTGCCTTGCCCCTCGAAAAGTGGTCGTCGAGTAGAGGATGTTTTAGTAAGTCCTCATGTCCATGAACATGGCATGAGGGTAGCTTCTAAGGTGTCTTCCTATTGCTCTGGTGACCACACTGTCCCGAACCCTCGAATTGACCCGAACACCTCCAACGGTGGTGCTACCTACCTTTCAATGGTGGGATGGCACTACTTTAAGGACATTTACACAGACGAATTCCTTAGGGTAGGTAGATGACTCTAGATACTTGCTCTAATTTCAAAATAAAATCAAAAACTCTTTTCACACCGACACTTTCAAAAAGCTTTCAAAAGCAACTTTTCAAACACTCTTGAGGACTGATACAAGAGTCGAACTGAAATTTTCAAAGAAACTTTTTAAAAACCCACAGTTGAAAAGCAAACAAACAATTTTGAAAACACAAGTGAGCAAGTATCTAAGAGCCCATGGATAACCATGGATAGAAAGGGTGCTAACACCTTCTCTTTCTATAATCTACCTCCCGAACCGAGAGCAATCTCTATAAGGAATTTTTCTGAGCTTTTGTCCTTTCCATTTGGAGAAAATAAAAGACGGTGGTGACTCTTGCTTACCGCGACATTTCGCGAAACCAGCGTTAAACAGTCAGTTCCAGATCCACCAATCACAACCGTAAAAAATGATTATTGAAGAACACAAACCTTAAACCCAATTTATTTTTTGCCCTAGCAATCCATCATAGAGAACTCTACCAATTTTTTACGCTTTAAAGTTTTCATGTTATATGTTTCATTAATAATTATTGATATTTAGAATGTGTTTTATAATGGATGCATGTTATATTTCACGTGGTTCACTAAAGGAAGTGTCTTGAGCATTGATACTCATGAAATAGACGGCAAAAATTTATTTAAAGATTGTGATCAATATCCTCAATAATCACGCCAAAATTATACCCTCGGTTTCTAACAAAAACCGAGGTAAAAGGTGCATAAGTTTTTTTTAATGTTACATTATTTACATAGAATATTACATTATTACAATAAATATAGTGTTATCATAGTTGTTGTTATTCTTGGAGAGCAAGACATCTTTGTTGTAATTCAGATTCTGTTGGAAACATTTTGTTCGCATTTTTTTAAGGTTTTATGGATTTCATGCATCCAAATTCAAAGTAGTTATTTGTTCTAAGTATGTAGCTATATGTTCAGACCATTGGAAATATTTTTCCTGCACTTATCTTAGAGAACTTTTCCAAGCTTACTTAAATTCCAAGATTTCATTATCTTGAGCAATTATTTTCATATCAAATGCTTAATAAGATATATGGTGGTAGATGTAGATGGCTTGTTGGGGATTAATATCTTGGCAATATCTCGAGTGTTGTTCCCTTAAGAATGTAGGATCGAGATTTATTGTTGTAGTTGTGTAACATATTCCCTCGATTTTGTTAAAAAAACCGAGGGGAAACATATTTTATTTTTTAAATAGAAAAATAAAATAAAAATAAGTAAACCCCTCAATTAAAACCGAGGTAATAAGTTCTAAAAAAATGGTAAATGATAAAAATTGAAAGAAACATGTCATGTTTTCATTTTAAGTTTTTACCAGTTAACATGTTTTTTTATCTAATTTGCAACATGTTCATCAATAAATTTCTCAATATTGTGAGTCAAGGAAAGAAATGTTGTTTCTTTGATTGACAACATAGAAAGGTTATTCTAAAAATAAAACAACAACAACATCAACAATATTATGTGAGATATATTGTAAGGGCGAAAAAATGTTTTGTTCAAGATTGATGAACATTAAATATTGTTTCTATCTTCCAATTTGTCCCACAAGATTGATGCATATGAGTTTGGGGCACTACATATAAGTTAGGTTTAGGATAAAATTTGTTTAACGAGTGGTTTTATAGTAATATCTAATTATTTTATTCTTTGGTTATTAAGGAACCCGAAGGGAGAGATCATTTAGTTTACACTTATAACGAAATAAAAATATAAACTGAAATAGTTAGGATTTGAAGTGTGTCCTTAGTTGTTTTTCCCTTCCGTGTTATTAAAAACCGAGGGAATATGTTTTTTTTTTGTTTTTTTAAATAAAATATGGCACGCCTTGATGTTATACCTCGTTTTTTGTTGAGGTGAAAGCTTTGTCATGAAATATATTATTTGTAGTAGTGAACGGTCTTCACTAGATGAGTCACCTGGTCGAGCATATAACCAACGAGCTTCATGGAAAGCAAAGAATTCTCCACACCGGTTATAGAGGTAGAACATTTCTCTATTTTATGCAGGTATTTGTCTTGTTGAAACTTATAATTGTGACTACTCTTCTCCAGTGGTTGAATCTCAGCACAACGTCAGTCGGACCAAAAAGCCTATATGTGGCCATATTCGCCAAGAGCCAAAGCAGCCAAAGCAAGCCAAGTATACCGAGCTAGGTTATCTAGTTCTTCCTTCATAATGGGCCTAAAATATTATCCAAATAAGAGCACTCATCGCACCCAATATTGGTAGAACTTCATGTATACCCAGCCTGTAGGGAAAATTTGCAAATGAGCTATTGTCAGGTGCTTCAAAACTTATCTAAAAGGCAGAAAAAGGTAGACGAAGACCTGTAATGGAGAAAGCGCATCCATAGAATGAAATGGTGTAACCCCCATAATTGTCGCATATTCTTTGTGTAAGAACAAGATTTGGTTCTGCATCTAGCCTTAAATTTTGATGATAAGTATACATGTTATCTTATAGAATAGTTTAGTACTCTAATGGTTTATGTATAGTGTGTAGTTTTTGCTAACATGTTCTGAATCTAAAGATAAGGCGTGTGACGTCATCAGGTTCTGAACTCAAAACACTTTGACTTTGGAGGAAATCAGTGGTGTTTACAAGTTCAAGTCAAGATTTTGGAATGCTCTTAATGCAACAGTTATAAAGAACGTTAGTAATAGAGCTTATAATTGTGACTTTGTGAGAAACATTTAAAGGCCTTCTGAAGCTCTGCTTTTGTGTCCCATGGTCTGAAGACTCTGAAGACAAGATTATGTTGAACAAGTTCTAAAGGCTCTAAATACAATGCTTCTAAAGACCAAGTGCTGAAGACTCTAAAGACAAGGTTATATTGAACAAGTTCTAAAGACTTAGGTTCTGAAGACTCAAGTTTTGATCCTTCTACACATGCTTCATCAACAATCATCAGAAGCCTCTAAATATTAGAAGATCAAGATTGGTTTGCACGAGGATGATAGTACAAAGGTACAAGGTACAACTGTTTCCACTATCCAGATAGGGTGGCGCAAGGATAGTACTTTGGTATTTTGTTGTCTACCACTCCCACACTGACCGTTAGGGACAAAAAAATTAGATTTCTCTTTCCCATTCTACCCTCCAACAGATTTATTTTCAGCAATAAAAGGAAGACTTGTAAGAATTGGAAAACAACAAATCTGCTCTATAAAACTTATGCTAAAACGATGCACAAACTCTTTGAGATTATTCTTTGTATAATTTTGTATTTCGTAAGTGTCATACTCCAAATTTTCCCCATCAATTCCAATAGTCATGGAGTTACTATGTTTCTAACTTATAATCATTTTATTTGATCTGCCTATTTTGAATTTAATTTTAATAAGGAGTTAAAACCTAAAAAAAGGAGGTGCATTTCTAAATCACCAGTCCATTAAGGTTTTGGGGTCCATTCATGATAACAAAAGAAAGGTGTATTGCTTCAAAATGGACCATCAAAATTTGATGGCCCATAAGAGTATTTTAGAAGCTCGTTTTAAATATAGGAGGGGTGTATCCTTTTGTTATATAAGGGTTTATAGGGTCATTGGAGTTTTTGGAGGCCAGGTTAAAATGATAAAAGGGGGGAGTACGTATTAGAACCTATTACTCAGATGGCTCATTTTAAATCAGAGGTCAGTTTTTAGGCTTTGAATAATAGGGGTGTGTTTTTTGAGATAGGTTGGCCCAATAATCTGAACAGTTATTGGCCCGTCTCAATAAGAGTCCATATTCATTTTCATTATAATTATTATTTATATTAAAACCTTTTTACTAATTAAATTTATTATTATTATTATTATTATTAATTTAATTATTATTATTAACATTATTTCTTATTGTTACTTATTATTATTAAATATTATCAATTTTTATTAAAAAAAAGTGTTAACCAGAAGTCAAAATTAGGTCTTTGGCAACCCTAATTTCTTCTGTGGCGGCCCTGTTCATCATCTTCTATGCTAAGGCTTCACTAAAGCCCAAAACCTAGAAAACACATATCGAATCAAAACTCAAAACGAATCAATCACATAAAAATAAAATTGGCTAAATACATTAAATCTAGAGAGTTACAACAGACCCTAATTTCTAACAAAATCTAAAATCAATTTACAAACAAATCATATCTAAAATCCCTAAAATAAATTCAATCAAACAATCAATTTAAAGATTGTAACGACAAATCATACCAATTTTTCCTAATTTAGTCTATTTCTAAACCTATAAATAGAAAACCCTAAAAATTGAAAAAAGGAGGAAAATTTTGAAGAAGAAATTAAGGAGAAGAAGAGAGAGATAAAGACTTGGCGACTTCGATGTTCAAATCGAGAGCTACCTTGTTGAGATATGGGTTTCAAAGTCTGAAACCCTAGAACTGTTGCCCTTTGTTATGTCGTCGCTGCAACCATCAGCTTCTACCGTACCTGAGAATCGAAGAAAAAGAGGGAGATCATAAGGTTATTTGCGCAAAAAAAACATAAGAGAAAAGAAAGCTTCGAGATTCATTGTTAAGGAGGTAAGTCGATAACACTTAGCTTGTGTGTTTTCCTCTTCTTGTTGTTTATTTGTTGCGATTTGGGGGGGTTGAACGTCGTCAGAGGTTTCCACCGTTGTTAGGGAACTGTCGTTAGGGTTTCTAGTTGTTTTTATTATGGTGTTAGAAGAGAGAGGACGGAGATAAGAAGAAACAAAGAGAGAGAGAGAGAGAGAGAGAGAGAGAGAGAGAGAGAGAGAGAGAGAGAGAGAGAGAGAGAGAGAGAGAGAGAGAGAGAGAGAGAGCGGGGGGGGGAATAAAAATGAAATGAAATGTTAAGAAAATATAAAAATATACTCCCTCCGTCCTTTAGTCTATTTGGACACGTGGCCAACATCTGGCCACGTGATCCCATGAAGCCTTGCATCTCCACCCATCTGATAAAAACCAATGCTCCAGATCATACATCCTTACCATAATTCCAAACGCTCGCCCTCACCCAATCTAAACAATCCCAGATTCATTATGGGCCTCTAGAACAAATTTTGGGCTTAAGGCCTGTTATATTCGCACCCCCTAGTTTTTGTTTTTACTCTTTCAACAGCAACTTACACCCCCACTCACGTTTTGGGCCCAGTACAATATCTGAACTTGGACCCTTACTTTCCAGACTCCCATATGTTACTACACTGTTTTAAAACACACACCCGGGGCGTTTGGGCTTAAAACTTCTTTGGGTCTAAATATTTTTCCTAATACACCTCATATTTAACTTTTACACCCCCATTTAACTAAATTAAGTTATTTTATTAATTTTATTAATCTTATTGTTCTTATTTTATTTAATTGTCATTTTTTTAGCATTTGCATTAAATATATTTTTGCATAATTATTAATTAATAGTTATTATATTTTTATTAAAAGTGTTTAATATAATTTTGGTAATTATAGTTATTTATTAATCAAAATTCTTTTTTAAAATACTAATCCTAATTTTTTGCATTAAATATTTTTCCATTCAAACGTATTTTTCATATTCCATCATATACTCGAAAAATTGATAACCAATCAATTACTAACAATTGTTTACTAATATTAATTCAAATTTATATTTATTTTCAAAAAGGATTATGGAAATATATTTTTCATTAACTATGAATTGCGTCTACGATTCCGCTATTTTCAAATCCAGACTTGGTTCAAGGATTAATTCAAAATATTTCCATAATCCATAAAAAACAATCAAACACTTCGAACTACGAATTGGGACTTTGATTCCTCATAAGAGGATACGTAGGCATATGACTTAAAATCATGACGAGTCCCCCTAATTAAAAATTAAAACCCTATTCTTGAACCTTAAACCTAAACCGTAGTATCCTTGTGAACAATGTAGATGAAGGATGGCTAACACCTTCCCTTCGTCTAAAGTGAGTCAACACTTAGAATCTTTGTATCATCAATTAGGGTTATTCTGTTATATTCCCGTCTTGGGATAAAAATTAATGGTGGAGACTCTATAGTTTTTTTCCGGTTATTACAGTTGGCGACTCTGTTGGGGACTCAACCATAGGGTTTAGAAGCTTTTCTTTTAGGTTTGGGGTTTTGTTAGGGTTGTTGATGTTGCTTTTATATTTGTTTTATTTTATTTATTTATTTTGTCTATTTATTTATTATTATACTATTATCATTATCATATTATTTATTTGTTGGCGGGATTTTAAATTCAAAAAAAAATTCAAAACCTTAGAAAGAAGGTTCGTCTATTGGCCAAGGGGATATATCATCTCTATAAGTTTTTGTGATGACTTTTCCTAGATTCGGTGGAATTCCAAAAAAGGAATATGACTCAAGAGATATCCTCTTGGGGTATAGAACTTTGGAATGAAACTTATAACTTTTTGTATAACATTAAACCAAAGTCTCATGGTGAGACCTTTTACGACCTTAGAGACGAAAGTTTCGGTCTACAAAGAGGCTCCATTTAAGGGAAGCCCTTGTGCCTTTCCCAATAGTGTTATCCATGATACCCTTAAGGAAGTCACCTTATAGGGAGGGTAGAATATCCGTAGGCTAAAATCAGGAACCTACCAACTAAGGATACCTTTCACAAAACCTCATCATCATGCATTCATGCATTTTGCATTTCAAATATTCATTTGTTTTTGCATTTTTGTTGTCTTATTCACAGGATTCCTAAGAAAATAAATCAAAGGTTTTTGGTGAATATCCTAAAAATGTATGTCAAAGGGAAAAAAATTGTTTGTGTTAGTGACGTCAAGCCAGATAGGAAGAAAATAATAATCATCAAGGAGAAACTGCCCGAAAGAACCATGAAGATATTACTTCTTCCAGTAGTTGTTTTTGGTTCGAATGTTTTTCAGTAGCTGAATCGTATTCCCTTTTGAGGATGATTGTTATTTCAATAAAGTAACTCTTAGTTTTCATATTCAAAATTGTATATTTATTTTGAGATACTCACTAATAAAAAACAAAACCTAGAAAAATATATAAAGGAATCCAACATGAATAAGACAAAGGTTAAAAACTTTTAGCATATTCATATGCATTCATGCATAAGCATCACATTTAGTATATTTTCGTGCATAAAACGTATCATTTTTCAAAATCATTCTCCAGTTAAATCATTGGTAAAAAAGCACCGCCTCTCCGACCGCCATATCAAACAAGATCCCATCAAAAGAAAGTGATGGAACAGATCGAAGAGAATCAAGCTGCTTTCATTGAAGATTTGGAGCAAGTAAAGGGTAACATTGACTCAATGAAAGGAGACATGAGTCAAGTTCTGTTAGCCTTAAAGAACATGATCGAAAGGCAAGATCAAATTCCTAGGGAAGCCTTTGAAGAAGTAGCCCAAACTATTGGTGCATCGAGCGGTCACCAACCAAAAAAGAGAACCAGAGTCAGTATGTCTAAAGTTAATTGTGGCTCAGCAAAAGGTCAAGCAAGTTGATACTGAATGTGTTGTCCCACTTCCACCGAAGGTAGAGGCATCTCACAGCTTGCAAATTCCAGTCAACAATCCACACGACATGGAAAATTACATAGACCTGCAGCATGGAGGTCATGACTTAGAAGACGTCAACCAGGTGCCTCAAAGTAGTGCTCATACCAATGTCATTGAAAATCCCTTGGCACTCAATCAGTATAAAGCTCTTGAGGAAAGGTTGAAGGTTGTGGAGGGTTAAGATGCTTTCGATATTGATGCTCTTGAAATGGGTCTAGTTCCAGATGTGGTGATCCCTCCAAAATTCAAAGTACCTGACTTTGGAAAATATAAGAAACTCACATGTCTGAGGAACCATCTACGCATGTGTTTCCGAAAAATGCATGCTTATGCTCAAGATCAGAAGCTAATGATCCATTGTTTCCAAGACAGTTCGAGTGGGGAATTTGTAGATTGGTACATGCAATTGGAGCGAGTCCATATCCAAACATGGGTGGATCTTGCCAACGCTTTTTTGAAAGAATACAAGTATAATTTGGATATGGCTCCTACTCGGATGCAAATTCAGAATCTATCCCAAAAGAAAGATGAATCCTTCAAAGAATATGCTCAACGATGGAGAGAAATGACATCCCGCGTACAACCACCAGTCTTGGAAAAAGAATTGGTCGACATGTTCATGGGTACTTTATATGGGTTGTATTATGATAAGATGGTGGGAAGTGTCTCTTCCGGATTCTCTGATTTAGTAACCATTGGTGAAAGGATTGAAGCTGGTATAAAAAGTGGCAAGATACAAGGGGCATCATCCAACGGTGCTTACAATTCAAAGAGGCATATTCCTAACTTCTCAAAGAAGAAGGGGGGAGAAATTAATGTTGTGGCATCACATCCAAGAACACAGCAGCGAGTGGTGATTCCACGAGAACAACATAATAGGTTTGAAAGGCCTCCGAGGAAATTTGATCCTCTCCCCATGCCTCACAGTCAATTACTGCATCATTTAATCAAAGCATCTTTGGTAGAGTTGAAGCCATTAGCTCCTCCAATTGGGCACTTCCACCTAAGTACGATGCAAATTCTAGGTGTGAATATCATGCTAACTCTCCATGCCATACCATAGAAAAATGTTGGGCCTTCAGACATAAGGTGCGAGGTTTGTTGGATTCTCAAGATATCACTTTTGACAAGCCAAATGCCAAGACAAATCCCATGCCTCTGCATGATGGGCCAACTGTGAATGCAATTAAGGTAGTCATTGACTTTGGGGCAGCCAGACGAGTAAAAGCTTAGATTGATCTCCATAAGGAATATTTGTTCGAACATAGTTTCCTCTTGGAATATAATGAAGCTTTTGAGAAGACGTTACAGAAATTGGTGGATCTAGGGATAGTCCAATTCAGGAAATACCCTGAAGAAGAATATGTAGCTGCGATTAATGGAAGACAAAGAAGGTAATTTCTTGCCAAGGGCCTAGTCCTGCTAAGAAAACTCTTGAAATTCCTTGGGGAGGGTCAAGTGCAACGAAATTACCAATGATAATACCATGCCAGACTCTGAGGATACCAGTAATTCTGAAGACTACAATGGTGATTAGGGGGCATATCCTACTCCTTATGAAAGTGACAAAGCAGTATCGTGGAGTTATGATACTATTGTCTATATTAATGGTCTAAAGCAAGAATGTGAGCCATCAACAATCCAAGAACCTGCAATCATAAATATAGAAGAGACAGGGGCATGACTCGCAGTGGTCAAATCTATGGTCCCGAACAAAAAAAGTAGGATGATATTGTGGTTAAGGACAAAGGAAAAGTTATGGTGGAGGCAAGCCAAGAACAAGATTCTCTGAGCAAGAATTTTACCGACCAAGAGGCAAAATAATTTTTGAAAATAATCAAGAGAAGTGATTATAGGGTGGTGGATCAACTACACTAAACCCCAGCATAGATTTTAATACTCTTGTTGCTCCTCAACTCTGAAGTGCACCGAGACTCTCTAATGAAGGTTCTAATTTCTGCTCATGTTACGAAGGAGATTTTAGTAAATCAATTTGACAATGTCATAGCGAATCTGACATATGGATCTCGCTTGGGCTTTGATAAGAGTGAGTTACCTCCACAAGGTAGAGCTCACAACAAAGAACTCCACATACCCATTCAGATAGGAACAACTAACATATCCAGAGTACTCATCGATATTGGTTCCGCTCTCAATGTTCTACCAAAATCCAGCATGATGAAGTTAACACTAGATGGTGTTGTTATAAGACCGAGCTCTACGATAGTTAAAGCTTTCGATGCTTCTCAAAGTTCAGTGTTTGGAGAAGTGGATCTTCTTGTCAAGATCGGTCCACATATGTTTTATATTACCTTTCAAGTAATGGATATAGAGCTAGCATATACATGTTTTCTCGGACGACTTTGGATTCATGCAGTAGGGGCTATTACTTCAACTCTACATAAGAAATTGAAGTTCCTTGTTGAAGGTAAATTGGTTATAATTGATGGAGAATGGGACATCTTTGTGAGTCACATAGAGTCCTACAAATATATCATTGTGGGTGAAGACTACATAGCAACACCATTTCAAGTCCCGGAGGCTGCTTGAGTGGTAACCCTACCAGTGGAGAAAATCAAGAAGCCTGTTATGGCGTCATGGAGAAATTTGCAAACAATTGTGGAAGATGGTACCTCAAAAAGTTGGATAGACTTGTGGAGATACCTGAGAAGAAAGATCATTTTAGTTTGGGCTACGAACCTTCAAGGGCTACTCTGAAAGTCAAGGCACAGTTTCCTCCCATTCAGGAAACCTTCATCAACAAAGGAGTAGAGCATGGTGAATAAGTGGCGATGATATCTAACAAGAGCAACACTAAAAGAGCATCTGACTTCATATGTGAATGTGCTTCAGGAGAAGAACTCAAGAATTGGACAATCTAGGAGATTCCAGAGATATTTTTCTTTCTAAAGTATTTTTTATGTTTTTAAAAGAACCTATGTCTCGCCCGAGGCATAGGGGTAGCTTGTAAGGGGCCCCCATTTGTTTCAAACAGTATTTGCAATTAATAAGATTTATGTTTTGCATTCAAAGAAGATCCTTATCTTTCTATTGCATTTATATCTTATGTTTTAAAAATGGCAATACTTTTCTTCATATGAATTTTCCAAATTCACATACTAAAGTTGCACCAAAATATGATAAATGTGAAGATCCATGCCTAAAATCGCCGATATAATTTTGATAAATGTTATTGTTATTATCTGATATAATTTTGATGCATCAATCAACCAACTGGAAGAGGAAGATGAAGAAGATCTTGAAATATCCAAATAATTGGCAAGGGTATTAGATCAAAAAGCATACAGTATACAACCATACCAAGAATCTATCAAGATCATCAAACTTGGCACAGAGAAGGATCTGAAAGAGATCAAGCTAGGGGAAACCTTGGAGGAAAGCGTCAAAGAAAGGTTGGTCAAGATTTTACATGTGTATGTGGATATATTTTCCTGGTCATACAGAGATATGCTGGGATTAGATACAGATATTGTGGTACATACGCTACCTCTCAAAGAAGGTTGTTCTCCAGTTAGACAGAAGCTCCGAAGAATTCGTCGAGACATGTCTAACAAGATTCGAGAAGAATTCCTTAAACAATTTGATGCAGAGTTCTTACCGGTGGTAGATTATCCACCTTAGATAGATACCATTGTGCCAGTTCCCAAGAAGGACGGCAAAGTACATATGTGTGTAGACTATCAGGATCTGAACAAAGTAAGTCCCAGAGATGATTTCCCGTTACCACACATAGATGTTTTGGTGGATAATACAGCTCAAGCTTCAGTATTCTCATTTATGGATGGCTTCTTAGGTTATAATCAGATCAAAATGGCACATGAGGATATGGAAAAGACTACTTTCATGACTCCTTAGGGAACTTTCTGTTACAAGGTAATGCCTTTCGGTCTATAGAACACAGGGGCAACCTATCAATGAGCTACGGTCACACTATTTCATGATATGATCCACAAAGAAGTTGAGGTAGACATAGATGATATGATTTCCAAATATCATACAGAAGAGGATCACATCATGCATTTACAAAATTTATTCGAGTGTCTGCGAAAGTTCAAACTAAGGTTGAATCCAAACAAATGTACATTTGGTGTCAGGTCAAGCAAGAGATTGTATTTTATTGTGAGTCAGCGAGGTTTTGAGGTGGATCCCGACAAGGCAAAGGCCATGCAAGAAATGCCAGCTCCAAGGACAGAAAAAGAGGTTCGTGGTTTCTTAGGACGGTTGAATTACATTTCGAGGTTCATATCACACCTGACTGCTACGTGCGAGCCTATATTCAAATGACTTCGAAAAGATCAAACAGCGGTGTGGAATGATGATTGTTAGACAGCCTTCAAGACAATAAAGCAATATTTACAAGAGCCACCAATCTTGATGCAACCAGTTCCTGGAAGACGTCTCATCATATACTTAACAGTGCTTGAAGGGTCTATGGGATGTGTATTAGGGAAACACGACGAGACAGGTAGAAAAGAGCATGCAATCTACTACCTCAACAAGAAATTCACCGACTGCAAAACCAGGTACTCACTCCTCGAGAAAACTTGGTGTTCATTAGCTTGGGCTACTAAACGATTGAGACAGTATATGTTAACTCACACCACGTGGTTAATAGCGAAAATGGATCATTTAAAGTATGTGTTCAAAAAACCAGCTCTTACAGGAAGAATTTCTCGATGGAAAATGTTACTATCCAAATACAACATCCAATATGTTACTCAAAAAGTCGTAAAGGGTAGTACACTAGTAGATCATCTAGCCTATCAGTCGTTACTGGAATATCAAACAATGAAGTTTGACTTTCCAGACGAAGATGTTATGGTTGTAAGTGACTACGAGATACCAGGACCAATGAAGGACCTGAACCAGGGGAACATTGGACACTCATGTTGGATGGTGCTTCAAATGCACTAGGGCATGGTATTGGGGCAGTGTTGACTTCTCTGAAGAATTTTCACAAACCTTATACTGCAAGATTATATTTTGATTGCACCAACAGTATTGTTGAATACGAAGCTTGTATCTTGGGTCTAGAAGTTGTTATTGGTCTAAGAATTAAACACCTCGAATTGTATGGAGACTCAGCATTAGTCATATACCAAGTCAACGGTGAATGGGACATTAAACATCCCAAACTGATTCCATATTGGGATCATGTTTTGAAGATAGCTACAAAATTTATTGAGATTACCTTCACTCACATTCCGCGAGAAGAAAATCAGATGGAATATGCCTTGGCAACTTTATCAGCCATGTTCAAAGTAACTTGGCCAAATTACGAATATCTCATTACAATCATACATTTTGAAGAACTTGCGTATTGCCTTGCCATTGAAGAAGGGTTAGATAACAAACCTTGGTTCTACGGAATCAAGAGGTATCTCGAGAAACAGGAATATCTGAAAAATGCCTTGATGATTGACAAATGAAATCAACGAAAGCTAGATGAAAAGTTCTTTTTGAATGGGGATGTGTTGTACAAAAGAAACTATGATATGGTGTTGCTCAGGTGCGTGGAGAAACATGAAGCAGGTGCACTTATGAGAGAGATCCATGAAGGTGCCTTTGGAACTCATACAAATGGATATGCCATGGCTAGAAAGATATCGCGAGCAGATTATTATTGGTTGACGATGGAAGATAATTGCTACCATTATACAAATACATGCCACAAATGCCAAATCTACACCGACAAAATGCATGTGCCACCAACTCTTCTGAATGTCCTGTGTTCTCCTTGGCCATTTTTTATATGGGGAATTGATATGATAGGAATGATCAATCTGAAAGCCTCTAAAGGAAACCGGTTCATACTAGTTGCTATTGATTATTTCACCAAGTGGGTAGAAGTTGCATTTTATGCAAATGTAACAAGACAAGTTGTTACTCGGTTTATCAAACACAACATCATATGCAGATATAGAGTTCCTAGCAGGATTATTATAGACAATGGGTCCAACTTGAACAAAAAATGATGAAAGCGTTATTCGATGACTTCAAGATTGAGCATCATAATTCGTCACTATATCGACCCAAGGTGAATGGGGCCGTTGAAGCTGCCAATAAGAATATCAAGAAAATCATTCAGAAAATGGTGAATACATACAAAGATTGGCATGAAATTCTCCCCTTCGCTCTACATGGCTATTGCGCTTCATATGTACGTCAATAGGTGCAACTCCTTTCTCTCTCATATATGGCATGGAGGCAGTACTCCCTATTAAAGTAGAGATTCCATTGCTATGAGTTCAAATGGAAACAAATCTTAAAGAATCAGAGTGGGTTCAGATGCGACTTGATCAGCTTAAGTTCATTGAAGAAAAACACTTGACAGGTCTGTGCCATGGTAAGTTATACCAAAAGCGGATGAAAAAGGCATTTGACAAGAAGGTTCGTCCTCGAGTGTTCAAAGAAAGAGATTTGGTGCTCAAGAAGATTCTACTACCTCTCCTTGATTCATGTGGTAAATGGACACCCAACTACGAAGGTCCATATGTGGTTAAAACAACATTTTTGGGTGGTGGTCTTATCTTCACAACAATGGATGGGAAAGAACTGCCACATCTGACAAACTCTAATGCAGTCAAAAATACTATGTATAAAAATCCCGCTAAGTTCGAACCCTAAACGGACAACTTAGGAAAAAAGGGGTGTCCCGATGAATTGAAAACCCGAAAGAGCAGTCCAGGCAAAAATTAGGGACATAAACAAAAAAATAATCATGGTGGATTGAAAACCCGAAAGGGCGGTCTAGGAAAAATTTATGGATCTTACTCAAAATAAAGAACAAATATATTGCGATCTAAGAACCACGACTACAACCACGAAGGAGAGGGATTAATCCAAATCATTTGACTCGGAAAAAAAGGAGATTGGAGTTATCAAAAGGACATTTGAGAAACAGCAGTAGCGATTATCATTTTCATTGCCATTTTCAATTTTTGTTAAACTTTCTATAATTACCTCTTTCAAGGAATTGCATCGTGTAATTTTGCCTATTCAAATGCAACTTCATCAAATACAACAATTTACTTTTCAATCTTTCAATTGTGTTTTTCTTTTTCTGACTTGTTTGCAAAATACTATGAATATTTCTTGTAAATACTACGTTGAAATTATTTTGGGGATTGAAGAAAACAATTAAAAGCATTTTGTTTAGAAAAACGTTAAAGGAAAATTCGCGTCTACATCCACGCATGCATCCACGTCTACATCCACACCTACGCCTGTGCCTACGATACAATTATCAAAATCTTGCTGACACTATTCACCTTGTTCAAATCAACTTGGAGATACCACGACAAAGCAACATACAATGTTG
This sequence comes from Vicia faba, assembly GCA_948472305.1. Lineage (NCBI taxonomy): Eukaryota > Viridiplantae > Streptophyta > Magnoliopsida > Fabales > Fabaceae > Vicia > Vicia faba. The sequence goes on from OX451735.1 coordinate 192,944,241, forward strand.
AGGAGTCGGTGACACAAAAGAAAAAACCAATGGTTTAAAAGGAGAAAAATACCATAAAACATTTACAATACATTTGGTACAGGAACACACGAAACATTTGGTACATATACACATACCAGGGGCAGACCTCCATCTGAATCACTTGGGGCATTGGACATGAATTCCAGCAACGAATCTTGCATGATCAAACATCTTCTGGTAGTATGGCAACACGACACTACTGACAGTGACACCTCCCTACACTCTGAGAGCGTGGACATAGTCAAAAAAGTACTACGCATAATCAAAGACCCGCTAGTTTGACTGGCCTAGGCAAAAATAAGGGCTTCCCGATGAACCAAAAGGGTTCGGGCAAAAATAAGGGATGAAAATGAAAATTTGTACACCCGGCAAGTCGAAAATCTGAAAAGGCGGCTTGGGCAAAAAAAGGGTATCCCGATGGACTGAAAACCCGAAAGGGCGGTCCAGGCAAAAATTAGGGATCAAAGCGTACGACTATGTCCCGTCATCTCGTCACTTGCCTACCAGAAGAAGATTTGTCACTTCAATCGGTAATTCCCAAGCACCTCATAGGTGGGGATAATACCAGATCCACAGGGCCTCCGCAGGCACCTTGTCCCGCATAAACAGGGGCAATAAGAATTGTCCGAACTATGCAGTTGCTCTGTCCACCAGGTACCAAGGTAGGTTCAGCTGAAGAATATGACCAAGATACCTTCACTCCCCGCAGAGTAAAACAGTAATGATAGCTCTCCCAGCTGAGGCTTGCAACTATGAACGAAACAGCCATACTCTCCCCCAAGCAGAGTTAGTCTACCGTCAGCTTCGAAAAGGTTTGGTATCCCCAGAAGATCTTAATATTCCCCAGCGGAGTATAAGGATATTCTCCAGCAAGCATAAGAGTATCCCTGGCAGTCTTAATATTCCTCAACAGAATATGAGAATGTTCCCCGGCAGAATGCAAGATACCCCCAGTGGAGCCATTTCCCCAGCGCAGTCTAAAAAAGTTTCCCCAATGGAGTTGAATCATCTTCCCCAGTAGATTCTGGAAGCTTATCCCCTACGAAGCACAAATAAGTCTCCCCAGCCAATTTCAGAAGGTTATCCTCAGCAAGTTGCAACTGAAAGATCATCCCTAGCGAAGTTCTTTCTTTCCCCAAGCAGGACTTCTATCCTCAACAGATTCAATATCACCAGCAACGGTAATCAATCCCCAGCGGAGTTTATCATCAAAATCCCCAACAGATCTTATCAACGGAATCCCTCGTTAAAATCCTCAGCAGAGTATATATTCCCCACGGAGTGATTCCCCAGCTTGAGTTTGCCTCTCAAACTACTACAAATCAAAGGACCACAACTCCTCTTCCCCAGTAGACTACTCTATAATCCCCAGTAGACTACTCTACAATCCCCAGCAAGTTACTGTGAAACCTGGACCCGACCAGATGTCAGTTTAACTTTGACTTCCCAGTAGAGCAACGGACAACCGAGACTCCTGAACATACTCCCCAAAGAGTTTTCAATATCCCCCAACGGAGTTCTCCTCAAACAACAAAGCAGGGATCCCCGATGGAAACATTTTGAGCAAAGTCCAAGACAAAATTACATTTCAACAACATTCATAACATATGCATACAAAGTACATATGACACAAATCTCATTTTATTTTGAGAACACCATTACACAATGCATACATCATGACAATACATACATCATGACATTGCATACAACTAACTCTTTACCTTTTCAGGAAAGATCAATCAACAAGCAAAGATCATCATCTTTTGAGATTCCTTTTAGAGACAGTTCAGATGCGACCCAGATATGGCTGACATTCTGATACTTATTCCAGACTCCTTCTAGAGATAGTTCAGATGCGATCCAGATATGGCTGACATTCTGATACTTATTCCAGATCCCTTCTAGAGACAGTCCAGATACGATCCAGATTCGGATGTCATTCTGCCCCTCATTCAAATTATAGTCCAGATTAGATCCAGATTCGGATGTCATTCTGCCACTCATTCAAATTACAGTCCAGATATGATCCAGATTCGGATGTCATTTTACCCCTCATTCAAATTACAGTCCAGATACGATCCGGATTCGGATGTCATTCTATCACTCATTCAAATACATTTCAGATACGCTCCAGATGCAGCCGCAATTCTGACAATCATCCAGACTCAACTCTACTCTCCAGCAGCTCCGGGATTTATTTTCCCCAGCTCAAACATCACATTTCCATACATCATGATACATGCATATACACATCATACCATACAATCTCATTTATGTTGAGAACATCATTTCTTGATCCATATCATGCATTGCATATGACTGACCTTTACCTTTCATGAAGGATCCAGTTAAGTTCTCAGCTATATCCAAGACCTTCTCTGGTTCAGTTAAATCGATTCCTAAAGATTTTTCTGATGCCGATCCAGTTGAAGTTATTCCAAGACCTCCTCTGGTTCAGATAAATCGATTCCTAAAGATTTTTTCTGATGCCGATCCAGTTGAAGTTATTTCAAGACCTCCTCTGGTTCAGATAAATCGATTCCTAAAGATTTTTCTAATGTCGATTCAGTTGAAGTTATTCCAATACCTCCTCTGGTTCAGTTAAATCAATTCCTAAAGATTTTTCTGATGTCGATCCAGTTGAAGATATTCCAAGACCTCCTCTGGTTCAGATAAATCGATTCCTAAAGATTTTACTGATGCTGATCCATTTGAAGTTATTTCAAGACCTCCTCTGGTTCAGTTAAATCGATTCCTAAATATTTTTATGATGCTGATCCAGTTGAAGTTATTCCAAGACCTCCTCTGGTTCAGTTAAATTGATTCCTAAAGATTTTTCTGATGCCGATCCAGTTGAAGTTATTCCAAGACCTCCTCTGGTTCAGATAAATCGATTCCTAAAGATTTTTCTGATGCCAATCCAGTTGAAGTTATTTCAAGACCTCCTCTGGTTCAGATAAATCGATTCCTAAAGATTTTTTCTGATGCCGATCCAGTTAAAGTTATTTCAAGACCTCCTCTGGTTCAGTTAAATTGATTACTAAAGATTTTTCTGATGCTGATCCAGTTGAAGTTATTCCAAGACCTTCTCTGGTTCAGTTAAATCGATTCCTAAAGATTTTTCTGATGCCGATCCAGTTGAAGTTATTCCAAGACCTCCTCTGGTTCAGTTAAACCGATTCCTAAAGATTTTTCTGATGCCGATCCAGTTGAAGTTATTCCAAGACCTCCTCTGGTTCAGATAAATCGATTCCTAAAGATTTTTCTGATGCCGATCCAGTTGAAGTTATTCCAGGACCTCCTCTGGTTCAGTTAAATCGATTCCTAAAGATTTTTCTGATGCCGATCCAGTTGAAGATATTCCAAGACCTCCTCTGGTTCAGTTAAATCGATTCCTAAAGATTTTTCTGATGCCGATCCAGTTGAAGTTATTCCAAGACCTCCTCTGGTTCAGATAAATCGATTCCTAAAGATTTTTCTGATGTCGATCCAGTTGAAGTTATTCCAGGACCTCCTCTGGTTCAGTTAAATTGATTCCTAAAGATTTTTCTGATGCCGATCCAGTTGAAGTTATTCCAGGACCTCCTCTGGTTCAGTTAAATCGATTCCTAAAGATTTTTATGATGCCGATCCAGTTGAAGTTATTCCAGAACCTCCTCTAGTTCAGTTAAATTGATTCCTAAAGATTTTTCTGATGCCGATCCAGTTGAAGTTATTCCAAGACCTTCTCTGGTTCAGTTAAATCGATTCCTAAAGATTTTTCTGATGCCGATCCAGTTGAAGTTATTCCAAGACCTCCTCTGGTTCAGTTAAATCGATTCTTAAAGATTTTTTTGATGCCGATCCAGTTGAAGTTATTCCAAGATCTTTCTGATACCGATCCAGTTGAAGATATTCCAAGACCTTGTCAAAGTCAGTTAAATCGATTCCTAAAGATTTTTCTGAGGCGAAGCCAGTCAATGAAGACAAGGTCAGTTAAATCGATTCCTAAAGATTTTTTTGAGGCGAAGCCAGTCAATGGAGACAAAGTCAGTTAAATTGATTCATAAAGATTTTTCTGTGGCCAAACTCGTCAATAGAGACACCCCGTCAATAGAGACGAACTCGTTAACAAGGATAGAACCACCTACCAACAATCTCCAAATGGCATCTGTAAGCCCATTCCTGACATCACAATGCTGATACTTCACCATGCGAGTACAAATTTCTGGGCACTCTAGTGTTCAATCTTCTTCCACCTTCGGATCACGAAAGGCCCGCAAGCCAATCTACATCCTCAGGTTTAAGAAGATTGAACAGGGACAACTGTTGTACCCCAAAATTTGCCCTCTCATGTTTCCCAAAGTCTTCCCCTTGCATGGTTGGTCACAAACTCTTGCCTAAGGAAAAGGAAATTTTTTGAGTGATGCTTTAAGTACATTTCGATTGGCATCCAAAAATATCCTTCGATTGGCATTCTGAAGGAGCACTTCGATTGATATTCTGAAGGAGCATTTTGATTGGAATCCTGAAGGAGCATTTCGATTGGCATTCTGAAGGATCATTTCGATTGGAATTCTGAAGGAGCACTTCGATTGGCATTCTGAAAGATCCTTCGATTGGTGTTCTGAAGGATCCTTTCGATTGGCATTCTGGACAAGCCTTTCGATTGGCATTATGGACAAGTACTTCGATTGGAATTATAACAGTGTCCTTCGATTGGAATTCCAAAGGGTACATTCGAAGAAGCTTTCAAAGGGTCCATTCGAAGAAGCTTTCGAAGAGCATTCGAAGGAGGCCATCAGCCCATTCGAAAGGGAGCATTCGAAGGAGGCCATCAGCCCATTCGAAAGGGAGCATTCGAAGGCCAGCTGCTTGTCATTCAAAATTCAAAAAGGGACAGGATCCCATGTGTTTAGCCAACATTACAAACTCTTATTCATGGCTTTCAAACACACAATTAACGTTACAAATCCTCCTTCATGGCTGTCAAACACATATTCAAGGTCATTTAAACCTTTGTCTTCATGTCCCCTCTACCCCCTCTATATAAAGAGATCACAAGTGGAATGAAAAAGCACATAGAGGACGAAAATATACAGAAGAAATAGAGAACAGAAGCATTGGAGAGACGCTGCCCAGAATTTTCCAAGCCAAAGCAGTCCTTCAACAAAAGCATCCACGCCCATAAGCCCCAAATCGAAGTTGCCTACATCCAGGAAGCGCCCAAATTAAAAGTCCAATTTGCTGGTAAGAAAGGGTAAACTATCCAACCTCATATTTGCATAACACATTATTATTGGTTGTTGCCTTTGATTTGCCATCCTAGACAGGATCGAAAGGCCTGGGTTTGGCGCCCAGGTCATGTTCTTCATTTGCTAACACTTGCTGCAGACATAGCCTGAAGAGACCCGGCAAGTGCAGGATCGAAGGGCCTGGGGTTCAACACCCAGGCCCTGTATCTTTATTGTTCTAATGCTTGTCTTGCAGATATAGATCGAAAAGCAGTTTGCCCTTCCTGGATCGAAGAAGACAACCCCTTCTCTGGATCGAAGGAGACATTTCCTTCTCTGGATCGAAGCTCCCATTTTTTTTCCTAGATCAAAGGATCCCTCCTGCATGTTGTTTTTGTTTTTCATAGACTTCTTTTTATCTTTTTAATCAACATAAAAATCATAAAAATAAGTAACTTAGAATTAGGATTTAATTTAGTTAATTATTTTAACTTATTTTCTCCAATTTTAAAATCAGTAGACTTAGGATTTATTTAAATTCAATCTTTTTCATAAACAAAAATGCAAAAAATATTAGATTTGTTTTAGAGTTAATTTTAATCAGTATTTTTAATTAATTAAATTTGACTTAGTATTTCCCAAAATAAAATAAAACAACAAAAAAAAGAGTTCTTATTCTTAGGATTTTTAGAGTTTATTTTCAGATTTGCGCGCGTTTACTTTATTGTAACTGCCTACTGGAGAGCCTTGATTGATGTCTCTGTTGATTCAGATCCGGGATTCATGATGCTGAAATAAACAGCGAAGAACTGTAAGCAACCTGAAAAGGGGAAAAACCTGCTATGCACATGATGTATGAAATGCGTATGCAATGCATTCAAGGGTTCGAAAGTTCAAATTTGTTGTAGACAAAAAGGAACACACGTTATTATTAAAGAAATCATTGTTTAATACATCAAGGCCTCATGGGCAAAAAGTACAAAAATCAAGTCAGTCCCAAAATACACTGCGCATCCTTTTCGGAGCTATGTAGGTGTTGAGATTCCTCTCCTCATGCAACAGGCGAGTGAGCTCCAGGACTTTCTTTTCACTGGCATGCAGACTAGTCTCAAGAGAATTCCGCTCTTCCTTAAGCTGGATCCAGCTCTTCTGCATCTCTTCCCAGGATGTGGGCATATCAGGGTGCTGAATAACATGAGACACTTCCCCTTCCAAGACAGGCTCTTTGATTACTGGAAGCATGTGAGGATAAGGCATGACTAACTTCTGAGAGCGGGCACGTACCCATTTGAGATAAGGCTCCAAAGGGATGGAGTTCCTGTGCCCCAGTGTCTTGCTGTCTATCCTACTAGGCATCCTCCAGGCTCTGATAAATCTCTGACGAAGTCCTTGAGTATCACTGTCGAAGTCAAAAACTATGTCAGGAATCAACATGTCATGAGGACCATCCCTCCGAGCATAACCAAACTGTCTCCAAGCCAGGCATGGGCTGTAAGTAATACCTCCTCTGATTCCAAGTAAAGGAACATTAGGGTACTCCCCACAACGATCAATGATAGTGACATCTCCTCTGGATCTAGGACACCAATGTATATCTGCATGCGTAAGAGTCATCAACCGTTGTGACCATCTCAAACCCCGCTCATTCTTTAGGACTGATTGGGGAAGGTGCGAAATAAACCACCTTCCCAGGAGAGGAGTGCAACACATAAGGACACCTCTTTTTCTCATGGTTCGAGTGTAACATGAGTGAAGGATGTCCCCCAGCAACGTAGGTATAGGATTCCTGGACATAAAGATCTGAACGGCACTGATATCAATGAGCTGATCTGGGTTAGGGAACAACACCAAACCATAAACAAGGAGGGCCACAACCTCTTCAAAAGCTTGCAGGTCAAGGGAGTTCCAACATTCAAGGGCCTTTTCAAACAGAAACCTGGCTAAGAACCCTTTGATACCACTTCTGACTTCCCAATGTCCCTTGAGGTCAGATGCCTGTAGGTGCAAGGCTTTAGCAATCTCTTCAAGCTTAGGTTCCTTTTCTGTACCGTTGAAGGGTAGCTGATCAAGGATAGGGATCTTCAGGAGCCGGGAGAACTCCTCCAATGTAGGTACCAACTGATAGTCCAAGAAGGTAAAGCAGTGATGCAGAGGGTCAAAGAATTGGAACAAGACCTTTATCATATCTTCCTCAATGTTGGTGTTGACCAAGCTGATGAGGCTTCCATGCCTTTCACTGAATGAAGAGTTCTCGGGAATCCTGGATATAAGCTCCTTAAGCTGAGGAGGGATCCTTACAAGATTGACCTGAATTGTCTTTCTACGAACAGTTTCCATGTCCTACAAAACAAGAACAAAGATGAAAATTCGAACCCCTGAAATGGTTAGTCAATGCATATGATGCTGGATGATGTCATGATGCTATGATTAAACACACCACAGATATTTACAAAGACAAACATGTAAGGCACACAAGGCACACAAGACAAGCCCTTAAGGTTTTAAGGCCAGCATGGGGTCTGGGTAGTACCCTCTTGAAGTTGGTGGGTTCAAACCTGTCCTAATCAAAGTAACCGGGTTCTAAGGTTCCCAATATCACGGGATTGCTTTCATTGTTCATCGTTTCGATTTAGCCACTGAACTGGCGACCGAAATATTCCAGGAAAGCAACCCTCAATTGAGCGTAGTATCGAGTATCAACCAACCTCGGACTGCACCAAAGTCAGTTATCTCACTACCCTAAAGAGGCCAAGATAGTTCAATTAAGGTTCCTAAGGTCTGTTGATGCTTCATGACACCACGCGGAGGCCCCGTACTCTCCTTGACTGAACTCAAGGGTTACCGGTACACACCAAAGTGCCACATCAACGTAGCAGACTGTTTCAACCATGTCGGTATACCCCGCACAGTTCCCTCACAGTCTTGTTGCTACTTTCTAAGAAAGGTATCCCCCAGATCCGGGTTTAGGATCTATAGAACTCCCAAGCAACCCACAATTTAAAGCACACAAGGAAAACAATTGAAAACATAGTTATGAACTAGCCCTAAGGTACACCTCACTTTAAATATTCCCCAGCAGAGTCGCCAGTTCTGTGATCGGTGGATCTGGAACTGACTGTTTTAAAGCTGGTTCGCGAAATGTCGCGGAAGCAAGAGTCGCCACCGTCTTTTATTTTCTCCAATTGGAAAGGACAAAAGCACAGAAAAATTCCTTTAAAGAGATTGCTCTCGGTTCGGGAGGTAGGTTATAGAAAGGGAAGGTATTAGCACCCTTTCTATCCATGGTTATCCATGGGCTCTTAGATACTTGCTCAATGTGTTTTCAAAATTGTTTGCTTGCTTTTCAATGTGGGTTTAAAAAAGTTTCTTTGAAAAATTTCAGATCGACTCGTACGTCAGAGTGTTTGAAAAGTTTGCTTTGAAAGCTTTTGAAAAGTGTCAGTGTGAAAAGTCTTTTTGAGTTTATTTTGAGATTAGAGCAAGTATCCTTGAGAACCTACCTACCCTAAGGAATTCGTCTGTGTAAGAGTCCTTTAAGGTAGTGCCATCCCACCATTGAGAGGTAGGTAGCACCACCGTTGGAGGTGTTCGGGTCAATTTGAGGTTCGGGACATGGTGATCACCAGAGCAATGGGAAGACACCTTAGAAGCTACCCTCATGCCAGGTTCCCGGATCATGAGGACTTACTAAGACATCCTCTACTCGACGATCACCTTTCGAAAGGCAACAGTGAGGCGTACCCTGGGGGTGGTGTGTGCGAATTGTGTGTCATGTTTCAGTTATTTGTCTTGTCATGTTTATTTGTGTTCTGCGCTTGATTTTAATTAAGGCCATTCATTCTTGCATGCATATTTAAGAGTTATAAAGTTTGCGGGAAAATAAATCTAAGACTATTACAAATGGCGCGGGTCCACATCGCCAAAATTTCCAGAACCCGATTTGACGGAAAAGTAAATAAAGCGAATAAGTAAAAGTGCGAGCAATTTAAATTATAATGCTTTGGGAGAGATACAAAATTATAATGAACGACATAAGGTAAATATGCGCAATTAAATTAAAACAATGGGCGTTGGACCCTTTTACAAAAATATTTAAAGTTAATGAATTAATTAAGGAGGAATTAAAATTAAAGATTTAAAAGGAATGTTTTTTTTTTGGTATTTTATGTTTTTTTAGATTTAAGGGGAAAAAGAAAAATTAATTAAAATTAAAATGAGATGCTAAACCCTAGTTCTAATGTTTTTTTTTTATTTATTGCAAAAATATTGAAATTTGACCTAATTTAAATCTAATTTATTTATGTACGAATTTAATTATAAAAAAAATAAATAAATAAATAAATAAATAATTATTACTGTGGAAAAAAGGGTAAAATATGAAAAGGAATCAAAATTGCTAATTAACCTAATTCTATATTTTGGATTTTTAATTGTTAAAAAGAATGAAATTATAACCTAATTAAAACTAAGTTTATCTACATATAAAATTTAATTATAGAAAATAAATAAAATAAATATTATTAAAAAAGGACAGTAAGAAGAATAAAAATTAAACCTAAATGCTATATTTTTTTATATTTTGTGAAAAAGAATTAAAATTGCAAAAAAACCTAATTATCCTAAATTCATTATGTATTAATTTATTTACAAGAAAATGATCATAATAAAACATTTATTCTTTTTGGTCTTTTTTGATTTTTAATTAAGTTTTTTATATTTTGTAAAAAGACAACAATTAATTAATTTAGACAACAATTAAAATGAAAATAATAATTGAAACAAGAATAAAATATAAAATAAATAAAAAGAAGAAGGCAAACCAGGGTGGGGTGTAGCCCCAAATGTGAGGTTCAGGCCTGGAATTTTGGCCCAATTAGTTATGAATCTGTTGACTTTTCTGGATCGTGTGTCGACGTATTGACCTGGTGTATGCTGCGCCTTGAATCTTGGCCATTGATCTGATTATTTTGGACGCGTGTATGGTCCAATTTGAAGACGTATGGTGAGTCCTCGTATTATGCCTGCATGAGAATACGCGTTGAAAAATAATATTGAAACTTTGCCAGACCTGGGACTTGAACCCAGGTCACGAGGGTTACAAGCGTTGTCCCCAACCAACCGTGCCAGCTTATGCTTTTGGTAATATAATTAACACATAAACAATATAATAGAAAAACGAAGCATGAGTGGATTAGCGCGCGAGAATTTGAATTGGCCTATCCCCATGTGACACGATTCCACCTTCTTCTTCGTCCCTGTAAAACAAACACAAGAGCAACGGTTTCACAAACGTGGTGTTAGACAACCTACAAGAAAATAGCGATTAACTCATATCCAAACATAAATTAGGCGCGATGGTCTAGTCTTCTTCGTCTTGATGAGCTGATTGCAATGGTGGTACTGGGATGGTCTAATTTTGCTTGTTTTAGGAATCCCTAATTTTGAACCTCACGAAACCCTAATATTCAGTCATGGCATCATCGTGTATAACGTGTAAAACTTCAATCAAGCATAATGGTTAGTTTCAGAAGCTCAAAACAAACATGATGCAATGAATAGAATGCTGTAAAAGTGCTTAAAAAATGCTATACGATTATGAATTTTTTGCAATGCAGTCTGAGTCACAGGCGCCAATTCCTGGAGCTTTTGTGGTTGATATTGATTGGAACACCTCCAGGGATGCTTAAGGATGCTGATAGAACAAAAATTGAAGCTTGAATCGACCTTAAAACTAGTTTTCAGTATTTGAGTTTTAAGGAGAATTTTCAATCTTTTTTCAAGGCTTTTGGGCGCAGCTTCTTCTCTTTAATGCTTTTAGGTCTTTGATTCTGAATATGTAGTGAGCATGCTAGGTCAACAAAATTGCACAAAATCTCTTGCCATGATGATTTCAATCTTTGATTTTGGAAGATCTTTTTTTGAATCTTTTTTCATGTTATTTGGTTCAATCATGATCAATTAGCACCAAATCTTTCCCTATTAGCATGTGCACGAATTATAGAAGCCAAATCATGCATAAAAAGATTTTTTTAGGTCAAGTTTATATTTTTCACATATTTAAATAATTTAATTGAATTAATATTAATATATATTCAAATAAATAATTAAAAATTGAGAAAAAACTTCCCTTTGGGCTTAATGGTCGTGCATAGGCTTGGCATGAAGAAACTTGGAAGAAAAATGGGCCCATTTGCATTTTTGGATCATTTGAAGTAAAGTTGACTTTCAAAAATTTCCAAAAATTTCCCAACTTCCACAAGGCATAACTTGGTCAATTTTTAAGATTTTCACATGTTCTTGGACATTTTGGAAAGGTCTTTGAGTCCTTTAAACAATGCCTTTGGTCCCATGTCATTTTGATTTACCAATCTCAAGTTATGGCCTTTGACTTAAAGTCCCTTTTTGTTGACTTTTGAAAATGACCTATAATGTTGAAATTGATAACTTTTTGTGAGAGCATTTCTTGGACTTGGAACATGAAGATGAATTGTAGGAAATATCTTTTTCTTCAAAATGAGCTTTGGATGGAATTTTTCTGATAATCCATGTGAAAGTTATGCCCTGGTCAATTTCAGTTGACTTTTTCAGCTGTCCAAATATAGCAACTTTTGCATCTTTGATGATTTCTGAGCCAAATTTTGAGAATCATGATCAAGCATTGATCAAATGATGTTTGTGGCTTCAAAATGATATGTTGACCAAAAATTTGAACTTTTGACTGCCAAATAACCATTTTGCCCCTACAGTTGACTGTAGTGCAATCTAGGGTTTTGACTGTGCAATTTTGAGCTGAATGCCTTGAAACTTAATATGGGGATGCTTGACCACATTTGTAGGCATATGAGACTTGATTGGGCCTTTGAAATCTTCATTTTCTTGATCAGGACTCAAACCCTAGTTTTGACTGTATGGGAAGCTGTTGAGCTGCACAACCCTTGGGGAATTTTGTGACTTTGACTTGACAAATCTTGGAGAATATGGGAGGGCAAATTTTGGGGTACAACAGTTGCCCCTGTTCAATCTTCTTAGACCTGAGGATGCAGATTGGCAGACGTGCCTTTCGTAATCCGAGGGTAGAAGATGATTGAACACTAGAGTGCCCAGAAATTTGTGCTCGCATGTTAACAGTAATGATGGGGGAATGGGCTTATAGATGCCATTTGGAGATTGCTGGATAGGATGATGGGCTTATAGATGCCATCGGGATGTTGATCGCGTAGGAGATTCCTTCGCTAGAACCTGTATACCTGCAAAAGAACAAATGAGTACCTGACACGTTGCAGGAGTTGATTTTAGATGTTGGGTATAGATGTGTCCTGACTGGTTACAGGAGTTGAGTCTGGAGCTTCAAACGTTGATGAATGAACCAGGGATGGTTACTACCTTAGCATGAATGGTAAGAGAACCTTGGGCGACTTTAACTTCAACAACGCTTGTTGAGAAAAATCTTGGGTGTCTTTAACCTCAACAACGCTTGTTGAGAAAAATCTTGGGTGCCTTCTACTGGAATAAGAATCAGAGAGATCTTAGGGTCGATCTGACTGAACCAGAGAGGCCTTTGACTGGGTAAGAATCAGGAAAATCTTAGGGTCGATTTAACTGAACCGGACAAGGTCTTGAAATATCTTCAACTGGATAAGCATCAGGGAGATCTTAGGGTCGATCTGACTGAACCAAGAGAAGGCCTTGGACTGGGTAAGCATCAGGAAAATCTTAGGGTCGATTTAGCTGAACCGGTCTAGGTCTTGAAACATCTTCAACTGGGTAAGTATCAGGGAGATCTTAGGGTCGATCTGACTGAACCAAGAGAAGGCCTTTGACTGGATAAGCATCAGGGAAATCTTGGGACGATTTAACTGAACCGGTCTAGGTCTTGAAATGTCTTCAACTGGATAAGCATCGGGGAGATCTTAGGGTCGATCTGACTGAACCAGAGAAGGCCTTTGACTGGATAAGCATCAGGAAAATCTTGGGACGATTTAACTGAACCGGTCTAGGTCTTGAAATGTCTTCAACTGGATAAGCATCAGGGAGATCTTAGGGTCGATCTGACTGAACCAGAGAAGGCCTTTGACTGGATAAGCATCAGGAAAATCTTAGGGTCGATTTAACTGAACCGGACAAGGTCTTGGAATATCTTCAACTGGATAAGCATCAGGGAGATCTTAGGGTCGATCTGACTGAACCAGAGAAGGCCTTTGACTGGATAAGCATCAGGAAAATCTTAGGGTCGATTTAACTGAACCGGTCTAGGTCTTGAAATATCTTCAACTGGATAAGCATCAGGGAGATCTTAGGGTCGATCTGACTGAACCAGAGAAGGCCTTTGACTGGATAAGCATCAGGAAAATCTTAGGGTCGATTTAACTGAACCGGTCAAAGTCTTGAGACGTGATTGAGAATTTCAACTGCATCTTTCCTGAAAGGTAAAGGTCAGTCATATGCAATGCGTGATATGGGTCAAGCGATGATGTTCTCGATATAAATGAGACTTGTATGATGCAATGCGTTATGCATGCTATAATGATGTATGTGATGTTTTATGTATGTTTTTGTCTGGGAAAGTAAATCCTTGACGGGTGCCAGGAAGTTGTATCCTGGGCTGACGTTGAAGGATAGATTTTGCTTCCGCTGGGGATGATAACTGCAAGAATACCGGTAGGAGAAGATAACTCCGTTGAGGAATAAACTTGGCAAATGAAGAGTCTGCGGGGAGAAAAGATACTCTGACGACCATGCTGGGAAGCAATACTCTGTGGGGATAGAGATGCTTTGCTGATTGTTGATAGTAATTTGCTGAGGATGTATTATTGTTGGAAGTGTTGACAGACTTCGCTGGGGTAAGAAGACTTTGTCGACGACGCTCCTTCCGTGGCTTTAGGCTGAGGATAACCCAGTTATATCCTATTGAGGAAATAACTCTTTAAATAAAGCCGGACGACGCGTTCGTGCTCTGCGAGGGGATAAGCTTCCAGAATCTACTGGGGATAAGCTTATTGCTTGGGGATATGATGAATTCCAACTTTCCTGGGGAAACTGGGTTGGACTGGACTCTTTGGGGAAGTTTTGAACTGCGGGGAAGCGATTCCTTTGAATGTTGGTACGCCGCCGGGGAACAATCTTTAGACCCAGACTGCCGGGGATGCTTGTTAAGAATATATGTTGCTGCTGGGGAGGTTGAGATCCATGGGAGGACACTCAATTTCCTTGATACTTGATGATTGCTTGGAGAAGAATGTATTATTTTGTTGAACCACTCTCTGGGGAATTAAGATACACTTGGCCGTGTTCTTTAGCTGAACCTACCTTAGTACCTTGGAGGATAGGACAATTAGACTGCTCAGACAACTCTTTTATTGCCCCTGTTTCTAGTGTCACCTGCAATTAATTCCTTTGTTTCGTATGCAAATATTTATGAGTTAGCAAATTATTGTCAATGCATACATCACAAATTGAACCTTGGACGTTCTTCGCAACACAAAACAGAAAAAAGAAAAACACTTGGCACGTTTAACTGAAAAATATATTTGTATTGATTTTTGAATGACCTGAATAGGCGTTTTGTATACAAGAGGCTGACGTCCTAGTAAGAGGTACGTCGCCGAACAAAAGAGTTTATACAAGTTTTGTACAAAAGCAAATAAAACAGCTGTGTGAAAGATGAATGATCCACTGGGTTTCAACTCTGCTATTGCCTTTATAACTCCGAGCGTCTCATCACTTGATGACCTTGGTTGAGGGTGAAGCTGACTGATCGATGCCGTTTGAGCTTGATGCAGATACCGGATTCTGGATGCAAAGTGATCAATGAGACATAGTTTTACGCTTTATCCCTAATTTTTGCCTGGACCGCCCTTTCGGGTTTTCAGTCCACCGGGATACCCATTTTTGCCCAAGCCGCCTTTTCAGGTTTTCGACTTGCCGGGTGTACAGATTTTTCATTTTCATCCCTTCATTTTGCCCGAACCCTTTTGGTTCGACGGGAAGCCCTAATTTTTGCCTAGGCGTGTCAGCCTAGCAGGTCTTTTTCATGCGTAGTATTTTTTAACTATGTCTGCATTGGCGGGGTGAGGAAGGTCGTCACCATCCATGTTGGTTAAGATCATTGCTCCTCCTGAGAACACATGCTTAACCACAAATGGCCCTTCGTACGTAGGGGTCCATTTGCCCCTTGGATCACTCTGAGGAAGGATGATTCTCTTGATAACCAGATCCCCAACTTGATATTCCTGCGGCCTGAACTTTTTGTTAAATGCCCTGATCATTCGTTTCTGGTACGTTTGACCATGACAGATAGCAGCGAGTCTCTTCTCGTCAATGAGGTTGAGTTGATCAAGTCGTGTCTGGATCCAATCATCTTCGTTCAGATTTGCATCCTTCATTATCCGGAGAGAGGGAATTTGTACTTCGATCGGCAAGACTGCCTCCATGCCGTAAACCAGAGAGAAAGGAGTTGCCCCGGTTGACGTCCTGGCTGAGGTACGGTACCCATGCAGAGCGAACGGTAACATCTCGTGCCAATCTTTATAGGTCACTGTCATTTTCTGCACGATTTTCTTGATGTTTTTCTGGGTTGTATATTGAATGTCGTATTCCTTCAAGATCATTTGCCATCTTGCAATTCTCCCAGACAGAGCAGGCTTTTCGAATATGTATTTTATCGGATCCATCTTTGAGATCAACAAGGTAGTGTGAGTCAGCATATACTGTCTCAGCCGGCGAGCAGCCCATACCAAAGCGCAGCAAGTTTTCTCAAGCAGTGAGTATCGGGTCTCACAGTCGGTAAACTTTTTGCTAAGGTAATAAATGGCATGCTCTTTTCGGCCGGACTCGTCATGCTGCCCCAGCACACACCCCATTGAGTTGTCTAGCACTGTCAGATATAGTATCAGAGGTCTCCCTTCAACCGGTGGCATAAGGATAGGTGGTTCTTGGAGATACTCTTTGATTCTGTCAAAAGCGGCCTGACATTCATCGTTCCAACGTACTACCTGATCTTTCTTCAGCAGCTTGAAGATTGGCTCACAGGTAGCAGTCAAATGAGATATCAATCTAGCGATGTAATTCAGACGTCCTAAAAAGCCTCTGACTTCCTTCTCTGTCTTAGGAACTGGCATCTCTTGAATAGCTTTGACCTTAGCAGGGTCCACTTGAATACCTTTATCACTGACCACGAAGCCTAGCAACTTCCCAGATCTTACCCCGAAGGTGCACTTGTTCGGGTTCAATCTCAGCTTGTACAGTTTCAACCGGTCAAACAACTTCTGTAGATGATCCAGATGCTCTTCCTCATTCTGGGACCTAGCGATCATGTCGTCCACATACACTTCGATCTCATGATGGATCATGTCATGAAATAAGGCAACCATGGCACGTTGGTAGGTTGCCCCAGCATTCTTTAATCCGAACGGCATGACCTTGTAACAGAAGGCGCCCCACTGAGTAACGAATGTAGTCTTTTCCATATCTTCAGGTGCCATCTTGATCTGGTTGTAACCTGAAAAGCCATCCATGAAAGAGAATACCTTGTGCTGAGCTGTATTATCAACAAGGACATCAATGTGAGGTAAGGGGAAGTCATCCTTGGGGCTGGCCCTGTTCAGATCCCTATAATCAACACACATTCTGACCTTACCGTCCTTTTTAGGTACCGGCACCACGTTAGCAACCCACTGAGGGTAAGAAGTTACTGCAAGGAAACCGGCATCAAACTGTTTCATGACTTCGGCTTTAATCTTCTCGGACATCTCTGGACGCATCCGACGAACCTTTTGTTTAACTGGAGGGCAGTCTTCCCTAGTCGGTAAATGATGGACGACAATATCGGTATCCAACCCTGGCATGTCTTTGTAGGACCAGGCAAAGATCTCCATATAGTCATGTAACATCTTGGTTAACCGTTGCTTCACGCTGAGCTCTAGGTTGGCACCAATCTTTACCTCTTTTCTGTCTGCCTCAGTACCCAGGTTTATGGTTTCCACTGGCTCTTCATGGGGTTGAATTGCCCGCTCTTCCTGAAGCAACAGTCTTGCAAGCTCGCCCGGCACTTCGCAATCATCTTCACCTTCGTCTTCGGCTAAGTTGATCGGATTTTCGAAGTTATAATTGGCATTAGCAGAGCTGTTATCAGTGAGATCCAGAGTGGATTGGAACCTGTATGAGTGAGTGTGTGTGTAAATACAGCTGTTTTGAAAATTATGTAAAGGAAAAGAAAGACAGAAAAGGAACACAATATTTGCAATGCGAAAAGTACGTCCAAGATTTTCATTCATGATGTATAAAATGACAGTTTGTATGCCCTCACAAATAGAACCACGGTGCCTCGGGTAAGACACCGGGCCATAGAGTTTATCATTGTTTATTACAAAATAACAAAACATAGGAATTCATTACTCAGTAACAAAAGAAACAGGGAGATTGTCCTTTGCGCTCCAATTGTTAAGTCCTTTGTCAGTTGCCGGGTAGATCCAGCTATCAAACTCAGCTTCGTCAACTTCCTCTTCATCCCCAATAGCATTAACTCCATGAGCAGGCAGGGGAGCTGTCACCACATTAGGCTTGTCAGATGCCTCAAACTGTACCTCCTTAGCGTCAATGAGGTCCTGCAGCTTGTTCTTTAGTGCCCAACAGTCATCGGTAGAGTGCCCCGGGCTTTCTGAATGGTAAGCACAACGAGCATTCGGATTGTACTTGGGGGATGCAGTATTTGGAAATTTCGGCGCCTCCCTGACAGTCACTAAATTAGTTGCGAGCAACTGTGGCAGGATCTGCGACAAAGTCATGCCTAAGCGGGTGAATTCCCTCCGGGGTCTTTCAGCTTTCTGAGAATTGTTTGGCCGGGGAGCGGCAGCAGGCTTAGCAATCATGACCGCACTGACAGATTGGCGGTGTTCATTTCTCTCTGATCTTCTAGAACCATACACGGCACTAGACTCTTTTTTAAACGGTTTCTTATCCGAACTAGATGATGCAGCCTTTGCAATCTTCCCAGACTTTAATCCAGCTTCGATCCTCTCTCCAGTCAAGATTAAATCTGTGAAGCCAGCAGAAGAATTTCCAATGAGGTGGTTGAAAAATGGCCCAGATAGGGTCCCCAAGAACATGTCTACCAGCTCCCGATCGGTCAATGGTGGCTGCACCCTGCCAGCCAAGTCTCTCCACTTCTGAGCGTACTCCTTAAAACCTTCGCTTGCGCCTAACGCCATACCCTGGAGTTGGGTACGTGTGGGGGCAAGGTCGGCATTATACTGATACTGCTTGTAGAAAGCAGTAGCCAGCTCCTCCCAGTTACGAACTTTGGTCCCATCCAGCTGATAGAACCATTCGAGATGAGTCCCTGAAAGACTCTCCTGGAAGAAGTGGATCCATAGATTCTTGTCCGCAGAGTACGGCTGAATCTTCCGAACATAGGACCTCAAATGCAGCTTGGGACAAGATGCGCCGTCATACTTGGAGAAGGTGGGTGCTTTGAATTTATGCGGGATAATTACACCAGTCGACAAACCCAGATCTCCGAAATCCAGCCCAGGTGCCTGTTGCACCTCCATAGCCTTCAACCTGTCCTCCAGTTGTCTGTACCTGTCATCTGCAGGAGGATACTGCTCTTCATCAAAATCTGTCTCGTTGTCGGAGACCACTGGAGTAGGAACCTTTACTTCTGCCTGAGAAGGACTCCTGCCAACAGAAGAACCAGCCTCTTCATGCTGCAGAGTATTACCCAACCTTCGGCCCGAGTTGAACAGAACAGTTCTTCTCTTCTTCTTCTTCTCCTTCTTCAGGAGCATAGTCTTCAATTCTTCTTGGCCTTTAGCTAGACCCATGATTAGTTCTTGAAACTGCGCATTCTGCGCCTGGAGAGCCTTGATTGATGTCTCTGTTGATTCAGATCCGGGATTCATGATGCTGAAATAAACAGCGAAGAACTGTAAGCAACCTGAAAAGGGGAAAAACCTGCTATGCACATGATGTATGAAATGCGTATGCAATGCATTCAAGGGTTCGAAAGTTCAAATTTGTTGTAGACAAAAAGGAACACACGTTATTATTAAAGAAATCATTGTTTAATACATCAAGGCCTCATGGGCAAAAAGTACAAAAATCAAGTCAGTCCCAAAATACACTGCGCATCCTTTTCGGAGCTATGTAGGTGTTGAGATTCCTCTCCTCATGCAACAGGCGAGTGAGCTCCAGGACTTTCTTTTCACTGGCATGCAGACTAGTCTCAAGAGAATTCCGCTCTTCCTTAAGCTGGATCCAGCTCTTCTGCATCTCTTCCCAGGATGTGGGCATATCAGGGTGCTGAATAACATGAGACACTTCCCCTTCCAAGACAGGCTCTTTGATTACTGGAAGCATGTGAGGATAAGGCATGACTAACTTCTGAGAGCGGGCACGTACCCATTTGAGATAAGGCTCCAAAGGGATGGAGTTCCTGTGCCCCAGTGTCTTGCTGTCTATCCTACTAGGCATCCTCCAGGCTCTGATAAATCTCTGACGAAGTCCTTGAGTATCACTGTCGAAGTCAAAAACTATGTCAGGAATCAACATGTCATGAGGACCATCCCTCCGAGCATAACCAAACTGTCTCCAAGCCAGGCATGGGCTGTAAGTAATACCTCCTCTGATTCCAAGTAAAGGAACATTAGGGTACTCCCCACAACGATCAATGATAGTGACATCTCCTCTGGATCTAGGACACCAATGTATATCTGCATGCGTAAGAGTCATCAACCGTTGTGACCATCTCAAACCCCGCTCATTCTTTAGGACTGATTGGGGAAGGTGCGAAATAAACCACCTTCCCAGGAGAGGAGTGCAACACATAAGGACACCTCTTTTTCTCATGGTTCGAGTGTAACATGAGTGAAGGATGTCCCCCAGCAACGTAGGTATAGGATTCCTGGACATAAAGATCTGAACGGCACTGATATCAATGAGCTGATCTGGGTTAGGGAACAACACCAAACCATAAACAAGGAGGGCCACAACCTCTTCAAAAGCTTGCAGGTCAAGGGAGTTCCAACATTCAAGGGCCTTTTCAAACAGAAACCTGGCTAAGAACCCTTTGATACCACTTCTGACTTCCCAATGTCCCTTGAGGTCAGATGCCTGTAGGTGCAAGGCTTTAGCAATCTCTTCAAGCTTAGGTTCCTTTTCTGTACCGTTGAAGGGTAGCTGATCAAGGATAGGGATCTTCAGGAGCCGGGAGAACTCCTCCAATGTAGGTACCAACTGATAGTCCAAGAAGGTAAAGCAGTGATGCAGAGGGTCAAAGAATTGGAACAAGACCTTTATCATATCTTCCTCAATGTTGGTGTTGACCAAGCTGATGAGGCTTCCATGCCTTTCACTGAATGAAGAGTTCTCGGGAATCCTGGATATAAGCTCCTTAAGCTGAGGAGGGATCCTTACAAGATTGACCTGAATTGTCTTTCTACGAACAGTTTCCATGTCCTACAAAACAAGAACAAAGATGAAAATTCGAACCCCTGAAATGGTTAGTCAATGCATATGATGCTGGATGATGTCATGATGCTATGATTAAACACACCACAGATATTTACAAAGACAAACATGTAAGGCACACAAGGCACACAAGACAAGCCCTTAAGGTTTTAAGGCCAGCATGGGGTCTGGGTAGTACCCTCTTGAAGTTGGTGGGTTCAAACCTGTCCTAATCAAAGTAACCGGGTTCTAAGGTTCCCAATATCACGGGATTGCTTTCATTGTTCATCGTTTCGATTTAGCCACTGAACTGGCGACCGAAATATTCCAGGAAAGCAACCCTCAATTGAGCGTAGTATCGAGTATCAACCAACCTTGGACTGCACCAAAGTCAGTTATCTCACTACCCTAAAGAGGCCAAGATAGTTCAATTAAGGTTCCTAAGGTCTGTTGATGCTTCATGACACCACGCGGAGGCCCCGTACTCTCCTTGACTGAACTCAAGGGTTACCGGTACACACCAAAGTGCCACATCAACGTAGCAGACTGTTTCAACCATGTCGGTATACCCCGCACAGTTCCCTCACAGTCTTGTTGCTACTTTCTAAGAAAGGTATCCCCCAGATCCGGGTTTAGGATCTATAGAACTCCCAAGCAACCCACAATTTAAAGCACACAAGGAAAACAATTGAAAACATAGTTATGAACTAGCCCTAAGGTACACCTCACTTTAAATATTCCCCAGCAGAGTCGCCAGTTCTGTGATCGGTGGATCTGGAACTGACTGTTTTAAAGCTGGTTCGCGAAATGTCGCGGAAGCAAGAGTCGCCACCGTCTTTTATTTTCTCCAATTGGAAAGGACAAAAGCACAGAAAAATTCCTTTAAAGAGATTGCTCTCGGTTCGGGAGGTAGGTTATAGAAAGGGAAGGTATTAGCACCCTTTCTATCCATGGTTATCCATGGGCTCTTAGATACTTGCTCAATGTGTTTTCAAAATTGTTTGCTTGCTTTTCAATGTGGGTTTAAAAAAGTTTCTTTGAAAAATTTCAGATCGACTCGTACGTCAGAGTGTTTGAAAAGTTTGCTTTGAAAGCTTTTGAAAAGTGTCAGTGTGAAAAGTCTTTTTGAGTTTATTTTGAGATTAGAGCAAGTATCCTTGAGAACCTACCTACCCTAAGGAATTCGTCTGTGTAAGAGTCCTTTAAGGTAGTGCCATCCCACCATTGAGAGGTAGGTAGCACCACCGTTGGAGGTGTTCGGGTCAATTTGAGGTTCGGGACATGGTGATCACCAGAGCAATGGGAAGACACCTTAGAAGCTACCCTCATGCCAGGTTCCCGGATCATGAGGACTTACTAAGACATCCTCTACTCGACGATCACCTTTCGAAAGGCAACAGTGAGGCGTACCCTGGGGGTGGTGTGTGCGAATTGTGTGTCATGTTTCAGTTATTTGTCTTGTCATGTTTATTTGTGTTCTGCGCTTGATTTTAATTAAGGCCATTCATTCTTGCATGCATATTTAAGAGTTATAAAGTTTGCGGGAAAATAAATCTAAGACTATTACAAATGGCGCGGGTCCACATCGCCAAAATTTCCAGAACCCGATTTGACGGAAAAGTAAATAAAGCGAATAAGTAAAAGTGCGAGCAATTTAAATTACAATGCTTTGGGAGAGATACAAAATTATAATGAACGACATAAGGTAAATATGCGCAATTAAATTAAAACAATGGGCGTTGGACCCTTTTACAAAAATATTTAAAGTTAATGAATTAATTAAGGAGGAATTAAAATTAAAGATTTAAAAGGAATGTTTTTTTTTTTTGGTATTTTATGTTTTTTTAGATTTAAGGGGAAAAAGAAAAATTAATTAAAATTAAAATGAGATGCTAAACCCTAGTTCTAATGTTTTTTTTTTTATTTATTGCAAAAATATTGAAATTTGACCTAATTTAAATCTAATTTATTTATGTACGAATTTAATTATAAAAAAAATAAATAAATAAATAAATAAATAATTATTACTGTGGAAAAAAGGGTAAAATATGAAAAGGAATCAAAATTGCTAATTAACCTAATTCTATATTTTGGATTTTTAATTGTTAAAAAGAATGAAATTATAACCTAATTAAAACTAAGTTTATCTACATATAAAATTTAATTATAGAAAATAAATAAAATAAATATTATTAAAAAAGGACAGTAAGAAGAATAAAAATTAAACCTAAATGCTATATTTTTTTATATTTTGTGAAAAAGAATTAAAATTGCAAAAAAACCTAATTATCCTAAATTCATTATGTATTAATTTATTTACAAGAAAATGATCATAATAAAACATTTATTCTTTTTGGTCTTTTTTGATTTTTAATTAAGTTTTTTATATTTTGTAAAAAGACAACAATTAATTAATTTAGACAACAATTAAAATGAAAATAATAATTGAAACAAGAATAAAATATAAAATAAATAAAAAGAAGAAGGCAAACCAGGGTGGGGTGTAGCCCCAAATGTGAGGTTCAGGCCTGGAATTTTGGCCCAATTAGTTATGAATCTGTTGACTTTTCTGGATCGTGTGTCGACGTATTGACCTGGTGTATGCTGCGCCTTGAATCTTGGCCATTGATCTGATTATTTTGGACGCGTGTATGGTCCAATTTGAAGACGTATGGTGAGTCCTCGTATTATGCCTGCATGAGAATACGCGTTGAAAAATAATATTGAAACTTTGCCAGACCTGGGACTTGAACCCAGGTCACGAGGGTTACAAGCGTTGTCCCCAACCAACCGTGCCAGCTTATGCTTTTGGTAATATAATTAACACATAAACAATATAATAGAAAAACGAAGCATGAGTGGATTAGCGCGCGAGAATTTGAATTGGCCTATCCCCATGTGACACGATTCCACCTTCTTCTTCGTCCCTGTAAAACAAACACAAGAGCAACGGTTTCACAAACGTGGTGTTAGACAACCTACAAGAAAATAGCGATTAACTCATATCCAAACATAAATTAGGCGCGATGGTCTAGTCTTCTTCGTCTTGATGAGCTGATTGCAATGGTGGTACTGGGATGGTCTAATTTTGCTTGTTTTAGGAATCCCTAATTTTGAACCTCACGAAACCCTAATATTCAGTCATGGCATCATCGTGTATAACGTGTAAAACTTCAATCAAGCATAATGGTTAGTTTCAGAAGCTCAAAACAAACATGATGCAATGAATAGAATGCTGTAAAAGTGCTTAAAAAATGCTATACGATTATGAATTTTTTGCAATGCAGTCTGAGTCACAGGCGCCAATTCCTGGAGCTTTTGTGGTTGATATTGATTGGAACACCTCCAGGGATGCTTAAGGATGCTGATAGAACAAAAATTGAAGCTTGAATCGACCTTAAAACTAGTTTTCAGTATTTGAGTTTTAAGGAGAATTTTCAATCTTTTTTCAAGGCTTTTGGGCGCAGCTTCTTCTCTTTAATGCTTTTAGGTCTTTGATTCTGAATATGTAGTGAGCATGCTAGGTCAACAAAATTGCACAAAATCTCTTGCCATGATGATTTCAATCTTTGATTTTGGAAGATCTTTTTTTGAATCTTTTTTCATGTTATTTGGTTCAATCATGATCAATTAGCACCAAATCTTTCCCTATTAGCATGTGCACGAATTATAGAAGCCAAATCATGCATAAAAAGATTTTTTTAGGTCAAGTTTATATTTTTCACATATTTAAATAATTTAATTGAATTAATATTAATATATATTCAAATAAATAATTAAAAATTGAGAAAAAACTTCCCTTTGGGCTTAATGGTCGTGCATAGGCTTGGCATGAAGAAACTTGGAAGAAAAATGGGCCCATTTGCATTTTTGGATCATTTGAAGTAAAGTTGACTTTCAAAAATTTCCAAAAATTTCCCAACTTCCACAAGGCATAACTTGGTCAATTTTTAAGATTTTCACATGTTCTTGGACATTTTGGAAAGGTCTTTGAGTCCTTTAAACAATGCCTTTTGTCCCATGTCATTTTGATTTACCAATCTCAAGTTATGGCCTTTGACTTAAAGTCCCTTTTTGTTGACTTTTGAAAATGACCTATAATGTTGAAATTGATAACTTTTTGTGAGAGCATTTCTTGGACTTGGAACATGAAGATGAATTGTAGGAAATATCTTTTTCTTCAAAATGAGCTTTGGATGGAATTTTTCTGATAATCCATGTGAAAGTTATGCCCTGGTCAATTTCAGTTGACTTTTTCAACTGTCCAAATATAGCAACTTTTGCATCTTTGATGATTTCTGAGCCAAATTTTGAGAATCATGATCAAGCATTGATCAAATGATGTTTGTGGCTTCAAAATGATATGTTGACCAAAAATTTGAACTTTTGACTGCCAAATAACCATTTTGCCCCTACAGTTGACTGTAGTGCAATCTAGGGTTTTGACTGTGCAATTTTGAGCTGAATGCCTTGAAACTTAATATGGGGATGCTTGACCACATTTGTAGGCATATGAGACTTGATTGGGCCTTTGAAATCTTCATTTTCTTGATCAGGACTCAAACCCTAGTTTTGACTGTATGGGAAGCTGTTGAGCTGCACAACCCTTGGGGAATTTTGTGACTTTGACTTGACAAATCTTGGAGAATATGGGAGGGCAAATTTTGGGGTACAACACTATCCAAGGGGCAGGAAGAGTTGAGAACACTCCTCATGGGGAACTTGGTCAAGAAAAGTCCTGAAGACAATAAGGACGAACGGCTGAAACATCTGCAAGCTGAGGTAGATGCAATGAGAACCTAGATGTTGGGGCAGATGGCTCTTATCCAAGGCTTAGCTTGGGAACAAGAAGAGTTGAGAACCATGATCAACCAGCTTCATCAAGACAGATACAACATGAAGAAAACGGTCAAGGATGGTGATCAAATCATTAATCAGCTTCTAAGAAGACAAGAGTTTGGTATGGTGAATAATGGACCTCTCCAAGTTGTTACTACCTCAAGGGTCCAACAACAACCTCGCCAAGAACAACGGGTTGATCAGAGTAAGCCCAGAAGGCAATTTACCAAGCTCAATGTTTCGTTGTCTCAAGCTTTACAACACTTGTTGAGGTTGAATCTGGTGACGTTAAGGGACCCTCCTAAGAATCCCAACATAACCTCCCTAAAGTACAACCCTGATGCAAGGTATGCATACCATTCCAACAGCCCGGGACATGATACTGATGGTTGTTGGGCATTGAAAAACAAAGTTCAAGACCTGATTAACGAAGGAGCTTTGGAATTCACACAGGATGGTCAGGCTGAGTTCTTCTACCATCCCTCCAAGGTTCACCATTTGAAGTGGCAAGTACCGAGACGAGAAGGCTTTTGTTCATTTGAATTTTCAAGTTGTAATCCCTTTGTTATTCAAACAATTATCTATTAATGCCAAACTTTGTTTCATTAATGCATTGCATATGTTTGTCTTGAATTGATCCACTCATTTTCTTTACATTTAAACTATGCCTTTTACTCACTTTATGACATTCAACTCTTGCTAAAAGTTACAAGCCTTTAGAGGGAGGATGACGAAACAATGCCATAATCTTATACAGTATGCTTTTGGACAGACCTTGCTGACGATGTACAGGCATTTCTTTCAAATCCTAAACACTGGAGTTATAAGGAAGATAATCCCTAGTCAACCCCTTTGAGCCAAAGAAGTAGGAGTTTTCTGTTTTTAAACAAATTGAAACCTTTGATTTAAACCTGGGGCAGGGTAGTCTCTCAGTTAATTCAAAAGTTATACATTAAAGTCACAAAACTCTCAGTTCATAATACAACGAACGACATCAAAAGCATTCCTCTGGAATCAAAAGACAATGGTGGTTCCTTATCTCATAGGCAGTCAATCTCTCAAAAGAGAAAAGCCCACTGAGCCAAAATCTATAAAGGAGGCTTAAGAAAGCTGGGGCATCCCGCTGACTGTAATCTCGAAAACAAGAACAGTCAGGCAAAAGTTAGGGATAACAAATCAAAAGAACGAGGTCGCTAAAAATCCTCAATAACATGAAAAATGTTGCAAAAATGACTGCCTTCCAACAAATTCAACTTGTGTGAACCATCACCAAAAACGTCGTTCCATACTCATTTGGAGTTCAAATGCACAATTAATTGAGTTTAGGATTGAAGAACATCACGAAGAGCGGGTGGGTACAAATAAATTTGAGCCTTGACCCTTTGTTTCTTAAACCGTGAACCAGGCCACGTTATAACCCTTCAAAAGTCCTAACTGAAGCATGGGTTAGTTCGAAAACATACTGTTACAAAAGGTATTCTGACTCCTGTAAGGCTTTGTCCTAAATCTTGTATTGAATTTGTCTTATAAAGAGTTTTCTGCTAAAAACGCATTTTGCAAAACTTCGAGACAAGCATAAACTTTGCATTATTTGAATATCACTGTTTGCATTTGGCTATTTGTTTGACAGCGGAGAAATTCACACAACGAATATTCGATGAACGAAAGCCCTCTCAGTGAACAAAATCACTTCAAAAAGGATGACACTTCCATTGACAAATCTCCTATCAACAAGGGGGCATGACATGTCACTATCCAGCACACCTGGGGCAATCCAGTCAAGATTCCAGGAAATCTCTCAAAGAAGTGCAGAGTAACCAGGGGCAGACCTCCATCTGAATCACTTGGGGCATTCGACATGAATTCCAGCAACGAATCTTACATGATCAAACATCTTCTGGTAGTATGGCAACACGACACTACTGATAGTGACACCTCCCTACACTCTGAGAGTGTGGACATAGTCAAAAAAGTACTACGCATAATCAAAGACCCGCTAGTTTGACTGGCCTAGGAAAAAATAAGGGCTTCCCGGCGAACCAAAAGGGTTCGGGCAAAAATAAGGGATGAAAATGAAAATTTGTACACCCGGCAAGTCGAAAACCTGAAAAGGCGGCTTGGGCAAAAAAGGGTATCCCGATGGACTGAAAAGCCGAAAGGGCGGTCCAGGAAAAAATTAGGGATCAAAGCGTACGACTATGTCCCGTCATCTCGTCACTTGCCTACCAGAAGAAGATTTGTCACTTCAATCGGCAATTCCCAAGCACCTCATAGGTGGGGATAATACCAGATCCACAGAGCTTCCGCAGCCACCTTGTCACGCATAAACAGGGGCAATAAGAATTGTCCGAACTATGCAGTTGCTCTGTCCACCAGGTACCAAGGTAGGTTCAGCTGAAGAATATGACCAAGATACCTTCACTCCCCGCAGAGTAAAACAGTAATGATAGCTCTCCCAGCTGAGGCTTGCAACTATGAACGAATCAGCGATACTCTCCCCCAAGCAGAGTTAGTCTACCGTCAACTCCGAAAAGGTTTGGTATCCCCAGAAAATCTTAATATTCCCTAGCGTAGTATAAGGATATTCTCCACTAAGCATAAGAGTATCCCTGGAAGTCTTAATATTCCTCAACGGAATATGAGAATGTTCCCCGGAAGAATGCAAGATACCCCCAGTGGAGCCATTTCCCCAGCGCAATCTAAAAAAGTTTCCCCAATGGAGTTGAATCATCTTCCCCAGTAGATTCTGGAAGCTTATCCCCTGCGAAGCACAAATAAGTCTCCCCAGCCAATTTCAGAAGGTTATCCTCAGCAAGTTGCAACTGAAAGATCATCCCTAGCGAAGTTCTTTCTTTCCCCAAGCAGTACTTCTATCCTCAACAGATTCAATATCACCAGCAACGGTAATCAATCCCCAACGGAGTTTATCATCAAAATCCCCAACAGAGCTTATCAACGGAATCCCTCGTTAAAATCCTCAGCATAGTATATATTCCCCACTGAGTGATTCCCCAGCTTGAGTTTGCCTCTCCAACTACTACAAATCAAAGGACCACAACTCCTCTTCCCCAGTAGACTACTCTACAATCCCTAGAAAGTTACTGTGAAACCTGGACCCGACCAGATGTCAGTTTAACTTTGACTTCCCAGTAGAGCAACGGACAACCGAGACTCCTGAACATACTCCCCACAGAGTTTTCAATATCCCCCAACGGAGTTCTCCTCAAACAACAAAGCAGGGATCCCCGGTGGAAACATTTTGAGCAAAGTCCAAGACAAAATTACATTTCAACAACATTCATAACATATGCATACAAAGTACATATGACACAAATCTCATTTTATTTTGAGAACACCATTACACAATGCATACATCATGACAATACATACATCATGACATTGCATACAACTAACTCTTTACCTTTTTAGGAAAGATCAATCAACAAGCAAAGATCATCATCTTTTGAGATTCCTTCTAGAGACAGTTCAGATGCGACCCAGATATGGCTGACATTCTGATACTTATTCCAGACTCCTTCTAGAGATAGTTCAGATGCGATCCAGATATGGCTGACATTCTGATACTTATTCCAGACTCCTTCTAGAGATAGTTCAGATGCGATCCAGATATGGCTGACATTCTGATACTTATTCCAGATCC
This sequence comes from Vicia faba, assembly GCA_948472305.1. Classification (NCBI taxonomy): domain Eukaryota; kingdom Viridiplantae; phylum Streptophyta; class Magnoliopsida; order Fabales; family Fabaceae; genus Vicia; species Vicia faba. The sequence goes on from OX451735.1 coordinate 192,973,419, forward strand.
CTTCTAGAGACAGTCCAGATACGATCCGGATTCGGATGTCATTCTGCCCCTCATTCAAATTATAGTCCAGATATGATCCAGATTCGGATGTCATTCTGCCACTCATTCAAATTATAGTCCAGATACGATCCAGATTCGGATGTCATTCTGCCCCTCATTCAAATTACAGTCCAGATACGATCCCGATTCGGACGTCATTCTGTCACTCATTCAAATACATTTCAGATACGCTCCAGATGCAGACGCAATTCTGACAATCATCCGGACTCAACTCTATTCTCCAGCAGCTCCGGGATTTATTTTTCCCCAGCTCAAACATCACATTTCCATACATCATGATACATGCATATACGTATCATACCATACAATCTCATTTATGTTGAGAACATCATTGCTTGATCCATATCATGCATTGCATATGACTGACCTTTACCTTTAAGGAAGGATCCAGTTAAGTTCTCAGCTATATCCAAGACCTTCTCTGGTTCAGTTAAATCGATTCCTAAAGATTTTTTTGATGCCGATCCAGTTGAAGTTATTCCAAGACCTCCTCTGGTTCAGATAAATCGATTCCTAAATATTTTTCTGATGCCGATCCAGTTGAAGTTATTCCATGACCTCCTCTGGTTCAGTTAAATCAATTCCTAAAGATTTTTCTGATGCCGATTCAGTTGAAGTTATTCCAAGACCTCCTCTGGTTCAGTTAAATTGATTCCTAAAGATTTTTCTGATGCCGATCCAGTTGAAGATATTCCAAGACCTCCTCTGGTTCAGATAAATCGATTCCTAAAGATTTTACTGATGCCGATCCAGTTGAAGTTATTTCAAGACCTCCTCTGGTTCAGTTAAATCGATTCCTAAAGATTTTTCTGATGCCGATCCAGTTGAAGTTATTCCAAGACCTCCTCTGGTTCAGTTAAATCAATTCCTAAAGATTTTTCTGATGCCGATCCAGTTGAAGTTATTCCAAGACCTCCTCTAGTTCAGATAAATCGATTCCTAAAGATTTTTCTGATGCCGATCCAGTTGAAGTTATTTCAAGACCTCCTCTGGTTCAGATAAATCGATTCCTAAAGATTTTTCTGATGCCGATCCAGTTGAAGTTATTTCAAGACCTCCTCTGGTTCAGTTAAATCGATTACTAAAGATTTTTCTGATGCCGATCCAGTTGAAGTTATTCCAAGACCTTCTCTGGTTCAGTTAAATTGATTCCTAAAGATTTTTCTGATGCCGATCCAGTTGAAGTTATTCCAAGACCTCCTCTGGTTCAGTTAAATCGATTCCTAAAGATTTTTCATATGTCGATCCAGTTGAAGTTATTCCAAGACCTCCTCTAGTTCAGATAAATTGATTCCTAAAGATTTTTCTGATGTCGATCCAGTTGAAGTTATTCCAGGACCTCCTCTGGTTCAGTTAAATTGATTCCTAAAGATTTTTCTGATGTCGATCCAGTTGAAGATATTCCAAGACCTCCTCTGGTTCAGTTAAATCGATTCCTAAAGATTTTTCTGATGTCGATCCAGTTGAAGTTATTCCAAGACCTCCTCTGGTTCAGATAAATCGATTCCTAAAGATTTTTCTGATGCCGATCCAGTTGAAGTTATTCCAGGACCTCCTCTGGTTCAGTTAAATCGATTCCTAAAGATTTTTCTGATGCCGATCCAGTTGAAGTTATTCCAGGACCTCCTCTGGTTCAGTTAAATCGATTCCTAAAGATTTTTCTGATGCCGATCCAGTTGAAGTTATTCCAGGACCTCCTCTGGTTCAGTTAAATCGATTCCTAAAGATTTTTCTAATGCTGATCCAGTTGAAGTTATTCTAGAACCTCCTCTGGTTCAGTTAAATCGATTCCTAAAGATTTTTCTGATGCCGATCCAGTTGAAGTTATTCCAAGACCTTCTCTGGTTCAGTTAAATCGGTTCCTAAAGATTTTTCTGATGTCGATCCAGTTGAAGTTATTCGAAGACCTCCTCTGGTTCAGTTAAATCGATTCCTAAAGATTTTTCTGATGCCGATCTAGTTGAAGTTATTCCAAGATCTTTCTGATACCGATCCAGTTGAAGATATTCCAAGACCTTGTCAAAGTCAGTTAATCGATTCCTAAAGATTTTTCTGAGGCGAAGCCAGTCAATGGAGACAAGGTCAGTTAAATCGATTCCTAAAGATTTTTCTGAGGCGAAGCCATTCAATGGAGACAAAGTCAGTTAAATCGATTCATAAAGATTTTTCTGTGGCCAAACTCGTCAATAGAGACACCCCGTCAAAAGAGACGAACTCGTCAACAAGGATAGAACCACCTACCAACAATCTCTAAATGGCATCTGTAAGCCCATTCCTGACATCACAATGTTGATACTTCACCATGCGAGTACAAATTTCTGGGCACTCTAGTGTTCAATCCTCTTCCACCTTCGGATCACGAAAGGCCCGCAAGCCAATCTACATCCTCAGGTTTAAGAAGATTGAACACGGGCAACTGTTGTACCCCAAAATTTACCCTCTCATGTTTCCCAAAGTCTTCCCCTTGCATGGTTGGTCACAAACTCTTGCCTAAGGAAAAGGAAATTTTTTGAGTGATGCTTTAAGTACATTTCGATTGGCATCCTGAAATATCCTTCGATTGGCATTCTGAAGGAGCACTTCGATTGATATTCTGAAGGAGCATTTCGATTGGAATCCTGAAGGAGCATTTCGATTGGCATTCTGAAGGATCATTTCGATTGGAATTCTGAAGGAGCACTTCAATTGGCATTCTGAAAGATCCTTCTATTGGTGTTCTGAAGGAGCCTTTCGATTGGCATTCTGGATAAGCCTTTCAATTGGCATTATGGACAAGTACTTCGATTGGCATTATAACAGTGTCCTTCGATTGGAATTCCAAAGGGTACATTCGAAGAAGCTTTCAAAGGGTCCATTCGAAGAAGTTTTCGAAGAGCATTCGAAGGAGGCCATCAGCCCATTCGAAAGGGAGCATTCGAAGGAGGCCATCAGCCCATTCGAAAGGGAGCATTCAAAGGCCAGCTGCTTGTCATTCAAAATTCAAAAAGGGACAGGATCCCATGTGTTTAGCCAACGTTACAAACTCTCATTCATGGCTTTCAAACACACAATTAACGTTACAAATCCTCCTTCATGGCTGTCAAACACATATTCAAGGTCATTTAAACCTTTGTCTTCATGTCCCCTTTACCCCCTCTATATAAAGAGATCACAAGTGGAACGAAAAAGCACACAGAGGACGAAAATATATAGAAGAAATAGAGAACAGAAGCATTGGAGAGACGTTGCCCAGAATTTTCCAAGCCAAAGCAGTACTTCAACAAAAGCATCCACGCCCATAAGCCCCAAATCGAAGTTGCCTACATCCAGGAAGCACCCAAATTAAAAGTCCCATCTGCTGGTAAGAAAGGGTAAACTATCCAACCTCATATTTGCATAACACATTATTACTGGTTGTTGCCTTTGATTTTCCATCCTAGACAGGATCGAAAGGCCTGGGTTTGGCGCCCAGGTCGTGTTCTTCATTTGCTAACACTTGCTGCAGACATAGCCTGAAGAGACCCAGCAAGTGCAGGATCGAAGGGCCTGGGGTTCAACACCCGGGGCCTGTATCTTTATTGTTCTAATGCTTGTCTTGCAGATGTAGATCGAAAAGCAGTTTGCCCTTCCTGGATCGAAGAAGACAACCCCTTCTCTGGATCGAAGGAGACATTTCCTTCTCTGGATCGAAGCTCCCATTTTTTTTCTTAGATCGAAGGATCCCTCCTGCATGTTATTTTTGTTTTTCATAGACTTATTTTTATCTTTTTAATCAACATAAAAATCATAAAAATAAGTAACTTAGAATTAGGATTTAATTTAGTTAATTATTTTAACTTATTTTCTCCAATTTTAAAATCAGTAGACTTAGGATTTATTTAAATTCAATCTTTTTCATAAACAAAAATGCAAAAAATATTAGATTTGTTTTAGAGTTAATTTTAATCAGTATTTTTAATTAATTAAATTTGACTTAGTATTTCCCAAAATAAAATAAAACAAAAAAAAGAGTTCTTATTCTTAGGATTTTTAGAGTTTATTTTCAGATTTGCGCGCGTTTACTTTATTGTAACTGCCTACTGGTTTGTAATAACTTAGCTAAGACTTTTACACTTTATTGCTTTTGTTCCCCCCAATTTTGGACATGTAAATAATCCCCCTCCCTGAAGCCTTATAATAGCGTAGGATTTACAATTCCCGCACTTTAAATTCTTGTACATATATTAACTGTTTAGATGTATGCTAACTAGGATTGTATGACAAGATTAACTCTTAACTTAAAATCAACAGTAGCTCACCATAACATGTACAAAGATAATATAAACTGAAAATTGACACACTTGCACATGCCACTCTTAGGGTACACCTCACTTGGTTGCCTCAAATGTGGTCATTAAGTATAGGATGTTTTAGAGGTTGTCCTTTTGTCCCAAGATCATAAGTTGCCTCGAAACGGTTGCCTCGGAAAAATGATATAAGACATTAGGATTACCACTAAAGCGTCCTAACGTTGCTTTAGTGACCACAAGTCCCTTAAATCGAATTGACCCGAAAACTGCAACGACGGTGCTACCTACTTCTCAATAGTGGGATAGCACTGTCTAAAGGACATTTGCACAATTAAATTCTTTTTCGAGTAGGTAGAGGTTCTTAAGTACTTGCTCCGTTTAAAAACAAAACAAAAACTTTTCGCACTCACATTTTCTTCAAAACTCTTTTCAAAACCCACATTCACAAAGAAAAGAAAAACTTTTGAAAACACAGTGAGCAAGTACCTAAGAGCCCGTGGATAACCACGGATAGAAAGGGTGCTAACACCTTCCCTTTCTATAATCTACCTCCCGAACCCGAGAAACATCTCGAAAAGGAATTTTTTATGTGCTTTTGTCCTTTCCCTTGTTGGATAAAATAAAAGATTGTGGCGACTCTTGCTTACCGCGATATTTTGCGAAAACAAATGCAAACGCGAACCAGCATTCCTAAAACAGTCAGTTCTCGTTCCCACCGATCACATTGTGGTAGGTATGTGAAAATATATAGTCCATTGTGACAGTCTCTAAGTGGTAATGAATTATCGGGTTTGTGTTATTTATCCTTTAGGTTGTGATAAATACATAAGCTTATTCTCATATTATTTATCCCTTAGGTTGTGGTAGGTACGCGAAAATCTATAGTTCATTGTGTCAGTCTCTAAGCGATAATGAATTATCAGGTTTATGTTATTTATCTTCTAGGTCATGATAAATACATAAACCGATCCTCGTATTATTTATCCCCTGGGTTGTGGTAGGAATGCGAAAATCTATAGTTCATTGTGTCAGTCTCTAAGCAATAATGAATTATCAGGTCTGTGTTATTTATCCTTTAGGTCGTGATAAATACACAAGCCTATTATTGTATTATCTACCCATTAGGTTGTGGTAGGTATGCAAAAATCTATAGTTCATTGTGTCAGTCTCTAAGTGATAATGAATTATCAAGTCTACGTATTTATCCTCTAGGTTATGAGAACTACACTAGCAATGCCTTACTATGTTAGTCTCTATGCGTTAATAAGATATTTTCAACCTGTATCGTTTACTCCCTAGGTTGTAGTAGATATACGAAATTTGTGATAAAACTCATGGCATTAGTCTCGAAGCAACAATAGGTTATATGTCTCTCTGTGATATAATTCATTGTGTTAAGTCTCTATGTAGCAATAGATTATCAAAACTCTATTTTACTAATCTTCTAGGTTGTGATGAGTATACAAAATCTGCGCTAAGCTTACTATGTTAGTCTCGAAGCGTTAGTAAGTCAACTTTCAAACTTGTGTTATTTACCTCCTAGGTTACGGTAAATATGCAAGATCTAAGATCTCTTTTCTAGGTATTGGCGAGTTATCTGCATCGTTATATCTAGGTCAATTCCACTTTTTGCTCTAACTCTGGTAGGATGATATATCATCATCTTTGCATATTTCTTCATTCTCTGGGGTATACTTCATAGTGTATCCTTATCTAACCAACCCGTGGTCAAATTTTGGGGTCTTCCAATATTTAATAACCCTCTGATTTAAATATGTGAGACCTTCGTATTCTCGCACCTTCAATCGAAGAAAGATTAAATAGGAGCAGTTGTCATACTCTAAATTTACCTCATCAATTTCAATAGTCGTGGAGTTACTATGTTTCTAATTTATAATCATTTTGTTTGATCTGCCTATTTTGAGTTTAATTTTAATGAGTTAAAACCTAAAAGGGGAGGTGTATTTATAAATTACCAACCCATTAAGGTTTTGGGGTCCATTCATGATAACAAGAGAAAGGTGTATTGCTTCAAAATGGACCATCAAAATATGATGCCCATAAGATTATTTTAGAAGCTCATTTTAAAAACAAGAGCGGTGTATCCTTTTGTTATGTAGGGGTTTATGGGCTCATTGGAGTTTTTGGAGGCCTGGTTAAAATGATAAAAGGGGATGTACGTTTTAGAACCTATTACTCAGATGGCCCATTCTAAATCAAAGGCCCGTTTTTAGGCTTTGAATAATATAGGGGTGTGTTTTTGGAGATAGATTGGCCCAATAAACTGAACAGTTATTGGCCCATCTCAATAACAGTCTGTATTTATTTTTATTATAATTATTATTTCTATTAAAACCTTTTTTACTAATTAAATTTATTATTGTTATTATTAATTTAATTATTATTGTTAACATTATTTCTTATTATCACTTACTATTATTAAATATTATCAATTTTCATTAAAAAAAGTGTGAACCAAAAGTCAAAATTAGGTCTTTGGCAACCCTAATTTCTTCTGCGGCGGCCCTGTTCATCATCTTCTACGCTAAGGCTTCACTAAATCCCAAAACCCAGAAAATGCGCATCGAATCAAATCAAAAACAAATCAAAACTCAAAACGAATCAATTGCACAAAAATCAAATCGGAAAAATACATTAAATTTGGAGATTTACAACATACCCTAATTTCTAACGAAATCTAAAATCAATTTACAAACAAATAAGATCTAATATACCTAAAATAAATTCAATCAAACAATCAATCTAAAGATTGTAACCACAAACCATATCAATTTTTCCTAATTTAGTCTATTTCTAAACCTATAAATACAAAACCCTAAAAATTGATAAAAGGAGGAAAATTTTGAAGAAGAAATTAAGAAGGGGAAGAAGAGATATTTGAAGACTTGGCGACTTCGGTGTTCAAATCAGAGCTACCTTGTTGAGTTTCTTGGGTTTCAAAGACTGAAACCCTACATCTGGTTCCCTTTGCTACGTCACCGCTTCCACCATCAGCTTCAACCGTACCTGCGAATCGAAGAAGAAAAGGGAGATCATAAGGATATTCGCGCAAAAAAAACATAAGATAAAAGTAAGCTTTGAGATTCACTGTGAAGGAGGTAAGCCGATAGCACTTAGCTTGCATGTTTTCCTCTTCTTGTTGTTTGTTTGTTGCGATTTGGGGGGGTTGGACGTCGTCAGAGGTTGCCACCACCGTTAGGGTCTCTAGTTGTTGGTGTTGTGGTGTTAGAAGAGAGAGGACAGAGAGAAAAAGAAACGAAAAGAGATACCGAGAGGAGGAATGAAAATGAAATGAAATGTTAAGAAAATATAAAAATATACTCCCTCCGTCCTTTAGTCTGTTGGGACACGTGGCCAACATCTGGCCACGTGATCCTGTGAACCCTCATCGTACACTCTCGCATCTCCACCCGTATGATCAAGATCAATGCCTCAGATCATGCAACCTCACCTTAACGCCATACGCTCGCTCGCTCCCAATCTAAACGATCCCAGATTCATTATGGGTCTCTAGAACAAATTATGCGCTTAAGGCCTGTTATATTTGCACCCCCTAAGTTTTTATTTTGACTCTTTCAACAACAACTTGCACCCCCACTCGCGTTTTGGACCCAGTTCAATATCTGAACTTGGGTCCTTACTTTTCAGACTCTCTTATGTTACTACCCTGTTGTAAAACACACCCCCCGGGCGTTTGGGCTTAAAACCTCTTTGGGTCCAAATATTTTTCCTAATACACCCCATACTTAAATTTTACACCGCCTTTTTACTAAATTAAATTATTTTATTAATTTTATTAATCATATTTTTCTTATTTTATTTAATTTATTTAATTGTCACTTTTTTTAGTATTTGCACTAAATATATTTTTGCGTATTTATTAATGAATAGTTATTAGATTTTTATTAAAAGTGTTTAATATAATTTTGGTAATTATAATAGTTATTTATTAATCAAAATTATTTTTAAAATACTAACCCAGATTTTTTGCATTAAATATTTTTCTATTCAAACTTATTTTTCACATTGCATCATATACTCGAAAAAACGCTAACCAATCAATTACTAATAATTTTATACTAACGTAATTCAAATTTATATTTATTTTCAAAAAGGATTGTGGAAATCTATTTTTCATTAACTGTGAATTGCGTCTACGATTCCGCTATTTTCAAACCCATACTTCGTTCAAGGATTAATTAAAAATATTTCCATAATCCATAAAAAAACAACCAAACACTTCGAACTACGAATTGAGACTCTGATTCCTCGTAAGAGGATACATAGGCATACGACTTAAAATCGTGGTGAGTTCCCTTAATTAAAAATTAAAACCATATTCCTGAACCTTAAACATAAACCCTAGTATCCTTGTGAACAAGGTAGATGAAAGGTGTCTAACACCTTCCCTTCGTCTAAAGTGAGTCAAGACTTAGAATCTCGATATCATCAATTAGGTTTATTCTGTTATATTCCCGTCTTAGGATAAAAATTAATGGTGGAAACTCTATATTTTTTGCAGGTTATTACAACAAGGAACTTTTGTTGATAACTTCCAAGTAAGGAGCTTTTGTTTATTAACTTGTTATTAACACCTTTGTATTATTGTACTTAAACTTTGTGTAATCTGCTCGTGAGAAGCATCTTTGTAAACACACAAACATGTATTCAACAGTGAGTTGATAGTTTCTTGAGATACTAGGGTTTAGTCATGAGCCTCAAGAAGACAATGACAGTTGGTCATTGTGGTTTTTAACAAGGACGGTTAGTCTTGCTGTGATTTCTGTAAAAAAAAATTGGTTATAGTGGATTGAGTTCTTATTGAGAAGGCAAAATCACCTTGGCAGGTGGACTGGATTAACTGCGTTAATAGTGAACCAAGATAAAAATAATTGTGTTTATTTATTTTTATTCTTAATTTACTTTGGTGTTTGAAGTTTCGAAAGGATTTTATTTGGTGAAACCCAATTCAAACCCCCATTTCTTGTGTTTTGTTCACCTTCAATTAGCATCATAGCTACGATTCTAATATTGATGGTTATCAAACACTTAACTGTGTTAGATAAAGATCTAGACATTTTAGAAACACTATGGTTATTCCACCACCTGCTGCAGTTGTGCATACTCTCAATGAGAGAAATAGCTACAATGTTAATCCTCCCCATCTTTGATGGTGGAAAGTTTTATTACTAGAAAGATAGACTAGAAAGTTTCTTTCTAGGTTATGATATTTATCTTTTGGATATGGTAGTTGATGGCTACGAATATCCTAGAGATGCTACAAGAATTAAGCTTGAAAGAAGAGATATGAACGACCAACAAAAGAAATACTATAAAAATCACCATAAAGCAAGAACCATCTTATTGAATGTGATTTCTTATACTGAGTATGAGAAGATTACAAATAGAGACTCATCCAAGTCTATATTTGATTCTTTAACAATGACTCGTGAAGGAAATGATCAAGTCAAGGAGACCAAGGCTCTGGCCTTGATCCGAAAGTATGAAGCCTTTAAGATGGAGGATGATGAAACAGTTGAGACTATGTTCTCATGGTTTCAAACCTTGGATGCAGGATTTAGGGTTATGGACAAAGGATATTCTACTTCATATCATGTAAAGAAGATTATCATAAGCTTGGGATATAAATGGAGGCCTATGGTAACTGCACTCAAGCATGCTAAAGATCTAAACAACACTTCTCTAGAAGAACTGGTGAGTTCTTTGAAAAGTCATGAGATTGAGCTGGAACAGGATGAACCTCAGAAGAGAGGCAAATTTGTTGCTCTTAAATTTGTCAAAAGATCTGAGAAGACTAGAGCTCTTCAAGCTGAAAAGATCGAGGATTCAGAAGAAGATTCTGATGAAGATGAAAACGAGTTGTCATCTTTGTCCAGAAGGGTCAATCAACTCTAGAAGAGGAATCAATGCAAAATATTCAGAGGGGTTAGAAGGATTGGTGGTCGCTTCGAGTATACTTATGGTCAAAGGAAGTCTGGTGGAAAAGATGTACTTGCTACGAGTGTAATGAGCCAGACCCTTACAAGAATGAGTGTCCTAACCTGAAGAAGAACAAGCCCAAGAAGAGAGCTTTCAGAAGCAATAAGAAAGGGTTGATGGAAACTTGGGATGACTCTGATGGCTAGTGTTAGAACTTTTAATGAAAAGATATTTCCAAAAGATGAAGCAAATTTTGATTCAGATACAGAAGAGGTATTTTATAACCTTACTCATTCTGAATTAACATATTTTATACTTGAAATTCTGGAAAAACATGAGTTACTCAAGATTGAATTCAAGGAACTTAAAAAGGCCCACGAATATGCTTCTTTAGAAAACAGTAAGCTTAAGGAGGATTTCTCCATTTTAAATAAAGAAAACTTTTTCTTAGAAGATGAGAACTCTGCCCTCAAAGGCATGAGAACTCCTCTAGAATATTATGAAAGTACTAACGATATCATTAAGAAGTATGACAAAGTTTTCCAAAAATTTCTAGCCAGAAGCAAAGGGAGAAGCAAGAAGGATTATATGATCTATGGTGTGAGCAGAAATGGGACCAAAGGTGTTGGTTATAGTTATTATGACGAATCTAATTGTGATAAAGAAGATAAACTAGATACTCTTTATTCCTATTTTGTCTCTGTTGACTTTGTGCCTAAATATAAAGGAAAAGAAAAAGAGAAATATGTTTATGAACCTAAGGCAAAACCTTTGGCTAAACCTTGTCGTTTCAATACTTACGAATATGATTATTCTGTTGATAAACCAAAGTTGGTAAGAACTATGGGAACACTAGCAAGAAAGGACCCAAGAATTTGTGGGTACCTAAGAACCAGATAATCTATGTTACAAATATTCTTAGCAGTGCAGTTGAAACACCAGTCATAGTACCTAGATTTTGGCTGCTCGTGACACATGACGGGAAAAAGTATATGTTTCAAAGCTTGTAACTTAAGCATGGAGGTGTCGTGGGTTTCGGAGGTGATCAGAAGGGAAAGATCATAGGCTCTAGATAATTCGGTAATGGTTCTCTTCCCTCTATTACTAATGTTTTAATTGTTGATGAATTAATGCATAATTTATTGTCCATAAGTCAATTAAGTGGCAATGGTTATGATATAATCTTTAATCAAAACTCTTGTAAAGTTGTTAGTCAGAAGGATGGCTCTGTCATATTCAATGGTAAGAGGAAAAAAACATCTATAAGATTATACTTTCTAGTCTTAAAGAGAAAAACGTAAAATGTCTTATGTTTTTTAATGAAGAGCAATAGACTTGGCATAGACGGTTGGGCCATTTTAGCATGAGAAGGATTTCTCAGCTAAATAAGATTAATTTAGTCAGAGGCCTTCCTAACCTGAAGTTATCTTCAGAAGCTCTTTGTGAAGCATGTCAGAAGGGAAAGTTTTCAAGAACATCTTTTAAAGCAAAGAATGGTGTTTCTAGATCAAGGTCTTTGGAGCTTCTGCATATTGATTTGTTTGGACCAGTGAAAATTGCGTCAATCAATGGTAAGAAGTATGGATTAGTCATTGTTGATGGCTATAGAAGATAGACATGGGTGGAGTTTCTTAAGCACATGGATGAGTCACATTTTGTGTTCACTACCTTTTGTACTCAAGTGAAAAATGAGATGAGTCTCAGAATTGTCAAAGTCAAAAGTGACTATGGTAGAGAATTTAAGAACAAACAATTTGAGAAGTTGTTTGGTGAGAATGGCATTTCCCATGATTTCTCATGCCGTAGAACTCCACAAAAAATGGAGTTGTAGAGAGGAAGAATAGGACTTTGCAAGAGATGGCTAGAACCATTATCAATGAGACTAACATGGAAAAACACTTATTGGCAGAGGCAGTTAACACAATGTGTTACATTCATAACAGAGTCTCTATAAGACCTATTATGGGTAAGAATCCTTATGAATTATGGAAGAACCAACATTTCATATTTTTATCCTTTTGGATGTGATTGTTTTATCTTGAACACTAAAGAGAATCTTAACAAGTTTGATCCTAAAGCACAAAGTTGTATCATGTTAGGATATTCTGAATGCTCAAAAGGCTATGGAGTATATAACAATGAAACACTTATGGTTGAAGAATCAATCCATGTTATATTCAATGATGAGCTTGACCTTGAAAATCAAAGTTATTTGATAAGTTTGCACATCTGGAGATTACCTATTCAGGCTTTGAAGGTAATGAAGTTTTTGTAGAAGGACAAGAGATAAAGGACTCAGAAGATGCTCAACCAGAAGTTGTTGAAGCTCAGACTCCTCTAAGAAAGCACAGACAGAGATATTCACATTCTAAGGAATTGATTCTTGGTGACAAAATTGATTCAGTTAGAACCAGATCCTCTTTCAAACCTTCTGAAGAAATGCTTATAGATTTGGTATCCTTGATAGAGCCTACATTTGTTGATGAAGTTCTTCTAGACAAAGAGTAAATAGTCGATATGCAAGAAGAACTCAATCAATTCTCAATGAATGATGTGTGAGATCTTATGGCTAGACCCAAAGGAAATCATGTGATTAGAACCAAGTGGGTCTTTACAAACAAGCTCAACAAAAAGGGAGATGTGGTAAGAAATAAGGCTTGACTGGTTGCACAAGGATATAGTTAGCAAGAAGGGATTGACTATACATAAACCTTTGCATGAGTTATAAGGTTAGATTCCATTCGTCTATTAATTTTGTTTGTTGTTAATAATGACATCATCTTATATAAGATGCATATTAAGAGTGTATTTCTGAACGGCTACATAACTGAGCAAGTGTATGTATACCAACCTCCTGGTTTTGAAAATCATGAAAACCCATATTTCATTTTTAAACTAAAGAAATCATTTTATGGTCTGAAACAAGCTCTCAGAGCGTGGTATGAAAGATTGAGCAATTTTCTTTTAGAAAATGATTTTATCAGAGGAAAGGTTGATAACAATTTTTTCTGTAAGTCCTTCAAAAATGACATTTTTGTTGTTCAAATATATGTTGATGGTATTATTTAGTTCTTCTAATGCCACTTTATGCAAAGAATTTGCTAATTCTATGCAGGCTGAGTTTGAGATGAGCTTAATGGGAGAACTCAAGTTCTTTCTGGGGATCCAGATAAATCAAGGATCAGAAGATACGCTCATCCATCACAACAAGTATACTAAATAACTTTCGAAGAAGTTTAACTTATCTGAGTGCAAGATGGCAAAGACTCGTATGCATCCTACTTGCGTTCTAGAGAAGGACGGGGTAAGTGATAAGGTTGATAAGAAGTTATACAGGGGTATGATAGGTTATCTATTATATTTAACTTCTTCTAGACCTGATATTATATTCATTGTATGCTTGTGTGCTCGCTTCCAATCATATCCTAGAGAATCTCACTTGACTGTTGTAAAAAGGATTTCTAGGTATCTTAAAGGTACTACTAAGTACTAACCTTGCTTTGTGTTATATAAAATCAAGTGAATACAAGTTAAGTAGGTTATTGTAATGTTGATTATGCTGGCGGTAGACTTGAGAGGAATATCACTTTCGAAAGCTATCAGTTTTTTAAAAATAAGTTGATCTCGTGATCTAGTAAGAGGCAATCAACAACAGCGCTCTCAACTATTGAAGCATAATATATTTCTGCTTCATGAAGTAGCACCCATATCCTCTGGATGAAGTTCCATCTAGAAGATTATCATATATATGGGAGTAACATTCATATCTTCTGTGATAATATTTGTGTTATTTATTTGTCCAAGAATCCCATTTTAGATTCTAGGGCAAAACATATTGAGATCAAAACATTACTTTATTAGAGACTATATCCAGAAGAGAGTCATATCTTTAAACTTCATTTATACAGACCATCAATGGGTTGATATCTTTACAAAATCTCTTACTGAAGATAGACTTGTTTTCATTCTAAAGCATTTGAACATGGTTCATTATCCATAATGAAAAGATGTGATCTCATAATGTTTATTTCTAGAATGGAAAAATGAGACTCTGGGACTTGATTTGTTTTTGTTGGCTTCTGGGATGTGAGGCTTCTGATGAGTGAAGTTCTCATGTATCATAAGTGTCCAAGGTCAGAATATTTTTTTGAGAATGCTTCTGTTTGTTAGAAACTGAAGAGTTTTTTTCATTAATGAACTGTCAGGATAGAGAACGGGATGTGATTCAAAATAAGACACATTACGAGAAGAGATTATCTTGGTATTAGGTAATAAATCATTATGCTTTACCCTTTTTCATATTTTTGCACTATTCAAAGTTTTTACAATCATTATAAAAACTATTTAAAAACTCGTTCACTCCACTTCACACACTTTCGCTACAACTATCCTACACTTTCTCTCTTTCAAGCCCTAAAAGCTCTTAAAACCCTAAAACCCTTGTTTGTGTTCGTGTTCGTGTTTGTGTTCATCATCAACAATGGCGGATCAACAAAAATCAACTAGCGCTCAATGTTAAGAAAAAATTAAGGTAAAAGGTTTTCAAATTCAATTCTATTTCACTCTTCACCCTCATATATTGACTTGAGTGTTAGAGTGCTAATCATGCAGGTCCTCTAATTCCATCGCATTAGAAGTTGCGATCCTCCATCATCGTTGTTCCTCCTCTCATTTTTTGTTCCATGATGGAGTAGCTACCAAGTCCACCTTCAAGGTTTCTTCCTCTATAGTAAAAGAATATAATGAGTATGTGTAATTCCTTGATCCCTGATTTAAATGGTTCAAGACCCATCATCTAAAGATCATATCCTTGCATTTCACCAACTCAAACGAGAAGCATTATTGAAAAGGAGGCCGACCCCACTTATTTTGTATCCACCCATTAGTGCTGAGCAATCTCAGCATGCAGCACCAGACCCTGACGCTCTTTTCGGGTCATATTTTTTCAATTCTCATTAAAAAATACATTGTTGGCCATGAATTCGGAAATGACTTCAAAAAGTTAATTGTATTCTCTTGTTAAGAAACAAGTGTGAATTGTGTAAGTTACACATTGCTTAGAAAATTGGAGGTTGAGCAATTTATCAGTGAGAGGATTCGTACACTTATAACTTTAAGGTTTGGGGTGAATATGTGGTTCCCATTTTACTTGTCTGGTGAGTCTTTGAATTTTAGACGAACTTTTGACCAAATGTGGATGCTTTCTCCCCTCATGAAGATCCAATAGTAGTATTAGAGCATGGTTCGAGCTAGGGGTCGATTCTTTGTATCAAAAGTCATTCTAATATGGTGGTCAGACAGCGTGTCCTGCTGAAGTGTCTGTGACGTGGTAAATATCGTGAATGAAAGAGCTTCTGCTTGAGGGGAAGTCTATTAAATGGACTCACACTTGAAGGAAATATTATTGAGAAACAAGTGTGAGTTGTTTAAGTCTCAAATTGCTTGGAAAAGTGGAGGTTGAACACTTTATAAGTGAGATCCAAACACGTATCATCTTAAAATTTTTGGTAAATATGTGGTATCTCTCTCACTTATTTGAGTGAGTCTTTAACTTTTAGACGAGTCTTTAAACCAATGTGGATGCTTCCCCTCATGATGATCCAATATCTCTAGCCTCCCTATCATTGATGTTGTTTGTATTGTCATATTTTACAATAAGTTTTGTTAGTTTATCCACAATCACTTAAACCTCGTCATATTATTTCATATTACGAATAAACCTACCACAAAATTCGTAAAAATGTTATCTCATTACCCGTAGAATATATGCAATGGTTGCAATAATGATGAATGATATGATGAAATGGGTTATATTTCAGATGATTATTTTTATTTATACTTATTTTTTATTTGTAAAAGTTTACGTGAATTGAGCTTTGAGGGCTCACTAAAGTTAGGACATGTCTTAAAGTTCAGAAAGCGTTTATAGACGATAGACATTCTCATATTAGAAATGAAAGTTGAATCTCTGACCTTTCAGTATGTGAGTCAACTTCTTACTAACTAACTAAGACAATCTCCTTCAACTTTAATAAGAGTAATGTAATTGCAAGACATGCAATTTTTAATGGAAATTGTTAACAATACTACCATAATATAACATAGAGAATCAATTTAAAAAGGAAAAAAACTAATAAAATAAAATACATTTATTAAGAGTAAGGCATGTAATTTTGTTGCATTTGAAGAATGACAACAAAATAGTGTATTAATTAAGAGTTATATTCACATAAGAAAAACAATAAAAACATCTAGAAATTTAAAAATGACCCTTATTCGCACCACACATGTTGTGTGATTTTCTCAGTTGCTGTTTGTGTAACATGCATGCACCTGCACAATTACATTCATCAATCAAACTATGCAAGTAACTATGCATGTGGTCAAGTAGAGTAATCATCAACTTTATTAATCATTTTGACTTTTATATTTAAGGAATAAAAGTATTCCTAGTGTCTAATAGTTCTCCCAAAAAAACACTCACATCATTAATTTCTTTCCAACTCTCTTGCTTCTAAGACATATACAACATGACTTTAACAAATTTCACAGAACAGATATACCTGTGTCTTGCAATTTTGGTGGTTTTGGTTTTGTATGTTTTTCTTGTGGTCCTAGATTCCCCATGGACCAACCAACAGGATTTAGGCTTCTCAATTTTCACAGAGACCTTATTAGTCTACAAGCCCCATGAAGAATATTGAGAAAACTGTAAATTTGGGTTGCTTACATTTATCTTAATTCTGAAACTATATGGAAATATATGTATTGTATTGTTTGTTCCGGTTTTTAACTGTTTATGATTACACAAGTTATGGTGTTTTCTTCGCACAATTCATCATACACAAATCATGGTTGTTCAACTGTTTTGTTCTCTTGTAACTAAAATATTTTGATAGCTTTTCTCTTCTACGAAACTAATATATTTGCATGTAAAGCTAGTATGATGACTTCGAATATGAAACTAGTAATATATTTGCATGTAAAGGTGGTGAGCGCTTCACTGAAAGAAAGATCGTCCTGAATAAAATAAGTGCACGTTGATTTTAACCTTATGTGTACACCTTAAAGCTGTTTCTTAAAAACCAAATTGACTACACCCTTTTTTTATATGTACCATCACACAAAATATGTATCCTGAATGTGTTAGAATGATTCAATAGAGACACAAATTGTGTATACAGACTACAAATTTTAGCAATTAAGCATACACACTACAAATTGTGACTTGTCTTTATTAAGCAACTACATTTATCTTTACCATATCCTCTCAGACTTATTATAAGTACTAAAGACTTGGAACTTACTACAATGTAGCTTAAAATTCATAAGCTTGATTATAGAATCACAAATTAACATTCTCAGTCCAAAGCTTTTAAATCTCAAATGGTAATGATATTTCTGTCAAATAGTTCCTTATGCGTCAGACTTTCTTAAAAGGCAACTAACCCCAAACTTATAACATAAACAAGATGCAGGTAATAAATTTACTAGAAGAAATCAGGTCATTCATCTACAGCATGTGCTATATAAGATGCTCAGTTTTACATAAGCCTGTTGCATAAAACCGATATGTAAATTTAAAAATAGAAACCACTATGTACATCAAATTCGGATTATACTCAATAGGAGACCCCCTTCATCCTGTTTATATTAAATGTCCTTACAAAAAGAAACCAGCACACAACAAAGATTACAGACTCCATTTGAGCTTTTGGTGTGTTGGTCTTTGAGCAGAAGACGTTTGTTTCTAATGGATTATCATCGACGCGGTTGGTTGCACATCTGGCATGCAGTGGCAGATCTGACATTCGCATAGGTACATTGCTCACAAGACCAATGATTATCATCAGTAATTCTGCTGGACATGCTACCTCGAACCGTCCCCTTTCCTCTTCCGCCTCTTCCCTTGCTGCTCCCTGCAGCATTTTTTGAACCCGTTGCTTTACTGGAAGCAGCTCCATTGCTATCCACATCGCATAAACCATTCTCTAATGCCCTAACCAAATTCTCAAAGTAGTTTCTAGTCACACTGCAAAAACAAATGAATTAGAAAATTAAACCATACAATTTGGGCACCATAACTATTCATTAGTTATGTCATTATTATACTATTCATTGGTATATAACTGCATGCTGAAACAAATTGTCACACCAACAGAACCAATAGATGGTAAACATTCTAAAACATGAATAGAAAAGCAAACAAAACAACATGCCAAACATATGAATTTCATCAAATGCACGATAGGTATGAATCATGATGTACAAAATGCATATATTTCCATTACAAGATTCCATCTCGAGATGTAATAGCAGATTTACCATTTCTAATTCAAAACAAATGTACAAAGTATGTCTCTTTTCAGCAAACTTGAGGAAAATGTATCAAATATGAAGTCAAACTCCAATCAGAACAAAAAAAGTAAATAAAAAAATGGGCAAATTCTGAACAAAAACAATAATAAGTAATAACATTAACCTGGTCAATCCAGCTAGCTTTGTGCGAAAATCATTGAAATCTTTAGATGGGCCATCACCATTGAGGAATACTTGGAGTTCCTTTTCGGCACATTGATGAAGTCTCTCTAAACCTGATTCAGCCTCACCTGAAGATAAAGAAATTGAATAGTTTATTTCAAGGAAATCACCCAAAATGCAAGACATCTAATCAAATTGAAATTGACAACAAAAAAACCTTGCAAGTACTCAAAGAACTGCTTTTTCGCATGCTCATGCTCCGCTAAATAGAATCCATATGCATATGTCCACTTTAATACCCGCCTGCACTCAACTATCTGCAGAGGTGATACAGAATTTAGAGAGATATTAAACGTCTATTTTACAACAGTCAAAGACATTTCACATCACCCAGCTTCAGAAAATAGTTTAATGAAAAACTTCATTTGTGTCCTTGGGAGAGGGTTATGAAAATATGACTACACAACAGTCTAAGAAATGTGTAAGGCAAATTTATCACCCAGGTCATCAAACAGGGATTTGAGACATGCATCATAAAACTAATTTTTTAATTGTGATACACAAATCATACCAAATCATAAAGTCTGGAAAGGACAAGAAAAATAGCATGAAACATATTAAATAAATTATGCACTGTTGTATAAGCAAAATGTAAATATAATTTTAGGCCAGGGACCTTTAATAGCAGACTACCATAATTCACAGTTTCTATATTGTTGCATGATTCTGGGAATTTGTATTGTGATTCCAGCCACCACAGCATAAGCTCTTTATTATTATTTACATTGCAATACATTCTGTATGAATCCCTGAATGACACAACTTTTACGGCTATGATCAAAGGTATAATTAGTATATTCATTTACCTGTAACCAAGCCTCAGTTATGAACTTAAGCTGTGACTCAGGTTGGCACTGTGTATCACTAAGCTTCTCAATCTGCCAAAAAAAAACAATAAGCCAACACAGATTAAGCTCTAATTTATGTCTTAGATCTGAAAGCATCTAGAATAACAGATACCTCACAAAAATAATAAAAAGACTGAAAGAAACAAAGAAGTTAAAAATAAATAAATAAAAAAACAGATTAGCAGCTGTAAGCAATGATGGAAAGGTCAAGACTTAGTCTGAATATTTTAGAAAGTTTAGTTATATAACCAAAAAGGCGTCTAAGATTCAATTCTAAGTAATCGTATGACAAATGATTTAAAATTTATGTTACATTACTTATCACGAAGTAAGGAATTTAAATTGGCAAATTCATATTTGTTATTCCTGAAAGTTGTCAAACATTCTCAAAAAATCAAAAGTTGATTAGCACGGAAAATGTTCTTTAAGTTGCCAAAGTCACATACAAGACAACATGGAATTTTGGCTCATGGAAGGGTAAGATGGTCAAACACCGAAAATGAATGTGTAGCTTACATGAACAGTTTGCATCTGGTGTAGATCTGAGAGAGCTTTTTGCCTTGACTGCAAGAGAAAGAAAATTAATCACATAGCCATACACCATAGGAATTCTAGCTAAATATAAAATAAACAATGAATTAAGAAATTGTAGAGCATGAGTTCAGATATAAAAGATACTAAACAGAAGGGAAAAAAAGTATGGAGTGATACATACAGATTGGTTGCTAGCCCACCGCTCATAATAATGAGTGTACCTCTCCAATGAATTCTTTGCCATCTCTCTTCTTTTTTCAGTTTCATCATACTACATACAACAAGATTTCTTTCAGAATCTTTATACTCTTATCAAAATATGTCTGGGGAGTGTGTGCCAATAGTATACAGAAAACCGGAAACAAGAGAAGTTGAGTATATC
This sequence comes from Vicia faba, assembly GCA_948472305.1. Classification (NCBI taxonomy): domain Eukaryota; kingdom Viridiplantae; phylum Streptophyta; class Magnoliopsida; order Fabales; family Fabaceae; genus Vicia; species Vicia faba. The sequence goes on from OX451735.1 coordinate 192,994,013, forward strand.
TAAATCTCTTACCACCCCTTCTTGTTTAGCTGCTTCATAACGATTGCAAGCATAGAAGCCGCCAGTCCTTTCACCATGGTCTGTCCATGCACCAAGGCATAGCCTATGTAGATAAAGGTACATTAAATGCAGTTGATATCCATATAAGCTCAAATTATTTGATGAAAAGCCAATCCATAAACCATGTAAAGGTTGCAAAAATAAAAAATTATTAATCCCCAGGGGAAAAAACATGTAGTTTGCATGACACTAACCCTTAAAACAATTATATTGGAGAAAAGAGAAAGGTGAAAAAAATATATATAATCATGATAAAAATAAGCTATAAGAAAGCATACCAGCAAAATTCAAATTTACAAGGTGGAGTACATGTCATATGCATGCAACCTTGGTTTTTCTCAATCGGTCTCTTGCACTTGGGACACGGCTTTGAGTTAGCAAGTATCCTGAAAGTTCATTAAGTTAACTGTTAGCTCAAGGTCTTGATAGAAACTGGTACCAATGGATATATTTACTGAATAATAACTATTCATTATTGAATAATCTCAGGAGAAAGGTTCTTGATCAGAGATAAATCATACAGATTCACACTTGATCAGAATGGAAATGTTACACAAAAAAGAGTATACATTACACGAATCCTACCAAGTTTTGAGAGCTTGGTTCTCTTCCACCCAATTAGCCACTTACCAATTTCTGGATAACCCACAACAGACTGCAGTTTACCTTTTATTGAGACACGACACATAAATAACTTAATAACTACTTATTACATTGATAACTTACACAACAAATGCCATAAGTATAACTGCTATTATAAAATATTTATTTAATAATAATAATAATAATAATAATAATAATAATAATAATAATAATAATAATAATAAATAGTCTAACAGGACTTAACTCAAATCTTTGAGTAGTAGTGGACAATAACACAAGACATGGTATAATTGTCTAGAGCAGTGCAATACCATGAAGCTTTTCACTGAGTTATTAAGGAGAGCAGAAGAGAGTAGAATTCTAATATTCCAAACATGAAAAATCGATCGAGTAAAATTGTAAAAATACACTGCTCTGGGTGTCTTACATTAACTTCTATTATTCATTCTTTAAAATGAAGTGATGGGACCACGGCCTCAGCTATTACTTGACCTTCTTCAAGTATAAACTATACGATAAAAATATAAATAAAATTCCAATCCTTTTGAAGTGTTTAATTTAATCATTAGATCCTTTCACTTTTTAAAAGAAATAGATAGGAGTAGAACACTCACAGAACATTCTCCAAAGAATGATTAGAGTCAAAAATAATGAAGTTCCAACCAAATTTAACATTAATTTCTGAGGTTGCCGCCAATATCCTCAATTACACAAACCATGTTTAGGGCCAAATCAATATCCTTTCTTAATGAAACATCTAACAACAAAAAACAAAAGTGGCTATCAATAGTTTCCATAAAAGTTGGCATCATGAATACCAATTAAGATTGTTGTTAAAGAGTGGCTATGCGCTATTGCTTGGTGGAATTTGAATGAATCACTAATCTTCCATGATACGCTATTTATTACGAAATATTATGAAATAGTGGCTATAGTGGCACTGTAGTACTGTTGTTGCCTAGCGAAATTTGAGTAAACCAATATTTTTCGTGATAGGCCATTCAATTACAAATCCCTCCTAATGGTCTGGCCTAGAGACTTCCTTGCCTATTGGTTTCACCTAAAGTCTTTCTTAGTTTCACTACACCTCTATTTGACTATCCTTCATTCCAAATGATTATGATTTACCCTCTAGTGTGGATATTCTCCACACATTCCCAGCATGCTTAAAATGTAATTCTAACATCTATTTCAGAATTGATGCTACCCTAAAGTTCTCTTTAATACTTAAATTTTCTTTCATATCAGGTCTTGATATCCCTCTGTACCAAAGGGACAGCTCCAAATTAATAACTCTATCAGCTTCAACCGAGAAGACAGCAAGCAAATACATGAATACATACAAGAATGCAACATCAGAGCTAGTGGTCACTGAAACTAGACATAGAAGCAGAAGATACACAGAAGCAGTGACATGTTTCAAGGCTCTACAGGCATAAAAACCTATGTTGTAAATCCCAGACGAAACAGCATAGCACCGACCCCCTAAAATACTATTGATAGCAGTATAGCTGAATAGCCGCTATTGCAAAGACTATATCAATCAGCATACAAAGTAAACATAAATGCTCAAAAATATAAAAATACACAAAATTGAAGAGACTGATATGCTTAATAATTAAAGAACCTAACCTAAGGTACATAAGTTAAGTAGAGAATAAGAACATAACGATTTTTTAGCAAAAACTTGATATAATGTAAGAACAAAACATTACCCTTAAAAGGGTTTGAATTGTCATTTATACCCTTAAAACGACAAAAAATTGAGGAATTTCACCCCGAAACCCTAATAGTGAGCAGGATAGCGATTAGAGGCAGCAAAATTTTCTGCAATTAGCGGCCGCAACAACAGCTATTGCATACGGCAGCTCGTGGGCCAAAAAAGCATCGTGTCAGACCCTACCATCGCTTTGTTGACAACATAGATAAAAATAATACGAAAATATGTAAAGAAGATATTCTATACCAGTTCATGTTTTCAGATTCTGCACTGTTCTTCAAGATCCACTTTGACACAGTGCCACAATCCACTGGACGATGAGCCTCTTCAGTGCACTTCAGATCCAAAAATACATCACTTACACAGAACCAAAAATTTAAAATCACAATGCCATGAGAATTTGAACCAATCCAAATGTAACTTACATTCCAGCAAAAGCTATATGAACAGAGGCAAGATACATCATAACTTCCACTGCCAGCGTCAAAATTAACTGCATGCTCGCAACCAGGAGCAGGACACCACTTGGTCTGAACAAAACAAAGAGAGCAGAATAAATAAGAGAAGTGAGTGAGCTGTGAGAGACAATGAGATAGAAAAAAGAGGTCAAACATACAAATAAACTTATAAGACATCAATCAACTAGAGGTAGAGGATGGCCTAGAAAAACTATAAGAGAAACTATTAAAAAAGATCTTGAGATTAACAAATTGGATACAAACATGGTCTTAGAACATTATGGAGGAATTTGATCAATGTAGCCGACCCCTTAATGGGATAAGGTTTGGTTGTTGTTGGACAACATTAAGTGGTACTAATGACCCATACATCACAAAGTTTTGAATTTAACCTGTGTAGATAGGGTTAACGCCAACCCACCAATGCAAAGAATTATTATGAATGCATTAATTGAGGCAAAGAAGAAGCCTACATATAAATGATACACAGATTGCACACTACATACAAGTATATATCCGTTTACTATCGTTATCAATGTGTAAGTTGAATCACTGTGACATACCTTCTTATTGTCTTCAATGTAAGATCTAAGAAGGTAACGGTCATACTTCTCTTTATCTTCAGCAGATACTAAAAGATTAATCATATCTTGATCAATAGCAGCACCACAAGAAGGATGGGGACATCTCAGCATCAAACATCCTGGACCGTCATTAATTGAAGTTCCAATATATCCTGGCACACCAAAAAGGATAAACAGAAGAACATGATCCAACAGACAATAAAAATAATTGGAAGGAAATAATATTGAAGTGTACATGCATTAGGACCATATCATCCGTAATAATCATGCATCAGAGTACTAGGTTTTAGAAGCCAAGTGAGTGAAATATACTACACAAAAAGAAAATACCTCCCCAGCATGAAAAGCAATATGGATGGCCGCAAGAAGCAGTTTGGATCTTAGAAAGAGGATAAACTTCAAAACAGATGCCACAAGTAAGCTGATCACAAGATGAGGTGAAATTTGTTAAGTCGGTGAAATAAAAATGGAGCAAAAGCAGCAGAAAACAATAAATCCATTACATTATCAACCTGTTTTAAAAGCCAAACAACTATGTCATGTCATACCTCATTGGCACCAGGATTCTCATAAACTTTCTTCTCCAACAAACCAACTGTTTTTCGAACTTGTTCTTCATCAGCAAACCAAGCATCATTAACTTTACTAACACTCCTGCATCACCAACCCATATCTTCATTAGTACAGAAGTACACAACAAAGACCAAAATAAAAAACTTACATAACATATACAAAGTCAGCATCAAAACACACACACACACACACACAAAATAAAATAGCATGTAACCCAGAAAGCTAATGCAATTACCAATTATAATGTCGAAGCAGGATACTTGCAGCAACCCGGGGCATGGAAAGAACAGCTGCCACTCTACTGATATCATCCTCCTGCCGTTGCCGGATATCTGACTCTTTCAATATAGTAAAATTTTGCTGAAACCGAAACAATGATGCAAGAATTAAGAGAGGATTGAATTAAAAAAACGATATGATCATTATTCATTAGGTCTTCTCAATTTCAATGAATTAAAAAAACAATATTTTCCATATAAACCAAAAAGCCTTGTCAATATATAACAGAACATCATCAAGTCCCAATCAATTATCATCATTATCATGATCAGTTAACCACACTAACACAGCTTCTAAGTTCATTATTAAAAAATAAAATAAAAACTTTAGCAGCTGAACAATGAATTGAATAGAAAAGGAACAATTAAAAGTATAAACCTCAGGTCTGCGAGAGTCGGCGGGGTCAGAATCATCGCCGTCATCGAAATAATCGTCGGCATCATCATCGTAGTCGGAGTAGTAATCCATGGGAGCATCTTCGGTTTCGCCACTGTAGAAATCGTCATCGAGAGACTCAAGATCGTTGGCATCGTGCATATCATCTTCAGAATCCATGGAGGAAGAAACCCTAGAAGAGAGGATTGAAGAATCGAAAGGGATTTGGGTAAGGTGGAGAAAATCTAGGGCACAGAAAAAGGGGAGATTGGGAATCGGAAGAAGAAGAGGAAGGAAAGTGTGTGTAGCTTTATGGTTTTTTTTTCCCTTCGATCCTTTTCTCTTCCTAAACTAATTAGAGGCTTGAAAAGGGAAAATATAATAATAATCAAAATTTATATATTTTATTTTATTTTATTAATTAGATTGAAACCTACTAGAACATGGATGAGAGGGAATATAGCACGTGTAGATGAGAAATTAACCAAACATGAAGGAAGACAATGGGAGAGAGAGAGAGAGAGAGAATATGTGTAAAAAGTTTATACAAAAGAATGAGGTTAGGGTTTCTTTGAATAGGGTTATTAGGGTTATAAAATAATAAACTTGTTTGGAAATTTAGTTTTGCAATGTATAAATAATAAATAACTTGTTATATTTATAAATTAATAGAGTATTCGTGCGGGAATTTGTTTTTAAATTAAAAATATTTTTTTTTTATTTAATTAATTTTAAATTAAAGACAGTATATTTTTCTCGTGTTTTTAATTTAAAAAAATATAATAATTATTGTAATAATGATCATATAGTACAAAATAATATAAATGTTATACCATAAATTTAAAATATAATATCAATTATTATGTTTTAATAACTTTTTTAGTAGAGTTATATGATTATGAAATCATAAATTTAAATTAAAGTAATTTATATGTATGATTATATTTATACATGAATAAATATAAAATAAATTATAATTAAAGTAATTTATATGTTTAGAATTTTGTTTATATATTTATGATAAATATTCGTTTTTAACTAATTAGTTAATAAAGAACTATTTTTAAATAATTAACCAATAAAAAATATTGAAATTGATCTAAGCTGATCAGACTTGGACCGTTACGGCTGGCTCCGAGCTGAAAGTTTTGAACGAGGTGGGGGGTTCCTGCAAGACACTCTGATGCTGAAGTAAGTAAGGGCACGAGCAGGCAATCGTAAGTATGGGTAGAATGATGAATACCTGACCCTCTGGAAACAGAGGGTATTTATAGCCCCCAGCGCTGGGCCAAGGTTCCTTCATTGGGCCGGGCAGGTTTGGCTCAATGGAGGAACTGCCAGGTTCTACGTGCGTAGTAGGGACCCGCACGTGGTCCCCTCCCTGGATGTTCTACGTGAAGTACGGACGGACAGAGACGCGGTCTTTTCGGAGTCCCGTTGAGAGCGCAGTGGACTGAGTCTGTCCTAGGAGGGGTGTTCGAGGTGATGTCGAGCTGGACAGTATGAGGTCGAGCTGGACAGCAGGAGGTCGAGCAAGTAGCCTCAGGGAGCACGTCGGGCACGACTGTGACCCTTTGGTCGGCGTGGCCCTCAGCAAGTCCGTTTGGATTGGGCCTTATCAATGCTATTGGGTCAGTCGGACCCAGTCCAGAACAGGAGCCCCCCAAGTCGTGGTTCCTTGGGTTAGGAGCCATGGCTTGATCTTAGGTTGCTTCCGTTTCGGGGCCTCGTGCCCGGGTCAAAGACGCAGCTCCTCGTGGGGTGCTCCTCGCGGAGAGTGCTCGGGGATTCCTCAATCGGTGCGCGTCTGTCGAGCGCGCGAGGTATCTTTTGGGAGTTGTGCAGCCACCCTATGAGGATAGGGTCATTATTGCCTTGGGAGTCGTGCGTCGAGGAGAGGAACTCTATGGTTGCCCGAGGTGACGTTTGGTATTCCACGTCATCACTATAAATAGGATCCTTGGGCCCCATAACGCGTTACTACTCTTCGCGCTCCTGCTGCTGTTGTTCTTCCAGATTCTCATAGCATCGTCGCGATCTCCGTCACAGATTCCTTTCCTCCGTTGCCGAATCCACTCCTTGATTCCAAGTAAGTGACTTACCCTCTCTGTTTTTCTGTTGTGATGCATGATTTTCATCGTTGTAGACGTTTTAGGGACTGTGCGCGTGGGACTAGCCCGGTAAATTCATGTTTAGCTCGACAAATTCATGCTTAGGACCGGCAAACACATGCTTGTGGCCGGTAGATACATGGTTTAGGTCATAATCTGCAGTGCTGCCCGGGGTCTTCATGATCCAGGGCGCCTGATTCATGATCGTGCCCGGTATGTTCATGGCTCTGGCTGTAGGTTTTATGATGTTGCTCGCCATGTTCATACCTTGGGTCGGCATATTCGTGAGTGACCGCGTTGTCGGTTTGCTTAGGCGGCTTGGAGAAGGTCTCGTCGAGTTATCGGGACGTCGGGGAGGAGACTGCTGTTTTATTTCAAACTAACTTTATGGTCGCGCGTGGAGCGACGTGGTTTGTCGCGCACTACATCTGGTATGTTACGTCGAGCGTATGGTTTCGTGCCCAATTGACTGGTTCCCCGTGCTTTGCAGGTAACCATGGCGGACGAGCCATGTTCTTCTGGGCGCCCCGAAATGGAAGAACAAAGTGTTGATGAGGCGGTGAGTTTGATCGACACTGTCGAAGACCCTCTGTTGGACTGGGTGGGCGCCGAGCCTAGAGGGATCGCCTCGATCTATAGCCGGCGTAACCGAAAGCCATATGCTGTCCTTGAGGCGAGCCACGGTCAGCCTGATTTTCAAAAGAATTTCGTCGTTACGCGACCGACCTCCACTGCTCGGATTTGCTCGGTGTACCCCGAGTACAGTTTCCCCATGTACGAGATTGCATTCAAAGACCTTGGGCTGCAACTGCCCTTCAGCGACTTTCAGGCCGGGGTCTTCGCTCATCTAGGGCTGGCCCCGTCGCAGCTACACCCGAATTCGCTCGCCTTTATCCGGGCGTTTGAGCTGACATGTCGCTTTCTGAGGGTTGGGGCGATTATACCTCTCTTCTTCAGAATCTTTCATCTGCAGCGCCAGTCCCGGGGAGGGAAGCACAGCTGGGTCTCCCTGAAGCAGTCGAAGAGACTATTCAAGATGTATATGGACTCCGTGTGGGGTTTTAAAGACAAGTGGTATGTCGTGAGGCCGGTTACCACGGCCGCTTTAGAATCCCTGTACGAGGAGGAAGCGCCGATGAGCGACGATGATGGGGAGGCGATTTTAGACAACAACGGGTATCCCGTGATGGCACGCACGACCAAGTTCCCCGTGCATTGGATGTTTGGGCATTACGAGCACGGAACTGGGTATTATCATACTTCTGCGGGCGACATGGGTTCCGAGGATGAGAAAGCTTACGACACTCTTTGTCGGTTCGTTGACAGCTTCCACCCCGCCAGGTGGGCCACGAGGGAGGGGGAAGATGTCCTGGACGAGGAGGGTTATCCGACATTCGAGGCCCGATCGATCGATACTAAGGCACTCGTGGAGTGCCAGTCGTTCAGGCAGGCTGCTCGTCTGCTAGGTCGTTTATTGCTTGAATTTCTTTGCTTGTCATTTGTTTGCGTATTTACTCGACACTAACCCGGTTTTTATTTTGTGCAGGTTCGATGGCCGGGCGACGGGAAAGACTCTTGAAGCTGTCTTATGACCAGAAGTGGGGCAGGAGGGTTGTGAAGGCTCCCCAAGCAACGAGGATGGGCCCGCCGCATAGTCCGGGCGCTCCTCATGTGGTGAGGGTGGATTCGTCGCCTAGCTCGGGGGCCGCGTCGGAAGAGATCCCAGAGGTTCAAGAGGTCGAGCCACATGCCGACCTGATACAAAGAAAAAGGAACCGGGTGGAAAGCGGGCCGGCGGTCGGCGAGGACGTCAGCGCCGTAAGGTCCTTCGGGTTGCCCCCTTGCTTCAAAGAGGAGGGTTTCTTCGAGGGATTCCCTTTGTCCGTGGTTGCCGACGAGGCCGAGACTATCAGGAGGATGAGTAAGGAGGACCGGAGGAGGCACCTAGCCGCCAATATGGTCGGGCTGGTGAAAATGGCCGAAATGGCCGTTGTGCTGTCCGAGGAAGGGGAGGATCATGTCCGCATTGAAGCATTGGAACAGGAGAAAGCGGCCCTTGCCTCGAGTTCGCGCAAATTAAGGACTGCCCTGGAACGCTCCGAGGAGATGTTCCGCGAACAGGCATCGCTGCTGGATGCCGAGAGGGAAATGCTGATTCTGGAGAAGGAAAACTCGGGGAAGCTAGCCGAGGAGGGAGAGCTTCTCCGTGCGGACCGGGAGCGTCTGGAGACCGACATCGGGCGCCTAACCCAACAGATCGAGGACCTGAAAGTCGCCATGCTTCCTGCCGAGGACGAGCCGGAGGATATAGCCGCTTTGAAGAGTCGATCGGAGCTGGTCGCCCACATCCGGCTCCTCGAAGCAGATTGCGTCGGCGCTATGGAGGAGGGGTTCGACTCCGCGGTCGGCCAGCTTTCCTTGCTGAATCCCGGTTTGATCACCGAAGGGACGGGCTATATGTATCAGATTGTGGATGGCGTGATCGTGCCCCCGCTCGACTCTCCTGTTGTCGACAATGATGGTTCCGGGGAAACTGGATTATAGGATGACGGGCCTGCGTGCCTTATTGATATTTGTTTTGGGCATGCGTGCCCATTCGTATTTTTTTGGGCCTGCATGCCCGTTGGTTTTGTACTTCCTGAACATCGTCGGCCTTCTTGGTCGGTTTACTTTTATTTGCTTTGTTGCCTTCAGGCGTTTTTTGAATGAATGCTGTTTAAATTTGATTGTTTGCCCGTGCTTGATTTTTATATTTTTGCATAAAAATTAGCCTAAGTTATGGGCCCGAGGAGTGCCCGTAAGTGGTTGTGACTTAGCTGGCGAATTTGCCCGCCTTTTGTTTGTATATATGCCCGGCCTTTTCTCGATGGCCAGAGTCACCTAATTGTTGTACTCGAGGGGAGAGACTCCCTTTTGACCCTTCTAGATGGCCTGTCATTCTTGACGATTTGTCGGGCAGATGGAGCAGAGTTGCTCAGTCGGGCGCGAGGCCCGGTAGGGGCTATTTGCCCTTGGTGTGAACTGCCCATCGCGAGCTGGGTGTTCTTCCTTACGGGTACTGCGATGGTGGAGCTCGGTACAGTTGTCCACGTCGGGCACTATCGATTGGTCTCGTTTGATCCGCGATGTCGTGCGGTTTAGCCGTAGGTCGGGCTCGTACCCCAGCCTCTCTACGGAGTCGGACGTTTTTTCCTCGTTGACCGAGCGCGGGTGCCGATGGTCGAGGGTCCTAGGTGTTGGTAGTTTTTAACTATAGTACTGCTTTAGCTTAGCAGCGTTCCAGGGTCGTGGTAATGGCTCTCCGTCTAATTGCTCGAGGTAGTATGCCCCGGTACCAGTGGTGTCGCGGACGCGATAAGGTCTTTCCCAGTTCGCGGCCAGCTTCCCTTCGCGGGAATCCTTCTGGTTCCTTCGTAATACCAGGCTACCGATTTCGAACTCGCGCTTGATGACCTTGTCGTTGTGGCGTAGAGCCACTCGTTGCTTTAGGGTGGCTTCGCGCAGGGCTGCACGAGATCGGATTTCCTCGACTAGGTCGAGTTCGTCCCTTAATGCCTCGTTGTTCATTTCTTCGTCGAGGGGGCTTTCGGTCCGTCTGGATGGTTCCATGATTTCGACCGGGATGACGGCCTCAGTCCCGTATGTTAGTCGGAATGGGGTCTCGCCGGTTGTTGAGTAGGGCGTTGTGCGGTAAGCCCACAAGACGCTGTGGAGCTCCTCGACCCATCCCCTCTTGGCTTCGCCGAGTCGACGTTTGAGTCCCCGGAGGATAACCCTGTTCGCGGCCTCGGCCTGCCCATTGGTTTGAGGATGCTCGACAGAAGTGAAGTGTTGTTTTGTCCCGAGTTTGGTGACGGAGTCTTGGAATCCGTGGTCGGTGAATTGGGTGTCGTTGTCGGTCACCAGCGCCCTCGGAATTCCGAATCTGGCGAGGATGTTTCTTTTGTAGAAACGGAGGATGTTATGTGAGGTGATCTTCGCGAGAGCCTCGGCCTCGATCCATTTCGTGAAGTAATCCACGGCGACGATGAGGAATTTGTTCTGATAGGTTCCTTGCACGAAGGGCCCGAGGATGTCCATACCCCACCAGGCGAATGGCCACGGGGACGACAGTATGCTCAGCTCGTGCAGAGGAGCGAGGTGCATGTCCCCGTGTTTCTGGCACTTGTCACATTTCTTGACGTGTTCCTTGGCATCCTGTTGCATCGTCGGCCAGTAGTATCCCGCTCGAAGGGCTTTCCTCGCTAAGGATTTACCACCCATGTGCTGGGCGTTGATCCCTTCGTGTATCTCCCGCAGTACTTCGGGGACTGCGGACTCGTCGATGCATTTTAGGAGGGGGATGGAGAATCCTCTGCGGTACAGTTTCTACTCGAGAACCACGTAGGAACATGCTCGTCGCTTTGTGACGGTAGCTTCGACCTGGTTCGATGGGAGTTCGCCTTTTGTCAGGAAATTGTAAACCGGGGTCATCCAGGACGTCGCATCCCCGATGGCATGGATCTCGACTGTAGTCGAGGGTCGTTCGATACTTGGACGCGCTAGAGATTCCTGGATGACGGATTTGTTCCCGCCCTTCTTTCGTGTGCTCGCGAGTTTGGACAATATGTCCGCCCTCGTGTTTTGCTCGCGGGGAACATGTGAAATTTCTGCTCTTACGAACTTTGTCATGTATTTTTTGACTAAGTTCAAATACTCGATGAGGTTGTCGTTTTTGGCCTGGTAGCTCCCCTGTACTTGAGAGGCGACGAGCTGGGAGTCGGTGTAGATCTGTACCTCGCGGGCTCCCAGGTCCTCGGCCAGTCTCAGTCCTGCGAGCAGGGCTTCGTATTCTGCCTGGTTGTTTGACGTCGGGAAGGAGAGAGCTAAGGAGTGCTCGATTACTACGCCTTCTTCGTTTTCCAGAAGGATTCCTGCGTCGCTTCCGGACGAGCTGGATGCTCCGTCGACGAAGATGGTCCACTTGTGTTCTTTCCCCGGGGAAGGGTCGTGAGTGGTTATTTCCGCGACAAAGTCGGCCAAGGCCTGTGCTTTCAGGGCTTTCCTACTTTCGTACTGAATGTCGAATTCGGAGAGTTCCAAGGACCATTTTAGCATTCTACCCGCCATATCGGGCCGACCCAGGAGTTGCCTCACCGGTTGGTCGGTTCGCACGATGATCGTGTGGGCCAGAAAGTAGTGTCTGAGCCTTCTCGCCGCGTTGACGAGGGCCAGAGCCACCTTTTCTATCTGCTGGTATCTGCTTTCGGGCCCCTGTAAGGCCTTGCTCGTGAAGTAGACGGGTTTCTGCCCGTCGGGGGTCTCGCGGACAAGAGCTGCGCTGATGGCTTCGTTCGAAACGGCCAAGTACAAGTACAGCGGTTCTCCGTCGTCTGGTCGAGATAGCACGGGCGGCTGAGACAGACTCTGCTTTAGGTGGCGTAGTACCTGCTCGCATTCCTCATTCCATTCGAAGGCTGCTTCCTTTCGAAGGAGTTTAAAGAAGGGTAGGGCGTGTTGAGCGGATTTTACGACGAAGCGGGACAGTGACGTGAGCATGTCGTTCATGATTTGTATCGACTTCTTCGACGTCGGTGTTGGGAGGTCGGAGAATGCCCGGCATTTGTCGGGGTTGGCTTCGATTCCCCGTTCTGTTAGATAGAATCCAAGGAATTTTCCTGCCTTAACCCCGAACGTACATTTCTCGGGGTTGAACCTCATTTTACACTGTCTTGCTTGGGCAAAGACTGTCTTGAGATGAGCTGCATGGTCGGTGTCTGCTCGAGACTTGACGATCATGTCGTTCATATATACCTCGAGCATGTCTCCGATCTGTTTGTTGAAAACTCTGTTCATCATGCGTTGGTAGGTTGCTCCGGCATTTTTCAATCCGAAGGGCATTACGTTGTAGTAATAGTTGCCCGAGATGGTCATGAATGTCGTGCAGTGTTTGTCGCCCAGGGCCATCGGTATTTGGTTATAGCCCGAGTAGGCGTCCATGAACGACAAAGTTTTGTAGTCGGCCGAGTTGTCGACCAACATATCTATGTTAGGCAAGGGAAAAGCATCTTTCGGGCAAGCCCGGTTGAGATCAGTATAATCAACGCACATTCTCCATTTTCCATTATTCTTTTTCACGAGTACAACATTTGACAGCCAGGTGGAATACCGGGCTTCAGAAATAAAATTTGCCTCTAGGAGGTCTTTTACAGCTTTTTCAGCAGCCTCCGTTTTTTCTGGAGACTGCCTACGCCTACGTTGTACTACGGCCCTAGCGGCTGGATCAATGGCGAGGTGGTGACAAGCGACCTCAGGGTCGAGTCCGGGCATCTCCGCAGCGCTCCAGGCGAACATATCAGCATTCTCGCGCAGACAGGCCTTGATTTGCTTCCTGGCCAAGTCGGGGAGGTCTTTGCCAATCTTCACTCCCTTGGTCGGGTCTGTGCCGAGGGGAACGAGTTCAAAATCCCCGTCTGGTATTGGTCGGAGTGGGATTTGCTCGCTGCTGGATGGCTCGTCCTGATCGAAGCGGGTGTCCAGAGCTATGGAATCGACCTTTGGTGGAGCTTTCTGGACTTCTTCCTCGGGGGATGCTTTCCTGTCGGGCTCCTGTTTTGTCCTTTTGGCGGGTCTGGTCCCTATGTCGACGGTATCACGTCCCTTAGAAGCGGCGTTGAAGCACCTGCGGGCAGCGGCTAGGTCTCCTTGGATGGTGGCTACCCGTGCCCTCCTGGTGTAGAACTTCATCTTCAGGTGGACGGTCGAGGGCACCGCTGTTAGTTCCACCAGTGTCGGTCTCCCCAAGATGCAGTTTTACAGAGACGGGCAGTCAATGACGAGGAAACGGACTTTGACTTGTCTTGTAGTCGTTCATTCGCTGAACGTAACCAGGAGCTCGACATATCCCCAAGGTTTGGAAGTCGAGCCGTTGAAGCCTTGTAGATCCGATCCCACATACGGAGAGATGTGAGTCGTCCAGCTGTAGGGTTCGGAACAGTTGGTTGTACATCACGTCGATGGAACTCCCTTCGTCGACCAGGATGCGATGCACATCCAAATTGGCCATTCTTGCCCTTATCAGTAAGGGGATGACCGCGTTCGGGGCTCCACCGGGGAGCTCTTCTAGGTAGAAGGTGATGGGCTCTGACCTGCCCTTCACCCTTTCGAACATTACTGTTTGCGGTGGAGCCGCGTCGACTAGCTCGTCCAACTTCCTCTTAGCTGAATTGATGGTGAGGTCGTTGAACCCGCCCCCATTGATGACCATGGCGGAGGGAAAGTATTCCCACCTGCTGTGCGTTGTCAGCGGTTCCTGCAGATGCTCGGGAATGTCGAAGTCCTCGGGCCTGGTCACCGAGAAGGCGGTCTGGATAGGCACTGACTCGTCTGATGGTCGAGCGTCTTCTTCTGGCTCCTTGGCTTCATGGGCGTCACGACGAGGAGCGTTGTTTCGCCGGTACTGCGCGAGTCTCCCTCCCTTGATGAGGGTTTCAATGGCGTTCTTGAGGTGGACGCAGTCCTCCGTCAGATGACCATGACTCCTATGGTACTGACAGTATTTATTTTTGTCCGCCCCAGGCTTGGAGGGAGCAGGTCGGGGACGCTTGACGCCGCCGTCCTTGAAGTCTGTACTGGCACACTCCGCCAGAATACGCTCGCGGGAAGCTGTGAGCAGAGTGTACTCGGTGAAACGGCCCGAGGGTCCCCTTTGTTCCCGGACTTCCCGGGGTCTGTCTTCTTTCCTTTTCTCCCCGGTCCGTCGAGGAGGAAGTGCTTCCTGGCGTGAGCTATTGTTAGGCCCGCGGGTCCTGGAGTCTCGGGCCCTGTTGGCCGCTTCCCTCTCCTCGTAATCCATGTATGCCCGAGCTTTTTCGAGGAGGGCGTCGAAAGTCCTGGGCGGCTCAATACCCACGGCTTTCCTGAACTCTGTCCCGGGGAGGAGCCCCCTCTCCAACAGATATCTCTTCATGTGGTCCGCGCATGGGACCTGTATCGCTTCTCGGTTGAAGCGGTTGATGAACTCCCTCAAGGTCTCATCCTGTCTTTGGATGATGGCCTCGAGAGCCGCCTCGGTCTTTGGATGGCGTCGAGAAGCAGTGAAGGAACTGATGAACTAGTTCTTCAGGTTCCGCCACGAGGTGATTGAGCCCGGGGCAAGTCCTTTGTACCAGTCCATGGCCGCCTTCCTGAGAGTCGTAGGGAAAAGACGGCACTTGATGGGCCCCCCGACATTATGATAATGGAGCATAGCCTCGAACCCGTCAATGTGGTCGACCGGGTCCGCGACTCCATCGTACTCCTTCAGATGTGGGGGCTTCTCCATGCCCGGGGGGATGGGTGCATCCATGATGGCCTGCGACAGGGGACCGCGGGGGTCGTCCTCGTCGCTCCTCTCCGGAGACAAAGATGAGGACCTGTAGTATTGTCTGGCACGGCGGTCGTGGTCGTGTTGAGTCTCCCTCGAGCGTGATGCTCGTTGGTTGAATGTTACACGCCCGTCTCCGGCGTGTCTCTTGTCGTGCCTTGCTGGGTCGCGACTGGGTTCTCCGGCAGGGATGACGGGTTGTCTCTCCAAATAGGGTCGCCTCTGCTTTGGCCTGGGAGATGGGCTTCGAGAGTTTTCCCTGTAGTGTCTCCACGGGGGAGAAGGGTGTCGAGCTTCAGTCACTCGAGGAGGGGGAGTATGTGGTCTCCGATGCCTCCTCGGGGGTCTTCGCTCGTCTTCAAGCGCCTTTAATCTCTCTCCTTGGGCGAAGATGAGATAGTTCGTTTGATTAATTGTTGCGAACAGCGCTTGTATGGTGGCATCCGCCCCGGAGGGGACGGGGACTTCCTAAAACCGGGCGACTCTGTAGTGGGCGAGGGCCGCCGGGTCGTCCTCGAGTGGTGGTGGGAGCGAGGAGGATGATGCAGTAGCCCCGTGTTTACCTTGGGTTTTGGTAAACAACCGCTGATCCTCCAAATGGTTACTTATTTGGTTACTCGCAGGATCGATCAGATTGATCCTAGGACATAGGTTGATTTTGAAGTTTGATTAAGGTGGATAAGGCTTTAAATAAAAAAGGTTTCAAGTAAATTGCATGAAGGGAAGACTTGGTAAAATAAACAAGGCTTGAAAGTAAAGGTTTCGACAGGAAATGTAAATAGAAAAGCAAGTAAAATTCTGGGAAAGTAAATGACTTTAATTGATAAAATTGGTGTTTCACACATACATTTCTCAACAATTCTTTCTCACACGCTGGGTACTCGAATCTAAATGAGTGACTTTGTATGGAATTGTGAACACACGCGAGAAACTACATGTATACTCCTATTTATACTAAAACATCCCAAGTAACCGTCGGGCAGTTACACTGCTTCGAGATCAATCCACTTGGCACGTTCTCCATGCTCGACGCTCCAGATCCTTGCACATTTGCACGTGGTAACTGCCGGAAACCGTTTTCCCTCCAAACGCTTGAATTTCAAACTGCTCCATTCTGAACCATCGAACACTTTCGTCAAGAGACATCTTCGACGAAAAACTCCTTCGACGTCGAAGGCAATCAGCCTTCTTCCTTGGAAGAAATCTTCTAAGTATTTTGCCATCTTTCGACGGGCACTTCGACAGACTTAACCAGTCCAAAGCATCTTTCAGCTTTTAATGGCTGACATCAATCAAAACAAAGGTGTCGAATTTAGGAGCCAACAAATTGCCCCCCAAGAATGCCTTATTTCGACTCTGAAAGAAAAAGGCATTCTTTGAAACGCCATTCGACACCTGTCTTTCCACGCTTAGTCACAAGTTAACTTGTGCACTTTTTGTTGCCTTTTACCAACTATTGACAATCCCAAGAAACCATCATTGATTTGATCCTAGGACGTCACTTTCAGTACGGCGTGCAGTACCAAACGTCATTTCAGAATTTGTCATTATGACAAATCCCAAAAACGAGGACGCACGCTGCGTCCCTCTATTTCTGCAGAAACGGCCAAAACAACAGGGGGCTGCCACGCGTCCCACTAACTCCTGCAGCATTAAATGGCATTTAATGTCCTCGTTATTGGGGATTTTTCCCACTACTATAAATAGCAGTGAATATCCCATTGTGGGACTTTTTACGCCAACTAGCCTTCAAACTTCCTTGTTTCCATACAAGCTTGTTATCTTCACAGAAAACTCTTTCTCTTTCACTTCATCTTCAACCTCATTTCAAACGATGGCATCTGCTTCTACTGCTCCCAGTGCTAACGCACCAACTGAACATGTTAAACCCAAGGTCTTCGTCACTGCTCCGGTAGTAAACTCTATAGGCAAACGAAGGGTTCCTGAACCTTCTGACACCTCCGTTCGCGATGCTTACTCGCGCCACTTGATGATCCCGGTTGGATACTCCAACCAGATCTTCGCAATGTCTGGCCCCATGAATCCAAGTATCTCTGAAGCTCTGAAGATCAAGAGCTATTTCCCAATCGTCGAGAAACTCAAGCCAGTAGCATGCGCCAAGAAAGACGCAGAAGACAACGAAGACCCTACTCGTGAAAAAATCGACCTCCGCTTCTTCAACAGAGGGGTTAGGGTCTTCAGGTCTTGCCCTAATCTGACCTCCGACTATGTTGCTTGGCTAACAAAGTTGGAGAAACATCAAACCTCGATCTGGAAGGATATGGGAATCTTCGACTTAGTGATGCTGTCGAAGACGGGTTTGAACTACTCCCCAGAGATGCTGATAGCTTCACTGTTGTTCTGGGATTACTCCCATTTTACTTTTCATCTTCCATGTGGGATGCTAACCCCCACACTCTTCGACGTGGCCGCTATTACTGGCCTTCGACCAACCGGGGATTACTTCGATCCGGAGGAGATGTCGGAGGACCAAATTGGCTTCTGAGACCAAGCCAACATACACCACTTTTATCAACCATTATCACGACAGGTCGACAGATGCGGTGTCGGATGTCGAACACATAGCGTTTCTAGCCTTATGGCTAACTCGCTTTGTGTTTTGCTCGAAGTCTCTGCAGGTGACCAAAAAGATGGTCACTCTTGCTACCCAACTGCATCACCGCCAAAACATCTCTTTGGCAGAACTGATTCTGGCCAATCTTTATGACTCGATTAACAATGGGGCCACTCTTCTGAAACATATCGAGGACAGGGCCAGTTTGATACTCGCTGGGCCTTTTTGGCTACTTCAACTGTGGCTCAACGCCACTTTCGAATCTTTCTTGCCCAAGAAGGTTCAGATAAATGAACAAGCTCCAGCGATAGCGAATAGACGCATCGAAGGAATCAGGCTGGCTCTGCTGACACCTACGGACGATGGACTAGAGTTTCAACAAACCTTCACTAACTTCGTTCTGATGTTCGCTCGAAGGAAGGAATTTGTTTCAACTATGGCTCCATTTGCTCGACGACAAGTAGGCCCAGCATGGTTCACAAGGCCACATCCAAAGGAGTCGAGTGGTCCCAATGTCGATGAGCATACAATACTTTGGGAGGCGTTCCTTACACCAAGGATCATGCCTCTTCGATTCAAGAGCTCAAAGACTCATTTGAGTCTGATTGCCTACCAACCAAATCTGGTATCTCGCCAGTTTGGTATTATCCAAACCCTACCTTCTCCGATTTTTCAAAGAGAGAAGTCAATGTTGTACTTCTGCAACGATTATATAGAAGAAGCTGCCATCAAGCATATCGGAAGATATGCTGGTCGAACAATCGTCTCGCTGTTTGACTACCAACTCAATTTCCTTTGCTCACCATCCTTCGAGGAGTGGTGGAGAAGCTATTATGCTGAGTACTTCTTCGACGAGAAGGACTTCATGGCTGAGTTGCAGAAGTCTTTTGTTCTTGTGTTGGACAAAGTAAAGAAATGTAAGTTCATGCTCTCACATTACTTTTTGTCTTTCTCTTCGACTGCTAGCCTGTTAACTTTTCCTTTGCTTTCAGTTGTTCGAAAGCCTGTAGCCAAGAAGGCTACAGAAGGCCAACAGGGAGGAGCCCCTTCAACAAAACCTCCACCGCCGGCGAAAACTGTAGCGCTGGCGAAGACCACAGGCAACCAACAGGGGGAAGGCTCTTCGAAGAGGCCTCCTATATCGGTAACCAGACTTTCTTCATTTTTCTTCTGGCTTTCGATTTTTTATTTTCGATGCAATTACTCAATCGAATTCCTATTGGTTTTCTAGGCACCTTCGCCCAAGAAACGGCCAGGACTGGTGGTCGAATCTGGGAGTGATGACGAAAGTGACTCCCCTCCTGCCCCCTTAAAAAGGCGAAAGTTGACGAAGGATGCTTCTGTTCCTGCTCCTGCTCCTGAAGGTCGAACCGTCAGAATAAAGGTCGCTGTGAGAAAGCCTAGGCCACCTCCAGTGATCATCGAGGAGCCAACTGAGGAGGAACTGAACGTTCTTAACAAGCCTGTCGAAAGTGACAATTCCAGCCCTGGGGCTGAAGTTAATCCACAGGTAATCCCTTAGACCCTTTTTATAACTTAGGCATAAATACCCGTATTCGATTGTGTCTCTTTCGACATCTGACGATTTGTCTTCTTTCCCTTTTCAGGACACTACTGAAAGTTCTCCACCAAGGACCTCAGAAACGCTGGAATCTGCTGAACTTAGCAGGCCTCAGGAAAAAGACTTGGGCAATGACGAAGCCCATACTGAGAATGAGGCCAATGCTGAAACAGTGGAGAAAACAACAGAGGAACCTCTGGTGGAGGAACAACAGCCAGAAACGGTTCAGGTGGTAGATTTGTCAGAAGAGGATCATGAAGAAAGGGACCAAGGCAATGATGTCGAAGAAAATCAAAATGTTGCCAACAAAGAGAACCAAGGTGGTACTAGCGAAGGACACCAGGGTGACGCTAGCGAAGAGCCACAAAATGACGCTGGCGAAGGACCCCAGGGTGATGCTAACGAAGAACCACAAGTCGACGCTGGTACTGCCTCAGTCCGAGTCGAAGAGCAACCAGTCGAAGCACCTAACACTCAAGAACCTCAAACCCAAGATAATACTGTTGCAAGGGTTACCTCCTCGAAGCACAGGTCAAAAGAGGACTTGGAACTCTTGAAAGAAACTGACCCTGTTAGCTACCTCAATGCCATCATCGAGAGTAAGAGTTCGTCTGACGCGAGTCAGGAAGTCCCTACCCTGTCGGGGAAGTCTACTGAAACTTCTCCCCTTGATGATGCTTTGGCGAAGGTTAAGGCCCAGTTCTTCAAGAGGGACTTGATGAAGGCTTTAGAGGGGGACCCCACTGCTCCATCATGCTTAAAAGAGGTCTTGAATGCTGTTGACTTCGAAGCTGTAGCCCCAGAAATCTCAGACTTGATCATGGAGTTACACTCTATGATTGATCAAGTTTCAGCGGATTACAGGCGCCAAAGAGGGTTTAACAGTCAGCTTGAAGTGCTGTATGGCAAAAGCTCATCTGTGTGGACTGCTGTCTCAGATTCGACTTCTCGAATTGCTGAGTTGTCGAAACAAAAAGCGTCTGCACAGGAAAGAGTTGATGCCATTGATCGAGAGAATGTTTCCTTCCGGGCACAAATCGCAGAGATAGAGGCGAAGATAAACGCCAACACTGTACTCAAGGAGGAAATTCTTTCGACCATCTCAGACACTGAGAGCCAGACTGAGATCAAACAAGGCCTGGAATTCGCTGAGAGGGCCCAAAGCCTCGACGCTCAAATTGCCAAACTAGTGCAGGAAAACTCCTGGTGCAAGAAGAGGTTGGAGCTGCAGCACGCCAAGTATCTTCGACTCAGGAACTCTCTTACCTTTTGATTGATTCTCTTTTGTAACCATCTTATGTAATCGTTATTCGACAACAATTGCCATCTTGGCTGAAATTAATAAAATTTCCATTTTGGCATTTTTATGGTTAATTTAGACTTGCTCTTTTATTATTTTATTTTTATCTCTTGAAGTATAGGTTTGTATTTTTTCAAATATTTACCATTTACTCTCAAGAGCCTTTTATCTCCACTTAACTCTTCGACTTCATAGGCTCCACCAGAAAAAGTTTGGATAACTCTGAAGGGTCCTTCCCATTTGGGTGACCATTTCCCCATGCTTCGATCCCTTCGATCCATGGGAAGAATTACCTTCCAAACTAGTTCTTCAGGCAAAAATACCTTAGGTTTTACCTTTTTATTATAAGAGTCTTCTACTCTTTTCTTCTGAAGCCTGAGTAAATCGAGAGCGTGTAATCTCTCTTCGTCTAAATCCACCAGTTCATCTAACATCATGTTCCAATAAACCTCAGAAGGAATATCATAATGCCTCTGAACCCTTGCAGACTGAAGACAAATTTCTGCTGGCAACACTGCATCATGGCCAAAAGTTAGCCTATATGGTGTTGTCCCAGTGGCTTCTTTTGGGGACGTTCGACAGGCCCATAAAATCTGGTCTAACGTCTTATGCCAATTCTTTGGCTTCTTCCCAACATGTTTCTTTATCAAGCCAATCACCACTTTGTTAGCTGCTTCGACTTGACCATTCGCCTGTGCATAATAAGGCGTGGATGTTAGGAGTTTGAAACCTGTTTCCTGAGCAAATTCCTGCATCTTTCGACCAGTGAAAACTGACCCTTGATCAGTTGTTATTGTCTCAGGAATTCCATATCTAAAGATAATGTTCTTTTGAATAAATTCAATGACATTTTCTTGGTCCACATTGACTAAAGGGATAGCTTCGATCCACTTAGTAAAATAATCAATGCCTACCAATATGTATTTCTGACTCTTTGATGATGCTGGTCGAATCTCTCCAATGAGATCCAACGCCCATCCTCTAAAGGGCCAAGGCTTCACTATCGAGTGAAGTTCGCTTGCTGGTACGTGTTGGATGCCTGTATGGACTTGACACTCTTGGCAACCTTTGGCGAACTCAACACAATCTTTCAACATAGTGGGCCAATATAGTCCTTGTCGAAACAACAACCATTTCATCTTATGGCCTGCTTGGTGAGCCCCACATGCCCCAGCATGCGTAGTCGAAAGGGCTATGTATGCTTCAGTTTCACTTAAACATTTCAGCAACACCCCTTCAGGCGTCTTCTTGAATAACTCATTACCCATGAGTACAAAACTCAACGCCCTGTATTTTGTTTTTCGTTCTGTCAAAGCTCCTGGATTTTGAAGATAGTCCACAATGGGTTTCCTCCAATCTTGCTCTGACAAATTATCAATGAACGAAATCTCGAAGTTTGAGTGATCAGCATATCCTAGCCTCGTCGATTCCAAGTCTGATGGTGATAGACAAGTTGCTTTTATCTTTTCTCGAACTTCGATTGCTCTTTGTAGTTTCGTTTTTGAAATCTTATACCCAGATGCAATTTGTGCCAAGTCATTGGCTATTTGATTTTCGACTCTGGGTATGTGTCGAATATTGATCGTTTCAAATTGTTTCAATAAACGATTTGCTATCACAAAGTACATAATGAGATTCTCCCTTATGCATTTATATTCCTTTGTGACTTGCTTGATGACTAACTCTGAGTCTCCCATTATTTCGACTCGAGTTGCCCCCAATTCCAACAATATCTCAAGGCCAGTAATTAGAGCTTCATATTCAGCCTCATTGTTCGAACAAGAACCTGCTATTTTGTACTTGAATGTTGTTGGAATTTTATCTGGAGAAATAATCAAGACTCCTACCCCTGTTCCATCTTTATGGCTGGAACCATCGAAGTAGAATTTCCAAGGTTCTATCTCCACATAATTAATATCCTCAACTTGAATTGAGTGGTCGACTATGAAGTCTGCAACCACTTGTCCTTTTACTGCCTTAAGAGGCATAAAGGTTAAGGAGTATTCAGTTAATGCTAATGCCCACTTGCCAATTCGACTATGCAAGATAGGTTTCGACAACATATATTTGAAAACATCAAAATGAGACGAAACATAAACATCAACTGGTTTTATATATTGCTTGAGTTTTGTACAAGAAAAATACAGACATAGACACAATTTTTCAACTTCGCTATATCTAGTTTCTGCATCATTCAAAACTCGACTGAGATAGTAAATGGGTCTTTCGACTCCATTCTCATCCTCTTGGGCTAACATACTTCCCAGAGTTTTGTCAGATGCAGCTATGTACAATCTCATACTCCTATTGCTACAAGGAGGCACCAAAATAGGTGGCTTAGTGAGGTACCCTTTGATTTTGTCGAAGGCTTCTTGTTGCTCCTGCCCCCATTCGAACCCCTCTTTATTCAGTCGAAGTAAGGGTGAAAAGGCCTGAGCTTTCCCACTTAGATTAGATATGAACCTCCTTAAGAAGTTTATCTTGCCTAAGAGAGATTGCAATTCCTTCTTATTCGATGGCGCTTTCGCTTCCAGAATTGCCTTCGTCTTGTTCTGGTTGATTTCGATTCCTTTCTTGTGGACAACGAAGCCCAAGAAATCTCCAGCTTTCACACAGAACGCACACTTCAAAGGGTTCATCTTCAGACCATGTTCTCTCATTCTTTCGAATGATTGTCGAAGGTGGTCAATGTGATTCTTCCTGGAAACAGATTTTATAACAATATCATCAATATAAACTTGCATAAAAGTGTTAATAAAATCATGGAAGATAGTATTCATTGCTCGCTGGTACGTTGCCCCAGCGTTCTTTAGGCCAAAAGGCATCACTACCCATTCGTAAGTGCCTAAGGCCCCAAGGCATCGAAAAGTTGTTTTCGACACGTCCTCTTCAGCAATGAATATTTGATTATATCCTGAATAACCATCGAGCATACTCATGTATTCATAACCAGCGGCAGAGTCGACTAGCATTTCCGCCACAGGCATAGGATATTCATCTTTGGGGGTGGCAGCATTCAAATCTCTGAAATCTATGCACACCCTTAATGTACCATTTTTCTTAATTACTGGCACAATATTTGCAATCCATTCGACATACCTTGTAACACGGATGAATTTGCATTTCAGAAGTCTTTCGACCTCCGTTTTGATCTTCGACAGTATTTCTGGAGCGAAGCGCCTTGGATTTTGCTTGATTGGCTTCTTCCCAGGTTTGATTGGCAACTGAAGTTCTACCAATCTCCTGTCGAGACCAGGCATTTCGTCATAATCCCATGCAAAACAGTCTTTAAACTCTTTCAGCAATTGGATTACTTCCAACCTAAGTTCTGGATCGATTTTGGCGCTGATGTAAGTTGGCCTTTTCTCTGATCCTTCGCCTAAGTTGATTTCTTCTAAAGGGTCTTGTGCTAACATTTTAATGTTGTTCGCCAAGGGATCCTTTTCGAAGCCCAGAGGCTCATCGTCATAGATGGCGTCGAGCCTCTGTTCCTGCATTTCTTCTGGCATGATATCAGGAGGTTTTGGATCGAAATCCTTTCCTGGGCCAACAGCAGATAATTGTTGATCAGTGGCCTGTGTGGCCATGTACTTTACTTCGGCTTCGAGAGCCGTTATCATCTTGGTTTCGGCTACATAAGCCGAAATTCGCTTCAGAGATTGTGACTCAGTCATTATCACTGAATTCACTTCCCCAACCAGTTGGTTGGATATCAGTTAACCCACTGAAGTCTATGTGGGACAAGTCTTCTCTGTCCCATTGGAAACCATGCTCAGGATGCAGGTATAGGGAACAAAAGGTGTTTGGCGCTGGCGCCATGTCGAAGTCAGGTGTTGGACATGGCCCTATGTGAGCCAAGTTTTTGTCGAAATCTGCCACACCCAAGTGATTCACTTCGCCAAGGTAGTAGCTTTGATCTGCCTCTATGTTTTCGACCATCCCATCTGGACGCCATAGCAGCAGCCTTTGGTGCATCGATGAAGGCACAACACCTACACCATGAATCCACTCACGGCCTAACAAAAGATTGTAGTTAGGTTTGGCCGATATGACCATGAACATCGTTGGTCGAAGGATAGACCCAACTTTGATACCTAGCTGGATCACTCCCATGGTGGTCCCAATGCCGCCCTCATAGTTCGACAGGACCATATTGTGAGGTTTAATGTCCTCATCTCTTTTGCCAATATTCCTTAGCATAGAGTGAGGGATAATATTGATGGTTGCCCCACAATCGACCAATATTTTATTCACAGTAGTTTCTTCGAGCTTAGCCCTTATGAACAAAGGCTTGAGGTGATTCTTCATTGCCTCTGTAGGTGGCTCGAAGAAGCCATTTTGTTCCTCAGTAGTGCCATTGTCCATGACAAAATAGCACACTGGCCTATGTTTGGCCATTTCTTGTTCCACTTCCTAGTCACTTGCTTCGACTTCTACTTGTCGATTGAATTCCCTGGGCAGTACTGAAACAATATTCACCATTATATCCAAAGTATCGTCAGAATCAGCATCGTCTTCGTCTTCGACTTCACTTTGGTTAGGCCAAACTAGCTTGTTGGTAACTGGTTCTCTCTCTAGAGGCTTCCTTTGTTTCCTTTGAGGAACATTCGAACTGGTCTCTGCCTTAGGTTCGTTGGCAGCCTCCCTTTCAGCTTTTCGTCTCCTTTGATATCTCCTCCATTGAGATCGAGACATAGGGTTTTTACCCTTGTAGTTGCTGGACACTTGAGTAACCTTAGGTGCAGCAACTTGAGGCTCTTTCTTTTGAGTTAAAGAGGAACCTCTTGGCACATCGAAAGAATGCCATTTCTCCTCACTTGGCCTTTTCCGGCCAGAGGTTTTGTACCAAGTGTCTACTGGTACATTTGTTGGAGGCCTAAAAGTTAATGGCCTCTTTTCTTGGTTAGAACCCCTTCTGGGATCATGTCGAAGGTCAGCATTCTCCCTTCTCTTGTTCGCTGCTCTCACGCCTTGAATATGCTCAGCAGCTTTTTTATCAAAGATCGAACTGCATCTTGGACACAGCATCACCTCTGATTTCTTCTTCTGGCATCTTTGTAAAAAATCTGCCAAGTTTTCGTTTTCCCGTGGGAAAGCCGTCTTATTAGCCTGCTCTTGCCTTATGGCCTCTTCTGATGCTTTAGGGTCAGAAAGCTCGACCATGTTGATATTCATTGTATCTTTATTAGCAAGAGTTAACTGCTTCATTTGTGTCTCCAGATTCTCCGTCTGGCCTTGAACAGTGGCCAAGTGGGAACTGGGCTTTGATCCAGTTTTTTGTGCTTCAGCAGTCTTCGACTTCGGGTTCTCGACCGCTTTCTGGACAGCTTCAATTGTCTTCCTGGATAAATTTCCAGAAAAACTGCCAAAGATTGGCATGTTGATGTGGTCCTTTGAGACTTCGACCATGGTAATTCCTGGCTTCTTCGACTGGATCCTGGTTGCCTCTATCATGTTCACCTCAGAGGGTTCTGCATAGTGGGCTTCAGCCTTCAGTGGATTGGAGTCGACAGCCATGGGGGATTTGTCAGCAAACTTTAATCTCCCTTCCTCAATAGCGTCTTGCACAAGATTCCTGAAAAGAAAACATTGAGAAGTTTTATGGCCCAAAAAATTATGATATTTGCAAAAACCTCTCTTCTTTCTTTGATCAAAAGGAGGCACTTTTACCCCAGGGGGTACTATCATTTGGCCATCTTTAACTAGCAAGTCGAATATTTCATCACATTTTGTGATGTCAAAACTATAAGTCTTTTTTGGGAACCTATCGTTGGTCCTGTCTGGACCAATGGGATTTTTCCCATTTGAGGGGACTAACTGTTTACAAGAGTATGGTGGCCCTTGTTTTAGTTCTGCTAAATCGACTTCTCCTTCTTCGACAGTTAAAGTATCGTCGAAGGATTCTAGATCTTTGTCATCCATCTCAACGTACGCTATCCTTTCTCTCTTGTGAGTTTTCGTTGCCTTAGCTTTTTCAGCTTTGAGGCGTTCGACCTGTCGAACTCTATCGGCCAGTTGGGCCATGTCTCTTAGGTACTGAGTGTCTAGCTTCTTCCTAATGGAATAATCTAAACCGCCTGCGGCTATTTCGACCAACTCATGTTCTGGCACTTGTGTAAAACATCTCGCCTTGAGCAACCTAAACCTATTCAGATATTCGTCTATAGGTTCAGTGAAACGTCTCTTCACACTGGCCAGTTCTTTTAGGCTTATCTTGGTTTGCCCCATGTAGAATTTTTCATGGAACAATCTTTCCAACTGGGTCCAATGATGGATCGAATTGGGGGGGAGAGTTGTAAACCAAGTAAAAGCGTTCTTGGTTAAAGAACTTGGGAAGTACTTGATCCTTAGGTTTTCGTTATTCGAAATGTCTCCTGCTTCGATCAAGTATCTCGCCACATGCTCGACAGTAGATTCTGTCGTGTCCCCAGAGAACTTAGTAAATTTGGGGACTTTGCATCTAGGAGGTAAATCCGTTTGTAACACGTATTCTGACAATGGAGATGTAAAGTTGGGCCTTCGAAAGCCCATGTTCATCCCATTCTGAGTCATGATCCTTTCGATCATGGTTGCCAGATTGTTTTCCAAACCCATGTTTTGGTATTGGATATGCTGAACCACTTCGTCAGCACTTTGGTTTCTGTTAACTAACCTTACCTCTGGGGCTATTACCCTAGGTTCTTCGACAGGTTGTTCGACAGGCTGTTGAGCCTGGTTAATGGTGGTTTCTTCCTCTACAAATATCCCCTGATTTCCCCTTATTTGCGCCCTTTGGGGCTGTCGAACAGGTGGGGGTACTCCAAAGAAATCAGCCAAGCGCGTCATTTGCGCTGTAACTTGCTGATTCGATTGAGTAGTGTTTTGTATTAGAGGGTTTAGCATTGTACTCAAAGTTTGTGCCAACATTTGCACCATATCATGGTTGCTTTCGTCCATTTGTTGCCTCAAGACTGCTGTCGAGGCATTTGTAAGGCCATGGGCTACTTGGGACGTTCCTCCTAAGAGTTGGGTCCTATTTCTATTCGCCATGCCTACTCCAGAGCCTTGGAGTGGCGAAGAGGCACTCACGAAAGGGTCTGAAAAAGTGGACGCAGCATTCGTCAGGCTTGCCACTTCAGAAGTTGGCATGCCATAGAATGGAATAAATCCTGGGGGAACCACAGGCCTTGTGCCTATATTTTCCCTTGGTGGGGGAGTTCCCAAAGGTATCCTGGGGCCTGTTAACGAAGGTATTGGCCCCGTGGTTGTGACCGACACTGCTGGTGTCGAACCAACGTTTGTCGCTTCACTTACGGTCATACTAACCGTTGCTCCCACACTCGTTTGTGGGATTTCGTTATTGTTTGGCGGATTCGCCATCTCTTCCCTCCTTCTGGCAGTATTGTTATCGTTAGTGTATATTCTACCACTTCTCAATAACATACAACTCGAAAAGATGAGATTATTTTCAACAATCAACACACAGTCTCACCGGGTGTGCCAATTTGTTTACCTTGGGTTTTGGTAAACAACCGCTGATCCTCCAAATGGTTACTTATTTGGTTACTCGCAGGATCGATCAGATTGATCCTAGGACATAGGTTGATTTTGAAGTTTGATTAAGGTGGATAAGGCTTTAAATAAAAAAGGTTTCAAGTAAATTGCATGAAGGGAAGACTTGGTAAAATAAACAAGGCTTGAAAGTAAAGGTTTCGACAGGAAATGTAAATAGAAAAGCAAGTAAAATTCTGGGAAAGTAAATGACTTTAATTGATAAAATTGGTGTTTCACACATACATTTCTCAACAATTCTTTCTCACACGCTGGGTACTCAAATCTAAATGAGTGACTTTGTATGGAATTGTGAACACACGCGAGAAACTACATGTATACTCCTATTTATACTAAAACATCCCAAGTAACCGTCGGGCAGTTACACTGCTTCGAGATCAATCCACTTGGCACGTTCTCCATGCTCGACGCTCCAGATCCTTGCACGTTTGCACGTGGTAACTGCCGGAAACCGTTTTCCCTCCAAACGCTTGAATTTCAAACTGCTCCATTCTGAACCATCGAACACTTTCGTCAAGAGACATCTTCGACGAAAAACTCCTTCGACGTCGAAGGCAATCAGCCTTCTTCCTTGGAAGAAATCTTCTAAGTATTTTGCCATCTTTCGACGGGCACTTCGACAGACTTAATCAGTCGAAAGCATCTTTCAGCTTTTAATGGCTGACATCAATCAAAACAAAGGTGTCGAATTTAGGAGCCAACACCCCGTCCCTGTATGAGGAAGTTCCGGGGGCGGTTGTTGCAAGAATGGTGTTGTGGCCGGGATTGCCGACGTTGTCGAGATGTCCGTTTTTGTCCGCCGTGCCGTTATTAGTGTCGGCGACACGGACGTTCTGCTCATCGCGAGCTGGATCAGCCATGACAGGTAGTTGAATTTGAGCTTTGGTCTTTTGAGTTGTTTGTAAGACGGGGAAGCTAGTTTCCCACAGACGGCGCCACTGATCTAAGCTGATCAGACTTGGACCGTCACGGCTGGCTCCGAGCTGAAAGTTTTGAACGAGGTGGGGGGGTACCTGCAAGACACTCCGATGCTGAAGTAAGTAAGGGCACGAGCAGGCAATCGTAAGTATGGGTAGAATGATGAATACCCGACCCTCTGGAAACAGATGGTATTTATAGCCCCCAGCGCTGGGCCAAGGTTCCTTCATTGGGCCGGGCAGGTTTGGCCCAATGGAGAAACTGTCAGGTTCTACGTGTGTAGTGGGGACCCGCACGTGGTCCCCTCCCTGGATGTTCTGCGTGAAGTACGGACGGACAGAGACGCGGTCTTTTCGGAGTCCCGTTGAGAGCGCAGTGGACTGAGTCTGCCCTAGGAGGGGTGTTCGAGGTGATGTCGAGCTGGACAGTATGAGGTCGAGCTGGACAGTAGGAGGTCGAGCAAGTAGCCTCAGGGAGCACGTCGGGCACGACTGTGACCCTTTGGTCGGCGTGGCCCTCAGCAAGTCTGTTTGGATTGAGCCTTATCAATGCTATTGGGCCAGTCGGGCCCAATCCAGAACAAAATTTATTTAAAATTTATTAAAAGAACTATTTATTAAAATATTAAATAAATGTTTGAAATTATAGATAAATTAATTAAATATACACTATTTAAATTATTAATTTAATAAGATTTCAATGTATTTATCAATAACATCATTTAAATAATCATTTAGAATAGGTCAATTGAAATTTTGTAAAAAATAAATTTTAAAATCTACCATATAAGAGAGTTTCCTCCTTTAATTAATTAATTAATTTAAATTATTAATTAAAATTAAATGTAAAATAAAAGTTTAAGAATTTAAATATACGTGTGTGAAGAAATAAGAAGTGAATCATATAAATTTGTGAGTGTATTTAATTATATATAAACAAAAGGGAAATGTGATACTCAAACAAAATGTTATCAAAGAAAAAATATTTATAAACTTTGTGCACTCTTCAAGATCCACTACTATCAACAAATAATAAATTAGAGTCAAAATGTGGACAATAGTTTAAA
Organism: Vicia faba; assembly: GCA_948472305.1. Lineage (NCBI taxonomy): Eukaryota > Viridiplantae > Streptophyta > Magnoliopsida > Fabales > Fabaceae > Vicia > Vicia faba. Next base: position 193,024,091 of record OX451735.1, read on the forward strand.
GTGAAACTCTTTACACCATCATTACAACAACAAAATGTAAAACAAAATTGTAAAAAATTGTAATCTCATTAAGATTCTCATTACCATATTTATTGTTCATATATTCTTGTCAACAATCTTAGAAATCGAAAAAATTCCTCATTCACCCTCATTCTTGATAGGCTTGCCTAAAAAAGAAACAAAAATCTACTTTTTAAAACCCAATTATGAGAAATAATAATTAAAGTAAATAATCAAAGTAATTGAGAAAAATAGAAAGGTGAAAAGAAAAAAAGTACATTAACCCAAGAAACTACTTTAATGACATAATCAACAAACAAATCCTCAACCTAAAAAAATAATTTTCATTGACATAAAAAACACACAAAAGCAAAACTCTTTTTTTTCTCTTAACATATAATGATATGTTCATAAAATTCAAGTCCTTGGGTAATTTGGATTTGCTTCTTACAATGGTTCAATCAAAAGATCTATGAGAGCTCCTTAATCTTCTTGATTTCTGTTGAAGAGAAAAAGTTAATAAATATTACCATAAATAAAAAATAGTATGAAATGAGAACAATAATATGAATTAATAACCTTGAATCACTTTGCAACTTATTTACCGTTTAATCAATTTCACTTAGCAAGGCTATTTCTAATGGTAATATTAAAAGAACTAGTTTAGTCAATTTATCAAACACTTGATGTGCAAGTAAATTTTCATAATTTTTCTTTTGATTGTGTTGATACACAAAACCACTTATAATCAAATGTGATTATAAGCTATATTAACACTTGAACTAAAGATCAAAATTGATTAGGAAAATTCTTACATTTCAAATGATAACGCAGTGCTATTTGATAAATCGAACAATGAATATCAAAGCAAGTAAAAGCAAAAATAAAAGAGACACAAAGAATTTGTCTTCACAGTCTTTCTCGCGTGTGGGTACGTCTGCGCCTAATTCCAATGGAATTAGGATAATTTTTACTATGCAAAATTATTGATACAAGAGAAGTGTTCAAGAGGAACTCCACAAACCCTAAACTTGTTGTTGATTCAACCCCTTCTTTTTCTTGATCTTAAGAGAGACCAAGACACAATAAATGAGAAATGACTATTTGGATCTTGTTACTCCTTTGCATTCTTTATATCCAAAGCTTTCGCACACCGTCAATCTCAAACTACTGCAACACAATACTTTGATTATATTCGATACTCCAAGTTACTTCCTTGCAAAGATTTCAAATACTCCAAGGTTCCTTACAAAGATTTTAAGCACTCCAACTTTACCGCAATTAACTCTCGAACATCTTGCACCTAAATTGCAAGAACTTCAGGTGTTTTACATCAAAATTGCTATGGACATCACTAAGCCCAATCATGTTACAAGCTTTTCCATGTCAATTCTCCAAAGGCAAGCCTTGAATCAATCTTTGGCATCCTCTAACTCCAAGTATGGCCACAGTTTTGCATTCAGAATAAAAACGGAAACCCTGAGTCTAGGCTCAGCAACAACACATAAGTGAATTTAACAAGGAAAAAGGAGGAAGAAGTTTGAAGACTCATCACTTACCTCTCATCCTAGCCGCCACCGTGAACTCTTTTTTGGAGCTGGAGCTTTCTCTTACGCTGCCGCGAAGCCTTGGTTCTCAGACACTGACACGTGGTTGGTTTTCCTCTTTGTGTTGAATTCAAATCTTCAACACAATGCTTTTAATATGTAGAGTTTTTGCTGAGATGTAGATATATTGTTTATTGGTATTTTTTGTTGATTTGTATCTCAGATTCAATTAGATGAGAAGTCAATTATACTTGATTTAGGGTCCTCCAACATCAGAGATAAAATAATAACTAAATATTTATTAACTCCAACACCCCTAAATAACAAAACCAACTAACCATTATTTAAGTTATCTCCACCTATTATATATTATAGTTATCAACATAACAGACAACCTCAATGCCAAAGCGTATCAAAAAAATTTATGCTGCAGAAAACTTCTTGAACAGTGGTTTCCACCTTCTCTGCTGAACTGACCACCTCCGAAAACTGCCAAACAACATACAGACTAAACTAGAAAACAACCTTCACCTCACCTAACCAGAGGAATGTAAACTGATAAGTCTGCACTCATTCTGAAACACGATATCTTCCTCAATCCAATTCGCTTTTATTTTTAGCCATTTCCGTGACGCCACCTTGATTTCTTTGATGATTTTTTCTAAGTTGATTTCCACGTTTCGAATTTTTTTCTCATTCCTTGATTTTCATATGCACCATATACCTGCAAACCATATAACGACTAGCTTCTTTGATATCGATTTTCCGCCTCCTAGCAGGGACTCAAATTGCTCCACGTGTTTCCACCCAAAATTGACTTGATAGTTCGGATGTTGCTCCACCTTCTTTCACTTATAATCATTGTATTGTCGACATATTATAAGTGGGAGAATATGTCGTTACCTGCCTTAAACTTGTATCCTTAGAATTTACCCAACTCATTAGCCTTTCTCATCAGTACGTTGAAACCTTCGGCCACAATAAGAAACAAGAAAGGGGAGAGAATGTTTCCTTGTCTAAGTCTTCTCCCATTTTGAATTCATGAACTTCTCTTCTTAAGTCATATGCCTCTTTCACCGTTAGGAGGTGGGTCGATCTAATCTCAATTAAGGTTCTTTGAACCCCATGACCATGTGGGCCCTTCAGTCTTTAGGCCTTGACAAATTGCTAACTTTGCACCCTAATTTTACTTTCCTTGTAGGCCCATTTTTCTTATTTCTTTTTAATCATGTTTTGGTTTATATTTTTCTTTTGTTTTAATTTATTTTATTTCCTTAAGAAAAATATGAAAATGTATTAATTATTTTTAAATACTTTAACTTAATTTAACTAATTAGATTATTAATTAATTTTATTTAATTTAGTTAATAATTTTGTACCTGGCTTCATTTGATTTAATTGTGTGACTCTTGATCGATTATTTTGGTTATGTAATTTCTCATATGATATGTCTATCCCATGATAACATCTTGATTTTATTTCTCATCATGCATTAAGCCTTTCAAAGAACTAATTCTCGATTACGATCCTTTTTTCTACCATAAGTCGATCACTTTTTAAGCATCACAACCAACCACGCATAGCTTACTCTTGAGCTTTCTTACAATGAGCCCTTGTAGCACACACACTAAATAGCTTACTCTTAGACTTTCTTACAATGAGGCTCATGTATTTTAATTAGTTAATTGGATGTTTATTTAAGTATTTAATTCACTTGTGTATGCTTATTTGTGTGGGTTTGTGTTTATTGTTTATTTCATCCCCATTTAACAAATGTATCCCACATTTTGGACTTGTAATAACTTAATAGTTTACTTCATTTTTATTCACTTATTCACTATTGTACATTGAAATAAAATCATTCAAACCTCCCCATTCTCAATTCACATATTGAGCCATAACCAAATCTTGTAAGTTAGTGTGTATGCATCACCATCGACCACCCTAAAGCATCTTGATCCATATATCAAGCCACACCCTCAAATCATAAAAGTCAATACTTTTGCCTTGCATCCAACCTTTCTCATTCTTATTCACCTTAAAACACTTTCATAATCAAATCCTCAAACCTCTATCCAATGTCGAGATGTTCTTTCAAAACTTTTTTCATAAACAAACAAGAATGGCATTAGGGTTGGATTTAGATCCTCTCCCTTACAGAATACTCAAATATTTCTTTAGAGCTCACTGTTTGAGTAGTCTTCCTTCCTGATTAAAACACTTAATAACGTGAATCCCTATTTGCCTCACACTTTCAAAAATAAATCTTTTGGAGAAGAAATGGTTGGATTTAGATAATTTCCCTTATCAAGTATTCAGATAGTGTTGTAAAACTCCCCGTTTGAATACTTGTCTCCATATAAAAAACACTTAAACTCATTGTGATACGGTGGCAAAACTGACTGTTAATATTGGTTTGCGTTTTTTGTTGGCAAATGTCGCGGTAAGCAAGAGTCGCCACCGAATTTTCTTTTATCCAACAAAGGAAAGGGTGAAAAGAATAGAAAAATACCTTTTTCGAGACTTTCTGAGTAAGGGGGTAGATTATGGAAAGGGAAGGTATTAGCACCCTTTCCATCCGTCGTTTTCCACGTGCTCTTAGGTACTTGCTCATTTTTTAAAATTGTTTTCGTGTTTTTGTATTTTGAAAGATTTTGTTTGCTTTATGGTAACTCTTGTATCAGTCCTCAAGAGTGTGATAAAGCATTTCTGAAAAAGGAGTTTTGAAAGTGTGTAAGTGTAAAAGAAATCAGATTTGAGCAAGTACTTAAGAACTGTCTACCTACTCGAAAAAGGATGCTCTTTTCCTCCTACCCTTTAGATAGTGTTATCCTACTATTAGTGAGTAGGTAGCCCTATCGTTGGATGTTGAGGGACTATCGAAAGGGACGTTTATGATCATTGAAGGCAACATGTAGAGATACCTTAACTATTCGAAGGGACTATCATCATGTAGGCAACATTAAGGGACAAGATCATTTCTTGTAGGCAACTTGAGGGACATTAAGGGACCATGATCTTTATGATGACTTATAAACTGAGGATATTTGCTAAGATATCCCTACGTTCGAGGGACATAACCATTTTTGAAGGCAACTAAAGTGGGAAGTACCCTAAGGGTGCACGTGTGCAACAATGTTCTTTTTTCCATATATTTTATCTTGAGGTTAGTGACATAATGATTAATTGATTAATTCTTGTCATGCACGCCTAATTTACTAACAGTTTATATACAAGCATATAAGAAATATAAAGGCGAGAAATAAAGTTCCTACAACTATTACAAGGCTTTGGTGTAGTTACATAAGTAATAACTGAGAAGTAAAGTGCGGAAATTAAAAACCCTAATTAAACTATTACAAACCGGGTACAGTTACATAATAAAATAATCGTATGAAAAATAATAATGCGCAACAATTAAGACTAGCCTACGTTTGAAACCCTAAAATCAAATTGCTTAAATATTGTATAAAAAATTTGGAATTTAACCTAATCTCTAATTGATTTTAAATTAAAGAAAACAAATTAAAGTTAATTAAATTAATTTGAAAAAATTAATTTCATTAAGAAAAACTCTAAATCCTATTTTTATGATTTTCTGATTTTATGATTTAAAAAAAATGAATAAACAAAAATATAAACTAATTAAAAAATCAAATAAAATAATTAAAAGAAGATGAGCCTGGGGGGTGAGAAACACAAATTGGGGGGTTGTACTGCTGAATTTGCCAAGGACCAAATTTGATGGCACATACTCACGCGTGTGATCCAGTGTTGTTGTGTTAGAGAGGTATATGGTATGCCTGCATGCTAGAGGCGCTGGATCCTGATCACTTGGATCTGATGGTGATGGTGCAAGGGATTACAATGAACACCTTGTATTAGGGCACACTGGATCCATGTGAAATCTGTTGGAAAAAATAAAACTCCAGCCTTGGAATCGAACCCAGGTCTCTTCCATTCGCATGTGTCCCTTCTACCACCAAGCCATCCTGTCATTCGTTATATAAACTAAACACAAAACAATATATTTGAATAATGGTCAGAATTTCCCTTTTTAAAACAAAACGCGTGTTATTTCAAATTGGCCAATCAGGCTGTGCCACACAATCGTCTTCCCCAACCCTTTGCAGTATTAGCCTATGAACCTTTACCTACGGACAGTGTCCGTCACTAAATCACCTGTAATTCCCAAAATCAACAACACGCAATATAAATTCAGTTTAAAGCCATGGATCAACTGGGTTTGATTCCCTAAGCATGATGGCACTTCTTTTTAGGCCCAACTTTACCTGTATCTGAAAACCCTAAATCAAGGGTCAAAATCCTAACAATGGCATATTGTTATACATTCATCAAAACAGGCAATTAATGATTCAAACATGTTCTAATCATTCATACAAGCAAGAATGCATTATCCAAATCTATTTATAATGCACATATGACCATAATCATTTTCAAAAAGAAAGAACAAACAGTGACTGTATTGGGCACGATTCTTGGAGCTTTGGAGCTTGGGAGTGATGCAGCTAGCTTCAGAATGCCTCCAGGAATTAATTGCAAGCTTCATAATACCTTGAATCCTTCTGTAACTTAAAATCTAATTGACACTTTTCTTGAAAATTTGGAATCTTGAACGTGAGTTTTGTGCGGCCAATCCTTGTTTTTTTTGTCTGGCCATGTTATGTTTATATATTTGGATGTATTAGGGCAACAACAATGGTTGGAATCATGGAGATTGAATGGAAAAGATTTGATTGGAATCTTAGAATTATATGTTTCCAAATTTGGCCAAAACTTGCTTTTTCCTTCTCCAATCAGCCCTTGCACGAAATTTGGATTCACTGTTTTGATGTTAGACTCATGATCTGATCATAAAACAAATCTTTGAATTTAATTCATCATTTTACTATTTTATTTGATTTATTAAGATTTAAATGAATAAAAATTAAAATAAATAAAAACAAATCTCGTAAAAATAAAATAATGGATTTAAATGTCTTGCATAAGTCCATGGATGTGTTTGAGATCCAAAACCCACGCCCATTAGTTCAAAATAATCCAAGTTGCTCACATTGACTTTTGTGCATTTTCATAAAATTGGCCAACTTTAGAAATGCATATCTTTCTCAATTTTAACCCTAAGAGTGTGTTCTTGGACTTTTTAGAGAGCTTAAGATGTCCTCTAAATAACCCTTTTAGTTTCATTTCAATCGGGTCTTCCATGTTCATGTAAGGAACTTTGACCCAAAAAGTGTTTTTGTTGACTTTTTGAACGGACCTATAATGTATGAGCTTGTATGTTTTGATTGGGGCATTTCTTTAACTTGAGGGATAAAGAGAAGTTGTAGGCAATTAGATTCTCTTCAAAAGGAGCCTTGGTGGAATTTTTTTTGATAAAGTATGAGAAATTTATGCCTAGTCAAAGTTTGGTTGACTTTTCCTATAGAAACCCTAATTTTCCATTTTTGACTTTTGATGAGTCAGGAGCATTTCTTGAGGAATCATGATGAACCCTTGATCAAATGATGGATATCACTTCAAATTGTTGATATTGGCTAAAAATCTTGAAGTTTGACTATATTTGGGCCACAGTTGACTTTTGACCTAGTGTAGTTGGTTTTTAGGCATTTGAGCAGTTGACTAAGAAAACTTGTTGTTCAAAGCATAAAATTTGGCATGGATGATCTTGAGGACATATTAGGACAATGGATATAATTTGGGGTTCTTGGGACTCACACATCTTGCTTAAAATTGAAACTCTAGTTTGAGGTTCATTGCCTTTAGGGGGAGAGTTTACCTGGTCAATTCTCAGTCATCCTAGGGCAAGTTAAGGATCTCAAAGGACATGTGTTGTACCCCAAAATTTGCCCTCTCATATTCTTCAAGGTTTATCAAGAATCATCTTCAAATGGTTCAAGATTACTCAAGAGATTGCACAGTCCAAATGCCTCCTAAGCCAGTCAGAATCAGGGTTTTGGTTCCCTCAAGGAATTTGAGGTTTTCAATGGTCCAATCAAGTCTCATATGCCTATATACATTGTCAAGCTTCTACATGTCAAGTTTCAAGACTCACAGTGTCAAATTGCTCAGTCAAAAGCTTCATTTGCTTCACAATCAACTGCAGGGGTAAAATGGTCATTTTACAATCAAAAGTCAGAATTTTTGGTCAACATCTTATTTTGAGTACACAATCATCATTTGATCAAGTCTTGATCATGATTCCTCAAGCATGGCTCAAAAATCATCAAGATGCAAAAGTTTCTATTTTTGGACAGCAGAAAAGTCAACTGTAACTTGACCAAGGCATAACTTTTTCATGTTTCATCAGAAAAATCCCATCCAATGCTAATTTTGAAGGGGATGACATTTCCTACAACTCATGTTCACATTCCAAGTCCAATAAATGCTCTCACAAAAAGTTATCAATTTCTACATTATAGGTCAATTTCAAAAGTCAACAAAAATGCACTTTAAGTCAAAGACCATAACTTGAGATTGGTAAATCCAAATGACATGGGACCAAAGGCATTGGTTAGAGGACTTCAATACCTTTCCAAAATGTCCAAGAACATGTTCATAGGATCAAAATTGAGCAAGATATGCATTGGAGAAGTTGGGAAATTTTTGTGAATTTGCAAAAGTCAACTTTGCTCAAAACACCTCATTTTTGCTAATGGGCCTCAAATTTCTTCTTGAAACTTTGTCCAAGGCTTATGCACGACCCATTGAGATTAAATGGAATTATTTTCTTATTTTTTTTAATTAATTGAATTTTTAATCAATATTAATCCATTTAATTCATTTAATTGTAGGAAAATATCAAGATATGGTTTTGCAATCTTTTCATGAAGCAAATATTACCTATATGTGCTGGAGATTTCGTGTACACATCAAGGGGACAAGGATCTCTCAATTCGGCAAGATTTTTCAATTAAAAAGATGCAAAAAGATATGATTGAAAATCAAATATGCAAACCATAATTCCATGGATTTTTGGTCAAAGATTTAACCTAAATCCATTCTACTATATATGCATAACCTAAACCTAATGCCACACACGTGAAAACTCTGCAAGAAAGCCATATGCAATATTGAAAAAAAATCAAGAAAAAGACAAAACTGTTTTCTAGGTTCCAGGCCCTTTCAAAGCAATTTGAGGATTCAAACACATTGCTAGAACTCCCAGAAACATTTTGGAATCAAAACCAAGTGCTCAGGCCTAAGAAATCGCTCCACACGAACTCACGGTTTGCATATTTATCTCATAATCGTAATTCATTATTCATACATCATTAACGAGATTTTTTGTGTGCTTTGCATTGCTAGAACCTCTCTGAAGCTAATGGTACATGTGAATTACATTATGGTGTCCTGAATCACAAATCACCACTAACGAATTCTAGGTTTTCCAAGCTTCCAAATTGGGGCTTTTCAGTATAGGAAAAATCAAGCTTCATAAGACCTATGGTTAAACTCAGGAGATTTAGACGAATTGAACCCAACCATCGCGCCATATTTATATAGCCTGTAGGGCTATTCGCTATTTTTCCTCATGCTATTTTGTGGGGGTTAAAAACCCCTGCTATCTGTTTGTTATTTTGCAGGTTTCAGCGAAGAAGACAAGACGTGGAAGCATGGGAGTGGTTCATTCGAATATAACGCGCGTGATTTTATTTCCAGCATAATTCTTATGTTTTATATATTATATTTGTTTGTTGTCATAATAACAGATGCAAGCAATTGGCCTAGTGGGGTGTGCGCTGTCCAAGAACCATTGGAACCTGGGTTCGATTCCCAGGTCCCCCAAATAATTATTTCTCTTTTTTCCAATGCGTTCATATGCAGGATGCTGAATGTTGTCCACCATATACCCTACTCATCCAAGCGCCAAGTGGCTGGCAAGGCAGATCTGAAGGCAAAGAAGGGGTGACTACCATGCTCCCTGGTCAACCATGCTCTGGGCAATTATCAAAGGTCAAACGGACTGGCCAACAAATGGGCCAGAATTGCCAAATTCACCTCCTCAGGGCCCAACACCCCCCTGGTTCTTTCATAATTTTCTTTTTGTTTTCTTTTTTCTTTTTATTTTCTTTTACTAATTATTATCATTAATTATTATTATTATTTATTTAACTAACATAATTAATATTATTTTCACAATAAAATTCAGAAAATTAAAATGTAAATATTTTTATTTATATTATTTATTAATTTCACCTTAGTTTATTTTTGTAAATAAAATGTAAATTAATTAATCTAGCCTTTTAAAATTAGGTCAACTTTAATTTTTTCTCAATAACTTAAAATAAATTAGAATTAGGTCTTGACAACTTTTAATTCCTTTTATCTTTTATTAAAACATTAAAAAACATAAAAAAATATTTTTTTTCTTTTAATTATTTAATTAATTAGTTATTAGGTTTAATTTCAATTAATTACAAAAAAGGACCAAATTCAATTCTTTTCTCGAAAAGGGTCAAAACCCTAAGGACGTCCCGATTCAATCTTTCGCGCGCATATTTATTTTAATTCATTATATTTATGTATCTGCTCCGAGAATGTAATAGTTAATTAGGGCTTTTACCGCTTTTTTTATTTTCTCACAATTTATTTTTTCCAAAGGGTTTGTTTTTGGCGATGTATATACCCGCGCCTTGTAATAGCGTAGATTCAATTTTCCGCACTTTATTTCCCGCAAATTATTAAACTGTTAATTATGCATGCAAGACTTGCTTGAAAAATAAAATTAATCCGTAGCTCACAATGATACATGTGCAAAGATAAATATAAACTAAAACAACACACATGCACATGCCACTCCTAGGGTATGCCTCACTTGGTTGCCTTGAGGTGGTCATTGAGTATAGGGTGTTTTAGAGGTCGCCCTCATGTCTAAAGATCCAGTTGCCTCGAAATGGTTGCCTCGGATAAAAAAGGATCTAGGACATTAGGGTTACTGCTAAGGCGTCCTACTATTGCTTTGGTGACCACACATGTCCCTAATAATCGAATTGACCCGAATAACTCCAACGACGGTGCTACCTACTTCTCAATAGTGGGATAGTAGTGTCTCAAGGACTCTTACACAGCCTAATTCCTTAGAGTAGGTAGATTTCTCCTGGGTACTTGCTCTTTCAAAAAAACAAAAAACAACTTTTCGCACTCACACTTTCAAAAAGTTTTCAAACAAATACTTCATACACTCTTGAGGACTGATACAAGAGTTACCTAGAAGTTTTTCAAACTAAACTTTTTCAAAACCCACAAACACAAGAAAAGCAAACATTTTTGAAAACATAGTGAGCAAGTACCTAAGAGCCCGTGGATAACCACGGATAGAAAGGGTGCTAACACCTTCCCTTTCTATAAATCTACCTCCCGAACCGAGAAACATCTCGAAAAGGAATTTTGCTGTGCTTTTGTCCTTTCCATGTTGGAGAACATAAAAGACGGTGGCGACTCTTGCTTACCGCGACATTTCGCGAACCAGCATTCCAAACAGTCAGTTCTATTTCCACCGATCACAACATGTCTTGAGTAGAAAGGGAGGGAAAATTTTAGGGTACAACAGCTGCCCCTGTTCAATCTTCTTAAACCTGAGGATGTAGATTGGCTAGTATGCCTTTCGTGATCTGAAGGTGGAAGATGATTGAACACTAGAGTGCCCAGAAATTTGCACTCGTCTAAAATGATACTTAACTGTGTAGATAATATTGGGAATGGGCTTACATATGCTATTTGGAGAAGATGACGGAAGATCGTCAGAGATGGGCTTAAAGATGTCATCTGGAACAATGTTGATTTCCTGAGATATTCCTTTGTGGGAATCTCTATTCTTGTTGTTGAGGAGGACTCCGTTGAGGAATGTTGGTCTTTGTTCGGGATATAGAGTTTAGGAGCTTCAGTTGTCCATTAATCTACTGGGGAGTCATCTCTTGACTGAAGAGACAGAAGTGAACTGCTATCTGGTTAGGATCCAGGCTTCACAGTGACTTGCTGAGGATAATAAGGTTGACTACTATCTGGTTGTATTCCAGTCTGCACATTGATTTACTGGGGAAACGTGAAATTAACTGATATTTGGTCGGACTCCAAGCTTCAGTGGCTTGAAGAGATTAAGCTGTTATTTGGTCGGATCCAGGCTTCAACTTGGATTGGAGGTATACTATTATCTGGTCGAGTCCAGGCTTCATAGTAATTGACAGAGTAAACTTCTATCTGGTCAGATTTCAGGCTTCATATCACCTTATACTGTTATCTGGTCGGATTCCAGGCTTTACAATGTCTTGAATTGTTTATTGACTATTATCCAGTCGAGTTTTGGGCTTCCTAGTAATTGACAGAGTAAACTGCTATTTGGCCGGGTTCCAGGCTTCACAGCACCTTATACTGTTATTTGGTCGGATTCCAGGCATCACAGTGTCTTGAATTGTTGATTGACTATTATTCGATCGGGTTCCGGGCTTCATAGTAATTGACAGAGTAAATTTCTATCTGGTCGAGTTCTAGGCTTCACAGCACCTTATAATGTTATCTGGTCGGATTATAGGCTTCATAGTATTTGAAGAAGTTAACTACTCTCTGGTCGGATTCCAGGATTCGTAGCAACTTACTGGGGAAACGTGAAATTAACTACTATCTGGTCAGACTCCAGGCTTTGCAGTTTCTTCAACTGGAATAGAAATCAGAGAGATCTTAGTATCGATCCAACTGGACCAGAGAAGGTCTTGAATCAACTTTGACTGGAATGGAGATCAGAAAAATCTTAGTATCGATTTAACTGAACCAGATAAAAGTCTTGGAATATCTTCAACTGGAATAGAAATCAGAGAGATCTTATTATCAATCCAACTGAACCAGAGAAGGTCTTAAATCAACTTTGATTGGAATGGAGATCAGGAAAATCTTAGTATCGATTTAACTGAACCAGACAAATGTCTTGGAATATCTTCAACTGGAATAGAAATCAGAGATATCTTATTATCTATCTAACTAAACCAGAGAAGGTCTTGAATTAACTTTGACTGGAACAGTGATCAGAAAAATCTTAGTATTGATTCAACTGAACCAGACAAAAGTCTTGGAATATCTTCAACTGGAATAGAAATCAGAGAGATCTTAGTATCGATCTAACTGAACTAGAGAAGGTCTTGAATTAACTTTGACTGGAATGGAGATCAGAAAAAACTTAGTATCGATTTAACTGAACCAGACAAAAGTCTTGGAATATCCTCAACTGGAATAGAAATCAGAGAGATCTTAGTATTGATCTAACTGAACCAGAGAAGGTCTTAAGGACATCTTTATGAGGAAAATGATGAAATAGCCCTTCATTAGATGTAGCTTTTGAAAAGACTACCAAGTCACGTAAGTTATCAACGGTGTTTGTGGATTTGATCTTTCCCGGAAAAAGGTAAAGAGTTAGTTGTATGCAATGTCATGATGTATGAAATGCATTGTGTGATAATGTTCTCAAAATAAATGAGATTATGATGTATGCGATGTGTATGCGCATGTCATGATGTATAAATATGGGATTATGTTACGATATTTCTTAGTATGGGAAAGTGAGTCCCTGACTGCTGCTGAAGAGTATTGGGAAGTTGAGTCCTTCATTTCCATTGAGGACGATGAATGGAGATGATTCGTTGGGGATTTCCTCTTTCTATTTGAGGATAATCTGTCGGGGATTCTTAACTCCTGCCTGAGAATAACTATGTGGAGAGAGATAATGTTTTGTCAGAAGTTTTTGCCAATGTAGAGAAATAAACTCTATTGGGGAATAAACTTCCGCAGTTAGAGAAATAAACTCTACTCGGGAGGAGCTTTTATAAACTGTTTGAAATTATAAAACTCAACTGGGGAAAACAGATTTCAGCTCTCTGAAGGAACTTTGTTGGAGGAGGTAATTCCTGCTTGGGGAAGAAGAGATCAAAACTTTGGTTGTTTCTACTCTGTGGGGAACATAGACATCGTTGGGACGTATGCTGAGGACGTATACGTGACTTTGCATCAGGACATTTCTGCCCCTGCGCCTGCTGGAGAAAGTACCTGCGGAGGCTTTGTGGATGGTTTGAGTGTCATCCCAACTCATAGGGTACTTGGTAAATGATGATCAAGATGGTAAGTCTTCTACTAATAGGAAAGTGACAAGATGACGGGATATAGTCATACGTTTTTAATCCCTAACTCTTTCCTGGGCCGCCCTTTTAGGTTTTCAGTCCACCGGGATACCCTTTTTTGATCAAGCCGCCTTTTCAGTTTTTTGACTTGTCGGGTGCATAATTTTTGTATATATTCCTAACTTTTGCCTGAACTCTTTTTGGTTCGCCGGGATGCCCTTATTTTTGCCTAGGCATGTCAACCTAGCTGGTCTTTTTAATGCGTAGTCTTTTCCGACTATGTCTGTGTTCACCGGGTGCGGAGAATTGTCACCGTCCATAGTAGTAAGTGTTGTCACACTGCCGGAAGATATTTGCTTGATCGTACAAGATTCGTTGCTGGAATTCATGTCCAATGCCCCAAGTGGTTCAGATGGAGATCTGCCCCTGGCTATTTGGCATTTTTGAGAGATTCCTTGAACCTTGACTTGACTGCCCCAGATCAGCTGGACATCATGCTATGCCCCTTGATTATGAAAGGCATATTACTGGAATGTCTTTCCATCTGAGGTGATTTTGTCCATTGAGAGGATTTATGTTCATCGAATATCTGTCATGCAAATTTCTATGATGTTGAACAAATAGTCATATGCAAACAATGGTATTCGAAGAATGTAAAACTTATGTTTGTCTTGAGATTTTTTTTGAAAATGCGTTTTTTATAGTAAAACAACATTTGCAAGAATGTGATATCAACTCATGATTTATAGTAAACCTTACAGGAGTCAGGATACCTTTTGTAACCGTATGCTTTCGAAATAACACATGCTTCAACTAGGACTTTTAAGGGTTATAACGTGGTCTGGTTCACGGTTCAAGAAACAAAGGATAAAGACTCAAAGTTTATTTGTACCCACCCGCTCTTTGTGATGTTCTTCAGTCATATGCTCAGTTAATTGCACGTTTAGATCCCGATTGAGTCTGGAATATTTGCTCTGATACTTGGTGATGGTTCAGAAATTGAACGTTTGTTTTGAAGAGGCAGTCATTTTTGTAATCTTCTTTTTGTCGAGGATTTGTAGTAACCTCTTTTTTTGGTTTTCGTTATCCCTTCTTTTGCCTGAACTGTTTCTTTTGTGATTACAGTCAGTGGGATGCCCCCATTTTTTTCTTAAGTCTCCTTCATAGGTTTTGACTTAGTGGGCTTTTCTTTTGAAAAATAATGAATGCCTACTTTGATGATTATGCAGAACCATCACCATCTTTTGGAAGGTATCTTTTACACTATTTGTCGTGTATGAAGGATGAGCTTGTGACTGAATGCGCCTCTAAATTAACTAAGAAAACTACCCTGCCCCAGGTTATGATTAAGGGTTTTAATTCGTGTGAAAAGAAAAACTCCTACTTCTTTGGCTCAAAGGGGTTAACTAGGGATTATCTTCCTTATAACTCCACTGTTTAGGATTTGAAACAATGCTTTTACATCGTTAGCGGGGTCTGTTCAAAAGCATATTATAGAGATTATGGTATCATTTTCGTCATCCTCCCTCTAAAGGCCCAGAGCTTTTGATCAAGAGTTGAATATCATAAAAGGAAAGCAGTTTAAATATAGTGAATACGAATGAATTGGTTCAAAACAAACATATGCAATGCATTGATAAAGTAACAAAGTTTGACATGAATAAATGTTCAAACAATCAAAAGAAAATTACAAATTGAAAATTCTAATGAACAAAAGCTTCTTCGTCTGATCTTGTTACTTCAGATGGAGTGCCTTGGAGGGATGGCAGAAGAACTTATCCTGACCGTCTTGTGTAAACTCCAACACTCCTTCATCAATCAAGTTTTGAATTTTAGATTTCAACATCCAACAATCATCAGAATCATGCCCCAGACTGTTGGAGTGATATGCACACCTTGTATCAGGTTTGTAGTTAGGGGAAAAAGTCTTGGGATTCGAATTAGGCCCTATCAACGTAACAAGATTCATCCTCAACATGTGTTGTAAAGCTTGAGACAACGGCATGTTGAGTTTGGTAAACTGCCTCTTGGATGTATCCGGCTTACTCTGATTAACCCATTGTTTTTGGCAAGGTTGTTGTTGGACCCGTGATGTAGTAGAAATTTGGAAAGGCCCACTCTTTACCAAACCAACCTCTTGTCTTCTCGGAGATTGATCAATGACTTGGTCCCCAACCTTGACTGTTTGCATCATACGGTTGCATCCGTCTTGATGAAGTTTGTTGATAATGGCTCTCAGCTCTTCTTGTCCCCAGGCTAGGCCTTGGATAAGAGCCATTTGTCCCAGCATATGGGTTCTCATTGTTTCAACCCCAACTTCCAGTTGTTCCAAATGTTCGTCCTTATTATCTTCAGGATTTTTCTTGGCCAGGTTCCTAGCGAGGAGTGCTTTCAACTCTTCTTGCCCCTTGGATAGGTTCAGGAACATTTCCATGAACTGAGCCATTTGAGTTTGGAGATCTTTGTTGTCTTGTTTGAGAGCCATTACTGAAATAAACAGCGAGAACATGAGAGGCCTATTATGAAACCTGCTTATGCAATGATATGTATGATATATGTATGCAATGTTTTCAAGTATTTCTAAGACTTAAACTTGTTTAAACAGAAAGGGAACAAACGTTAATTGCATTAAGAAGTTTTATCGGTCACCATAATGCCTTTTGGGCTTAAAAAGGAGGTAACAAAGCAAAAACTAAATTCTCCAAGAAAAGAAAAACTCAAGCTTCCCACAGGCGCATTCTCTTTGGTGCAATGTAAGTGTTTATACTCTTCTCTTCATGAATTAACCTGGTGAGCTCTAAAACCTTCTTCTCGCTGGCGTAGAATTGGGTTTCAAAAGTATCCCATTCTTCTTTGAGTTGGATCCAGGACTTCTGTAGCTCTTCAAAATCAATTGGCATGTCAGGATGAAGCACAATGTAAGGAGTGTCTCCCTCAGCAATTGGCTCCATAATCACAGGTAAGATGGCAGGGTAAGGCATCATAATATACTGAGCATGAGATCGCACCCATTTGAGGTAAGGCTAAAGAGGGATGGAATTCTTGTGCCTCAGTGTCTTGCTATAAACTATGTTTATCATGCCTCAAGCTCGAATGAACCTCTTACGATAACCCTGAACATCATTCTCATAGTCAAATGTGATTCCTTGGACGAGTGTGTCGTGAGGACCATCCCTTCTAGCATAACCAAACTGTCACAACGCCAAACAAGGATTATAAGTGATTCCTCCCCTAATGCCTAAGAGAGGGACATTAGGGAATTCCCCATAGTGACCAATGATGGTAACATTCTCCAAGGATCAAGAACACCAATGAATATTCGAATGTGTAAGGGACATCAACCTATGAGACCATCTCATACCCTGATCATTCTTCAAAATAGACCAAGGTAGGTGCAAAATAAACCACCTAGCCAATAAAGGAGTGCAACACAGAAGAGTCCCTCTTCTCTTTAGAGTGCAAGTATGCAGAGAGTGTAGAATATCTCCAAGTAAAGTAGGAACTAAATTATGAGACAGAAAAACCTTAACCGCATTCACATCTATGAGTTGGTCCGTGTTAGGGAATAGTACCATTCCATAGATGATAAGGGACAACACTTCTTCAAAAGCTTGTAAATCCAGGCTATCCCAAAAACGGTGAGCTTTCTCAAATAAAAACATAGCTAGAAATCCTTGGACACCTCTTCTGGTTTCCCAATTTTCCACTACATTAGACCGTTGTAAGGATGGAGCTTGTGCAATCTCTTCGGGTTTTGGGTCTCTTTCCATATCGTTGAATGGTAACTGATTAAGGATAGGTATCCCTAATAACCGAGAAAACTCCTCCATAGTAGGCACTAACTGGTAATCAGGAAAAGTGAAGCAATGGTGTAACGGGTCAAAGAACCGAAAGAGCACCTTTAACATTTCTTCAGCAGGGTTTGAAGTGACCAAGTTGAGAAGTCGACCGTGTTTTTCAGTGAAGGGAGAGCTTTCAGGAATCCTTGATGCTAATTCCTTGAGTTGAGAAGGTACTTTCACAAGGTTGACTTGGATAGTGTTCCTGTGAGCGGATGTCATGTCCTACAAAACAAGACAAAGATAAGCCCTAGAAAATCCTTGAAATGGTTAGTATGATATGCCATGTTATGATGTCATGATTATGCTGAGAAATCACAGATATAGCAAGCACAAGCAAACCACACAAAAAACCTTAGGTTTAAGGCTTGCATGGGTTTTAAGGTAATACCCTCTTGAAGTTTTGATTGGTTCAACATGTCCTATGAATAATAATCGGGTTCTAAGGGATCTCAATATCACAGATCTTTCCCACAAGTTTTGTTCTGATAGACAACTGACTTGTCACTAAATAAAACTTGGGAGTCAAATCTCAATGAGTGTAGCATCGAGTATCAACCGAATTTGTAAATACACCAAAGACGACTATCTCACTACGTCCTAATAGACAAGTTGTTCAATTAAGGTTCTAAGGTCATTTGACGTTTCATGACACCATGCAGCGGCCCCGTATTCTCCTTGATTAACTCAAGGGCTACCGATACCAACCAAAGTGTCGCATAAATATAACCATCACTTCAACCGTGTTGGTATACCCCGGACAATTTCCATGATATATTGCTACTTACCTAAAAGGTTTCCCCAGATCCGGGTGTAGGATCTATAGTAACCCAAACAATACCATTAAAAGTAAAGCAATCAAAGAGACAAAGAAAACAGTTTAGAAATGAACTAGACCCTAAGGTGAACCCCACTTTTATATTTTCCTCAGCAGAGTCGTCACCGACTTTTCTTTTATCCAACAAAGGAAAGGGTGAAAAGAACAGAAAAAAACCTTTTTCGAGATTTTCTAAGTAAGGGGGGTAGATTATGGAAAGGGGAGATATTAGCACCCTTTCCATCTGTGGTTTTCCACGGGCTCTTAGGTACTTGCTCCTTTTTGAAAACTGTTTTCGTGTTTGTGTGTTTTGAAAGATTTTGTTTGCTTTATGGTAACTCTTGTATCAGTCCTCAAGAGTGTGATAAAGCGTTTTTGAAAAAGGAGTTTTGAAAGTGTGTAAGTGTAAAAGAAATCAGATTTGAGAAAGTACTTAAGAATTGTCTACCTACTCAAAAAGGATGTTTTTTTCCTCCTACCCTTTAGATAGTGTTATCCTACTATTAGTGAGTAGGTAGCCCCATCATTGGATGTTAAGGTTCTATCGAAAGGGACATTTATGGTCATTGAAGGAAACATGTAGAGATACCTTAGCAATTTGAAGGGACCATGATCTTTATGATGACTTTTAAACTGAGGGTCTTTGCTAAGATATACCTACGTTCGAGGGACATAACCATTTCCGAAGGCAACCAAAATGGGAAGTACCCTAAGGGTGCACGTGTGCAACAATGTGCTTTTTTCCAGATATTTTATCTTGAGGTTAGTGACCTAATGATTAATTGATTAATTCTTATCATGCACTCCTAATTTACTAACAATTTATATACAAGCATATAAGAAATATAAAGGCAAGAAATAAAGTTCCTACAGCTATTACAAGTCTTTGGTGTAGTGACATAAATAATGACTGAGAAGTAAAGTGCGGAAATTAAAAACCCTAATTAAACTATTATAAACCGGGAACAGTTATATAATAAAATAATTGTATGAAAAATAATAGCGCACAACAATTAAGACTAGCCTACGTTTGAAACCCTATAATCTAATTGCTTAAATATTGTATAAAAAATTTGGAATTTAACCTAATCTCTAATTGATTTTAAATTAAAGAAAACAAATTAAAGTTAATTAAATTAATTTGCAAAAATTAATTTTATTAAGAAAAATTCTAAATCCTATTTTTATGATTTTATGATTTTATGATTTTATGATTTTAAAAAAATGAATAAACAAAAATATAAACTAATTAAAATATTAAATTAAATAATTAAAAGAAGATGGGCCTGGGGGGTTGTACTGTTGAATTTGCCAAGGCCCAAATCTGATGGCCCATACTCACGCGCGTGATCCAATGTTGTTGTGTTAGAGAGGTTTATGGTATGCCTTCATGCTAGAGGCACTGGATCCTAGTCACTTGGATCTGATGGTGATGGTGCAAGGGCTTACATTGAACACCTTGTATTTGGGCACACTGGATCCATGTGAAATCTATTGGAAAAAAATAAAACTTCAGACCTGGGAATCGAACCCAGGTCTCTTCCCTTTGCACGTGTCCCTTCTACCACCAAACCATCATGTTATTCATTATATAAACTAAACACAAAACAATATATTTGAATAATGGTCAGAATTTCCCTTTTTAAAACAAAATACATGTTATTTCAAATTGGCCAACAAGGATGTGCCACGCAGTCGTCTTCCCCAACCCTCTGTCGTATTAGCCTATGGACCTTTACCTACGGATAGTGTCCATCACTAAATCACTTGCAATTCCCAAAATCAACAACAAGCAATATAAATTCAGTTTAAAGCCATGGATCAACTGGGTTTGATCCCCTGAGCATGATGACACTTCTTTTTAGGCCCAATTTTACCTGTATCTGAAAACCCTAAATCAAAGGTCAAAACCCTAACAATGGCATATTGTCATACATTCATCAAAACAGGAAATTAACGATTCAAACATGTTCTAATCATTCATACAAGCAAGAATGCATGATCCAAATCCATTTATAATGCACATATAACCATAATCGTTTTCAAAAAGAAAGAACAAACCGTGACTTTATTGGGCACGATTCTTGGAGCTTTGGCGCTTGGGAGTGATGCATCTAGCTTCAGAATGCCTCCAAGAATTGATTGCAAGCTTCAGAATACCTTGAATCCTTCTGTAACTCAAAATTCGATTGACACTCTTTCTTGAAAATTTGGAATCTTGAACGTGAGTTTTGTGCGGCCAATCCTTGTTTTTTTTGTCTGGCCATGTTATGTTTATGTATTTGGATGTATTAGGGTAACAACAATGGTTAGAATCATGGAGATTGAATGGAAAAGATTTGATTGGAATCTTAGAATTATATGTTTCCAAATTTGGCCAAAACTTGCTTTTTCCTTCTCCAATCAGCCCTTGCACGAAATTTGGATTCACTGTTCTGATGCTAGGCTCACGATCTGATCATAAAACAAATCTTTGAATTTAATTCATCATTTTACTATTTTATTTGATTTATTAAGATTTAAATGAATAAAAATTCAAATAAATAAAAACAAATCTCATAAAAATAAAAGAATGGATTTAAATGTCTTGCATAAGTCCATGGATGTGTTTGGGATCCAAAACCCACGCCCATTAGTTCAAAATAATCCAAGTTGCTCACATTGACTTTTGTGCATTTTCATAAAATTGGCCAACTTTAGCAATGCATGTCTTTCTAAATTTTAACCCTAAGAGGGTGTTCTGTGACTTTTTAGAGAACTTATGATGTCCTCTAAACAACCCTTTTAGTTTCATTTCAATTGGGTATTCCATGTTCATGTAAGGAGCTTTGACCCAAAAGGTGTTTTTGTTGACTTTTTGAAAGGACCTATAATGTATGAGCTTGTATATTTTGATTGGGGAATTTCTTGAACTTGAGGGATGAAGAGAAGTTATAGGGAATTGAATTCTCTTCAAAGTGAGCCTTGGTGGAAAAATTTCTGATAAAGTATGAGAAAGTTATGCCTGGTCAAAGTTTGGTTGACTTTTCCTATAGAAACCCTAATTTGCCATTTTTGACTTTTAATGAGTTAGGAGAATTTCTTGAGGAATCATGATCAAACCTTGATCATATGATGGATGTCACTTCAAAATGTTGATGTTGACCAAAAATCTTGAAGTTTGACTGTATTTGGGCCACAATTAACTTTTGACCTAGTGTATTTAATTTTCAGGCATTTGAGCAGTTGACTGAGCAAACTTGTTGTTCAAGGCATGAAATTTGGCATGTATGATCTTGAGGACATATTAGGACAATGGAGAGAAATTTGGGTCCTTGGGACTCACACATCTTTCTTAAAATTGAAACCCTAGTTTGAGGTTCATTGTCTTTAGGGGGAGAGTTTGCCTGGTCAATTCTTAGTCATCCTAGGGCAAGTTGGAGATCTCAAAGGAGATGTCTTGAGTAGAAAGGGAGGGAAAATTTTGGGGTACAACACTCATCAAACTTGTTTTTCCTCCCTTGTGATACTTTGAAAACTCTTTTTCATAAATGAATGTGTCTTAGCCATTTCAATATGAAACGAACACAAAGACTTAGTCTCCCCGGATGAGAAAAATAAGTAAAAGTTCAAACATTTGAAATGTCTAACGCATCATTATTCTAAAATCAACCAAACAAACACTTGGTTTTTTAGAAGAAATACAGAGCTCTGACTTCCCTATTGAACTGAGGGGGTACGTAGGCACAAGATATGAAATCTTGGCGAGATCAATAAACTAAAAATAAAACCCTTCTTTCTTCTCTCCTTTCACGACTAGTAAGTAAAATATTGCAAACTATACTCTCACACTTGAACACACACTAACTGCATGGTTCCCATCAAGTATGATGAATATGAGGGGTGTTAATACCTTCCCCTTGCATAACTGACTCCAAAACCCTCTCTTGGTTGCGATGATAATTTCTTTTCTTTTGTTGGTTTTATTTGATATTTTCCATTTCCTTTTGGAATAAATAAATCTCGGTGGAAACTTCATTGTTTTTAAAAATATTTTTGAGCGTGCGATGCGCTCGGGTATTTTTCGCGCCGCTTCTGCTGGAGACTTCACTAGGTATAAATATCCTAAGTGAGTCCACCTTAGTTTAGTTATTTATCTGTTTGTGTGTTTTATTTGCTTGTATGATTTATCCTTTTATTCTTTGTGCTTTATTCTTGTTTATTCCATCTACTATTATTGTTTGATAATTTTAGAACTATCTGGATATGGGCACATATTGAGGAAACTATGTACCCAGGCTAAGGAGAAAACACATAAGCTATGAGGTGGTTTAATATTATTGACTTGCAAGACCTTAGACTCATTGGGTTGGTGCGTGAACCCTACTCATATGAGATCCCTTAAAAGTATTACTGTCTTATGATTAGTCATAATGGTTGTAGTATTTCCAACCTCGATATATGATTTTGAGAACCTTTTTATAACCCTTATTCAGTGGTTATTAAGACCTTCCTCAGAGGAAAAATCCTTTTGCGAATATTATTATTTTATGAACCATCGCTACGATGATAATATTTCCAAAAAAGAGGTTTACATCTTTGAATATGTGTCTAAATCCCTGAATACCCCCGTGAGTTATTATTAACTTAAAAGACCTTGGACTTGTGGGGTTAATATATGGACCATACTCAGAGGATATCCTTTTAAAGGTATTATCATCTTCGATTAGTCATTGTGGTAATAATGCTGTTAATAGGGATCTGAGACTTTGGGAACCTAAAAAAATCTAGCCTACCTTGGGGGTTACTTTGAAATTATTTCTCCACGAGCCTCTCAGATAGTTCCAAAAATCACAAACCCATTATCATTATCATGTGCACGTTATGCATTGCATCATTAACATTTTAGCATGCATATTTTCCAGGGAGATAAAAAACAATGTTGTTACAAGCATTCAAAGAACATGGATGAAAGCAAGAGAAGATGCCACACAGGAGGAAACCTTCCTAATTATCTTGGAACTTATCTTTTCAGCTTGTATCTGTAAAATCAAGCTTCTGAAATGCACTTTTGTTTTGATGAAGACAAACCATGAGTGACAAAGAAGGCAAAGATTATTTATCAAGCTAAAAGCATCTATGGATAAAGTCTTCAGTTCAAGCACTTAGCAAATTTCAAGGTATAATTATAATACTTACTTTGAACTTAAGACATAGATGCTCAATGGTCAAAAGAAATATTTTATATTGCCCAAATCTTTACTCAAGTTTTTCTAAGCTAAAAATAATTTTTTACTTGAGTGTAATCGATTTGCATATTAGTGCAATCGATTGCATGCTTCAAATTTTCAAATCTTTTGCTATTGTTTCTAAGTGTAATCAATTTGCATGTTTATGTAATCGATTGCACTCAATCAATTTTTGCTACCGACTTCACATGCAATCGATTTACACTCTTATGCAATCGATTTCACACTTAAAATATTTGAAATTCTAGCTGTTGAAACCCCGTGCAATCGATTTACACAAAGGGTGCAATCGATTACATGTTGCACGATTTTGAAAAACAGCAGCTTTGCACATGCCTGTTCATAACACTATTTCATGGAAACCTTTCACTCAATCTTGGAAATTGTTCATGATTCATCTCAAGAACTTTATGCTGTTTCAAAAAGGGGATATGAACATATAAATACTCATTTTCAAAATCATTTCAACACCTCTTCCAATTATATTTTCTGAATTTTCAAAAACAAACTCAAGTTGTTATACATTTTCATACACAAGTTTTCTGCACACTTTCACATATTGTTAACCAGAAAACTTTGAGCATTATATATCTTGATTCATTGTATACTATTATCATTGGAAGAGAATAAAAATTCATTGATTAAATCACTCAAAGTGATCATTGCTACTCAAACTCACTAAAATCAAATATTGCTATATACTTGCTTATTTTTCAGGATTGTTGGAAATAAGTTTAAGTGGTTTTATAAATCTTGTTTTTCCAGGATTGTTGGATACAAGTGAATTCACTTTGAGAGGATTATTCTCATTGTTGACATAGTGAAAATCCAAGAGGATTGTTCTTGGTCCAAGAGGATTGTTCTTGGTTTTGGGTAGTTCTTGTTTAAGTTTGCCACAATAAGGAAATCTCTTTCATGTTGAAAGGGGACTGGAGTACTCTCGGACTGTGAGGGGAACCAGGATATATCGCTTGTGTCTCTTTATTTTTCTGAACTTTACGCTTTCATAAACTCACCATAATCCAGAAAAATAATATCCATCATCACTAAAACCAGAATTTTTTAAAGTACCTAATTCACCCCTCCCTCTTAGGCACAATCTTATACTTACAATTGGTATCAGAGCAGGTTATAGGTAACTTGTTCCTAAAAGATCCAGAATGGCTTCCGCAAATCAAAATCCCGTTTTCAGAGATGGTAGTAGTAACAACAAGCCTCCTCTATTTTGTGGTGAATATTTTGATTTTTGGAAAATACGCATGAAGGCACATCTAGAAGCACAAGGAGAAGAAATATGGGATGCCGTCGAGAATGGTCCTTTTGTCCCTATAACGGCAATCAATGGTGTTGGCTCATTAAAGCCTAAGGCTGCATTGAACGAAGATGATAAGAATAAGGTTTTCTATGATAAAAAGGCAATAAATCTTCTTCAAGGTGCACTTAGAATGGATGAATTCTTTCGTGTCTTAGCATGCAAAACAACGAAAGAAATATGGGATACCTTGGTACAAACTCATGAAGGAACCGTTGAAGTTAAAAGATAAAGACTAAATACCTTGAATCAAGAGTACGAATTATTTCGAATACAGCCCGGAGAAACCATTATTGACCTACAAAAGAGATTCGTGCACTTGACAAATCATCTAAGTGCTCTTGGTGAGACTTTGACAAATGATGAACTAAATCTGAAAGTACTTAGGTCCTTGGCTAGGGAATGGCAACCAAAGGTAACAACAATTTCAGAAAAGAAAAGTCTCTCCTCAATGACTTCCGCAATGTTGTTTGGGAAACTTCAAGAATATGAATTGGAACTCGGAAGACTTGGAAAACATGAAAATCAAGAGAAGAAATCCAAGAATATTGCTTTAAAGATAGATTCCAAGGAAGTTGAAAAGGAAGACAATGCGGAAGAAGATGAAAATTTCATGCTTCTAGTTAAAAGGCTTGGTAAGTTCTTTGGTAGAAATGAAAAATCATTTTCTCATTTAAAAGGATAGAAACAATTCAAGAAAAAGGAAGCTTCCACATCAACACAAGTAGTCACATGTTATGAATGTGGTAAGCAAGGTCGTATAAAGCCGAATTTTCCGAAACTCTCCAAGAAAGGTGGCTACAAAAGCAAAAAGGGATTCAAGAACAAAAAGGCCTATGTTGCATGGGAGAAATGAAATAAGTTCCTCATCCGATTTCGACAGTGATGAAAGTGCAAATCTAGCATTGTTGGCCTCACACCATTCCGATGATGAAGACAATAAGGTTAGTAATGAATTTTTTCTTTTTGATAATAATGCACAAGGTGCTATAGATGAACTATTAAATGAATGCAAAATTCTGTATAAAACTATTTCATCTCAAAAGAAACAAATTTCATCTTTAGAAGAAAAATGTGAATATATGGAAAAAGATTTCAAAGAAGAAAAACAAAAATTAAGTAATGAACAAAAACCAAATTTTGTATGCAAAAATTGTGAATCACACTCTCTTTCCAAATTGTCCAATTAAAAAGAGTCATTGAAAGATATGAAAAAGGCCAAATTGGATTGGAAGGTGTTCTTAGCCAACAAAGATACTCCAATGATAAAAGTGGACTTGGATATTCAAAGTTTTCAAAACCAAGTTCAAATAAAATTATCTTTGTTACGGCTAGTGATCAATCATCTAAAGAGAAAGTGAACAAACCTAAAATAGTTCATCACTATCCTAAAAAGAAAAGATTTCCTAAGAAGATATCTTATCCTTCTAGATATAGAAGCAACTTTAGACCTACTTGTTTTTATTGTGGTATTAAAGGCCATACACCTAATGCTTACTGTGTTAAAAACTTTAGTGTGGCAAGTGGGCATTATGTGTGGGTAAAGAAAGGCACTAATTATGAAGGACCCAAAGCAACTTGGGTACCTAACAAAGCCTAATTTGTTTTGCAGGTATACTTGAAGACCACATGCAATCTTTGATATCTTGATAGTGGTTGTTCAAAGCATATGACGGGAGACATAAACCAACTTTCAAATCTAGTTCAAGTCCAAGGATTATTTCACATATGGGAAATACCTTAAAGGAAGAATTCTTGGCATTGGAAAATTTGATACACTAACTTTCATATCTATTGAAGATGTACTTTATGTTGAAGAAAAAAAGACAACTTTGTTGAAAAGGCTTCAAATTCATCAAGGATGAATGGTTTATGAAGTCACTCTTGAGGTAAAACTCATAGATAAAAATTGTTTTTATGTTTATAATTTTCATTATATATTTTAAGTCTTTCCCTATTCCTTTTTGCTAAAGACAAAGGGGGAGAAGATATATATATATATATATATATATATATATATATATATATATGTGTGTGTGTGTGTGTGTGTGTGTGTGTGTGTGTGTGTGTGTGTGTGTGTGTATCTCTAACTATTGCAGCCCAAAGAAAGATGAAAATTCTCTATGATTCAAGAGAGAACTTTGATAAAGACGGAGTTATCAAAGATAGGGGGAGCATTCGCATAAGAGTTTCACATTCTTTCTAAAAAAGTCGAGCATCTTCAACATTATGTTTTGATGAAGATAACTACTATGTGAATTTATCAAAGGATGAGAAAAGCATCACGAAGCAATATGGCTATAGTTAAGCTTTCAATATTATTATATGTATTTTTTCTATTTTTTATGCATGTTTCCCTTCTTTTTGATAATGTCTGTGATACGGTGGGAGAACTGACTAGGGTTTTGCGTTTGTATTCGCAAATGTTTCGGTTGAGCAAGAGTCGCCACCGACTTTTTATTTTATCCTAAGGAAAGGTTTAAAAAGCACAACAAAAACCTTTGAGATTTTTTTTTGGGTTCGGGGAGTAGATTATAGAAAGGGAAGGTATTAGCACCCTTTCTATCCATGGTTATCCATGGGCTCTTAGGTACTTGCTTAAATCAACTTGCCTTGGTTTTCAAATTGTTTGAAATGGTGCTTTGTGTGTGGTTTTGAAAAGGTTTTGAAAAAGATGCCTTGTATAGGCTACCCTTGTAACAATTCTTTACTCGAATGTTTTACAAAAGGTGTTTGTCTTTTTGAAAAGATGTTTCAAGGTTTTTTTGAAAGTTTGTTTTTGAAAGTGTTTGTGAAGTGGGTTTTGAAATAAGGCAAGTGTTTTCTTGGAAAGTTGACAAGTACTTAAGAGTTTATCTACCCTAAAGTTTTCTCAAAGATTTTTGTTATGTTTTAAACCTTTTGACAATTTTGTTCCACCATTGCATTTGGTGGACAATCTTGTCTTAGGAGGTGAAAGGGACGGGCGTGGGTCATCGTTTAGACCATAGTTGCAATAGTGTTAAATGTCTTTGGGCAATTTTCTTTAAAAGGGACTTGATCATTCATTTAAGCAACATTTTGAGGGACTATGACCATTTGATTGTTTATTTTACCCAAAGAAGTTCAACATGCAATATGGCCCAATTATTTGAAGGCAACAAAGTGGAATACCCTAGGGGTGCAAGTGTGAAATGTGTTGTCCATTTTTCATGCTCATTTATCTTGTATTAGGTCCAACTATTTTGTTCATTTTTATTCGCATACAAAACCCTAATTCTAGCATAGTATGTTTGGAAAGCGATAAAGTGCGAAATTTAAATTCCTACGCTATTACAACACAATAATATGGGGAGGGGGGTACAATGTTTCAAATGGGGATATTTAGACAACAAATTAAACCTAAACTATTACATCATTTTCTATGAATATTTATAAGATAAATAAATGTATAATTTAAATGGTAAATAAAACAAATATGCAAGAATGCAAAAGGAATTTTTATGTGTATGAAAAAAGTATTATTTATGTAAAACAAGAAAAGAAAAGAAAAAAAGTATTATTTTTGAGGTATTTTCAAATTTAGGGTAAAACCCTAATTTTTAGATCAAAGGGGATATTAATGAATTAATTCAAATAATATTTATGATTTACATACACAAACAATAAAATAAAGTATATTTGAAAAAAATGCATTTTTATATTAATACTAATTATAAAAATACAAGGGTATATATTTTGTAATTATCCTAAATATATTAATAAATATATGTATATATATATTATTTTAAACATGTATTATATATATAAATAATAATAATTTTTAATATTAACAAAAAAAGCATTTTTTATATAAAATATTTACAGGGGGTATAATAAAATGAAAAATGAAAATAAAAGTATTTCTACCCATTTCTCAATATTTTAATAAAATGTGTATATTTATTTATCTAAGTATTAATCAAAAGAAAATCATATAAATACCTAATAAAAAAAAATGGTGAGAAAAATATTTTTATATTTTTTATGTCATGAGAAAAAATAAACAAAGTCAATCAAAAAAGAAAAAAGTCAAAAAGTTAAATAAATAAGCAAAAGGGCCTTGGGGGTGCAAAAGCAAAAAAGGTGGTGTGAAAAGTAACTCAGAAGCAAGCCCAGCCCAAAATCACCTTTCTTCAACCTTTGAACAAAAATTGTTCAGAAAACGCGCGCCAAGAGCTCCATTTGAATATCCTGATTCCTTGATTTTTTGAACAAACTTCCAAAACAAAAGATGTTAAGCATGAAATCACGATTCTAACCATATGCATAACTTGATCTAACTCTCTAAGATGAGGGAGAATTTCTCCTCCCCCAAATCCTAACCTAGTTTTTCTGCCATTTTCAAACTCCAAATTCTCACAACTCAAGCAAAAGAAATGAAAAGTAAAGACATGGACATGTTCAGTGGCATGAGTAGAACCTTGTTTATTCACAAACTTAAGGCTAATGATGCATAATAAGAGAGATACGAATTCAAAAAACTACCTGTTCAGTTAAAGTTCTATCTGGAGATGTAAGAACTTTCAGTGCAAGGTGATGCTTGGAAAAGCTTCCTTGAGGTCCAGGGATGCTATTCCAATGTTTATTTTGCCTTGAAAGCTTCTGAATCGAGCTAGAGAACTCCACCTGCAAATCAGAAATGTGAAAATGGTGGAAGTGGTTAGAGTGATTACAGGTCGTGCCTTTGCTTTTGGTTAGCTTGCATAGATGATATGGAAGGTATGTGAACTGGTTTTGGCAAGAATGCTTGAGAGGAATAGAAGTTGGCACTCAAACTGCAGAGGCAACTCTGTTTTTGCAGTTTGATGGTGTTTTTTGGTTTGATGATGTTTTGGAGGCAAATGGCTCGTGCAATAGCTTGGTTATGATGTGTGTGTTGTGTTTGATAACTTTGTTCTTGTGTATCTAAGCTGAGATGGAAGTTGTCCTTGGTTATGCAATGTTTCTTAACCTTTAAGCAACAAAATGCAAGTTGGTGTTTTAGGTCAGTAGGGGACCTCTAATCCTGCTGCAAAGCTTCTCTTGATCAGAGTAATTTGTTCATAATCTTGTGCCAAAGAGATTTGGTTTGTACTTGCTTGATTTATCAATTGGACATAAAGTGAACTTTTGCAAAAATGGATAGTTTACTTTATCTAAAAATGGATTAAACCTTCATGTAATGTTAGAACACAAAGAACATGGTCTTGGCACAAAGAGTATGCATTAAATTTATGAGTGTAACTTGGTTTAAGGACCTGTAATCAAGGGCATGCTGGTTTTGAGAAGTTGCATAATCTTATGAACATGAAAAATGGTCAATTCAAAAGTGAGTTTTTGCTATATTGTGAAATTCGATTCTCCCTAACCATGAGGTTGTTTGAGAAGTTCTTGGACATTTTGGAAAGCTTGGAATGTGTACTACAATCCATATTTGAAATTCAATTTGAAATTCCAAGTGGAAGTATATGGAAAATGGCCTTGAAGTGGGGTAGAAAAACTTGTCAAAATAGGTCAAAAATTCACTAAGTTAAGAATGGTTTAATGCCCTTATTCACAAATTTGTAACTTGAGATGCAAGCTTCAAATGAGAAAACTTTGTGAATCAAAGTTGTAGATTATGCAACAAGCTACAACTTTCATGTTTGGACTTTTGTTTGAATCCAAATGGATCATGGTGAAAAAGTGGGGCAAAGTTGGGAAAAAATTAGGGTTTTCCATAACTTAGAAAAATTCTAAGTTATGAAAAATTCCATTTTAAACCCTAATTTGCATTTCTTGGTTTCTTGGTGAACAAGTTTCATGATTTGGCATGTTTTGATGAAAAATGAATCTTGACTCTTGATTTTGACCAAAAAGTCAAAGTTTGACTTTTCAGTGTACAGTCAAAATTGATCAATTGACTGGGAAATTCAACTGTCAATCTTGTGTACTTGGGATCTTTTGAGTTTGTTGAGCATGTCAAGATAATTCCATGGGGTCCTTGAGTCCATGTATAAGCTTGGCTAGGTCAAACAGTCAAAAATTGCCTTTGTGCAGTCAAAACCCTAAAAATGACCATTTTGCCCTTTTGGTGATCTGATCAAATTTCTTGGGGAATTGTGATTCAAACTTGATCAAATGGTCCATATGAGTTCATAATGTTGATGTGGGTCAAATTTCATGAGGTTTGACTGTCAATTGGCCACAATTGACTTTTTCCCCAATACAGTTGATTTCTAGGTCAACTGTCCAATTGACTGGGCAAAACTTGGAATCAAGACTTGAAACTTGATATGGGTAAACTTGGGAGTCCAATATGAAGCATGAAAGTCATATTAGGCCTTTTAGGTCAAAACATCTTTGTGCAAACACAAACCCTAATTTGAGTCAACAGTGCAAGGAGAGGTCTTGAGCAGATGAAACCCTAACTGGATCTTGAGCTTCAAGGGCTTTGTGGTGAGAAATCAATGAGAAATGGGAGGGCAAATTTTGGGGTACAACAGTTGCCCCTGTTCAATCTTCTTGAATCCGAAGAGTTAGATTGGCAAGTTTGCCTTTCGTGACTCGAGGGTAAAAGGAGATTGGACACTAGAGTGCCCGGAAATTTGCACTTGTCAAAGCAATGGATGTGGGAATGGGCTTAGAGATGCCATTTGGAGATGGGCTTAATGATGCCATCCGGGAGAGTGACAGAAATCTTGTCGGGGACGGGCTTAGAGATGCCATCTGGAAGGGAATATCATGAGGGTGTCCAGGCTTGGGACCATCTCTGAACTGGGGGGGCTGAACAAGCAATAGATTGACATCCGTTGTTGGGAGGAATCTGTAAACTGTTTTCAGTGGTTTGGAGAAGAAACTGAACAAGCGATAGGTTAACAACCGTTACTTGGAGAACCCGTAAACTGTTTTCAGAGGTTGAGAAGAGTCTGAACAAGCGATAGATTAACATCCGTTGTTGGGAAGAATCCGTAAACTGTTTTCAGAAATTGCATCTGAACAAGTGATAGATTAACATCCGTTGTTGGGAAAAATCCATAAACTGTTTTCAGAAGTCTTGAGAAGAATCTGAACAAGCGATAGGTTAACATCCGTTACTGGAGAACCTGTGAACTGTTTTCAGAAGTCTTGAAGTTGAATAAGCAATAGAGCAGCATCCATTATTGGGAAGCGTCCGTAAACTGTTTTCAAAAGTTGCATTTGAACAAGTCGATAGATTAACATCCGTTGTTGGGAAGAATCCACAAACTGTTTTCAGAAGTCTTAAAGAAGAGTCTGAACAAGTGACAGGTTAACATCCGTTTACTTGGAGAACCCGTGAACTGTTTTCAGAAATCTTGAAGTTGAATAAGCAATAGAGCAGCATCCGTTGTTGGGAAGCGTCCGTAAACTGTTTTCAAAAGTTGCATCTGAACAAGTCGATAGATTAACATCCGTTGTTGGGAAGAATCCACAAACTGTTTTCAGAAGTCTTGAAGAAGAGTCTGAACAAGTGACAGGTTAACATCCGTTTACTTGGAGAACTCGTGAACTGTTTTCAGAAATCTTGAAGTTGAATGATTTTAGTCTGTCGACTGATCTTTCCTGAAAAGGTAAAGAGTTAGTTGTATGCAATGTTATGATGCATGATGCAATATACGTGACATCAATGTTTATGACATGAATGTGATGAATGCGCATGTAAGCTGACGAGCTATCTTGTTGAGGATAAATGAATCCGAGGTGGTTGAAGATAAAAGCATCTTAACTGCTGCCGGGGAAAATAAATCCTTGGCTGCTGCTGGAAAAGAGAATTCCTGATGACCTATACTGGGGAGTATCAATCTAGTAGACTCATGCTGGGGAGGTAAGACTGAGAATCTTCAATTTGATGGGAAGTGTGATCGGTGGATCTGGAACTGACTGTTTAACGCTGGTTCGCGAAATGTCGCGGAAGCAAGAGTCGCCACCGTCTTTTATTTTCTCCAAATGGAAAGGACAAAAGCACAGAAAAATTCCTTAAAGAGATTGCTCTCGGTTCGGGAGGTAGATTATAGAAAGGGAAGGTGTTAGCACCCTTTCTATCCATGGTTATCCATGGGCTCTTAGGTACTTGCTCATTGTGTTTTCAAAATGGTTTGTTTGCTTTTCAACTGTGGGTTTTAAAAAGTTTCTTTGAAAATTCCAGTTCGACTCTTATATCGGTCCTCAAGAGTGTTTGAAAAATTGCTTTCGAAAGCTTTTTGAAAAGGTGTCAGTGTGAAAAGTATGTTTGAATTTTTGTTTTGAAATTAGAGCAAGTATCTAGAGTCGTCTACCTACCCTAAGGAATTCGTCTGTGTAAATGTCCTTTAAAGTAGTGCCATCCCACCATTGAGAGGTAGGTAGCACCACCGTTGGAGGTATTCGGGTCAATTCGAGGTTCGGGACATGGTGATCACCAGAGCAATGGGAAGACACCTTAGAAGCTACCCTCATGCCAGGTTCCCGGATCATGAGGACTTACTAAGACATCCTCTACTCGACGATCACCTTTCGAGGCAAGGCAACAGTGAGGCGTACCCTAGGGGTGGTGTGTGATTTTGTGTGTCATGTTCATTTGCATTTATCTTGTCATGTTATTGGTGTTCTACGCTTGTTTTTATTTTTGTCCATACATTCTTTCATGCCTTGATTTAACAGTTAAAAATATTGCGAGAAAAGTAAATTCTAAGCTATTATAAATGGCGCGGGTCCACATCGCCAAAATTAACCAGGACCCGATTTGACAGAAAATAAATAAAGTAGGTAAAAGAATTTAAAGTGCAAGAAAATTAAAAGGTTACATGGCCTTGGGAGAGATACATAAATATTTAAATGGAAAAGAAATAAGTATGCGAATTGATAAGAAATTAAGAACGAGGGCGTTGGACCCTTTTGCAAAATTAAATTATATGGAATTAATTAAAATTAAAAGAAAGAAAGAACTTGTTTTTTGGTATTTTTTAGTATTTTAGGATTTAAAAAAAAAGGAATTAATTGAAATTAAATGCTAACCCTAATTCTATTTTATTTTTAATTTATTAAGAAAAGAAAATTAAAACCTAATATTAACCCTAATTTATTTACATGCAAATTTAATTATAAAAATAAATATTTAATTATTTAATTATTATGAAATAAAAATAAAAAGGATAAAAATTAATTAAACCCTAATTCTATGTTTTTTAGATTTTTATTAAAAGAATTAAAATTAAACCTAATTTAACTAATTAATTTATGAACAATTTAATTACAAAATATTAAAACAAAATATTTATTATATTTTTCCTCTTTTCTGATTTTTTTGATTTTTAGGTGTTTTTTTATATTTTGAAAATAATAAATTAATTAAACAAATAATAATTAAAAGCAAATGGAAAATAAAATAAAAAATATTATGGCAAACCTAGGGGGGTTGCAGTCCCCAACATGGAGGTTCAAGTTTAGTAATCTGGCCCATTAATCCTGGCCTGTTTGACTTTCTCCAGGGAGCATGCTGGCGCGTTGACTGGGATCCACGATGTGTCTCAATTCTTGGCCTTGTGATTGATGAAGCTGGACGCGTGGATGCTTGATTAGGAAGGTGTATGATACGTCCCAGTCTTGAAACTGCATGTGAACGTGGATTGCAAAATAATATGGGAAATAATGAAGACCTGGGGCTCGAACCCAGGTCATGTACGTTGCCAACATTATGCCTTGCCACTGAACCAATTTGCTTTTCTGTAATTAATATGATAAACAAATATAATAAAATAAATATGCGTTAGTGTTTCGTTTTCCGCGCGAAATTTAAACTAGCCTATCACATCTTGCCACGATATCGTCTTCTTCTTCGTCCCTGAAACACAAAAACAAAAGCCACGGTTTTCTGAGCGTTTTCTTAGGCCGGTTTATGGAAAACAGCGACTAGCCCTATGACGCTCATAAATTGAGCGCGAGGGTGGCTTCTTCTTCGTCCAGACATGCTGATTACAACCATGGCATCGTGGTAGGCTGATTTTGCATTATCTAAAAACCCCTAATTCGAAACTCTGCAAACCCTAAAAAAGCAATAATGGCGAAATCGTGTATAGCACAAAAAAATACAATTAAACATATGGGTTAGCTTCAGAATAGCATAAGGAGTATGAATCAATGAACAAAATGTCATGAGGATGCCTGCAAATCAAAATACGAATATGCATTTTTCATGAAATATTTCGAGTTCTGTATACCGATTCTTTGAGTTTTGATGAATGTTTTTGATTGGGAATTGTTCTATGAAGCTTCAGCAAGCTAATGAAACAAAAATCGTGCCTTGAATCAACCTAAAACCTGATTTTTAGTTTTGAGTTTTTGACAAAATTTCAAGTTTTTGTTTTCAGGTTTCTAGCGCAGCTTGATGGGTTTTTTGATTGTTTTCTTTCTATGCTTATGTATGAATCAATTAGGTCAAGAAAAACAAAACAAATCAATTGCATTCATGGTTTTGAGATTTGATTTTCAATCATATTTTTTCCAATCTTTTTCATGCAATTTTGTACCAATCATGATCCAATCAATCCAAATCTTTCCATATTGAATTATGCACGAATTATTGAGTAGATTACATGTGCAAAAAGATTTGTTAGGTTAAATTAAATATTTTTCATATATTTAATTGATTTAAATGAATTATTATTAATAAAAATTCAAATAAATAAATAAAAAATGAATAAAAACTTCCCTTTGGGCCAAGTGGTCGTGCACATGCTTGGGATGATGAATTGTGGAAGAAAAATGGGCCCATTAGCAATTTTAGGTCATTTGAATCAATGTTGACTTTTCAAAATATCCAAAAATTTCCCAACTTCCACAAGACATAACTTGCTCAATTTTTAAGCTTTTCTCATGTTCTTGGACATTTTGGAAAGGTCTTTGAGTCCTCTAACCAATGCCTTTGGTCCCATGTCATTTTGATTTACCAATCTCAAGTTATGGCCTTTGACTTAAAGTCCCTTTTTGTTGACTTTTGAAAATGACCTATAATGTTGAAATTGATAACTTTTTGTGAGAGCATTTATTGGACTTGAAGTATGAAGATGAGTTGTAGGAAATGTCTTTCTCTTCAAAATGAGCTTTGGATGGAATTTTTCTGATAATCCATGTGAAAGTTATGCTCTGGTCAATTTACAGTTGACTTTTTCAACTATCCAAATAAGGAAATTTTTGCATTTTGATGATTTTTGAGCCAAGCTTTGAGAATCATGATCAAGCATTGATAAAATGATGTTTGTGGCTTCAAAATGATATGTTGACCAAAAATTTGAACTTTTGACTGCCAAATGACCATTTTGCCCCTGCAGTTGACTGTAGTGCAATTTAGGGTTTTGACTGTGCAATTTTGTGCTGAAGGTCTTGAAACTTGATATGAGGATGCTTGACCATATTTGTAGGCACATGGGACTTGATTGGACCTTTGGAAACTTCATTTTCTTGATCAGAACACAAACCCTAATTTTGACTGCTCAGGAGGCTCTTGCACTGTGCAACCCTTGGGGAATTTTGAAGCTGGGCTTGGCAAATTCTTGAAGAATATGGGAGGGCAAATTTTGGGGTACAACAGTTGCCCCTGTTCAATCTTCTTAGACCTGAGGATGCAGATTGGCTGACGTGCCTTTCGTAATCCGAGGGTAGAAGATGATTAAACACTAGAGTGCCCAGATATTTGCACTCACATAGTAGCAGTGTGATGGAAATGGGCTTATAGATGCCATTTGGAGATTGATGGGGGATGATGGGCTTATAGATGCCATCTGGACGTTGATCGCGTAAGAGATTCCTTAGCGAGAACTTGCGTGCCTGCAAAACAGAAAAATGAGTACCTGACATATTACAGGAGTTGGTTTTCAAATGCTTGGTATAGATATGTCCTGACTGGTTACATGAGCTGAGTCTGGAGCTTCACCAGATGATGAATGAACCAGGGATGGTTACTACCTTAGCATGAATGGTAAGAGAACCTTGGGTGACTTTAACTTCAACAACGCTCGTTGAGAAAATCTTGGTGGGAATTACCATCTTCGCAGTATCGGGAAGAGAACCAGAGGAAATTATAATCTGAAAGGGGATTACATCTCACGCACCGTCGGGGAGAGACCAAAGGAAATTATAATCTGAAAGGGAATTACATCTCACGCACCGTCGGGGAGAGGACCATAGGAAATTATAACCTAAAAGGGAATTACATCTCACGCACCATCGGGGAGAGGACCATAGGAAATTATAACCTAAAAGGGAATTACATCTCACGCACCGTCGAGGAGAGGACCATAGGAAATTATAACCTAAAAGGGAATTACATCTCACGCACCGTCGGGGAGAGGACCATAGGAAATTATAACCTAAAAGGGAATTACATCTCACGCACCGTCGGGGAGAGGACCATAGGAAATTATAACCTAAAAGGGAATTACATCTCACGCACCGTCGGGGAGAGGACCATAGGAAATTATACCCTAAAAGGAATTATCACCTCACGCACCGTCGGGGAGGGAACCATCGGAAATTATAATCTCAAAAGGAATTATCACCTCACGCACCGTCGGGGAGGGAACCATAGGAAATTATAATCTCAAAAGGAATTATCACCTCACACACCGTCGGGGAGGGAACCATAGGAAATTATAATCTCAAAAGGAATTATCACCTCACGCACCGTCGGGGAGGGAACCATAGGAAATTATAATCTGAAAGGGAATTACATCTCACGCACCATCGGGGAGAGGACCATAGGAAATTATAACCTAAAAGGGAATTACATCTCACGCACCGTCGGGGAGAGGACCATAGGAAATTATAACCTAAAAGGGAATTACATCTCACGCACCGTCGGGGAGAGGACCATAGGAAATTATAACCTAAAAGGGAATTACATCTCACGCACCGTCGGGGAGAGGACCATAGGAAATTATAACCTAAAAGGGAATTACATCTCACGCACCATCGGGGAGAGGACCATAGGAAATTATAACCTAAAAGGGAATTACATCTCACGCACCGTCGGGGAGAGGACCATAGGAAATTATAACCTAAAAGGGAATTACATCTCACGCACCGTCGGGGAGAGGACCATAGGAAATTATAATCTCAAAAGGAATTACATCTCACGCACCGTCGGGGAGAGGACCATAGGAAATTATAACCTAAAAGGAATTATCACCTCCCGCACCGTCGGGGAGGGAACCATAGAAAATTATAATCTCAAAAGGAATTATCACCTCACGCACCGTCGGGGAGGGAACCATAGAAAATTATAATCTCAAAAGGAATTATCACCTCACGCACCGTCGGGGAGGGAACCATAGAAAATTATAATCTCAAAAGGAATTATCACCTCACGCACCGTCGGGGAGGGAACCATAGAAAATTATAATCTCAAAAGGAATTATCACCTCACGCACCGTCGGGGAGGGAACCATAGGAAATTATAATCTCAAACGTCTGAGAAAAACCTAGGATAACTTCTACTGAGTCTTCATCAGAAAAATCTGTTGGGAGTCGATTTAGCTGGACTAGAGAAGGCCTTGGACTGGATAAGAAATCTTTGGAGTCAATTAACTGAACCGGTCTAGGTCTTGAAATATGATTGAGAATTTAACTGCATCTTTCCTGAAAGGTAGAGGTCAGTCTTATGCAATGCATGATATGGATCAAGCAATGATGTTCTCAACATAAATGAGGTTTGTATGATATGATGCGTCTATGCATGCTATAATGATGTATGTGATGTTTATGTATGCTTTCGTCTAGGAAAGTGAATCCTTGACGGGTGCTGGGAAGTCATATCCTGGGCTGATGTTGGAGAATTGATTTCGCTTCCGCTGGGGATGATAACTGCAAGAATACCGGTAGGAGAAGATGACTCCGTTGAGGAATAGACTTGGCAAATGGAAGATTCTGCGGGGAGAAAAAATACTCTAGCGACCATGCTGGGGAGTGATACTCTGTGGGGAGAGAGATACTTCGTTGAATTATTGATAATAACTTGCTGAGGATATCTTTGCTGTATCGGAAGTGCTAATAGACTTCGCTGGGGATAAGAAGACTGTATCGAGGACGCCCTTTCCGTAGCTTTTGGCTGAGGATAACCCAGTTATATCCTGTTAAGGAAATAACTCTTTAAATAAAGTCGGGCGACGCGTTCGTGCTCTGCGAGGATAAGCTTCCATAATTTACTGGGGATAAGCTTACTGTTTGGGGAGATGAATTCCAACTTTTCCTGGGGAACTGGATTGGACTTTCCTGGGGGAGTTTTGAATTGCGGGGGAAGTGATTCCTTTGAATGTTGGTATGCCGTCGGGGAACAATCTTTAGACCAAGACTGCCGGGGATGCTTGTTATGAATATATATATATATATATATATATATATATATATATATATATATATATATATATATATATATATATATATATATATATATATATATATATATATATATATATATATATATATATATATATATATATATATATATATATATATATATATATATATATATATGCTGGGGAGTGTTGAGATCTGCTGAGGATACCCAATTTCCTTAAGATTTTGATAACTCTGCTTGGAGAAGAATGCACTGACTGCTGACTTACTCTCTGGGGAATTAAGATGTACTGGTTATGTTCTTTAGCCGAAACTACCTTGATACCTTGGAGGACAGAACAATTAGATTGCTTAGACAACTCTTTATTGCCCCTGTTTCTGATGTTACCTGTAATTAATCCTTTGTTTCGTATGCAAATATTCATGAGTTAGCAAATTATTGTCAATGCATATATCACAAATTGAACCTTGGACGTTCTTCGCAAAACAAAACAGAAAAAGAAAAACAATTGGCACGTTTAACTGAAAAGTATATTTGTATTGATTTTGAATGGCCTGAAAATAGGCGCTTTGTGTACAAGAGGCTGACGTCCTAGTAAGAGAACGCCGCCGAGCAAAAGAGTTTATACAAATTTTGTACAAAAGAAAATAAAACAGCTGTGTGAAATATGAATGATCCACTGGGTTTCAACTCTGCTATTGCCTTTATGACTCCGAGCGTCTCATCACTTGATGACCTTGGTTGAAGGTGAAGCTGACCGATCGATGCCGTCTGAACTTGATGTAGATACCGGATTCTGGATGCAAGGTGATCCAATGAGACATAGTATTACGCTTTATCCCTAATTTTTGCCTGGACCGCCCTTTCGGGTTTTCAGTCCACCGGGATACCCATTTTTGCCCAAGCCGCCTTTTCAGGTTTTCGACTTGCCGGGTGTACAAATTTTTTTCATTTCATCCCTTCATTTTGCCCGAACCCTTTTGGTTCACCGGGAAGCCCTAATTTTTGCCTAGGCATGTCAGCCTAGCGGGTCTTTTTCATGCGTAGTATCTTTTTACTATGTCTGCATTGGCGGGGTGAGGAAGGTCGTCACCATCCATATTGGTTAGAATCATGGCTCCTC
This sequence comes from Vicia faba, assembly GCA_948472305.1. Taxonomy (NCBI): domain Eukaryota; kingdom Viridiplantae; phylum Streptophyta; class Magnoliopsida; order Fabales; family Fabaceae; genus Vicia; species Vicia faba. Next base: position 193,064,411 of record OX451735.1, read on the forward strand.
CTGAGAACACATGTTTAACCACAAATGGCCCTTCGTATGTAGGGGTCCATTTGCCCCTTGGATCACTCTGAGGAAGGATGATTCGCTTGATTACCAGATCCCCAACTTGATATTCCTGTGGTCTGACCTTTTTGTTAAATGCCCTGATCATCCGTTTCTGATACGTCTGACCATGACAGATAGCAGCAAGTCTCTTTTCATCAATAAGGTTGAGTTGATCAAGTCATGTCTGGATCCAATCATCCTCGTTCAGATTTGCATCCTTCATTATCCGGAGAGAGGGTATTTGCACTTCGATCAGCAAGACTGCCTCCATACCATAAACCAGAGAGAAAGGAGTTGCCCCGGTTGACGTCCTAGCTGAGGTACGGTATCCATGTGGAGCGAACAGTAACATCTCGTGCTAATCTTTATAAGTCACTGTCATCTTCTGCACGATCTTCTTGATGTTCTTATTTGCTGCTTCTACAGCCCCATTCATCTTCGGTCTGTAAGGAGAAGAATTGTGGTGCTGTATCTTGAACTGCTCGCAGAGCTCAGCGATCATCTTGTTATTCATATTGGTACCGTTGTCTGTAGTAATTCTCTCTGGGACGCCGTACCGACAGATCAGATTATGTCGAATGAACCGTGCCACAACAGTCTTGGTTACCGTAGCATAGGAAGCTGCTTCAACCCACTTCGTAAAATAATCAATCGCTACTAGGATGAAGCGATGCCCATTGGATGCCGTAGGTTTAATCTCACCGATCATGTCTATGCCCCACATTGCAAACGGCCAAGGCGCAATCAGAACATTCAAAGGAACTGGAGGAACATGCACCTTGTCTGCATAAATCTGGCACTTATGACATGTCCTGGAATGTTGGTAGCAGTCAGCTTCCATTGTGGACCAGTAATATCCTGCCCATAGGATTTTCTTAGCCATAGTGTGTCCACTGGAATGTGTACCAAAGGTCCCTTCATGTAGCTCTTCCATGATCCTTTCTGCTTCAGTCTTATCCACACAACGCAGTAAGGTTGAGTCATGGTTTCGCTTGTACAAGATACCGTTGCTAAGGAAGAACTTTGCCGCGAACCTTCTCAGGAATTTATTATCGTTGACAGAGGCACCTTCAGGGTATTCCTGAGCTTCCAGATATCTCTTCACCTCATGGTACCAAGGCTTCTCAGTCACCAATTCAGTCTCGAGGTCGCAACAGTATGCCGGTTCGTCCAGTTTCCAGATGATGATCCGGGGAGCCTCATTATCCCATTTGACCTTGAACATAGAAGACATTGTAGCTAACGCGTCCGCCAACTGATTCTCTTCTCTTGGAAAGTGTTCAAAAGTTATCTCTGTAAAGTGGGGGATCAAGGTCAACACACATTCTCTGTAAGGGATAAGATTCGGATGTTTCGTATCCCACTCTCCTTTGATCTGATTGATCACAAGAGCGGAATCTCCGAAGACACTCAGAAACTTAATCCTTAGGTCGATCGCAGCTTGAAGACCCATGATGCATGCCTCATACTCCGCCATGTTGTTGGTACAATTGAAACATAGCCGGGCAGTGAGTGGAGTATGAGTGCCTTGAGGTGATATGATTATGGCGCCGATACCATTTCCCAAAGCGTTGGAGGCTCCGTCAAAGTGCATAGACCATCGGGATCTTGGTTCAGGTCCTTCATCCGGTCCAGGTACTTCACAATCAGTTACTATCATGATGCTTTCGTTCGGAAACTCAAAGTTCATTGACTGATAGTCATCTACGGCCTGATGTGCCAAGTGGTCTGCCAATACACTTCCCTTGATGGCTTTCTGGGTTGTATACTGGATGTCGTATTCCGTCAAGATCATTTGCCATCTTGCAATTCTCCCAGACAGAGCAGGCTTTTCGAATATGTATTTTATAGGATCCATCTTTGAGATCAACAAGGTAGTGTGAGTCAGCATATACTGTCTCAGCCGGCGAGCAGCCCATACCAAAGCGCAACAAGTTTTCTCAAGCAGTGAGTATCGGGTCTCACAGTCGGTAAACTTTTTGCTAAGGTAATAAATGGCGTGCTCTTTTCGGCCAGACTCTTCATGCTGCCCCAGCACACACCCCATTGAGTTGTCAAGTACTGTCAGGTATAGTATCAGAGGTCTCCCTTCAACCGGTGGCATAAGGATGGGTGGTTCTTGGAGATACTCTTTGATTCTGTCAAAAGCAGCCTGACATTCATCATTCCAACGTACTACCTGATCTTTCTTCAGCAGCTTGAAGATTGGCTCACAGGTAGCAGTCAGATGTGAGATGAAGCGAGCAATGTAATTCAGGCGTCCTAAAAAGCCTCTAACTTCCTTCTCTGTCTTGGGAACTGGCATCTCTTGAATAGCTTTGACCTTGGCAGGGTCCACTTGAATGCCCTTGTCACTTACCACGAAGCCTAGCAACTTTCCAGATCTTACCCCGAAGGTGCACTTGTTCGGATTCAGCCTCAGCTTGTACAGTTTCAACCGGTCAAACAACTTCTGCAGATGATCTAGATGCTCTTCCTCAGTCTGGGACCTTGCGATCATGTCGTCAACATACACCTCTATCTCATGATGGATCATATCATGAAATAAAGCAACCATGGCACGTTGGTAGGTTGCCCCAGCATTCTTCAACCCAAAAGGCATGACCTTGTAACAGAAGGTGCCCCACTGAGTAACAAATGTAGTCTTCTCCATGTCTTCAGGTGCCATCTTGATTTGATTGTAACCTGAGAAACCATCCATGAAAGAGAACACCTTATGCTGAGCTGTATTATCCACAAGGACATCAATGTGAGGTAAAGGGAAGTCATCCTTGGGGCTGGCCCTGTTCATATCCCTGTAGTCGACACACATTCTGACCTTACCGTCCTTCTTAGGTACCGGCACCACATTAGCAACCCACTGAGGGTACGAAGTCACTGCAAGAAACCCAGCGTCAAACTGTTTCATAACCTCGACCTTAATCTTCTCAGACATCTCTGGACGCATACGACGGACCTTTTGCTTAACTGGAGGGCAGTCTTCCTTAGTTGGCAAGTGATGGACCACAATATCGGTATCCAACCCTGGCATGTCTTCGTAGGACCAGGCAAAGATCTCCATATAATCATGCAGCATTTTAGTCAACCGTTGCTTCGCGCTGAGCTCTAGGTTGGCACCAATCTTTACCTCTTTCCTGTCTGCCTCAGTACCCAAGTTTATTGTTTCCACTGGCTCTTCATGGGGTTGAATTGCCCTCTCTTCCTGAAGCAACAGTCTTGCAAGCTCACCAGACACTTCGCAATCATCTTCACCTTCGTCTTCGGCTAAGTTGATCGGATTTTCGAAGTCATAACTGGCGGTAGCAGAGTCGTTATCAGTGAGATCCAGAGTGGATTGGAACCTGTATGAGTGAGTGTGTGTGTAAATACAGCTGTTTTGAAATATATGTAAAAGAAAGAAAAGACAGAAAGGGAGCATAAAATTTGCAATGCGAGAAAACGTCCAAGATTTTCATTCATGATATATGAAATGACAATTTATATGCCCTCACAAATGAAACCACGGTGCCTCGGGTAAGACACCGGGCCAAAGAGTTTATTTATTATTTATTACAGATACCAAAAACATAGGAATTCATTACTTAGTAACAAGAGAAACAGATAGGTTGTCCTTTGCACTCCAATTGTTAAGTCCACTGTCGGTTGCCGGGTAAATCCAGCTATCAAACTCAGCTTCATCCACTTCATCCTCGTCCCTAATAGCATTCACTCCATGAGCAGGCAGGGGAGCTGTCACTACATTAGGCTTCACAGATGCCTCAAACTGTACCTCCTTGGCGTCAATAAGGTCCTGCAGCTTGCTCCTTAGTGCCCAACAGTCGTCAGTAGAATGCCCCGGGCTATCTGAATGGTAAGCACAACGAGCATTCGGGTTGTACTTAGGAGATGCAGTATTGGGGAACTTCGGAGCCTCCCTGACAGTCACTAAGTTGGTGGATAGCAACTGTGGCAAGATCTGTGATAGGGTCATGCTTAACCGGGTAAACTCTCTCCGGGGTCTTTCAGCCCTTTGAGGATTGGTCGGCCGAGGAGCGGCAGCAGGCTTGGCAATCATTACCGCACTGACAGATTGGCGGCGCTCAGGTCTCTCTGATCTCTTGGAACCATACACGGCACTAGCCTCCTTCTTGAAGGGTTTCTTCTCGGAACTAGACGATGCACCTTTCGGAATCTTTCCAGACTTCAACCCAGCCTCAATTCTTTCTCCAGTCAGAATCAAATCAGTGAACCCTGCAGACGAATTCCCGATGAGATGGTTGAAAAATGGCCCAGATAGGGTCCCTAAGAACATGTCTACCAACTCCCGATCAGTCAACGGTGGCTGCACCCTGCCAGCCAGGTCTCTCCACTTTTGAGCGTACTCCTTAAAACCTTCACTTGCACCTAACGACATACCTTGGAGTTGGGTACATGTAGGGGCAAGGTCGGCATTATATTGATACTGCTTATAGAAAGCAGTAGCCAACTCCTCCCAGTTACGAACCTTGGTCCCATCCAGCTGATAGAACCATTCGAGATGAGTCCCTGAAAGACTCTCCTGGAAGAAGTGGATCCACAAATTCTTATCTGCAGAGTACGGTTGAATTTTCCGAACATAGGACCTGAGATGTAACTTGGAACAAGACGCCCCGTCATATTTAGAGAAGGATGGTGCCTTGAACTTCCGAGGAATAATCACACCAGTAGACAAACCCAGATCTCCAAAATCCAGCCCAGGTACCTGTTGAATCTCCATAGCATTCAACCTATCCTCCAGTTGCTTGTATCTGTCTTCTGCAGGAGGGTACTGTTCTTCATCAAAATCAGTCTCGTTGTCGGAGACTACCGGACTAGGAACCCTTGCTTCTGCCTGAGGAGTACTCTTGCCAACAGAAGAACCAGCCTCTTCCTGCTGCAGAGCATTGCCAAACCTTCGACCCGAGTTGAACAGAACAGTTCTTCTCTTCTTCTTCTTCTCCTTCTTCAGGAGCATAGCCTTCAGCTCTTCTTGGCCTTGAGCCAAACCCTTGATTAATTCCTGAAACTGCGCATTCTGCGCCTGAAGAGCCTTGATGGATGTCTCAGTTGATGACGAGTCGGGATTCATGATGCTGAAATAAATAGCGAAGAACTGTAAGCAACCTGAAAAGAGGAAAAACCTGCTATGCACATGATGTATGAAATGCGTATGAATTATGTTTTCAAAGACAATCGGGACTCAACTTTGTAAACAAAAAGGAACACACTTCATTAGATTCAACTTTGCAACTGAAATTATTCAACAGGTTGCCCTTAGGCGTTACATGAAAGGAAATACTGAAAAGGAAATAAAACTGTAAAAGCACATCTGGAGCTCCTTATGGATCCCATGGTCTCCTCTTCTCAGTACGTATGTAGGCATTCAGAGCTCTCTCATTCTCCAACTGTTTTGTCAGCTTCTGGATCTTTGATTCCTGCTCGTTGAACTTTTCTCGGTAAGAATCCCGCTCTTCTCGCAGTTGCGACCAAGATCTCTTCAATGTCTCATAATCAGTAGGTATCTGAGGAGGGAGGACAGTTGGAGGAACACCATCTTTGTCAGGACACTCAAGAATGACGGGTCTGACAGCTTCATACGGTATACCTAACTTCTGAGCACGGATGCGAACCCATTTGTAGTAGGCTTCCATAGGTAAAAAGGTCTTTGGCCCTAACTCCTGTGGGTCAGCTTTATGAACCTTGTCCCAAGCCTTGATGAACTTACGACGCAACTCATCACTATCCACCAGAAATTCAAAACTGATGTGAGGCACCAACATCTCATGGGGACCTGCTCTTCTTGCTCTTCCAAACTGACGGAGTGCTAGACATGGATTGTAAGAGATCCCTCCTTGGGTACCAATCAGAGGAACATTAGGGTATTCCCCGCATCGATCAATAATAGCTATCTCATCCAAACCTCTGCAAGTCCAAATGATGTCTTTATCGGTGAGAGACATTAACCTATGAGCCCAACCTCTTCCTTCTTGATTCTTCAGTACGAATTTGGGGAGGTGCGAAGTAAACCACCTTACCAACAAAGGGATACAACACCATAGGGTTCCTCGTCTTCGGGTAGTACGGGCATGAAGTTGTTGCAAGATGTCACCCAAGAGAGTGGGCACAGGATTCTGAGACATAAAGATCCTTATGGCAGTGACATTGATGAAATTGTCAGGATTAGGAAACAGGACTAACCCATAGATTAGGAGAGCCAAGATGTCTTCATATGCCCTAAAGTCCAGGTCATTCCAGAAACTGTTAGCTTTACCAATCAGAAACTTGGCCAAGAAACCCTTAACTCCGCTTCTAGTCACCCAATTGTCTGCTACCTCTTGATGGGTCAAAGGAAGAGCTGCAGCAATATCCTCAAGCCTGAGGGTCTTTTCCCAACCAGTAAAGGGAGTCCGATCCAAGATAGGGATACCAAGCAAATCAGAGAACTCTTCCAGGGTAGGGACCAGCTGGAAGTCTTGAAAGGTGAAGCACTGGTACAGAGGGTCATAGAACTGGGTCAGAACACTCATCAACTGTTGATCCCGCTTTGTAGTGACTAAACTGAGAAGAGAACCATGCCTCTGGATGAAGGAAGTGGTATTTGGAATTCTGCTAACCAACTCATCAAGCAACTCAGGTGAACGAACAAAGTTGAACCGGATAGTATTCCTTCGCACAGGCATCATAATGTCCTACAAAACAGAGCAAAGGTGAAACCCTCTTGTCTTTGAAATGGTCAGTCCTTATGCAGGATGCAATGCTCATGATGCTATGATGTTATGATAAAGCACACCACATATAGATACAAAGGCAAACATGGTAAGGCACACAAGTCACACAAGGCAAGCCCCTAAAGTTTAGGCCAGCATGAGGTCTAGGTACTACCCTCTTTCAGTTTGTTGGTTCATACCTGTCCTAATCAAAAGTAACCGGGTTCTTAGAGGATCCCAATATCATTGACTACCCTCAATCGGTCATAACTCCAGCATCGCAATCTTTTCTTGCGGCCAGAACCATCACGAGAGTTTAGCCTCAATGGGCGTAGCATACTGCTACAATTCTAAAGGCCAAGTTGTGTCAATTAAGGTTCTAAGGTTGTTGGTGCTTAATGACTCCTTAGAAGACCCATATTCTCCTCGTTGCGACACAAGGGATATCGGTACAGACCAAGGTGCCACACCAACGTAGCCACTGCTTCACCTGTGTCGGTCTATGCCGGACAGGTCCCTCACAGCTTATGCTACCTAAACAGGGTATCCCCAGATCCGGGTTAGGATCTATGTAACTCCGATGCAACCCACAATAGTAAAGCAAGCAAATCAATACAATTGAAAACACAGTTATGAACTAGCCCTAAGGTACACCTCACTTTTAAGTAGTTCCCCAGCAGAGTCGCCAGTTCTGTGATCGGTGGATCTGGAACTGACTGTTTAACGCTGGTTCGCGAAATGTCGCGGAAGCAAGAGTCGCCACCGTCTTTTATTTTCTCCAAATGGAAAGGACAAAAGCACAGAAAAATTCCTTAAAGAGATTGCTCTCGGTTCGGGAGGTAGATTATAGAAAGGGAAGGTGTTAGCACCCTTTCTATCCATGGTTATCCATGGGCTCTTAGGTACTTGCTCATTGTGTTTTCAAAATGGTCTGTTTGCTTTTCAACTGTGGGTTTTAAAAAGTTTCTTTGAAAATTCCAGTTCGACTCTTGTATCGGTCCTCAAGAGTGTTTGAAAAATTGCTTTCGAAAGCTTTTTGAAAAGGTGTCAGTGTGAAAAGTATGTTTGAATTTTTGTTTTGAAATTAGAGCAAGTATCTAGAGTCGTCTACCTACCCTAAGGAATTCGTCTGTGTAAATGTCCTTTAAAGTAGTGCCATCCCACCATTGAGAGGTAGGTAGCACCACCGTTGGAGGTATTCGGGTCAATTCGAGGTTCGGGACATGGTGATCACCAGAGCAATGGGAAGACACCTTAGAAGCTACCCTCATGCCAGGTTCCCGGATCATGAGGACTTACTAAGACATCCTCTACTCGACGATCACCTTTCGAGGCAAGGCAACAGTGAGGCGTACCCTAGGGGTGGTGTGTGATTTTGTGTGTCATGTTCATTTGCATTTATCTTGTCATGTTATTGGTGTTCTACGCTTGTTTTTATTTTTGTCCATACATTCTTTCATGCCTTGATTTAACAGTTAAAAATATTGCGAGAAAAGTAAATTCTAAGCTATTACAAATGGCGCGGGTCCATATCGCCAAAATTAACCAGGACCCGATTTGACAGAAAATAAATAAAGTAGGTAAAAGAATTTAAAGTGCAAGAAAATTAAAAGGTTACATGGCCTTGGGAGAGATACATAAATATTTAAATGGAAAAGAAATAAGTATGCGAATTGATAAGAAATTAAGAACGAGGGCGTTGGACCCTTTTGCAAAATTAAATTATATGGAATTAATTAAAATTAAAAGAAAGAAAGAACTTGTTTTTTGGTATTTTTTAGTATTTTAGGATTAAAAAAAAAGGAATTAATTGAAATTAAATGCTAACCCTAATTCTATTTTATTTTTAATTTATTAAGAAAAGAAAATTAAAACCTAATATTAACCCTAATTTATTTACATGCAAATTTAATTATAAAAATAAATATTTAATTATTTAATTATTATGAAATAAAAATAAAAAGGATAAAAATTAATTAAACCCTAATTCTATGTTTTTTAGATTTTTATTAAAAGAATTAAAATTAAACCTAATTTAACTAATTAATTTATGAACAATTTAATTACAAAATATTAAAACAAAATATTTATTATATTTTTCCTCTTTTCTGATTTTTTTGATTTTTAGGTGTTTTTTTATATTTTGAAAATAATAAATTAATTAAACAAATAATAATTAAAAGCAAATAGAAAATAAAATAAAAAATATTATGGCAAACCTAGGGGGTTGCAGTCCCCAACATGGAGGTTCAAGTTTAGTAATATGGCCCATTAATCCTGGCCTGTTTGACTTTCTCCAGGGAGCATGCTGGCGCGTTGACTGGGATCCACGATGTGTCTCAATTCTTGGCCTTGTGATTGATGAAGCTGGACGCGTGGACACTTGATTAGGAAGGTGTATGATACGTCCCAGTCTTGAAACTACATGTGAACATGGATTGCAAAATAATATGGGAAATAATGAAGACCTGGGGCTCGAACCCAGGTCATGTACGTTGCCAACATTATGCCTTGCCACTGAACCAATTTGCTTTTCTGTAATTAATATGTCAAACAAATATAATAAAATAAATATGCGTTAGTGTTTCGTTTTCCGCGCGAAATTTAAACTAGCCTATCACATCTTGCCACGATATCGTCTTCTTCTTCGTCCCTGAAACACAAAAACAAAAGCCACGGTTTTCTGAGCGTTTTCTTAGGTTGGTTTATGGAAAACAGCGACTAGCCCTATGACGCTCATAAATTGAGCGCGAGGGTGGCTTCTTCTTCGTCCAGACTTGCTGATTACAACCATGGCATCATGGTAGGCTGATTTTGCATTATCTAAAAACCCCTAATTCGAAACTCTGCAAACCCTAAAAAAGCAATAATGGCGAAATCGTGTATAGCACAAAAAAATACAATTAAACATATGGGTTAGCTTCAGAATAGCATAAGGAGTATGAATCAATGAGCAAAATGTCATGAGGATGCCTGCAAATCAAAATACGAATATGCATTTTTCATGAAATATTTCGAGTTCTGTATACCGATTCTTTGAGTTTTGATGAATGTTTTTGATTGGGAATTGTTCTATGAAGCTTCAGCAAGCTAATGAAACAAAAATCGTGCCTTGAATCAACCTAAAACCTGATTTTTAGTTTTGAGTTTTTGACAAAATTTCAAGTTTTTGTTTTCAGGTTTCTAGCGCAGCTTGATGGGTTTTTTGATTGTTTTCTTTCTATGCTTATGTATGAATCAATTAGGTCAAGAAAAACAAAACAAATCAATTGCATTCATGGTTTTGAGATTTGATTTTCAATCATATTTTTTCCAATCTTTTTCATGCAATTTTGTACCAATCATGATCCAATCAATCCAAATCTTTCCATATTGAATTATGCACGAATTATTGAGTAGATTACATGTGCAAAAAGATTTGTTAGGTTAAGTTAAATATTTTTCATATATTTAATTGATTTAAATGAATTATTATTAATAAAAATTCAAATAAATAAATAAAAAATGAATAAAAACTTCCCTTTGGGCCAAGTGGTCGTGCACATGCTTGGGATGATGAATTGTGGAAGAAAAATGGGCCCATTAGCAATTTTAGGTCATTTGAATCAATGTTGACTTTTCAAAATATCCAAAAATTTCCCAACTTCCACAAGGCATAACTTGCTCAATGTTTAAGCTTTTCTCATGTTATTGGACATTTTGGAAAGGTCTTTGAGTCCTCTAACCAATTCCTTTGGTCCCATGTCATTTTGATTTACCAATCTCAAGTTATGGCCTTTGACTTAAAGTCCCTTTTTGTTGACTTTTGAAAATGACCTATAATGTTGAAATTGATAACTTTTTGTGAGAGCATTTCTTGGACTTGAAGTATGAAGATGAGTTGTAGGAAATGTCTTTCTCTTCAAAATGAGCTTTGGATGGAATTTTTCTGATAATCCATGTGAAAGTTATGCTCTGGTCAATTTACAGTTGACTTTTTCAACTATCCAAATAAGGAAATTTTTGCATTTTGATGATTTTTGAGCCAAGCTTTGAGAATCATGATCAAGCATTGATCAAATGATGTTTGTGGCTTCAAAATGATATGTTGACCAAAAATTTGAACTTTTGACTGCCAAATGACCATTTTGCCCCTGCAGTTGACTGTAGTGCAATTTAGGGTTTTGACTGTGCAATTTTGTGCTGAAGGTCTTGAAACTTGATATGAGGATGCTTGACCATATTTGTAGGCACATGGGACTTGATTGGACCTTTGGAAACTTCATTTTCTTGATCAGAACACAAACCCTAATTTTGACTACTCAGGAGGCTCTTGCACTGTGCAACCCTTGGGGAATTTTGAAGCTGGGCTTGGCAAATTCTTGAAGAATATGGGAGGGCAAATTTTGGGGTACAACAGGAAGTAACTCTGGCGATCTCACTGGGGAACTCAAGGTTTCTCTTTCTAAGACTCTGTGGGGAGAAGGCTCATTAGTCTGGCTCCGCTGGAGATATTGAAAATTTGCACTCTGAGGGAAATTGAGCTCTGGAGGACTCTCTGGCTGGTGATGACAAGGATAAACTCCTCCGGGGATCATATTGATAAGTTGTGCTGGGAAACTCTTGATGAACTCCGCTGGGGATAGGAAGAAATCTGGTGAGTGCGATCTTCTGTGGTTGTTAGCTGAGGATAACCCAGTTATAAGCCTTTTGTGAGGAATAACTTTGAATAAAACTCGGGAGAGACGTTCGTGCTCCGCGGGGAAATACCTTCCAGAACCTTACTGGGGATAAGCTTCGAGAGTCTGCTGGAGATAAACCTCAGGGTTCGCTAGGGATGTGGATTCCAAATCTCTTGGGGGGGGGGGTTCCTTCGAAAGGGTGTCAAGATATCCATCTGTACCTTCATCCTATCAGTAATCCTCTTTTTTAGGTTCATCTAGGGAGTGATTATGTTTCAAATGCATATGCCTATTTAACAAAACATTGGACGTTTCTCAAAATAAAACAAATAGTGCAAGAGAAAAAGAAAAGGGGGAATGACACAAATTTTGGGAAGAGTATTTGTATTGATTTTCTTTGAGTATATTTGTACAAAGGAGACAATCATCCTAGTAAGAGGAATTTGTCGTAAATATTGAAAGATTTTATACAAAATAAAGGATGGCTATGTGAAATAATTCCATGGGATTCCGTTCTGCTATAGCTTTCACAACTCTGAATATCTGTCCATTCAATGCTTCGTTTGACGATGACTGGATTGATTAGAAGTCTGGAACTGGTTGATGAAGAGACTGTCTTTGAAGTGATCCGACGAGACATAGTCATACGCTTTAATTCCCTAACTTTTGCCTGAATCGCCCTTTCGGGTTTTCGATCCACCGGGAAACCCCTTTTTGCCCAAGCCGCCCTTTCGGGTTTTCGACTTGCCGGGTGTACAATTTTTTTCGTTTTTATCCCTAATTTTTGCCTGAACCGCCCTTTCGGGTTTTCGGTTCACCGGGATGCCCATTTTTGCCCAAGCCGCCCTTTCGGGTTTTCGACTTGTCGGGTTATTTTATGCGTAGTATCTTTTGACTATGTCTGCGTTCGCAGGGTGCGGCAAATCGTCGCCGTCCATGGTGGTCAGAATCATTGCACCACCAGAAAATATGCTTTTGATCACAAATGGTCCTTCATATGTAGGGGTCCATTTGCCCCTGGGATCACTTTGCGGCAAGATAATCCGCTTGATTACGAGATCCCCGACTTGATACACTTGACGTCTGACTTTCTTATTGAAGGCCTTGATCATCCGCTTTTGATACGTCTAACCATGGCATATAGCAGCAAGTCGCTTCTCGTCGATCAGATTGAGTTGATCAAGTCGGGTCTGCATCCAATCATCTTCATTCAAACCTGCATCCTTCATAATTCTTAGAGAGGGGATCTGGACTTCCATAGGCAAAACAGCTTCCATGCCATAAACCAAAGAAAATGGGGTTGCCCCAGTTGAAGTACGTGTCGTCGTACGGTATCCATGCAGAGCAAACGGTAACATCTCATGCCAGTCTTTGTAAGTGACTGTCATTTTCTGAATGATCTTCTTAATGTTTTTGTTCGCAGCTTCAACAACACCGTTCATCTTCGACCGATAAGGAGATGAATTGTGATGATAAATCTTGAACTGTTCGCATAATGCAGTGATCATTGTGTTATTCAGATTTGTACCGTTGTCCGTGATGATTCTGTCTGGAACACCATACCGACATATGAGATTTTGCTTGATAAAGCGAGCAACCACATTTTTGGTGACAGAGGCGAAGGAAGCTGCTTCGACCCATTTAGTGAAGTAGTCAATGGCAACCAGGATGAAGCGATGTCCGTTAGAACCCGTGGGCTTGATCTCTCCAATCATGTCAATGCCCCACATTGAAAAGGGCCATGGAGCAGTCAGAACGTTGAGAGGAACCGGAGGGATATGAACTTTGTCAGCATAGACTTGACACTTGTGGCAGGTACGGGAATGTTGATGGCAGTCAGCCTCCATGGTAGACCAATAATAGCCTGCCCTTAGGATCTTCTTAGCCATTGTATGCCCGCTCAAGTGAGTGCCAAATGTGCCGCTGTGTATATCAGTCATGATCAACTCTGCTTCAGCTTTATCCACACATCGGAGTAATACACAATCATGGCTTCGTTTGTAAAGGATGCCGTTGCTCAGGAAGAACTTAGCAGCGAATTTCCTTAAGAACTTCTTGTCATTTACGGAAGCTCCTTCAGGATAATCTCTAGTCTCGAGATACCTTTTGATTTCATGGAACCAAGGTTGTTCCACTACTTCTTCGGTATTAATCTCGTGGCAATGTGCCGGTTCATCCATTCGCTTGATGGTGATTTGGGGAGCCTCATTATCCCAGTTGAGTTTAAACATGGAGGACATTGTGGCTAGAGCATCGGCTAGCTGATTCTCTTCTCGCGGGAAATGCTCGAAGGTAATTTGCTCGAAATGAGACAACAATGTCAGGACATGTTCTTTGTATGGGATAAGATTAGGATGCTTGGTATCCCAGTCTCCTTTGATTTGGCTGATGACCAAAGCCGAGTCCCCAAATACGACCAAAGATTTGATCCCCAAGTCTATAGCAGCCTCGAGACCAAAGATGCAAGCTTCATACTCAGTCATGTTGTTTGTGCAGCTGAAGCAAAGTCGGGCCGTGAAAGGAGTGTGACAACCTTCCGGAGAAATGAGTACTGCGCCAATACCGTTTCCAAGTGCATTTGAAGCACCATCAAAGTACAGGGTCCATCGGGATCCCTTTTCGGGTCCGTCATACGGTCCGTTACCTTCAATGTTGTCCAAATTCATGATGTCCTCGTCTGGGAAATCGAATCTCATGGGTTGATAATCTTCGATAGCCTGATGAGCCAGATGGTCAGCTAGTACACTCCTGTTGTACCCCAAAATTTGCCCTCCCATTTCCTCAACATTTTCTCATCACAAAAACCTTGAAGATCAAGATCCAGTTAGGGTTTCCTCTGCTCAAGACTTCTCCATTGCACTGTGGACTCAAATTAGGGTTTGTGTTTGAACAAAGATATTTTGACCTAAAATGCCTAAGATGACTTTCATGCTTCATGTTGGACTCCCAAGTTTACCCATACCAAGTTTCAAGTCTTGATTCCAAGTTTTGCCCAGTCAATTGGACAGATGACCTAGAAATCAGCTGTATTGGGGAAAAGTCAACTGTGACCAATTGACAGTCAAATCTCATGAAAATTGACCCACATCAACATTATGAACTCATATGGACCATTTGATCAAGTTTGGATCACAATTCCACAAGAAATTTGATCAGATCATCAAAAGGGCAAAATGGTCATTTTTAGGGTTTTGACTGCACAAAGGCAATTTTTTTACTGTTTGACCTAGCCAATGGCAAACCAAGCTCACATATGGACTCAAGGACCCCATGAAATGGTCTTGACACATTCATCAAGCTCAAAAGATCCCAAGTACACAAGATTGACAGTTGAATTTCCCAGTCAATTGATCAATTTTGACTGTACACTGAAAAGTCAAACTTTGACATTTTGGTCAAAATCAAGAGTCAAGATTCATTTTTCATCAAAACATGCCAAATCATGAAACTTGTTCACCAAGAAACCAAGAAATGCAAATTAGGGTTTAAAATGGAATTCTTTATAACTTGGAATTTTTATAAGTTATGGAAAACCCTAATTTTTTCCCAACTTTGCCCCACTCTTTCCCCATGATTCATTTGGATTCAAACAAAAGTCAAAACATGAAAGTTGTAGCTTGTTGCATAATCTACAACTTTGATTCACAAAGTTTTCTCATTTGAAGCTTGTATCTCAAGTTACAAATTTTTGAATAAGGGCACTAAACCATTCTTAACTTAGTGAATTTTTGACCTATTTTGACAAGTTTTTCTACCCCACTTCAAGGCCATTTTCCATACACTTCCACTTGGAATTTCAATTTGCATTTCAAAGATGGATTGTAGTACACATTCCAAGCTTTCCAAAATGTCCAAGAACTCATCAAACAACCTCATGGTTAGGGAGAATCGAATTTCACAATATAGCAAAAACTCACTTTTGAATTGGCCATTTTTCATGTTCATAAGTTATGCAAACTTCTCAAAACCAGCATGCCCTTGATTACAGGTCCTTAAACCAAGTTACACTCAATAATTAAATGCCAATCCATTGTGTTTTAGCTTTGTTTTGTTCATATAGTCATTACACAAGGAATTAAGCCTTAATTGGAAAAAGTGGTTTATCCATTTTTGAAAAGAAGAACTTTATGTCAAATTTACAAATCAAATGGTACAATGCATATCTTTGGACACAAGATTCATGGACATAACACTCTGATCAAGACAAAAAGATGCAGCATAGTGTGAGGGCCTGTACAGGCTAGAAGGATCAAGTGGCTTTTGTTTGCTTCAAGTTCAAGAAATGTGGCATAACTTGTACCAACTTAGAAACCAACTTACAAACACAAGAACAAAGTTATCAAACACATTACACACATCATAACCAAGCTATTGCACGAGCCATTTGCCTCCAAAACATCATCAAACCAAAAAACACCATAAAACTGCAAAAACAGAGTTGCCTCTGCAGTTTGAGTGCTAACTTCTTTTTCTCTCAAGCATTTTTGCCAAAACCAGTTCACACACCTTCCATACCATCTATGCAAGCTAACCAAAAGCAAAAGCACGACCTGTAATCACTCTAACCACTTCCACCATTTTCACATTTCTGACTTGCAGGTGAAGTTCTCTAGCTCGATTCAGAAGCTTTCAAGACAAAGTAAACATTGGAATAGCATCCCTGGACCTCAAGGAAGCTTCTCCAATCATCACCTTGCACTGAAAGTTCCTACATCTCCAGATAGAACTTCAACTGAACAGGTAAGTTTTTGAATTCGTATCTCTCTTATTAGGCATCATTAGCTTTAAGTTTGTGAAGAAACAAGGTTCTACTCATGCCACTGAACATGTACATGTTTTTACTTTTCATTTCTTTTGCTTGAGTTGTGAGAATTTGGAGTTTGAAAATGGCAGAAAAACTAGGTTAGGATTTGGGGGAGGAGAAATTCTCCCTCATCTTAGAGAGTTAGATCAAGTTATGCATATGGTTAGAATCGTCTCTTCATGCTGAACATTTTTTATGTTATGAGTTTTTATTAAAAAGCCAAGAATCAGGACTTAGCAATGGAGGAAAGTGGCGCGCGTTTTGTTCAAACAGAAGGCTGGAGGTTGAAGACAGTGGTCTTTTGGGCTGGGCCTGTGTATTTTTCTTATTCACACCATGCTAATTGCTTTTACACCCCCAAGGCCCATTTGCTTATTTCTTTGACTTTTTGACTTTTTCTTTTTTGATTGACTTTGTTTATTTTTTATCATGACATTAAAAATATAAAAATATTTTTTCCCACCATTTTTGATTTTATTAGGCTTTTATTTAATTTTTCTTTAGTTATACATAAATAGATAAATATACATATTTTATTTAAAATACTAAAACAAATAGTGCCAATACATTTCTATACATTTTTATTTTTGTTTTACTTTCTGAAAATATTTTTATAGAAAAAAATACTTTTTTTATTAAATAATAAATATTATTATTCTTATATATAATACATATTTAGAACTTAATACCTATATATATATATATTTATTAATATACTTAGGTTAGAATATAAAAAATATTTGTATTTTTCATTTTATTAATATTTGATATAAAAAATACTTTTTTATAATATACTTCATTTTATTTTTATTTTTGTACATAATAAATAAATACTTGTATTAAATTAAATAATAATACATTTTATTTAATAGAATTAGGGTTTTTAACCCTAAATGTGAAAAAACCCAAAAACAATATCTTTTTATTTTCTTTTTATCTTTACACAAATAATTCTCTTTTTCATACATATAAAAATTCTTTTTGCATTCTTGCATATTTGTCTTATTTTATTTAATCTATGTAAGTTAATCATCTTGTAAAATATTCCAATATTGATGTAATAGTTTTAGGTTTAAATTACTTGTCAAAATCCCCATTTGAACATTTGTACCCCCCTTCCCATAGTTGGTTTTGTAATAGCTTAGTAAATTTATTTTCGCACTTTATTGCTTTCTAATTATACCATGTTAGAATTAGGGTTTGTATGTGAAAAAACGACAAAATAGTTATGACCTAATCTCAAGACAAACAAGCATGAAAATGGACACACAAATCACACTTGCACCCCCTAGGGTACTCCACTTGTTGCCTTTCAAATTGGGCCATATTGCATGTTAAGTCTCTTTGGGCAAAACAAACAAACCAAATGATCATAGTCCCTCGATAACATCTTCAAAATACTTCCAAAAACAAATGATCAAGTCCCTTAAAGAAAATGCCCAAAGATACTTGGCACCGTTGCAATTATGGTCTAAACGATGACCCGTTCACGTCCCTTTCACATCCTAAACATAAGATTGTCCACCAAATACAATGGTGGAACAAACTTGTTAAAAGGGTTAAAGCATAGCAATAATCTTTTGAGAAATTTAGGAGTAGATAACCTCTTAGTTACTTGAATCAATCTTGCAAACTAAAACACTTTGCCTATTTCAAAAACCACACATCACTACACTTTCAAAACAACTTTCAAAAATAAATGAAAACCTTTTCAAAAGACATACATCTTTGTATACATCCCCACATGGATCATTACAAAGGTTGCCACCACATTGGCTTCTTTTCAAAACATTTTCAAACCCACACACACACAAGCACCATTTAAAACAATTGAAAACAAAAGGCAAGTGATCTAAGCAAGTAACTAAGAGCCCATGGATAACCATGGATAGAAAGGGTGCTAATACCTTCCCTTTCTATAATCTACTCCCCGAACCCAAAAAAACATCTCAAATGATTTTTTGCTGTGCTTTTTAACCTTTCCTTAGGATAAAATAAAAAGTCGGTGGCGACTCTTGCTCAACCGAAACATTTGCGAAAACAAACGCAAAACCTCAAGTCAGTTCTCCCACCGTATCACAGAACTGGCGACTCTGCTGGGGAGTTCTTTTAAAGTGGAGTAACCTTAGGGCTTAGATCACCTTTGTTTTCAATTGTTTGCTTTGTTTGCTTTTATATTTGTGGGCCTTTGTATCGGGGTTTCATAGATCCTAACCCGGATCTGGGAAATACCCTTTTTAGGTAGCATAATCTGTGAGGGACCTGTCCGGCGTAGACCGACATGGGTGAAGCAGTGGCTACATTGGTGTGGCATCTTAGTCTGTACCTATATCCCTTGTGTTGCAACAGGGAGAATATAGGTCTTCTAAGGAGTCATTAAGCACCAACCAACCTTAGAACCCTAAATTGACCAACTTGGCTATTAGGACAGTAGCAGTATGCTACACTCATTGAGGCTAAACTCTCGAGATGGTTCTGGCCGCGAGAAAAGATTGCGATGCTGGAGTTATGACCGATTGAGGGTAGCTAATGATCTGAGATCCTCTAGAACCCGGTTACTTTTGATAGGACAAGTTTTAACCAACAAAACCAAAAGAGGGTAATACCTGAAATTCATGCTGGCCTGAAACCTAAGGGTGTCCTGTGTGACTTGTGTGCCTTATCATGTTTGCCTGTGTGAAAACTTGTGGTGTGCTTCATCATAGCATCATGCCATCATACCATTGCATGCATCCTGTATAAAGGACTAACCCATTTCAAAGACAAAAGAGTTTCATCTTTGCTCTGTTTTGTAGGACATCATGATGCCCGTGCGTAGGAATACTGTCCGGCTCAACTTTGTTCAACCACCAGTTTTACTCAAGGATTTGGTTGGAAGGATTCCAAACACTTCTTCCTTCATCAACAGACATGGTTCTCTCCTTGGCTTGATCACTGCAAAATGGGACCAACAACTGATAAGTGTTCTGACCCAGTTTTATGACCCTCTGTATCATTGTTTCACCTTTCAAGACTTCCAGCTGGTTCCTACCCTGGAAGAATTCTCTTATCTGCTTGGGATCCCTGTTTTGGAACAAACTCCCTTCACTGGTTTGGAAAAGACTCCTAGGCCTGAAGAGATTGCTGCAATTCTCCCCTTGACCAAAGAAGAGGTATTAGCCAATTGGGAAACTAGAAATGGGGTCAAGGGCTTTTTGGTCAAATTTCTGGTTAGCAAGGCTAATGATTTCTGGAATGACTTGGACTTCAGGGCATACGAAGATATTCTGGCTCTTTTGATCTATGGTCTGGTATTGTTTCCCAACCCTGACACCTTTATCAGTACCCATGTCATAAGGATCTTCATGTCTCGAAATCCTGTACCCACTCTTTTGGGTGACATTCTACAACAACTCTATGCTCGCACTGCTCGAAAACGGGGAACTCCGTGGTGTTGTGCTCCTTTGCTAGTAAGGTGGTTTATTTCGCACCTTCCTAAGTTCGTGCTGAAGAATGAAGAAGGAAAAGGTTGGGCTCGGAGGTTAATGTCTCTCACTGATAATGACATCACCTGGACTCTCAGAGGTTTGGATGAGGTAGCTGTTATTGACCGTTGTGGAGAATACCCTAATGTTCCGTTGATTGGTATCCAAGGAGGAATCTCTTACAATCCATGCTTAGCTCTCCGTCAGTTTGGAAGAGCCAGAGGAGATGGGCCTCATGAAATGCTGGTTCCTCACTTCCATTTTGAATTTCAGGCAGACAGTGACAAACTACGCCATGGATTCATTAGAGCTTGGGACATAATTCACAAAGCTGACCCACATGAGTTGGGACCAAAGACTTCTCTACCAATGGAGCCCTATTGCAAATGGGTCCGCATCCGTGCTCAGAGGTTAGGTATGCCATACGAAGCTGTTAGACCTCTCATTCTTGAATCTCCTGATGAAGATGGGGTTCCTCCAACTGTCCTCCCTCCTCAGATACCCACTGATTTTGACACGATGAAGAGATCTTGGGCACAGCTAAAGGAAGAACGGGATTTCTATCGGGAGAAGTTCAACGAGCAGGAACGGAAGATCCAGAGGCTGAATAAGCAATTGGAGGAAGAACGAGTCCTGAACAACTACATCAGCACTGAAAAGAGGAGGCCATGGGAGCATTTATGAGCTTTGGATATTTCCTTTTATAGTTTTATTTCCTTTCCAGTATTTTTCATTCCTGTAATGCCTAAGGGCAAATTGTTGAACAATTGAAAATTTTAATCTAATGAAGTGTGTTTCCTTTTTGTCTACAAAGTTGAATCTTGTTTGTCTTTGAAAACATAAAACATACGCATTCCATTTGCACCATATGCATAGCAGGTACCCTATTTCACAGGTTGCTTAATCTCCTTCGCTGTTTATTTTGAACAGTCATCATGAATCCAGACTCCTCCAGTGAGCAAGCAATCAAGGCCCTTCAGGCCCAAAGTGCACAGTTTCAAGAGATGGTCCTAAGCCTAGCCCAAGGTCAGCAAGAGTTGAAGACTCTACTCCTGAAGAAGAAGAAGAAAAAGAGGAATGCGTTGTTCAACGCCGGACGCAGATTTGGGAACACACTCCATAATGAAGCTGAACCAACTACTTCCTCTGCTGAGAAAAACAGTCCCCACGGGGGAGGAGCTCCTAGTCCCGCAGTCTCCGACAACGAGACGGACTACAATGACGAACAATACCCACCTGCTGCTGACACATACAAACAATTGGAGGACCGCTTGAGCGCCATGGAGATTCAGAATGTGCCGGGGCTGGATTTCGGAGATTTGGGGTTATCTTCTGGGGTAGTAATTCCACACAAGTTTAAGGCGCCTGCCTTCGCCAAGTATGATGGGGTCTCCTGCCCAAAGCTGCATCTGAGGTCGTACGTAAGGAAGATCCAACCTTACACGGCGGATAAGAACCTTTGGATTCACTTCTTCCAAGATAGCCTCTCGGGGTCACAGCTTGAATGGTTCTACCAATTAGATGGAACTAGCATCCGACACTGGGAAGATTTGGCAACCGCATTCTACAGACAATACCAATACAATTCTGATCTCGCTCCTACGCGTACCCAACTTCAGGGTATGTCTCTAGGAACGAGTGAAGGGTTCAAGGAGTACGCACAAAAATGGAGAGATTTGGCTGGCAGGGTGCAGCCTCCATTGACTGATCGTGAGCTGGTTGATATGTTCCTAGGGACTTTATCTGGTCCATTTTTCAATCATTTGGTTGGTAACTCCTCCGCTGGGTTTACGGATTTGATTCTAACGGGAGAAAGAATTGAAGCTGGCATCAGGTCAGGCAAGATACAAAAAGCTGCCTCCACAAGTGCTGAGAAGAGGCCGTTTAAGAAAGAAGCAAGTGCCGTCTATGGTCCTAGAAGACAAGTCAAGCCCGAAAGTCTCCAAGCCGTCAATGCTTTGGTCATCTCAAAACCTGTTGTTGCTCCTCAGCAGTACAATCAACAAAGAAACGAAAGGCCCAAGAGGCAGTATACTCGGCTGAGTATGACCTTATCTCAAATTTTACCCCAACTATTATTAACCAACTTGGTGACCCTCAAAGAAGCTCCTAAGGTCGTCAACACTGCATCTCCTAAGTATAACCCAAATGCCCGGTGTGCTTATCATTCTGATAGTCCCGGGCACACTACTGATGATTGCTGGGCCTTGAGAAACAAAGTGCAAGATCTTATCGACGCAAAGGAAATTCAGTTTGAAGCGCCTGAGAGACCGAATGTTGTAACCGCTCCTATGCCCCAGCATAGAGTAAATGCCATTGAGGAAGGGTTGTATGCTGTCTCGGTAAATGAAGTTGTTACCCCTCTTTTGACTGTTAAGAGGAACTTGCTACTAGCCGGTTTATTTCCGGGTTGTAGTAAGGGTTGCCTCCTGTGTGCTATTATCCCTACCGGTTGTCCACTGCTAAAATCAGGCATCCAAGGCCTGATGGATAGCAAGGAAATTCTATTCAAGAAAACTGTTGTTCCGTCTGTTTCCATTGAAGAAATATCTGTTGTCACAATTTATAATCCTGCCAAAGCTCCCGTAAAGAAACCAGTCCAGATTATGTTTGTTGCACCCATCACTATTACTGTCCCGGGGCCTCTCCCGTATGAGTCTGATAAAGCGGTCCCATGGCATTATGGAGCCGACGTGTATGTGCTTGGGGTGAAGCAGGAGTTCAGCACCAATACCAATATCAGTAATATCACTGGTCCCGCAAAGATTACCCGCAGTGGCAGGCTCTTCTCGCCTGACATTGCACCGCCAGTTATCCGAAAACCTCTCACCATCACACCCGCAAGTGTGCATGTTCCAATTCAAGTTCCTGTGTCTACTACTGCCGCCGAGTCCTCTGATACTCGGGGCAAGGAAGTTGCTACTGATTCGCCTGCCAGGACGGAGGCACCAAAAAAGAAGACTGCTGTGGAAGCCTCCCAACAAGAAATGGAGGAAATCCTGAAAATAATAAAGAAGAGTGATTTCAATGTTGTCGAGCAGCTGGGGCATACGCCCTCCAAGATCTCCATGCTCTCCTTATTGCTATGCTCCGAGGCCCATGCTAAGGCCTTGATCTCATTTCTCAAGACGGCCCATGTGCCACAGGAGACATCTGCAGTCCAGTTCACTGATTGCGTAGCAAATCTGACAGTAGACAATGGCTTGGGTTTCTCAGATGCTGACCTGACTGCGAAGGGAAGAGACCACAATGATGCCCTGCATGTCTCTATCGAATGCAGGGGCACTACTCTGGCGCATGTATTGGTGGATACTGGTTCTTCCTTGAATGTTCTACCAAAGAAGGCTTTAGACCGTTTAGATTATGAAGGCCTGGAACTGAAGCCCAGCAATATCATCGTCAGGGCCTTTGACGGTTCAAAAAGGATGGTTCATGGAGAGGTTGACATTCCTATCCGTGTGGGCTCTCAGGTGTTTGACTCTACTTTTTATGTGATGGATATACGTCCATCGTACTCTTGTCTACTGGGTCGACCTTGGATCCATAAAGCTGGGGCAGTGACCTCTACCTTGCACCAGAAGCTGAAGTACCCTGTCAGAGGGAAGATTATCACCGTGCAAGGAGAAGAGGAGTATATGGTGAGCCATTTGAATTCCTTCAGATACATTGAGATGGACGGGGAGTTTATTGAAACCCCCTTTCAGCATTTCGAGGAGGTACTTCCAATTTCAGCGGCAGCAGAAACAGCAGTCGAAGAGAATGTTCCGTCGAAGATGGCGTCCTTAAAGGATGCCCGGGCTATAATCGAGAAAGGCAATTGTGCAAATTGGGGTCAGCTTCCTGACTTCACTCAGAAGAACGACAAGTTTGGGCTGGGCTTTACTGCAGAGGCTCAGAGGGCTGTGCGCAAGGAAAAAATCAGAAAGGCTCCGGTGTTTATCTCCAACCCAAGGGTGAATGCTATCGAGGAGGATGTAGAGGAAGCAGAGTTTGACAGTTGGATCTACCCGACTGCCGGCAACGGACCGAGCAACTGAACGGCAAAGGATTTTACACCTATCACATTTGTCACGCAGTAATTAATTTCTTTTGATTTCCAATTTGTAACAAACAATATGTTAAAACTTTGTTGGCTCGGTGTCCTACCCGGGGCATCGTAGCTCCATTTGTGAGGGCTTTTTGTATGACATTTCCATATATCATCAATCAAAACATTGGACGTTTGTTGCATTTCAAATCTTGTGCTCTTTTTCTTTCTGTGTTATATATATTGCAAAACAACTATATTTACACACACTCACTTATACAGGTTTCAATCCACTCTGGATCTCACTAGTAACAGCTCTGCTACCGCCAGTTATGACTTCGAGAACCCGATCAACTTGGCCGAAGACGAAGGTGAAGATGATTGCGAAGTGCCTGGTGAACTCGCAAGACTACTACTTCAGGAAGAGAGGGCTATTCAACCGCATGAAGAGCCAGTAGAAACGATTAACCTGGGTACTGAGACAGATAGGAAAGAGGTCAAGATTGGGGCTAATCTAGAGCTCAGCGTGAAGCAACGATTGATCCAGTTGCTACGGGATTACATGGAGATATTTGCTTGGTCCTATGAAGACATGCCTGGTTTGGATGCCGACATTGTAGTTCATCACCTGCCAACCAAGGAAGATTGCCCTCCGGTAAAGCAAAAGGTCCGACGTATGCGCCCAGAGATGTCTGAAAAGATCAAGGCCGAAGTTATGAAGCAATTTGATGCCGGGTTTCTTGCAGTGACTTCTTACCCTCAGTGGGTTGCCAATGTGGTGCCAGTACCAAAGAAAGATGGTAAAGTCAGAATGTGTGTAGACTACAGGGATCTGAACAGGGCCAGCCCCAAGGATGACTTCCCCCTACCTCACATTGATGTCCTTGTTGACAATACTGCTCAACATAAGGTGTTCTCCTTCATGGATGGTTTTTCAGGGTATAATCAGATCAAGATGGCTCCGGAAGATATGGAGAAGACTACCTTTGTGACTCAGTGGGGCACCTTCTGTTACAAGGTCATGCCGTTCGGATTGAAAAATGCTGGGGCAACCTATCAACGTGCCATGGTTGCTTTATTTCATGATATGATCCATCATGAGATTGAGGTATACGTTGATGACATGATTGCAAGGTCTCAAACTAAGGAGGAGCACCTTGACCATCTGAGGAAGTTGTTTGACCGACTCAAGTTATACAAGCTGAGGTTGAATCCCAACAAATGCACCTTCGGGGTGAGGTCCGGAAAATTGCTAGGTTTCATTGTAAGTGATAAAGGTATCCAGGTGGACCCTGCCAAGGTAAAAGCCATACAAGAGATGCCGACTCCAAAGACAGAGAAGGAAGTTAGAGGTTTCCTGGGACGACTAAATTACATTGCCCGATTCATCTCGCATCTGACTGCTACTTGTGAGCCAATCTTCAAATTACTGAAGAAAGATCAAGTAGTACGCTGGAACGATGAATGTCAGGCCGCCTTTGAAAAGATAAAGGAATATCTCCAAGAGCCACCCATTCTTATGCCACCGGTGGAAGAAAGACCTCTGATATTATACTTGACAGTACTTGATAATTCAATGGGGTGTGTGATGGGGCAGCATGACGAGTCTGGCCGAAAAGAGCACGCTATTTATTACTTGAGCAAAAAGTTTACCGACTGTGAGTCTCGTTACTCACTGCTTGAGAAAACTTGCTGCGCTCTTGTATGGGCTGCTCGCCGGCTGAGACAGTATATGCTGACTCACACTACCTTGTTGATTTCAAAGATGGATCCCATCAAGTACATATTTGAAAAGCCTGCTCTGTCTGGGAGAATACCGAGATGGCAAATGATCTTGACAGAGTATGATATCCAGTATACAACTCAGAAAGCTATTAAGGGAAGTGTACTGGCAGATCATTTGGCACACCAACCTGTGGACGATTACCAATCATTGAACTTTGATTTTCCAGACGAAGACATCATGGTGGTAACTGACTGTGAAGTACCTGGACCGGATGAAGGACCTGAGGAAGGATCCCGATGGTCTATGCATTTTGATGGAGCCTCCAATGCTTTGGGTAACGGCGTCGGCGCTGTAATCATATCTCCCAAAGGAACTCATACTCCGCTCACCGCCCGATTATGTTTCAGCTGCACCAACAACATGGCAGAATATGAGGCATGTATCATGGGTCTGCAAGCTGCAATCGACTTAAGGATCAAGTTTCTGAGTGTCTTCGGAGATTCTGCTCTCGTGATCAATCAGATCAAAGGCGAGTGGGATACGAAACACCCAAATCTTATTCCTTACAAGGAGTATGTGTCAACCTTGCTTCCCCACTTTGAGGAAATAACTTTTGAGCACTTCCCAAGAGAGGAGAATCAGCTAGCGGACGCACTAGCTACGATGTCTTCAATGTTCAAAATTAAATGGGACAATGAGGCTCCCCGAATCATTATCTGGAAGTTGGATGAACCGGCATACTGCTGCGATCTCGAGGCCGAGAAGGTGACTGAAAAACCTTGGTATCATGAGGTGAAGAGGTACTTGGAAGCTCAGGAATACCCTGAAGGCGCATCTGTCAATGACAAGAAGTTCATGAGGAGGTTTGCTGCAAAATTCTTCCTCAGCAACGGCATTCTCTATAAACGGAATCATGATTCGACTCTACTACGTTGTGTGGATAAGGCTGAAGCAGAGAAAATCATGATAGAACTGCATGAAGGTACATTCGGAACGCATTCCAGTGGGCACACCATGGCTAAGAAAATCCTTCGGGCAGGATATTTCTGGTCCACAATGGAAGCCGATTGTTACCAACACTCTCGAACTTGTCATAAATGCCAAATCTATGCTGACAAGGTGCATATCCCTCCGGTTCCTTTGAACGTCCTGACGGCACCTTGGCCTTTTGCAATGTGGGGCATTGATATGATCGGTGAGATCCGACCGACGGCATCCAATGGGCATCGCTTCATCTTGGTGGCGATCGATTACTTCACGAAGTGGGTTGAGGCGGCTTCCTACGCCACAGTAACCAAGAGCGTCGTGGCACGTTTCATCCGGCATAATCTGATCTGTCGGTACGGCGTCCCAGAAAGAATCATTACGGACAACGGTACCAATCTCAATAACACGATGATCACTGAACTCTGCGAATAATTCAAGATACATCACCACAATTCTTCTCCCTACCGGCCGAAGATGAATGGGGCTGTAGAGGCAGCTAATAAGAATATCAAGAAAATTGTGCAGAAGATGACAGTGACCTATAAAGATTGGCACGAGATGTTACCATTCGCTCTTCATGGGTACCGTACCTCAGCAAGGACGTCAACCGGGGCAACTCCTTTCTCCTTGGTCTATGGCATGGAGGCAGTCTTGCCAATTGAAGTCCAGATACCCTCTCTCCGAATAATGAAGGATGCAGGCTTGAGTGAAGATGACTGGATCCAGACTCGACTTGATCAACTAAATCTGATTGACGAAAAGAGACTCACTGCTATTTGTCATGGTCAGATGTATCAAAAACGGATGATCAAGGCATTTAACAAGAAAGTCAGACCACAAGAGTATCAAGTTGGGGACCTGGTAATCAAGCGCATCATCCTTCCTCAAAGTGATCCCCGGGGCAAATGGACCCCTACATACGAAGGGCCATTTGTGGTTAAACATGTGTTCTCAGGAGGAGCCATGATCCTAACCACCATGGATGGTGACGACCTTCCTCACCCCGCCAATGCAGACATAGTGAAAAGATACTACGCATAAATAAAAGACCCGCTAGGTTGACATACCTAGGCAAAAATAAGGGCTTCCCGGCGAACCAAAAGGGTTCGGGCAAAAATAAGGGATGAAATGAATAAAAATCTGTACACCCGGCAAGTCGAAAACCTGAAAAGGCGGCTTGGGCAAAAATGGGTATCCCGGTGGACTGAAAACTCGAAAGGGCGGTCCAGGCAAAAGTTAGGGATAAAGCGTAACACTATATCTCATTGGATCACTTCGCATCCGGAATTCGGCATCAACTATCTGGCTCAGACTTCGGCATCGACCAATCAGCTTCATCTTCAACTAGGCAGCAAAGCGATGAGACGCTTGGAGACATAAAGGCGATAGCAGAGTTGGAACCCAGTGGGATTGTTCACATAGCTGTTTTGTTTTCTTTTCAAAATTGTAAACTCTATGTTATTTGGCGGCGTCCTCTTACTAGGATGTCAGCCTCTTGTACAAAAACGCCTATTCACAGGCAAAATTCAAATCAATACAAATTCACTTGTCCATACAAATTGCCATTACTTTTCCTTGTTATGTTTTGTCTTGCGAAGAACGTCCAATGTTCATTTTTGATATATGCATTTGACATTAAATTGCTGATTCATAAATATTTGCATATGAAACGAAAGATTAATTACAGGTGACATCAGAAACAGGGGAAAATGTGGAGTTGTTTGATGCAGTCTGTTTGCTTTGTCCACCAAGGTACCCAGGTAGATTCGACTGAAAAATGTAACCAAATCATCTCAACGCCCCGCAGAGTAAGACAAGATTCAGCAATACTTTCCCCAAGCGGAGTTGATTCCCTGTCAATCCTGAAAAGGCACAACATTCCCCGGCAGGTCTTAAAGCTCATCCCCGGTAGATTCTGGAAGCTTGTTCCCTACAGGATACGGACATCTCTCCCGAGTTTTATTCAGAGTTATTTCCTCACAAGGACTTATAACTGGGTTATCCTCAGCTAATTGCCACGGAAGATCGCCCTCGGCAAAGTTCTTTCATTCCCCGGCAAGAGTCTATCCTCGGCTATCCCCAACGGAGTTTATCATCATTATCCCCAACGGAGTCCATCATTGAAGTCCTCAGTAGGCCTCTCAGCAAAACTTCGGCAAAATATCTCTTCCACAGAGCAATTCCCCGGCCGGTCGTCAAGGATTTATTTTCCTAAGACGAAAATACATTTATAAACATTTCACATTTTCATACATCTTGCTTACATACATGATAAAGTGCATACAACACTATCTCATGTTGAACATCATGACATCATGCATATCATACATCATGACATTGCATACAACTTATGTTTTTGCCTTTTTAGGGAAAAAGACAATCCCAAAGACAACTACCTTCAACTGTCACAATTCCAGATTCGATTCCTGTATCTAGCCAGGGCACGTCTGAAGAGTTCGAAGATTCGATTCCTGTATCCGGCCAGGGCATATCTAACAACTATCACAATTCCAGACTCGATTCCTGTATCCAGCCAGGGCATATCTGTTGACCACATTTCCAGACTCGATTCCTGTATCCAGCCAGGGCATATCTGTTGACCACATTTCCAGACTCGATTCCTGTATCCAGCCAGGGCACATCTGTTGACGACTATTTCCGGATTCGATTCCTGTATCCAGCCAGGGCATATCTGTGAGCAACCAATTGTAGATTCGACACCTGTATCTAGCCAGGGCATATCTGCATGAGGAGATTGAAGATCAAACACCTGTAACAAGCCAGGAAAACATCTGTCTTTCTCAAATACACAAGTTCTCGCTAAGGAATCTCTTGTGCGATCAACACTTCCAAATGGCATCTATAAGCCCATTCCCGACAAGGTTCTGTCGCATCTCCAGATGGCATCTATAAGCCCATCTCCCTATCCACCATCTCTCCAAATGGCATCTATAAGCCTATTCCCGACATCACATTTGCTGATACTTCAACATGCGAGTGCAAATTTCCGGGCACTCTAGTGTCCAATCTCCTTTTACCCTCGAGTCACGAAAGGCAAACTTGCCAATCTAACTCTTCAGGTCCAAGAAGATTGAACAGGGGCAACTGTTGTACCCCAAAATTTTCCCTCCCATTTCCTCAACATTTTCTCATCACAAAAACCTTGAAGATCAAGATCCAGTTAGGGTTTCCTCTGCTCAAGACTTCTCCATTGCACTGTGGACTCAAATTAGGGTTTGTGTTTGAACAAAGATGTTTTGACCTAAAATGCCTAAGATTACTTTCATGCTTCAAGTTGGACTCCCAAGTTTACCCATACCAAGTTTCAAGTCTTGATTCCAAGTTTTGCCCAGTCAATTGGACAGATGACCTAGAAATCAGCTGTATTGGGGAAAAGTCAACTGTGACCAATTGACAGTCAAATCTCATGAAAATTGACCCAAATCAACATTATGAACTCATATGGACCATTTGATCAAGTTTGGATCACAATTCCACAAGAAATTTGATCAGATCATCAAAAGGGCAAAATGGTCATTTTTAGGGTTTTGACTGCACAAAGGCAATTTTTTGACTGTTTGACCTAGCCAATGGCAAACCAAGCTCACATATGGACTCAAGGACCCCATGAAATGGTCTTGACACATTCATCAAGCTCAAAAGATACCAAGTACACAAGATTGACAGTTGAATTTCCCAGTCAATTGATCAATTTTGACTGTACACTGAAAAGTCAAACTTTGACTTTTTGGTCAAAATCAAGAGTCAAGATTCATTTTTCATCAAAACATGCAAAATCATGAAACTTGTTCACCAAGAAACCAAGAAATGCAAATTAGGGTTTAAAATGGAATTCTTTATAACTTAGAATTTTTCTAAGTTATGGAAAACCCTAATTTTTCCCCAACTTTGCCCCACTCTTTCCCCATGATTCATTTGGATTCAAACAAAAGTCAAAACATGAAAGTTGTATCTTGTTGCATAATCTACAACTTTGATTCACAAAGTTTTCTCATTTGAAGCTTGTATCTCAAGTTACAAATTTTTGAATAAGGGCACTAAACCATTCTTAACTTAGTGAATTTTTGACCTATTTTGACAAGTTTTTCTACCCCACTTCAAGGACATTTTCCATACACTTCCACTTGGAATTTCAATTTGCATTTCAAATATGGATTGTAGTACACATTCCAAGCTTTCCAAAATGTCCAAGAACTCATCAAACAACCTCATGGTTAGGGAGAATCGAATTTCACAATATATCAAAAACTCACTTTTGAATTGGCCATTTTTCATGTTCATAAGTTATGCAAACTTCTCAAAACCAGCATGCCCTTGATTACAGGTCCTTAAACCAAGTTACACTCAATAATTAAATGCCAATCCATTGTGTTTTAGCTTTGTTTTGTTCATATAGTCATTACACAAGGAATTAAGCCTTAATTGGAAAAAGTGGTTTATCCATTTTTGAAAAGAAGAACTTTATGTCAAATTTACAAATCAAATGGTACAATGCATATCTTTGGACACAAGATTCATGGACATAACACTCTGATCAAGACAAAAAGATGCAGCATAGTGTGAGGGCCTGTACAGGCTAGAAGGATCAAGTGGCTTTTGTTTGCTTCAAGTTCAAGAAATGTGGCATAACTTGTACCAACTTAGAAACCAACTTACAAACACAAGAACAAAGTTATAAAACACATTACACACATCATAACCAAGCTATTGCACGAGCCATTTGCCTCCAAAACATCATCAAACCAAAAAACACCATAAAACTGCAAAAACAGAGTTGCCTCTGCAGTTTGAGTGCTAACTTCTTTTTCTCTCAAGCATTTTTGCCAAAACCAGTTCACACACCTTCCATACCATCTATGCAAGCTAACCAAAAGCAAAAGCACGACCTGTAATCACTCTAACCACTTCCACCATTTTCACATTTCTGACTTGCAGGTGAAGTTCTCTAGCTCGATTCAGAAGCTTTCAAGACAAAGTAAACATTGGAATAGCATCCCTGGACCTCAAGGAAGCTTCTCCAATCATCACCTTGCACTGAAAGTTCCTACATCTCCAGATAGAACTTCAACTGAACATGTAAGTTTTTGAATTCGTATCTCTCTTATTAGGCATCATTAGCTTTAAGTTTGTGAAGAAACAAGGTTCTACTCATGCCACTGAACATGTACATGTTTTTACTTTTCATTTCTTTTGCTTGAGTTGTGAGAATTTGGAGTTTGAAAATGGCAGAAAAACTAGGTTAGGATTTGGGGGAGGAGAAATTCTCCCTCATCTTAGAGAGTTAGATCAAGTTATGCATATGGTTAGAATCGTCTCTTCATGCTGAACATTTTTTATATTATGAGTTTTTATTAAAAAGCCAAGAATCAGGACTTAGCAATGGAGGAAAGTGGCGCGCGTTTTGTTCAAACAGAAGGCTGGAGGTTGAAGACAGTGGTCTTTTGGGCTGGGCCTGTGTATTTTTCTTATTCACACCATGCTAATTGCTTTTACACCCCCAAGGCCCATTTGCTTATTTCTTTGACTTTTTGACTTTTTCTTTTTTGATTGACTTTGTTTATTTTTTATCATGACATTAAAAATATAAAAATATTTTTTCCCACCATTTTTGATTTTATTAGGCTTTTATTTAATTTTTCTTTAGTTATACATAAATAGATAAATATACATATTTTATTTAAAATACTAAAACAAATAGTGCCAATACATTTCTATACATTTTTATTTTTGTTTTACTTTCTGAAAATATTTTTATAGAAAAAAATACTTTTTTTATTAAATAATAAATATTATTATTCTTATATATAATACATATTTAGAACTTAATACCTATATATATATATATATTTATTAATATACTTAGGTTAGAATATAAAAAATATTTGTATTTTTCATTTTATTAATATTTGATATAAAAAATACTTTTTTATAATATACTTCATTTTATTTTTATTTTTGTACATAATAAATAAATACTTGTATTAAATTAAATAATAATACATTTTATTTAATAGAATTAGGGTTTTTAACCCTAAATGTGAAAAAACCCAAAAACAATATCTTTTTATTTTCTTTTTATCTTTACACAAATAATTCTCTTTTTCATACATAAAAATTCTTTTTGCATTCTTGCATATTTGTCTTATTTTATTTAATCTATGTAAGTTAATCATCTTGTAAAATATTCCAATATTGATGTAATAGTTTTAGGTTTAAATTACTTGTCAAAATCCCCATTTGAACATTTGTACCCCCTTCCCATATTTGGTTTTGTAATAGCTTAGTAAATTTATTTTCGCACTTTATTGCTTTCTAATTATACCATGTTAGAATTAGGGTTTGTATGTGAAAAAACGACAAAATAGTTATGACCTAATCTCAAGACAAACAAGCATGAAAATGGACACACAAATCACACTTGCACCCCCTAGGGTACTCCACTTGTTGCCTTTCAAATTGGGCCATATTGCATGTTAAGTCTCTTTGGGAAAAACAAACAAACCAAATGATCATAGTCCCTCGATAACATCTTCAAAATACTTCCAAAAACAAATGATCAAGTCCCTTAAAGAAAATGCCCAAAGATACTTGGCACCGTTGCAATTATGGTCTAAACGATGACCCGTGCCCGTCCCTTTCACATCCTAAACATAAGATTGTCCACCAAATACAATGGTGGAACAAACTTGTTAAAAGGGTTAAAGCATAGCAATAATCTTTTGAGAAATTTAGGAGTAGATAACCTCTTAGTTACTTGAATCAATCTTGCAAACTAAAACACTTTGCCTATTTCAAAAACCACACATCACTACACTTTCAAAACAACTTTCAAAAACAAATGAAAACCTTTTCAAAAGACATACATCTTTGTATACATCCCCACATGGATCATTACAAAGGTTGCCACCACATTGGCTTCTTTTCAAAACATTTTCAAACCCACACACACACAAGCACCATTTAAAACAATTGAAAACAAAAGGCAAGTGATCTAAGCAAGTAACTAAGAGCCCATGGATAACCATGGATAGAAAGGGTGCTAATACCTTCCCTTTCTATAATCTACTCCCCGAACCCAAAAAAACATCTCAAAGGATTTTTTGCTGTGCTTTTTAACCTTTCCTTAGGATAAAATAAAAAGTCGGTGGCGACTCTTGCTCAACCGAAACATTTGCGAAAACAAACGCAAAACCTCAAGTCAGTTCTCCCACCGTATCACAACTCCCTTTTATAGCTTTTTGGGTGGTATACTGGATGTCATACTCGGTTAAGATTATTTGCCATCTAGCTATCCTTCCAGATAACGCGGGCTTCTCGAAGATATACTTGATAGGATCCATCTTGGAAATCAACAAGGTAGTATGAGTCAACATATACTGTCTTAGTCGGCGAGCAACCCATACCAAAGCGCAACAAGTTTTCTCGAGCAGTGAGTAGCGAGTCTCACAGTCGGTAAACTTTTTGCTAAGGTAATAAATAGCATGCTCTTTTCGACCAGACTCGTCATGCTGGCCCAAAACACACCCCATTGAGTTATCCAAGACGGTCAAATACATGATCAACGGTCTTCCTTCGACGGGTGGCATCAGAATAGGAGGTTCTAGCAAATACTCCTTGATTCTATCAAAAGCAGCTTGACAATCGTCGTTCCATTCCACTTCCTGATCTTTTTTCAAGAGTTTGAAAATTGGCTCACAGGTAGAAGTCAGATGTGAGATGAATCTGGCAATATAATTTATGCGCCCCAAGAATCCTCTAACCTCCTTTTCAGTACGGGGAGCAGGCATCTCTTATATTGCTTTTACTTTTGCCGGATCGACTTCAATGCCTTTGTTGCTTACAATAAATCCCAGGAGTTTACCAGACCTAACTCCAAAAGTGCATTTACTTGGATTCAGCCTGAGCTTGTACTCTTTCAACCTGGCAAACAGCTTTTCCAGATGTTCAAGGTGCTCTTCCTCTGTTTGTGATCGAGCTATCATATCGTCTACGTAAACTTCAATCTCATGATGTATCATGTCATGAAATAAAGCTACCATGGCGCGTTGATAAGTTGCCCCTGCGTTCTTCAGCCCGAACGACATCACTTTGTAACAGAAAGTGCCCCATTGTGTAACAAAAGTTGTTTTCTCCATATCCTCGGGAGCCATTTTGATTTGATTGTAGCCCGAGAATCCGTCCATGAAGGAAAACACTTTATGCTGAGCTGTATTGTCGATCAAGATGTCAATATGAGGTAGCGGGAAATCATCTTTAGGGCTGGCCCTATTCAAATCCCGGTAGTCCACACACATTCTGACTTTGCCATCTTTCTTCGGTACCGGTACGATGTTAGCGACCCATTGAGGATAGGACGTAACAGCCAGGAAGCCAGCATCGAATTGCTTCATTACTTCTGCTTTGATCTTTTCGGACATGTCAGGCCTCATTCGGCGAACTTTTTGCTTGATTGGTGGACAGTCTTCTCTTGTGGGGAGACGGTGAACCACGATGTCTGTGTCTAGATCCGACATGTCTTCATAGGACCAAGCGAAGATTTCAACATACTCATTCAGCAACTGTACCAAGCGCTCCTTGACTTTCGGTTCCAGGTTGGCACCCACTTGCACCTCCTTCTGATCCTCCTCGGTTCCCAAGTTAACAGCTTCCAATGGCTCTTCATGCGGTAAGATGGCCCTTTCCTCTTGTTGCAGAAGTCTGGCTAGTTCCCCGGGTACTTCACAACCTTCGTCATCTTCATACTCGGCTAGATTGACCAGATCTTCAGAGTTATTGAAAGATACAGCAGAATAGTCACCCATGGAATCCGGAGTGGATGGGTACCTGCATTGGTGAGTGTGGGTGTGTGTAAGGGATAGCCATCCTTAAACAAAAAAATGCAAAAGGAAAGAAAATGAACATAAGCAGTTTATCAAATGAAAAACGTCCAATGAATCATTAAACATGGCATATGAATATGAAAAATAGTCAAAACCCTTACAAGTGGACCTACATGCCCCGGGCAAGGCAGGAGGTGAAAAGATAGTGTACGGATTGTTTGAAAGTAAAATATTACAGACCAAATAAGAAATGTTTAACAGATAAATTACTGGTGAATAAAAGTGATGGGGACAAAGTCTTTAGCCTCGCAATTGCTTAATCCTCCTCTGACAGTTGGATAAATCCACTCTTCAATGTTGCTTTCCTTGTCTTCATCTTCCAGGGCGTTGATTCTGTAAGGAGAAATTTTGACTGGCGCTCTTTCAATCTTTGACTGGCGCATAGATTTCTGGCCAGCGGCCGTGAAACCTAATCCAAACTTGTCAGTCTTATGCGGAAAGTCGGGTAACTGCCCCCACGCTGAATTCTTCCCTTCTTTAACTGCGGCCCTTGCATCCTCCAGAGATGCCATCCTGGCCATCTGTCTCGGTGTCTCAGCTGCCAACTTTGTTACTGCTATTTCAGGAAGAACCTCTTCGAAATGTTGAAACGGTGTCTCAATGAACTCTCCTTCAACCTCCACATACCAGAAAGAATTTAAGTGGCTAATCATGTACTCTTCTTCGCCGTGGACAGTGATGATCTTTCCCTTGACAGGATACTTCAGCATCTGATGCAAGGAGGAGGTGACTGCCCCAGCATGGTGTATCCAAGGTCTACCCAGCAGGCAGGAGTATGATGGACGGATGTCCATTACATAGAAAGTGGATTTAAACACCTCAATACCTATCTTGATGGGAATTTCGACCTCTCCATGGACCATTCTCTTCGACCCATCGAAAGCTCTAACGACAATATCACTCGGCTTCAATTCCAACCCTTCGCAATCTAGCCAGTCCAAGGCCTTCTTAGGCAAAACATTCAGTGACGACCCGGTATCAACCAAAACATGTGCAAGGGTGGTTCCACGACACTCGATTGAAATATGCAAAGCATCATTGTGGTTTCGGCCTTTAGGGGTTAGGTCGGCATCAGAAAAACCTAATCCATTGTCCGCAGTCAGGCTAGCCACGCAATGTTGAAATTGATTCACAGAGGTTTCCTGGGGCACATGAGCTGCCTTCAGAAACTTAATCAAAGCTTGAGCGTGCGCTTCTGAGCAAAGCAATAGTGCCAGCATGGAGATCTTGGAGGGGGTTTGCCCCAACTGTTCCACCACATCGTAATCACTTCTCTTGATTATTCTCAAAATCTCATCCATTTCTTTCTTGGAGGCTTCCGGGATCACCAAGGGTTGAGCCCTCGTCCTGACGGGCTCATCTTGTATTCCCTTTCCTTTATCAGCAATGGTAGGAGAGACAGCACTAGGAACAACAACTTCTTCAATCAAAGGAGTTCTAGCAGAGAGCTTTACTGGTGCAGGGATGACTTCTTTAGCTGATGAGGGTCCAAAGACTGCTCTTGGAGGGGAAATCTCTGGAGAAAATATTCTCCCGCTCCTGGTGATTTTGCTGGTGCCCGCAATGTTACTAATGCTGGCACCTTCATCATTCGAACTTTCTTCAATTACCTCGATTTGCTTGATACCATGGTAGTAGATGTCGCCGCCATAGTTCCAAGGTATCGACTTCTCAGAAACATAGGGGACAGGCCCTGGCATTGTTATCTTCAAAGGTACAGATTTTGCAGCTGGTGTAATCTTAACAGGCCTTTTGACGGCCTTGGAAAGATTGGCGTGAATGGTTATGATTGAGATATTTTCAACATGAACTGGAATAGCAGAAACTTTTTCAAACAAAATTTGTCGGCTATCCATAAGGCCTTGGATGCCTTTCTTTAATAGCGGACAATCAAACGGCAGAGAGTGGCAACAATAGCAGTCTTCTTTACATCCCGGGAAGATCCCGGCCCTTAACAAATTCAACTTAATGGTTATCAGTGGAGTAGTCAGATCACTAACGTCGGCAACATACAAATCCTCCTCAATGGCATTGATATTTCGGCCGTGCTTCGGCATGGGTGCAGATATCACATTAGGCTTCTCTGGAGCGTCAAACTCTACCTCCTTAGCCTCTATTAGGTCTTGGATTTTATGCTTGAGTGCCCAACAATCATTGGTGTCGTGTCCAACACTGTCTGAATGATAAGCGCATTTAGCATTGGCATGATAATGCGGGGAGGACGTATTTACATTCTTTGGCGCCTCCTTGATGGTGGAAAGATTCAACTTCAATAGATGGGGAAGCACCTGCGCTGGAGTCATATTAATACGGGTG
This sequence comes from Vicia faba, assembly GCA_948472305.1. NCBI lineage: Eukaryota > Viridiplantae > Streptophyta > Magnoliopsida > Fabales > Fabaceae > Vicia > Vicia faba. The sequence continues at coordinate 193,102,045 of OX451735.1, forward strand.
AATTGCCGTTGTGGCCTTTCCACCCGTTGCTGATTTGGTCTGGACTGGTTATAGCGAGGCTGCTCGCTTGGAATGTTTTGAATCATTACGGCCCTCACAGTTGGCCGACGCTCCATCTTCCCTGCTCTTCTCTGAGAGTACACCATAGCTGTCTCTTTCTTAAAAGGCTTCTTCTCAACACTTGCAGGAACACCCTTCTGAATCTTTCCTGACTTGATGCCAGCTTCTATTCTTTCGCCGGTTAAGATTAAATCGGTAAACCCTGCAGAAGAGTTACCAATTAGATGATTGAAAAATGGCCCAGATAGGGTCCCAAGAAACATATCAACAAGCTCACGATCGGTTAAAGAAGGCTGCACCCTGCCAGCCAAATCCCTCCATTTTTGTGCATATTCTTTGAATCCCTCACTTGTTCCTAGTGACATACCCTGAAGTTGGGTACGAGTAGGAGCACGATCAGAATTATACTGGTATTGTTTGTAGAAAGCGGTGGCCAAATCTTCCCAATTTCTGACACTGGTTCCTTCTAGCTGATAAAACCACTCCAACTGGGCTCCTGATAGGCTGTCTTGAAAGAAATGAATCCAGAGATTTTTATCTGCCGTATAGGGTTGAATTTTTCTCACGTAGGATCTGAGGTGCATTTTGGGACAGGACAGCCCATCATACCTCACAAACACTGGCACTTTGAATTTTGGGGGAATCACAATTCCGGCGACCAAGCCCATGTCTTCAAAATCCAAACCCGGTACCCTTTGTAATTCCATGGCAGCCAATCTGTCTTCTAAACCCTTGTACTTATCATCAGCTGGAGGGTATTGCTGGTCGGAATAATCTTCATCCTCTTCCACCTCTTCCTCCTCCGCATCAGACTCGGAAGGCACCGCAACTCGATCTCTTTTACTAGTCCCTTCATCAGAAGTAGGAGGAAATTCAAGCACTCTCCGAGCTTCTCTGTCAAATCTTCTCCCCAAAGTAGCCACTCCGACCCTCTTTTTCTTCTTTACTGGGTCCTTATTCTCCAACTGAGTCTTGATATCCTCTTGACTTTTAACCAAAGTCATCAGGAGTTGCTGGAACTGTGCATTCTGGGCTTGTAGGTCTTTGACTGTTTGCTCGAGATCCATCCTACTGAAATAAACAGCAGATAGATAAGGAAACCTGGAGTGAGACCTGCTTATGCACATGATGAATGGTATGCTGATGTATGCAATGCATTCAAGGATTTAGGTCATTCAAAATTGTTTCAGACAAAGAAGAACGCACGTCATATTCATAAGAAGAAATTTGTTAGTACATAAATGCCCCATGGGCCAAATGTTACAAAATAAACTTCTCAAGGCAGAAAGATATTGCGCATCCTCTTTGGTGCGATGTAGGTGTTGAGGGCCTCTTGCTCGTGGAGTCGGCGGGTAAGCTCTAGAACCTTCTTTTCACTGGCGTAGTAGCTAGCTTCAAAAGTGTTCCGTTCCTCCTTGAGCTGAATCCAACTTTTCTGCATTTCCTCCCATGATGTAGGCATGTCTGGATGCAGGATGGTGTAGGGAACCTCTCCTTCATTGACGGGCTCTTTAATCATAGGGAGAACATGAGGATAAGGCATCATTAGACTTTGGGCCCGGGCTCGTACCCACTTGAGATAGGGCTCAAGAGGGATGGAGTTCTTGTGTCCCAGAGTCTTGCTATCAACCTTGTTGAGTTTTCCCCAAGCTCTGATGAACCTTTGGCGAAGTCCTTGCGCATCGTTGTCGAAGTCAAAAACTAGGCTAGGAATCAACATATCATGAGGGCCATCCCTCCGTGCATATCCAAATTGCCTCAAAGCTAGGCAAGGGTTGTAGGTGATACCTCCCCTAATTCCAAGTAAAGGAACATTAGGAAATTCTCCGCAACGATCGACGATGATGACATTTGCTCTGGACCGAGAACACCAATGTACATCAAAATGAGTAAGAGTCATCAATCGTTGGGACCACCTTGTACCTTGGTCATTCTTTAAGACAGATTGTGGAAGGTGTGAAATAAACCACCTTGCGAGGATAGGAGTACAGCACATGAGAACACCCCTCTTTCTCATTGTTCGTGTGTAAAATGAGTGAAGGATGTCCCCAAGCAATGTTGGTATTGGATTTCTGGACAAGAAGATTTTGACGGCGTTGACATCTACCAATTGGTCAGGATTTGGGAACAAGACCAACCCGTAGATAAGGAGTGCCACAATCTCTTCAAAGGCTTGTAGGTCCAATGAGTTCCAACATTCTTGTGCTTTCTCAAACAATAACTTTGCTAGGAATCCTTTGACGCCGCTTCTGGTTTCCCAATGCCCCTTGATGTCGGATGGTTGTAGATGTAATGCTCGAGCAACATCTTCCGGCTTTGGTTCCTTTTCCGTACCGTTGAAGGGTAGTTGATTAAGGATAGGGATTCTTAGGAGTTGAGAAAACTCCTCCAAAGTGGGCACCAACTGATAATCAGGGAAAGTGAAGCAGTGGTGAAGAGGGTCAAAGAACTGGAATAGCACTTTCATCATGTCTTCTTCAATGTTGGTGTTGACTAGGCTGAGCAGTCTACCATGTCTTTCACTGAAGGATGAATTTTCCGGAATTCTTGAAGCGATCTCCTTAAGTTGAGGAGAGATTCTCACAAGGTTGACTTGAATGGTGTTTCTGCGAGGAATTTCCATGTCCTACAAAACAAGAACAAAGATGAAGATCCAAAACCCTTGAAATGGTTAGTGAATGCATATGATGTTTTATGATGTTTATGATGTATGCACAAAACATATGTACAAGCAAATCACACCAAACCCTAGTTTCAGGCTTGCATGGGGGTTCATAGGTAAGTACCCTCTTGAGTGTAGTTGGCTTAAAAACTTGTCCTATAAATAGTAACCGGGTTCTAAGGAACTCAATATCACGGGATTATTTTCAACGTTCATTGTTTTGGTTTAGCCACTTAACTAACTACCAAAATATTCCAAGAAAACAACCCTCAATGAGTGTAGTATCGAGTATCTACCAACTTCGGACTGCACCAAAGCCGGTCATCTCACTACCCCTAATAAAAGGCCAAGATGGTCAAGTAAGGTTCTAGGTCATTAGTGCTTAGTGACATAACTCAGCGGCCCCGTACTCTCCTTGATTGAACTCAAGAGTTACCGGTACTCACAAATATGTCGCACTAATATAGCTATTGCTTAGACCGTGTCGGTATACCCCGCACAGTTTCCACAACGTATTGCTATCTATAAATGTTTCCCAAAATCCGGGTGGAGGATTGTAAACCCAAACAATAGAGCCAAAGTATAAAGCAAGCAAATCAAACAATTAGTCATGCAAAGGGGGTGATCTAAGCCCTAAGGTTACTCCACTTAAAAAGTGATCCCCAGCAGAGTCGCCAGTTCTGTGATACGGTGGGAGAACTGACTAGGGTTTTGCGTTTGTATTCGCAAATGTTTCGGTTGAGCAAGAGTCGCCACCGACTTTTTATTTTATCCTAAGGAAAGGTTTAAAAAGCACAGCAAAAACCTTTGAGATTTTTTTTTGGGTTCGGGGAGTAGATTATAGAAAGGGAAGGTATTAGCACCCTTTCTATCCATGGTTATCCATGGGCTCTTAGGTACTTGCTTAAATCAACTTTCCTTGGTTTTCAAATTGTTTGAAATGGTGCTTTGTGTGTGGTTTTGAAAAGGTTTTGAAAAAGATGCCTTGTATAGGCTACCCTTGTAACAATTCTTTACTCGAATGTTTTACAAAAGGTGTTTGTCTTTTTGAAAAGATGTTTCAAGGTTTTTTTGAAAGTTTGTTTTTGAAAGTGTTTGTGAAGTGGGTTTTGAAATAAGGCAAGTGTTTTCTTGGAAAGTTGACAAGTACTTAAGAGTTTATCTACCCTAAAGTTTTCTCAAAGATTTTTGTTATGTTTTAAACCTTTTGACAATTTTGTTCCACCATTGCATTTGGTGGACAATCTTGTCTTAGGAGGTGAAAGGGACGGGCGTGGGTCATCGTTTAGACCATAGTTGCAATAGTGTTAAATGTCTTTGGGCAATTTTCTTTAAAAGGGACTTGATCATTCATTTAAGCAACATTTTGAGGGACTATGACCATTTGATTGTTTATTTTACCCAAAGAAGTTCAACATGCAATATGGCCCAATTATTTGAAGGCAACAAAGTGAAATACCCTAGGGGTGCAAGTGTGAAATGTGTTGTCCATTTTTCATGCTCATTTATCTTGTATTAGGTCCAACTATTTTGTTCATTTTTATTCGCATACAAAACCCTAATTCTAGCATAGTATGTTTGGAAAGCGATAAAGTGCGAAATTTAAATTCCTACGCTATTACAACACAATAATATGGGGAGGGGGTACAATGTTTCAAATGGGGATATTTAGACAACAAATTAAACCTAAACTATTACATCATTTTCTATGAATATTTACAAGATAAATAAATGTATAATTTAAATGGTAAATAAAACAAATATGCAAGAATGCAAAAGGAATTTTTATGTGTATGAAAAAAGTATTATTTATGTAAAACAAGAAAAGAAAATAAAAAAGTATTATTTTTGAGGTATTTTCAAATTTAGGGTAAAACCCTAATTTTTAGATCAAAGGGGATATTAATGAATTAATTCAAATAATATTTATGATTTACATACACAAACAATAAAATAAAGTATATTTGAAAAAAAATGCATTTTTATATTAATACTAATTATAAAAATACAAGGGTATATATTTTGTAATTATCCTAAATATATTAATAAATATATGTATATATATATATTATTTTAAACATGTATTATATATATATATATATATATATAAATAATAATAATTTTTAATATTAACAAAAAAAGCATTTTTTATATAAAATATTTACAGGGGGTATAATAAAATGAAAAATGAAAATAAAAGTATTTCTACCTATTTCTCAATATTTTAATAAAATGTGTATATTTATTTATCTAAGTATTAATCAAAAGAAAATCATATAAATACCTAATAAAAAAAATGGTGAGAAAAATATTTTTATATTTTTTATGTCATGAGAAAAAATAAACAAAGTCAATCAAAAAAGAAAAAAGTCAAAAAGTTAAATAAATAAGCAAAAGGGCCTTGGGGGTGCAAAAGCAAAAAAGGTGGTGTGAAAAGTAACTCAGAAGCAAGCCCAGCCCAAAATCACATTTCTTCAACCTTTGAACAAAAATTGTTCAGAAAACGCGCGCCAAGAGCTCCATTTGAATATCCTGATTCCTTGATTTTTTGAACAAACTTCCAACACAAAAGATGTTAAGCATGAAATCACGATTCTAACCATATGCATAACTTGATCTAACTCTCTAAGATGAGGGAGAATTTCTCCTCCCCCAAATCCTAACCTAGTTTTTTTGCCATTTTCAAACTCCAAATTCTCACAACTCAAGCAAAAGAAATGAAAAGTAAAGACATGGACATGTTCAGTGGCATGAGTAGAACCTTGTTTATTCACAAACTTAAGGCTAATGATGCATAATAAGAGAGATACGAATTCAAAAACTACCTGTTCAGTTGAAGTTCTATCTGGAGATGTAAGAACTTTCAGTGCAAGGTGATGCTTGGAAAAGCTTCCTTGAGGTCCAGGGATGCTATTCCAATGTTTACTTTGCCTTGAAAGCTTCTGAATCGAGCTAGAGAACTCCACCTGCAAATCAGAAATGTGAAAATGGTGGAAGTGGTTAGAGTGATTACAGGTCGTGCCTTTGCTTTTGGTTAGCTTGCATAGATGATATGGAAGGTATGTGAACTGGTTTTGGCAAGAATGCTTGAGAGGAATAGAAGTTGGCACTCAAACTGCAGAGGCAACTCTGTTTTTGCAGTTTGATGGTGTTTTTTGGTTTGATGATGTTTTGGAGGCAAATGGCTCGTGCAATAGCTTGGTTATGATGTGTGTGTTGTGTTTGATAACTTTGTTCTTGTGTATCTAAGCTGAGATGGAAGTTGTCCTTAGTTATGCAATGTTTCTTAACCTTTAAGCAACAAAATGCAAGTTGGTGTTTTAGGTCAGTAGGGGACCTCTAATCCTGCTGCAAAGCTTCTCTTGATCAGAGTAATTTGTTCATAATCTTGTGCCAAAGAGATTTGGTTTGTACTTGCTTGATTTATCAATTGGACATAAAGTGAACTTTTGCAAAAATGGATAGTTTACTTTATCTAAAAATGGATTAAACCTTCATGTAATGTTAGAACACAAAGAACATGGTCTTGGCACAAAGAGTATGCATTAAATTTATGAGTGTAACTTGGTTTAAGGACCTGTAATCAAGGGCATGCTGGTTTTGAGAAGTTGCATAATCTTATGAACATGAAAAATGGTCAATTCAAAAGTGAGTTTTTGCTATATTGTGAAATTCGATTCTCCCTAACCATGAGGTTGTTTGAGAATTTCTTGGACATTTTGGAAAGCTTGGAATGTGTAATACAATCCATCTTTGAAATGAAATTTGAAATTCCAAGTGGAAGTATATGGAAAATGGCCTTGAAGTGGGGTAGAAAAACTTGTCAAAATAGGTCAAAAATTCACTAAGTTAAGAATGGTTTAATGCCCTTATTCACAAATTTGTAACTTGAGATGCAAGCTTCAAATGAGAAAACTTTGTGAATCAAAGTTGTAGATTATGCAACAAGCTACAACTTTCATGATTGGACTTTTGTTTGAATCCAAATGGATCATGGTGAAAAAGTGGGGCAAAGTTGGGAAAAAATTAGGGTTTTCCATAACTTAGAAAAATTCTAAGTTATGAAAAATTCCATTTTAAACCCTAATTTGCATTTCTTGGTTTCTTGGTGAACAAGTTTCATGATTTGGCATGTTTTGATGAAAAATGAATCTTGACTCTTGATTTTGACCAAAAAGTCAAAGTTTGACTTTTCAGTGTACAGTCAAAATTGATCAATTGACTGGGAAATTCAACTGTCAATCTTGTGTACTTGGGATCTTTTGAGTTTGTTGAGCATGTCAAGATAATTCCATGGGGTCCTTGAGTCCATGTATAAGCTTGGCTTGCCATTGGCTAGGTCAAACAGTCAAAAATTGCCTTTGTGCAGTCAAAACCCTAAAAATGACCATTTTGCCCTTTTGGTGATCTGATCAAATTTCTTGGGGAATTGTGATTCAAACTTGATCAAATGGTCCATATGAGTTCATAATGTTGATGTGGGTCAAATTTCATGAGGTTTGACTGTCAATTGGCCACAGTTGACTTTTCCCCCAATACAGTTGATTTCTAGGTCAACTGTCCAATTGACTGGGCAAAACTTGGAATCAAGACTTGAAACTTGATATGGGTAAACTTGGGAGTCCAATATGAAGCATGAAAGTCATCTTAGGCCTTTTAGGTCAAAACATCTTTGTGCAAACACAAACCCTAATTTGAGTCAACAGTGCAAGGAGAGGTCTTGAGCAGATGAAACCCTAACTGGATCTTGAGCTTCAAGGGCTTTGTGGTGAGAAATCAATGAGAAATGGGAGGGAAAATTTTAGGGTACAACAATGTCAAAGGGGGAGAAGGATGTTATACTTTATGCTTGTGTATTTCCTTGTCTTAAACTTTTAAGGTACAAAGAATCCTTCAAGATGAGCAAATCCAAATGATTTTGATGCTTCTCATACAAAGGGGGAGTTATGCATCTTAGGGGGAGAAGCTCTTTCCGGAAATTACAACGCATCAAGCAAGATCGTTTGTCATCATTAAAAAGGGGGAGAATGTAAAATCAAGCTTCTCAAATGCAATTTTGTTTTGATGAAGACAAACGATGAGTGACAAAGAAGGCAAAGATTATTGATCAAGCTAAAAGCATCTATCGATAAAGTCTTCAGTTCAAGCACTTAGCAAATTTCAAGGTATAATTATAATACTTACTTTGAACTTAAGACATAGATGCTCAATGGTCAAAGGAAATATTTTATATTATCCAAATCTTTACTCAAGTTTTTCTAAGCTAAAAATCATTTTTTTTACTTGAGTGTAATCGATTTGCATATTAGTGCAATTGATTGCATGCTTCAATTTTTCAAATCTTTTGCTGTTGTTTCTAAGTGTAATCGATTTGCATGTTTATGCAATCGATTACACTCAATCAATTTTTGCTACTGACTTCACATGCAATCAATTTACACTCTTGTGCAATCGATTGCACACTCAAAATATTTGAAATTCTAGCTGTTGAAACCCCATGCAATCGGTTTACACAAAGGGTGCAATCGATTGCATGCTTCACGATTTTGAAAAACAGCAGCTTTGCACATGCCTGTTCATAACACCATTTCATGGAAACCTTTCACTCAATCTTGGAAATTGTTCATGATTCTTCTCCAGAACTTTATGCTGTTTCAAAAAGGTGCTATGAACATATAAATACTAATTTTCAAAATCATTTCAACACCTCTTCCAATTATATTTTCTGAATTTTCAAAAAACAAACTCAAGTTGTTATACATTTTCATACACAAGTTTTCTGCACACTTTCACATATTGTTAACCAGAAAACTTTGAGCATTATATATCTTGAGTCATTGTATACTATTATCATTGGAATAGAAGATTAATTCATTGATTAAATCACTCAAAGTGATCATTGCTACTCAAAATCACTCAAATCAAATATTGTTATATACTTGCTTATTTTTCAGGATTGTTGAAAATAAGTTTAAGTGGTTTTATAAATCTTGTTTTTCCAGGATTGTTTGATACAAGTGAAGTCACTTTGAGAGGATTCTTCTCATTGTTGACACAGTGAAAATCCAAGAGGATTGTTCTTGGTCCAAGAGGATTGTTCTTGGTTTTGGGTAGTTCTTGTTTAAGTTTTCCATAATAAGGAAATCTCTTTCATGTTGAAAGAGGACTGGAGTACTCTCGAACTGTGAGGGGAACCATGATATATCGCTTGTGTCTCTTTATTTTTCTGCACTTTACGCTTTCATAAACTCACCATAATCCAGAAAAATAATATCCATCATCACTAAAACCAGAATTTTTTAAAGTACCTAATTCACCCCCCCCCCCTCTTAGGCGCAATCTTATACTTAGAGTATCTTTCAGTTTATTATCTTTGAACTCCGCAGACATGCGTGCCTCACTTTTTTCTTTTCTCTATGTCAAAATATCTTATACTTGACTATTTTTTTTAAACGAAGAAATTGATTATCCAATGTGTCTTCTGAATGCTTTCCAACTGACTAAGTCAACAAAGTTTACCTAAAAAAATAAGGATATAACATTTTGCATCCACATGCATATTCATGCATAGCATTTTCCAAAAAACATAAATCGCATTCCATCTCTCATGTCTATAAATCAAACTGACTACCCCGCATGCGCTTAAAACTGGAAGAATATCTCAAAGAGCTTTAGAAGAGCTTCAACAAGGTTAGGATCAATTGACCGCATAAGTCAACCAGCTGAAGAGTCATATGGGCCTGGTCCTAGGTATCTTGCAAGATTTGTTGAAGAATGAGAGCAATACCACACCATTTGCTGCATCAAATTTGGTTGCCTCTTTACAGTCGCATGGTGTTGCCATGGGCCAAAGACAATCACATGTGGAGAGCTTTCTAATGCAGGGGTCTCCTACTGAATGTTATCCTCGACCTCTACCTCTAAGGGCTCCTCGACGACAACCATTTCATGTCTCCCAACTGAAGTAGAGGGGTCTAAATCAACAGAAAGATCCACATTATCGCAAGTATACCTTATAGGATATTCAGCCTATCCCAATGTTGTATACTTAACTATTATCGTACTTAATTCAAAGTGGTGGTGTAGTGCCGAGAGATATGAATCCAGTGCCAGGGACTCCTAAGGATTTGTTTGACGATAATTCAAGATGTATTTTTCATGCTAATTCTGCATGGAATACAACTGATATTTGTTTTTTCTTTCACGTACAAACTTCAATAGCTAATTGATGATAAGATTTTGACTTTCAGACAGAACGACTCAAGCATAGACATCTTGTTTACAAGGTCAGATGATGGCAATATCAAGGGACCCCTAAAGACCATTAAAACCTCTACCTAACAAAATAGTGTTGAAACTTTAAGGATGAGCATTGGTAATGTCAAGGATCAAGTGGTCACTTCAGAAAAACTCAAATGAAAATTGGGATCCTCAAGCAGGAAAGAGACTCAAAATTCTAGTAAGGGGCAATCAGCCACAATGTTGGTGCACTATCCTCAGTCACCATTTTCAAGCCCCTATATCAGCAGCCTCTGTCTATTTCTCCTCAAGCTCAGAATTAGAATTGGTAGGGTCAAGCTAGACCCTGTAATAATCTAGAGAGAAATAATGCTCCTCTGGACCCAATTTCTATGACTTACACTCAACTTCTTCCATATCTGGTTCAAAGCTCCGCTGATGGTTCCCAAGTTTCTTAAGCCACCGTCGAAGCCTTTCCAATTTGGGTACGATCCCAATGTAAAATTTAGATATCATGATGGAACAGTAGGGAACTCAAATGAGGACTACAACGCCTACAAAGCCAATATCTAACAGTTAAAAGATGACAAAATCTTAGTCTTTAAAGAGGACCATTCAAAGATCAAATGTGGGTATCATACTGGAACGATGGGGCATTTTGTCAAAGATTGCAGAGTTTTTAGGTAAAAATGCAAAGATTAATTGGCAGCAAGTCACCAGTCCCTCATGAGGAAATTTTGAGTGCATAAACTTTGAATCAGAAGCCATGCAATAAGGATGGAAAGGGACATCTGAAACCCTTAAAGATCATATACCACAAGGAAAGAATCATACAACTTGTAAGTGGGGTATCACCATTCCCCTGTGAAAATGCTGAAGTAATGCCTTGGAGTTACAACATTGTCACCCATGCAAGTGGAAGCTCAGAAGAAACTGGGAGTAAGGTTGGAAAGACTGCCTTTTATGGAGAGTTTGTTGAAGAAGATTCAGAGGAATTTCGTATTGACTCCGAAGAGAATGATGGCCTCAACCATTGGATTGGAAAAAATTGACAGACAATGAATAAAGCACGAGAAATCTTCCTCAGCACTGGCAGATTATCAAATCTTTATCATTTTCATTGGTAGTTTTTTCTTGTTTGTTATGTGTTTATTTGCTTTTAAAATTGTTGATTTTAATGGTAATATTAATTAAATGAGCATGCATTTGTTTCGAATCAATCTATTTGTATTCACTCGGTTTTCCATTTTTATTGCAAAAAGAAAAAATATATAATTGTTTCTGACATTTTCTTTAAGAAAAGATTGCAAGAAGGATGATGAAAATGAAATAGCCATATTTGTTATTGGTATGCCTTCAAATAAAACTCTGTTGATAATGTACAGGCATTTCATCAAATTACCAAACACCGAAGATATAAGGAAGTTAATCCCTCGTCAACACTTTGAGCCTAGAAGTTAGAGTTTCTTCCTATACGAAAATGCCCTTTTTATCTGAACTAGGGGCAGGGTAGTTCTCAGGTAATTCGGTTATGCATTCTAGAGAATCATTCAAATGCCTAAACGGCTAAACCATATGATTTTCTTCACACACAACAAGAATTGTTGAATTAATAAAAAAACAAGCACGGTGGTTACTGAAATAACCGGCTGAATAATCAACTGATAATGAAATCAATGAAGCCGACATTAAATGTTTTTTATCCCACAAGAAGGGAAAGGTAAACATAGAGTAAACCTAAGAAGGGTGAAATCACGATCAAGCGACCGAGATATCAGGTAAGGGATTATGTTATACGAGGGGAAGGTATTAGCACTCCACACGCCCGTAGTGCTCTATGGTATCCACTCTTGTTGTCTATCTTATGGGTGTGTAAGAATCTATATCTAAGTTGTACAGGGAATGAAAGAAAAAGAAAAAGAAAATAATGTAGGGAAAATAAAAGTTGTGCTCGTTCCGGCCCTACCCCAATGCCTACGTATCCCTTTTAAGGAATCAGAGCAGCCGTAGTTAGGCTTCAAATGTTTTTGTTGGTTTATATTTTTTAATGAACAATATTAACTTCTCCTTCTGCCGCAGCTCGACCTTTGGAGACTTACGCGTCAACACAGAAGTGAATTAACATGTCCTTTTGAAAAGTTTGAAAGAAAGGGGCCCGAAGGCGTAAAAAGTTTGTATTGGTTGATATATTTTACCTTAAAAAAGGATTTGAAAATTGTTAGATGTTTTATACATTTGCCAAGAAAAATATTTTAGTCTTAATGCAAGGATGCAAAAGAAAGAAAAACATATAAGGGAGACTAACCTAGATCTACCCTAATGTTATCATTCAATGATTGACCCTAAGGTCGAGGATGAAAGGGAAATCTCTACCCTATGTTAGCATGCATGGATACCTATCATAACGTCTAGCTCGGAGACTACTCTAGTTGAGTTGTCCTAAGGCAAACATGGTATAGAAAACAAACAAGCAAACAAGTGCTTAGGCAAAAGCACACAAATATGAGTAACATATACTGACTCAAAGGGATGGGGGAAACAAGAGAAATGCTTTAGCTAAGGGGAGCGTATCACCTGAAGCAAATAAGCGGTAGATGGATGAAATAAAAAAAAGTGACGTCCAAAGCGACTGAACACCTAACCAAGATATAGAAGATCTAGGTAAGAGACAAAATACAATATGAACGATCACGGAGTGTCAACATAGGCCAATGCAAACTCCTGAAAAGGCGAGAGGGTTTGATTAGAAAACCCTTCCCCACTTGATGGGCTCGATACACAAGATCTGCACGACTCCGAAGCATCGACGTACAACGTGAGCTAAGGATGACATGAACTATAATATGTCGGGGTCGATTACAAACCCTCCCTGCTTGCCTCCTTTTGAGGACTTATCATCTGTAATATAATGCAGACACAAATGTAAACACACGTGCAAAATACCTACTTCAAAGGTAGGATTTTAAACAAACACAATTAGCATACAGAAAGTGGTGCCCACTACAGGACTTTAAACAGCGACTTCGAGTGCACGCTCTTTATTTCCTGCTTCCTACTTCACATGATTTCTAGAAAGAAATAAATTTCCCTACTGTACATGATCTCTAGAAAGCGGTAAATGCTGAAATGAGATAAACAAGGGAAAATACCAAACGAATATCAATCCGTAGCAAAGCATATCAAAAATAGAGAAACCCAGAAAACTTCGAGTAAGCTTCACCAAGCAAAGAAAAAGAGTTAGAAATCAAATGCTTGAGATAAGTTTTAAAGCATCATCAATGTGAAAATAAATCACAATCGAAATCTCAAGCATATTCGCGTATCGCACAATAAACCTGCATAAGATTCAAATCTCAACAAGAAAAGGTGAATTGCAAATCTCAAGTAATCGGATAATCCCGATTCAATCCCTAAAATAAACTAAATAAAAATCTAACAAATTTTTATATTTGACTTTATTATTTTTATCATGTAAAAAAAGGTTCAAACAAATCTAAATAAATCACAAAATTATTCAAAATAAAATATTAAAAGAGTAAACTCAGGGGGTGTTATGCTAAAGTCAGGGGCGCATATGGAGTAAGGGCGTTAGGCCCATGCTGCAAGTCCAAAGCTTAATTTTTGTTTGTTAAAAGTTCCAGGCTTCAAAACAAAAATGCATTTGTAGGCCTAGGCAAGGTAGCGGTCCAGCTGCACCTTTTTGTCATGTTATCCTCAGGCCAAAAAGAAGAACCTGCGGGCTTAAAAGAGTGGATTCGGTCCAACAACAACCTCCATTATCCAGATCCATCATCCCATTCAATTCTTTGTTTCAGCATATATAAAAAAAACAAATAACAGTAAAAAAAATTAAACACAAAAATAAAAAGGGATTAGGGTTAACATTATGAGCGACAACTGAGATTTCACGAAGAATCCGCTTCCTCTTCTTTGCAACGCGAACCAACGGTGCCAAAAATGTCTTTGATCAAACTCTGACTCAATAACTCGGCTCCGTCATTCCTCTTCTCCGATTGAATTGTGTCTGTCTTAGATCATGTAATCCACAAATCCTCTTCTCTTCCTCAACCGTTCTTGTTCTCACCTTCAATCTAGCATTGATTTCTCATGAATATGGAATGTCTGGATTGAAGAAGAAATTTCAAGAACCCTAAATCTAAAGCATTCATGGATCCCTGAACGAAATTCTTGAACCTCCGACGTGAGGGCGTAACCTACGACCACAACTGAAAAGGTATTCTTCTCCTCTTTTAGTTCATTCTTCCGTGATTTCTTCTTCTGATATATGTTATTGATGATGTGAACATTGTTTGAGGATGCAGAGAAGTGATGGTTGAAGGTCTAATGTACGAAGATAGTGATAAAGCAGTGGTGTTGTGATTATTGTTCTTCATGATGAAGCGTTAAAGATGATAATGTGCGATTTTTTGAAGATTGAAGGTTAGTGGTTGATAGAGATGGATAGTGAGAGAAAGATTTGAAAAAGCATAGGAATTCAGAGAGAGAATGAAGTTCAAAGGTGAAGATTATGCCAATAAGAATGAGAGAGGTTTTGTGATTTTTCTATGATCTTGGATAATAATCGTCCCCCCCCCCCCTGAAATCTGTGAGAAACTTATTATATAAATAGTTAAGAGTTTATTGCAAATGAAGAGATCTGAAACAATGAATCTTGAAGTCTGTTATGGATGGATGGTAGAGATGAACTCGGTTAAAAGGTTAGTTACAATTCTGTTATTGAAGTTTGGATTCTATTTTCGATTTCTGTTAGAAATTCACTTGAAAACTAAATGTTAGATATTGGTGAACAGTGAATATAGGAATCAGACAGTAACTATTTTTGGTTATTTAGAAATTTCCTCCCTTTATACTTTCATGATTTCTCACTACTGACTTCATTTCCTCATAGGTTTTTTTTCTTGATTTTAATGATGCAGGATACAGGTTTGTATTGGAGACGTTTTACGAGATATATAACCAAGTTACTGGGGAATATAAAAAGAGTGGGGGAGACAACCCTTACGGAACTTGACCTTACACTAAGTAATGCTACATACAGACTGAATATCAGGTGTTGTACCCCAAAATTTTCCCTCTCATTTTACTCAACACATACTCCTAGAGATCCTCAATTTGCTCAAGTTTGCCCAAGAGTTGACCAGACAAATCCTCTTCCTACGACAACGAGCCTCAAATTAGGGTTTCCATTTTCATCAAGATAGGTGGACTCCAAAGACCTCATATGCTCTCCTTGGTCCTAATATGTTCTCAATACCTTACATGTCAAGTTTCATGCCTTGCACAAGAAGTTTGCTCAGTCAACTGCTCAGATGCTTGAGAATCGATTGTATTAGGTCAAAAGTCAACTGTGACCCGCATACAGTAAAACTTCAATATTTTTGGTCAACATCAAAATTTTGAAGTGAATTTCATCATTTGATCAAGGGTTAATCATGATTCCCCAAGGAATGCTCCAAATTCATCAAAACCCAAAAGTTGCTAAATTAGGGTTTCTTAGTAAAAGTCAACCAAACTTTGTCCAAGCATAACTTCCACATGCTTCATCAGAAATTTTCCATCCAAAACTCATTTTTAAGAGGATGCAATTACCTACAACTCATCTTCTGCCCACAAGTTCAAAATATGCACCCACAAAAATATATGAATTTCTACATTATGGGTCCTTTTGAAAAGTCAACAAAAATACCTTTTGGGTCAAAGCTTCTTACATGAACATGGAAGACTCAATTAATATGAGACCAAAAAGGTTACTTAGGGGACATCCTAAGCTTTCTAAAAAGTCAAAGAACACCTCTCTATGGTTAAAATTGAAGGATATATTCCTTGTCAAAGTTGACCTTTTTTGCAAAATTGCCAAAAGTCAAATGTGCTCAAAAATGCATTTTTTGCCAAATGGGCCTAACTTTTTATGCTTGCACCTCACTTATAATATGGTCCACGACCCAATCACTTATCCACATGTTATTTGCTTCATTTTCCAATTTATTTTGATTTTTTATTAATTAAAAATTGAATTAAATCAAATAATTGGTGAATAATAGCAAAGATATGTTTTGATTTGATTTTTGGACAGGTTGGCAATAAAAATATGCTGAGATATCAAGACCAAAACGAATCAAGCATAATTGGTACAAGAAAGGGATGATTTGGCTCAAAATAGAAAGTTTACATGTAGCATGGAAATCAAATCAAGTCTCTCATAATTGCAAAGATTCAATCCAATTTTATAACCCTAATTCATTCTTAGATATATATTGGACATGTATAAGGCATGAGAAAGAGGTTTTGCAGTCGTAGAGGAGAAAGAATAAACTCAAAAAAGTGGACAAAAAGTGTGACTCAGTTTTCACTCCACAGGGCCTTTCAGAATAATTTAAAGCCAACAATCGTATCCTGGAGCATCCCTGAAGCCAACTGGATCATTTCCATGTCTTATCTCGCCCAGAAACGCATGCAATCACTCCCACGGTTTGCTTATTTTTTCCAAATCGATTATTGAATTTCCTGCATCATTAGCATATTTAAGTGATATATTTGTGATCATGGATATGTTTGCAACCTGACTGGATGATTTAATTGTGTTTTTGACGCATATACGTGCCTTTGCCATTATTAGGGTTTTCGTGTGCGTTTTAGGGGTTTGTCACACAGGTTAAATTGGGCCAAAAGAAGAACACCATGATGTTCACGAGATCAAGACGAATTGATCCACATAATTGGAAGTAATTTATCATGTGTCTTGTGCATTTTGGAAATTCACAGGGCTATAGCTACAAACACATGACTGTAGGTAAAAGGTATGCAACTAAGACGGTGGAGAAAGGTAGAAGAAGATTAGGTGTCAGCCAATCAGTGGACCATTTGAAATCTCGCGCGCGTTTCCCACTAACCCACTTGTTTTCTATATTATATTTTTCTTATAATATTTGTACAACTAACACATACAGCCCATTGGAAGAGCGTGCTAGTGGTAAGTGTGAGGACCTGGGTTCGATCTCAGGTCCAAGCATTTTCTTATTTTCTCAATTTCTATTCACAGATCTAGTGCATTAACCTTGCATGCGCCTTCCATACTCCTCAAGTCATCACCAATGGATCCCAGCGTCTCCAGATCTAACGCATAACAGTGGGGGATCTACGGTACACCCTCAAGTTAATGCCACAGGAAAGCATGCGCTGACTGGGCTTGAAGGACTATTGGGCTTGGAAATTTCAGGATCACACCCCCTATTCAGCATAACACAAGCCCTTTCTTAATTCATTTTTTTATTATTTCTTCTATTTCTTTTATTTTAATTAATTGGTTTAATTATTTTTCACTAAAAATAAATTACTTTTTTTTTATTAATCATAAAATCAACAAATCACAAAAAAGAGTTTTTTTTATATAAAATATTTATTTTAATGTAATTAGTAAGTTAGGTAAATTTAATTTCTTTTTCATAATTTAAAATAATTAGAAACTAGGTTCATTTAATTAAGATGTTTTTTTTTCTCAAATAAAAACCACAAAAATCCATAAAATCTTTTTTTTTACAAAATATTTTATTTTCTTGAATTATTTATTTTAGTTTAAATTAGATTAATTTCAATTTCTTTTTATAATTAAAAAATGATCAGAATTAGGGTTTTAATTGTACATAACCTAATTAAGTCTTTTCTAAAAAAAATAACTTAAATATTTTTTCAATTAGATTTTTAGGGTTCTCAATTTTTCTCACATTTAATTTGCCGTGCGCATTTTAATTTGTTTTATTATTATTGTAACTATTTCGAGTTTGTAATAATTTTAATTAGGGTTTTAAGCTTCCGCATTTTTATTCTCCGTCAAGATAATTATGTAACTATCAAAGCCTTGTAATAGCTAGGTTTATTTTTCGCACTTTAAATTCCTGCAAATATTTAACTGTCTAGATGTATGCTAATAGGATTGTATGGGAAGATTACTTGAAATTAAAACGGTAGATCACCTAATGTACGAAGATTAAATAACTGAAACAATTCATATGCACATATTCACTCCTAGGGTTTACCTCACTTCGGTTGCCTTCGGTAAAACAATCATTAAGCATAGGGGATTTTAGTGGTTGCCCTCCAGTCTAAAAGATCAAAGTGTCCCATTCAAATGTTGCCTCGAAAATGTTGCCTCGGAAATGTTGCCCCGAAAAGATCTTAAGACTCTAGGGTTACTACTAAAGTTTTCTAACTATTACTTTAGTGACTGTACTTGTCCCTTTCGAATGTCCCTTACAAACTCCAATGATGGGGCCACCTACTCCTTAATAGTAGGATAGTGTTGTCTAAAGGAAACGAGAACGAACAATCTTTTTTCGAGTAGGTAGAATCTTAAGAACTTGCTCAACAAAACTTTTCACACAAACACCTTTCAAAACTAATTTTCAAAACAAACTTCGTCACACCCTTGAGGACTGATACAAGGGTTATCACAAAGTAAAACTTTTCAAAACAAGCACACATAAACAATTTTAAAAGATGAGCAAGTACCTAAGAGCCCATGGAAAACCATGGATAGAAAGGGTGCTAACACCTTCCCTTTCTATAATCTACCCCCTGTACTCAGAATATCTCGAAAAAAAGGTTTTTTCTGTTCTTTTTCCTTTTCCATGATTGGATAAAATAAAATTTGGTGGCGACTCTTGCTTACCGCAACATTTTGCGAACAAAAACGCCAAACGCAAACCAGTAAAAACAGTCGGTTCTGCCACCGTATCACAGAACTGGCGACTCTGCTAGGGAACAAATAAGTGGGGTATACCTTAGGATCTAGGTCATGTTACAAAATTGCTTTCTTGTTTGGTTGCTTTATTCTTAAAGGGTTTTGTTTGGGGTTACTATAGATCCTACACCCGGATCTGGGGCACTTTTTAGGTAAACAACAATAGATCGTGGAGACTGTACGACATAGACCGATATGGTTTAAGCGATTGCTGTATTGGTGTGGCACTTTGGTTGGTACCAGTATCCTTGGTGGGGAAACGAGGAGAATACAGGGCCGCCGCATGGTGTCGTGAAGCACTAACGGACCTTAGAACCTTAGTTGAACAAACTTGGCCATTAGAAAGTAGTGAGATAGCCGGCCTCGGTGTAGAGCCGAGGATTGGTTGATACTCGATGCTACACTCATTGAGATCAGACTTTCGGGATATTTCGGCCGCAAGAAAAGATTGCTTGAGCTGAGACAATGCCCGATAAAGGATGGTCAGTGATATTGAGATCCTCTAGAACTCGATTACTTTTTAAGACAAGTTTGAAACCAACTAAACTTCAAGAGGGTATGAACTTTAATCTCATGCAAGCCTTAAATCTAAGAACTTTGTGTGATTTGACTGTGTTTGCTATACCTGTGTTTTATCATGACATCATGCATCATAACATGGCATCCATTCTTATTGCACTAACCATTTCAAAGACCAAGGGAATTTATCTTTGTTCTGTTTTGCAGATCATGGCTTTCGTTCGTAGAAACACTATCCGAATCAGGTTTGTGAAGATACCTTTCCAACTCAAAGAACTAGCATCAAGGGTTTCTAAAACTTCTGCGTTCACTAAGAGACATGGTCGACTTCTCAACCCGGTTACTTCAAACTTTGATGAAAAGATGATGAGCGTACTCTTTTAGTTCTTTGATCCTAAGTACCACTATTTCACCTTTCCAGACTATCAGTTGGTACCTACCTTGGAAGAATTCTATCAGCTGTTGGATATACCCATTCTTGAACAGTTTCCCTTCACAGGTCTAGAAGAAGTTCCTAAGCCATAAGTCATTGCCTCAGCTCTGCATCTGAAACGGGCCGACGTGGTATCCAATTGGGAAACAAGAAGCGGAGTCAAGGGTTTTCTAGCTAAGTTTCTGATAGACAAGGCCCAGCTGTTTTAGGATGATATGGATTTTAAGGCTTTTGAGGAGGTCTTGGCTCTTATAATCTATGGCTTAGTCCTATTCCCTAATCTAGACTCATTCGTAGATGTGAATGCTATCAAGATTTTCCTCTCTCGCAACCCTGTGCCTACCTTGCTCGGAGATATTTTGCACACTCTCCATACTCGTACCATGAAGAGAAGAGGGATTCTTATGTGCTGCATGCCATTGCTGTCGAGGTGGTTTATTTATCACCTCCCCAAGTCTGTACTGAAGAATGAAGAAGGTTTGGGTTGGTCGCAAAGGATAATGTCACTCGCTCATACGGATATTCTTTGGTGTTCTCGAGCTATGGAAAACACAGCTATTATTGACCGCTATGGGGAGTACCCTAATGTCCCGCTGCTTGGTATCAGAGGAGGTATAACCTACAATCCTTGTTTAGCTCTGCGACAATTTGGTTACGCTCGAAGGGATGGTCCCCATGAGTTACTTATTGAGGGCATTGTATTCAACTATGAGGATGACGCTCACGAGTATCGCTGGAGGTTCATACGAGCTTGGGGCATGGTAAACAGATCTGGCGTCAAGGATTTGGGGCCAAAAACTTCCATTCCTATGGAACCTTACCTCCAATGGGTACGAGCTCATGCCCAAAAGCTTATGATGCCCTATGTGGCCGTTTTACCAGTGATTGTGGAACCCACTACTGAAGAAGGTATTCCTTACACGGTTCTCTATACTTATATACCCACTGATCTTGGGGAATTACAGAGGTCTTGGATTCAGTTGATGAAGGAGTGGGATACTTACAGGGATCAGTTCCATGCTCAGGAGAGGAAGGTTTTAGAGCTCACAAAACAACTGCATGAAGAAAGAGGACTCAATGACTATCTCGACACAAAGAGGAAGCATCCATGGGAACTTTGATATCTTTTGTAGTTTTAGATTTGTTTTTTATTGTAACGCCTAAAAGGCATTTGAACTTTGAATTCAGCTAATAAAATCTTTTTTTATTTTGGTTTGCAAATTTAAATTTCCCGAAGTCTTTGAAATCATTGCATACGGAGGTACCATTAGAAGCTTCTCATCTTCTTCGCTATTTATTTTAGCAGAAATGTCTTCCGAGCAAACCATCAAGGACCTTCAAGAACAGAACGCCCAGTTCCAATAAATGTTCATAAGTCTGGCAAAAGGGCAGGAGGATCTGAAATCCCTTATCCTGAAAGAGAAGAAGAAAAAGAAGAAGGCTGCTGGTATTCTGAATATGGGCAGAAGGTTTGGAGAGCAGTTGAAGCGACAAGTCGATCTGACCTCTTCATCCAAGGAAGGGGATAATCAGGAAGAAGAGAAGGATCCCAGTCCTGCAGTTTCTGACAATGATACCAATTACAATGATGAGCAATATCCTCCTACTAAGGATAGATACAAGCTGTTGGAAGATTGTTTGAGTGCCATGGAAGTTCAGAGGATACCTGGACTGGATTTCGAAGAACTGGGATTGGTATCGGGAGTGGTTATCCCGCAAAAGTTCAAAGCTCCAGTTTTTGCTAAGTATGATGGGGTGTCTTGCCCAAAAATCCATCTTCGTTCTTATGTCAGAAAGATCCAACCCCACACCGCTGATAGAAATTTGTGGGTCAATTTCTTTTAAGACAGTCTGTCAGGGACTCAGCTTGAATGGTTCTACAAGCTGGAGGGAGCCAATGTCCTAAATTAGGAAGATCTTGTTGCTGCTTTCTACAAGTAGTATCAATATAATGCCGATCTTGCTCCTACTCGTACTCAACTCCAGAGTATGTCCATGGGTGCAAGTGAAAGCTTTAAGGACTATGCGTAGAAATGGAGAGACTTGGCTGGAAGAGTTCAACCCCTGCTGTCTGATAGGGAGTTGGTTGATATGTTTCTGGGGACGCTATCTGGTCCATTTTTCAATCATTTGATCGGCAACTCGTTAGCTGGTTTCACCGAGCTGATTCTAACTGGAGAAAGAGTGGAAGTTGGGTTCCAGAGCGGCAAGATATAGAAGGATGCCTCTTCGAGTTCGGTAAAGAAGCCTTTTGCTGGTAAGAAGGAAGCCAATGCCATTTATAGCCCTAGGGGCCAAAACAGGGCTGAACATCGTCAGACAGTAAGTGTCGTGATGATACCTAGACTTGCAGTTGATCCACAATGCAACAATCAACAAAGGGTGGAAAGACTATAACGGAATTTTATCCGCATCAACATGACTTTGGCTGAAGTGCTACCTCACCTGCTGAGATCCAACTTGGCAACCTTGAAAGAGGCTCCCAAGAATCCAAATACTACATCTCCCCGATATAATCCGAATGCCCGGTGCGCCTATCATTCTGAGAGTCCTGGCCATGATACAAATGACTTTTGGGCTATGAGGAACAAAGTACAAGACTTGATTGAAGCCAAGGAAATAGAATTAGGTGTTCAACGCCTGATAGATAGCAAAGAAATTTTGTTTGAGAAAACTTTGGTTCCCATTGTTCCATCTGAAGACATTTCCATTATAACCATTTCCGCCAATCCTTCCAAGATTTCCTCGAGAAGACCTGTTAGGATTACATCTGCTCCAAGAATTGCTCCGTTGATAATCATTGTTCCTAGTCCTATCTCGTATGCCTCAGACAAAGCTGTCCCCTGGCATTATGGTTCCGATGTATACTATCATGGCATCAAACAAGATTTGAAAGATGATGAGGCTGATCCTGATATTGGTAACATTGTCGGAACCAGCAAAATCACCCGAAGTGGAAGGCTCTTCTCTCCCGAGATTTCCCCTAAGACTGCCAACAAACCTATTGTCATTCCATCTGCTATTCCTGCTAGTACATCAACTACAATTCCTATTCTTACTCCAGTTATTACCCTTCTCGGTGAATCGTCTGATACCCGCGGCAAAGAAATTATAGGTGAGCCTGCCCGGACGGAGGCACCTAGGAAAATTGTTTTGGAAGCCTCTAAGCAAGAAATGGAGGAAATACTGAAAATCATTAAGAAGAGCGAGTACAATATGGTCGAGCAGCTGGTGCAGACCCCCTCAAAGATATCTATGTTGTCTCTACTATTGTGTTCCGAAACCTATGTGAAGGCTTTGATTGCATTCCTCAAGACTGTGCATGTGGTGCAGGAGACCTCAACTGATCAATTCAAAGATTGTGTGGCCAGCCTGACTGCTGATAATGGGCTGGGTTTTTCAGATGCGGATTTGACACCAAAGGGAAGGAAGCATAATGATGCTCTGCATGTCTCGATTGAATGCAGAGGCACCACTATGGCTCATGTGCTAGTAGATACTGGGTCTTCACTGAATGTTCTTCCGGTGAAGGCGTTGGACCCGTTGGATTGTGAGGGTTTAAATCTACAGCCTAGTAACATTGTGGTAAGGGCTTTTGACGGATCGAAGAGAATGGTGCACGGGGAGGTGGACATCCCTGTCAAAGTGAGTTCTCAGACTTTTGGGTCCACCTTCTATGTGATGGATATCAAGCTGTCATATTCTTGTGTGTTGGGTCGCCCTTGGATCCACGAGGCTGGGGTAGTTACTTCCATGCTACACCAAATGCTAAAGTATCCGGTGAAAGGAAAGATTGTCACAGTGTGGGGTGAAGAAGAGTATATGGTAAGCCACCTCAATTCCTTCTTCTACATAGAGATGGACAGGGAATTCATAAAAACTCTTTGTCAGAACTTCGAAGAGGTCCCTCAAATCGTGGCATCGACTGAAACTACTAGCAACAAACCTCCTCTGAAGATGGTTTCTCTCAAGGGCGCCAGGGTCGTGGTTGAAGAAGGTGGGTGTACCAATTGGGGTCAACTCCCTGATTTCACTCACAAAATTGACAAATTTGGTTTGGGTTTTACTACAGGGGCTCAAAGGGTTGTGCGACGCGCTCGGGCTGGAAGACCTCCCTTACACATCAGTAATCGGGGAATTAACGCCATTAAAGACATTGAGGAGGACTCAAACATCGACAGCTGGATCTACCTGACTACCAATGGTGGACCGAGTAACTAGACGGCCAGGGACTTTATACCTGTTTCTTTTATTCCGCAGTAATTGACCTACTTGTTTTGAGATTTGTAAAAAACAATTTAAAACTTTACGGCCCTGTGCCTTGACCGAGGCACATTGGCTTTGCTTGTGAGGGCTATTATTTGTCATTTCATATATCATTAATAAAGCATTGGATATTTTCTTGCATACAAATTTTGCGCTCTCTGTTTTTCTTTTCTGCTTTCAAAACAACTATTCTCTTACACTTACTCACGTATCATAATGTTGATCCATATCCACTCTGGATCCCATTGATAACAGCTCTGCTATTGCCAGTTATGACTTTAAAAAAACGATCAACCAAGCCGAGGACGAAGGTGAGGATGATTGTGAGGTGCCTAGAGAACTTGCTAGACTGATACAGCAATAAGAAAGGGCCATACAACCCCATGAAGAGCTGGTTGAGATAGTGAACTAGGGTACTGAGGAAGACAGAAAGGAGGTTAAAATAGGTGCATATATGGAGCTTAGCGTCAAATAAAGGTTGATACAGATGTTACACGACAATGTTGAGATCTTTGCTTGGTTCTATGAAGACATGCCTGGTTTGGACACTGATATTGTGGAACACCGCCTACCAACTAAAGAAGAATGTCCTCCAGTTAAACATAAGGTTCGTCATATGCACCCTGAAATGTCAGAGAAGATCAAGGCAGAGTTCATGAAACAGTTTGACGCAGGATTCTTAGCTGTCACTTCATATCCACAGTGGGTTGCCAATGTCGTCCTGGTACCTAAGAAGGACGGTAAGGTACGGATGTGCGTAGATTACAGAGATCTGAACAGGGCAATCCCCAAGGATGACTTCCCGCTTCCTCACATTGACGTTCTGGTCGACAACACCGTGCAACACAAAATCTTCTCCTTCATGGACGGTTTCTATGGCTACAACCAGATCAAGATGGCTCCTGAAGACATGGAGAAGACAACCTTCGTTACACAGTGGGGCATCTTCTACTACAAGGTGATGCCTTTTAGGTTGAAGAACGCTGAGGCGACCTATCAGTGCGCCATGGTCGCTTTGTTCCACGATATGATTCACCATGAGATCAAAGTTTATGTTGATGACATGATAGGCAGGTCTCAGACTGAGGAAGAGCACCTTGATCATCTCCAGAAATTGTTTGACAGGTTGAAGACATACAAGTTGAGGTTGAATAAGAACAAGTGCACCTTCGGGGTAAGGTCTGGTAAGCTTCTGGGTTTCATTGTCAGCGACAAAGGCATCCAAGTAGATCATGCAAAGGCAAAAACTATACAAGAAATGCCATCTCCCTATACAGAGAAAGAAGTTAGAGGTTTCTTGGGACGCCTGAATTATATTGCCAGGTTCATTTCACATCTGACTGTTACTCGTGAGCCAATCTTCAAGCTTCTGAAGAAAGATCAAGTGGTAAAGTGGAATGATGAATGCCAGACCGCTTTTGAAAGAATCAAAGAATACCTTCAAGAATCGCCAATTCTGATGCCTCCAGTTGAAGGAAGACCATTGATATTATACTTGACAGTGCTAGACAATTCAACGGGGTGTGTGCTGGGGCAGCATGACGAGTCTGGTCGAAAAGAGCACGCAATATACTACCTTAGCAAAAAATTTACCGACTGTGAGACACGATACTCATTGCTCGAGAAAACTTGTTGCGCTTTGGCATGGGCTGCTCACCGACTAAGAAAGTATATGCTGACTCACACTACCTTGTTGATATCAAAGATGGATTCGATCAAGTACATTTTCGAGAAGCCCGCTCTCTCCGGAAGGATAGCAAGGTGGAAAATGATCTTAACCGAGTATGGCATACAATATACAACCCAAAAAGCAATAAAGGGGAGTATATTGGCTGATCATTTAGCTCATCAGGCCGTGGATGATTACCAGTCCATGAATTTTGAGTTCCCAGATGAGAATATTATGTTGGTGACTGACTACAAAGAACCTGGACCGAATGAAGGACCCGAGGAGGGATCCTGATGGTCTATGTATTTTGATGGAGCCTCAAACGCACTAGGTAACAACATTGGCGCTGTAATCATATCTCCCGAGGGCTGTCATACTCCGTTCACTGCCCGATTATGTTTCAATTGCACCAACAACATGGCGGAGTATGAAGCGTGCATTATGGGTCTTCGAGCTGCTATTGACCTTAGGATCAAGTTCTTAAGTGTATTCAGGGATTCCGCTCTGGTAATAAGTCATATCAAAGGCGAGTAGGATACGAAGCACCCAAATCTCATTCCATACAAAGAGTATGTACTGACATTGCTCCCACACTTTGAGGAGGTAACCTTTGAACATTTCCCACGAGAGGAGAACCAGTTGGAGAACGCGCTAGCTACCATGTCTTCTATGTTCAAAGTTAGGTGGGACAATGAAGCTCCCCAAATCACCATTGAGAGGTTGGATGAACCATCACACTGTTGTGAGTTTGATACCGAGTATCTCGAAGGGGCATCTGTCAATGATAAGAAGTTTTTGAGAAGGTTCGCTGCAAAGTTCTTCCTCAGTAATGGAATCCTCTATAAACACAACCATGACTCCACACTACTACGGTGTGTAGACAAAAGTGAAGATGAGAGGATCATGACAGATCTACATGAAGGCACCTTCGGAACCTATTCCAGTGGACACACCATGGCTAAGAAGATCCTACAGGCAGGATATTACTGGTCCACTATGGAAGCCGATTGTTATCAGCACTCTCGAACTTGTCATAAGTGCCAAATCTACACTGATAAGGTGCATGTGCCTCCGGTCCCCTTAAACGTCTTGATGGCTCCTTGGCCCTTTGCAATGTGGGGCATCGACATGATCGGAGAAATCAGGCCCACCGCCTCTAATGGACATCGTTTCATCTTAGTAGCCATTGATTACTTCACGAAGTGGGTTGAGGCAGCTTCTTTTGCTACAGTAACCAAGAACGTCGTGGCGCGATTTATCCGACACAATCTGATCTATCGATATGCTGTGCCAGAGAGAATTATTACTGACGTATGACAATGGTATGAATCTCAACAACACAATGATCACTGAGCTCTGTAAACAGTTCAAGATACAGCATCATAACTCTTCTCCCTACCGGCCGAAGATAAATGGCGTTGTTGAAGCATCTAACAAGAACATCAAGAAGATTGTACAGAAGATGATGGTGACATATAAAGAATGGCACGAGATGTTACCGTTCGCTCTTCATGGTTACCGTACCTTAGCACGGACATCGACAGGGGAAACACCCTACTCTCTGGTGTATGGAATGGAGGCAGTCCTACCCGTCGAATTCCAGATACCCTATCTCAGGATTATGAAGGATACGGGTTTGAACAAAGACGACTGGATCCAAACCCGACTTGATCAACTGAATCTAATCGATGAAAAGAGACTTACTTCTATTTGCCATGGTCAGGCGTATCAAAAGTGAATGATCAAGCTTTTAACAAGAAAGTCATGCGTCAAGAATATCAAGTCGGGGATCTGGTGATCAAACGAATCATACTTCCGCAAGGTGATCCCAAGGGAAAATGGACTCCCACGTACGAAGGGCCATTTGTGGTTAAGAACATTTTCTCGGGAGCAGCTATGATTCTAACCACCATGGATGGTGACAACCTTCCTCACCCTGTCAATGCAGACATAGTGAAAAGATACTACGCATAATCAAAGACCCGCTAGGTCGACTGGCCTAGGCAAAAATAAGGGCTTCCGGATGAACCAAAAGGGTTCGGGCAAAAGTAAGGGATGAAAATGAAAAAATCTGTACACCCGAGAAGTCAAAAACCTGAAAGGGAGGATTGGGCAAAAAAGGATATTTCAGTGGATTGAAAACCTGAAAGGGCAATCCATACAAAAGTTAGGGATTGAAGCGTATCACTATGTCTCATTGGATCATCTTGCGACCAGACTTTGGTATCAACTATCAAGCTCGAACGGTGCCAATCAATCTGATCAACCTTCGGCCAAGTAGCAAAGTGATGAGATGCCTGAAGATATAAAGGCAATAACAGAGTTGGAACCCAATGGGGTTATTTCACATAGCTGTTTTTCTTGCTTTTGCACAAATTGTATAAATTCTATTTTTTTTTGCGGCGTTCTCTTGCTAGGACGTCAACCTCTTTGTACAAAAAATGCCTATTACAGGCCAACTTCAAAAATCAATACAAGTCATTTTCACAAGAAGCTTTAATCTGTTTTTATTTTTCTGTTTTATTTTGAAAAAACGTCCAATGGTTTATCTTTGATATATGCATTTGAAAATGATTGCTGCTCATAAATATTTACATAAGAAACAAAATACGATTACTCGTAATTCTAGAAACATGGAAAAACAAGAAGTGCCAACCCTACAGTTACTCTGCCCAGCAGGTACCGGGACAAAGCCATCTTGGGAACATAATTATTGGCACATACACTCCCCCACAGAGTAAAAGTATCCAAAGGCATTGATGTCAGCTTCCCCGAAATAGGACATAACTATCCCCAGCCGAGTTTCATAATCACGGGCGAGTCAGTAAATTTCATCCCCCAAGTGGAGTTTATTTCTACAGATACAGAAGCTCAATCTCCAACAGAGCTCATCATCTCCAACAACGGAATTTCATCCCCAGCTGAGTTTATTCCTCCATATCGGCAGGTCTACCAATAGAGTATCTCTTCCCCCTAAGTTTGGTCCCCGCAGAGTTATTCTCCAGCATCTCTTCCCGATAGAATATTTACAAATCTCCAGCAACCGTCAGGGATTTTTTTTCCAGATGCGAACATACTCCGATAGCATTTCATAAACATACATCATGACATACGCATACATATCATATACAACATAATCTCATTTATTTTGAGAACATCATATCACCCTGCATTTCATGCATCACATATAACTAACCATGATATCTTTCCAGGAAAAGACGATTAGCTTCAACAAATTCAGCAGTTATGCAAGTCACATCTATAGACGACTAATGGAAACTCAATTCCTGAAACCAAACGGGTCAACTAATCTAGACTATCGCTTTGAAGTAACCCTACTATCTAGGTTCCTTCTCACAGCCCTGCTATCCAGGCTTTCATATCGAAGTAACCCTATTATCCAGGTTCCTTCTCACAGCCCTACTATCCAGGCTTTCATATCTAAGTAACCCTACTACCCATGTTCCTTCTCACAGCCCTATTATCCAGGCTTTCATATCGAAGTAACCCTACTATCCGGAATCCTTCTCACAACCCTACTATACAAGCTCTCATATCGAAGTAACCCTACTATCCAAGTTCCTTCTCACAACCCTACTATCCAGGCTTTCATATCGAAGTAACCCTACTATCCAGGTTCCTTATCACAACCCTATTATCCAGGCTTTCATATTGAAGTAACCCTACTATCCGGGTTCCTTCTCACAGCCCTACTATCCAGGCTTTCATATCGATGTAACCCTACTACCCAGGTTCCTTCTTACAACCCTACTATCCAGGTTCCTTCTCACAGCCCTACTATCCAGGCTTTCATATCGAAGTAACCCTACTATCCAGGTTCCTTCTCACAACCCTACTATCCAGGCTTTCATATCGAAGTAACCCTACTATCCAGGTTCCTTCTCACAACCCTATTATCCAGGCTTTCATATCGAAGTAAACCTACTATCCAGGTTCCTTCTCACAGCCCTACTATCCAGGCTTTCATATCAAAGTAACCCTACTATCCAGGTTCCGTCTCACAGCCCTACTATCCAGGCTTTCATATCGAAGTAACCCTACTATCCAGGTTCCTTCTCACAACCCTACTATCCAGGCTTTCATTTCGAAGCAACCCTACTATCCAGGTTCCTTCTCATAACCTTACTATCCAGGTCCCTTCTCTCTTATCTCCAGACAACACTTCACAACACTGTAAGACCGGGACCCGATCAAACACAGTTGGTTTCGCAGTTCCCTAGTAAGTCGCGATGCAGCATATACGCTGACCAGATATACACTTCACTTCTGTTTCCTCAAGCCATAGTTATTTCCCTAGTAGAGTAACGGACAACTGAAGCTCCTAAAATTCTATTTCTCCCAAGACAGATACCAACTATCAAGTTCAACCATGGCATCATAACCCACACAACAATCCCAAACTCTCAGGTTTGATTTATGTGGTTCTAGAAATGCAAATATACATAGAAATAATATTAATACACGTGGTTACCTGCTCAAACCCTCCCCGAGTTTGACAGGGAAACACATTTTGATTGGGTTTTGGCCCGGGTTTGATTTTTCTCTGATTTCAAAATATGGGTATGGGAAGGGTAATATGGAAACTAGTAACCACCTCAAACCCGCCTCGTTGATAATTTGGAATATTTGAGTTTGATAATTTAGAATATTAATTATTTTATTAATACATTGATATTTGGCTGGTACTTTATTATTTAAAATATTTGACATATATGTTTGAATTTCTCAAGATTATCTTAATTTATTAATTTTAATGTTTGTTAGAGTCTGAGATATATTATGCGTTTGCATAAATGAATAATTTCAATTTAAAAAAAATTGATTCATATGAGGGGATAAGACGAAGAAGGGACACCCGAACCCATTTGAGGCAGGTTTTAATTTTTATTATTTATCCATGTTTGAGTTTGGATGAGGAACAAATATTTAGTTGGGATTCAGTTTGGATACAGGGAAGGTAAAACCCATCCCCGCCTGCCCTTGCCATACCTAAATGTAAATATATAGGGTGTTACTAAAGGTGAAGAGGAAGAAGTCAAATTTATGGGTTACTTCCAAAGAGGTAATATGCACTTTAACACTTGCAATCAAAGATGGAAAAACCATCCTAACTTTAAATGGAGTAACAACAAAAGTTAATCATCAAATCAAGGATTGCCTAAAATTAATAGTCATGAAAGCCTTATCCTTTAGAAGAGACTCTAACTCAATTCGTGAAAATGAAACAAATAAGTTTTTAAAGAAATTAAGGTTAATCGAGTGACATTCAATTGAAATAACAAAGTATAAATCAGAAATCTAGAAACTCTCATCACATAATTGTCAAGACAAACGGTTGCTCAGTCAAGCATAAGATTGCTGGAAAACTCTTGATAATCTAAAGAATGAAAGTTGAAATTTTATTAGTTTAATAAGTATGATAATATCCACAACAATGGGTATTAAGCATCATTAGAGGAAGTCATATGAGAAAGTTGAGAGAAAGGTTACTTTGTCTTAAGAGTGTAGTGATATAATTAAAAGGAATCTCCCACCAAAGTTAAAATATCCAAGTAGATTTATTATTCCATGTAATATAGGAAAGTTAAGAATTGAAAGAGATATTTGTAATTTGGGAGCAAGCATTAACCTAGTACTGCTCTCTATGATGAAATAATTAGGAATAGAGGAGAAATAAACCAATATGACTTTAATACTAGTAGACAGGTCAATTACATACGTTTATAGGGTAATGGAAGGTGTGTTGGTGAAAGTTGATGACTTTTTGTTTCTAGTTGTTTTGTGATTATTTATATGGAAGAAGATGACAAGGTTTCTATCATCCTTGGTAAACCATTCTTATCAATATAGGGAAAATATTGGTTTGGGGTCAGGTGAGCTCATGCTAAGATTTCTAGACTAGAAAGTTATCATCAATGTTTATAAAAACATGCATCAACATGATGAAAATATAGAATGCTAAAAAAATTGATGTTGTCGTAACCTGTTTTAAAATGAGAGTCGCCACCCTTAATTTTCATATTTGGGAAGAGAATATAAAGGATAACCTTAATTTGGTCAGAGATTCTAAGTTATTAGACTCGTTCTTAGACGAAGGGAAGGTGTTAGACACCCCTCCTCTACCTTGTTTACAAGGATACTAGGGTTTATCATTACGGTCTAGGAAATAGGATTTTAATTTTTTATTACGGGAACTCGCCACGATTTTAGTTGTATGCCTATGTATCCTCTTACGAGGAATCAGAGTCCCAATTCGTAGTTCATAGTTAGTTGATGTTTTTATGGATTATGAAGATATTTTGAATTTCCTTTTAACCAAGTCTGAGTATGTGAATAGCGGAATTGTTAGATGAAGTTCGCAGTCAATTAAAAGCATCTCCATAATCCTTTTTAAAAATTATCTTGGATTTAATTAAATTAGTAAAAAAAGATTTAGGGTTGGTTATGTATTTTTTTAAGTATATTAATATATAAAAAAATATTTTTAATGCATGGAAAAATAATTTAATGCAATTAAAAATATTTAAAGCATAAGTTAGTGGGAAAAATAAATATTTGAATTTTATGATAATAATGAAAATAACTTCAGAGTGTATA
Organism: Vicia faba; assembly: GCA_948472305.1. NCBI lineage: Eukaryota > Viridiplantae > Streptophyta > Magnoliopsida > Fabales > Fabaceae > Vicia > Vicia faba. Next base: position 193,134,269 of record OX451735.1, read on the forward strand.
TATATATATATATATATATATATATATATATATATATATATATATATATATATATATATATATATATATATATATATATATATATATATATATATATATATATATATATATATATATATATATATATATATATATATATATATATATATATTAATTATAATATAATAAATAAATAAAATATAAAATAAAATAAATTAAAACGCAAGGGGGTGTATTTTGTTTGGGCTGACTAAAACAGGGGGTGTGAAAAGTCGGACCCTGAATTCAAATATTGAATTTAGACCCAAAAACACAGAGGGGTACAATGCCTGGCGTAGTAGCAAATTTGGGGGGTTTGTTTAGTAAGGGCTCAAGTTCAGATGTTAAACTGGGCCCAGTAGTGCAAGGAGTGTCATTTCTATCGTAGTAGCAAACTGAAGAAAAATAGGGAGCGTGTGATTAGCGATGGGCTAGGCCCAAAAAAGCTACCTGATCCACTGGGCAAGGTGTGGGAGAGATCATGGAATTGTGATGGACGCGCGCTTTTGGGATGTCTGATGCTGATCCAAGGGTTGTGATGGAAAGCGCATAGTAAGGTTCACGGAGACGCAAATACATAATCAAATAAGGTTTATAAAAATACCGGCCCAACGATGGGCCTCGTTTTCCCATTTCCTTTCTCTCTCTATTCTTGTTCTCTCATCTTTTAAACAAAATTCTAGAGAGAGATACTCTCCCATCTCTCTAGAATTTAGGCAACCGGGAATCGCCTCCGTCTTGGACACCACCAACCGGAAATCGCTTCCACCGATGGCTGCACATGGGCACCACTAGATTCAAACACAATAGTCGTCTGGGTTCATATGAACCCTATGGGTTCATGATCAACCCTAACCTCAAAAACCCAACAACCTTCAACCACGACGAACCCTAACCCTAGTTTTAAGAACTATAACCCTAGTCTAATGAACCCTAACCCTAACCTAACCCTAGAAACCCCAGAAACCCAAAATTAAACCCCAATCATACATCTAAACACAAATCATTATGCAATAAAAACCCTAAAAGCTAAGTGGTTTTAGGCTTACCTCTCTTTACCATGATTCTTAATTTTCTGGTCTTCTGGTTCTCCCTTCTAATTTCTTTCTCCTCTCTTTCTATTTGACATGTACGATGATGCTGGCGTGAAGGTGACGGTGGCGCGACACAGATCTAGGATTTCAGAAGTTGAAACCTAGATCTCAAGCAAGAAGATTAATGCGCTGCTTCTACTTTTTCTATTCTTCTTTTGTATAATTTTTCTTCCCCTCTATTCGTTAAAAGTTTTAGGTTTATTTATAGTCTTATATTTTAGATGAGTTAGGAAATGTTAAGATTTGTAGTTATAAATTAGATTATGTTAGAAATTAGCTTAGAATCTGATTGAATATCGATTGTAATTGATTATGTATTTGTTTAGGGTTTTGTAATTTGTTAACGTATCAGGATGTTTATCTTATGTAATCTGTTAAGATTTGATTTTGTTTGTAATTAAGAAATTGATTTGTTATGAAAGATTTGGTTCGAAAATCATTGATTTTGGTTGTTCCGGGATTGGTAAAAAATACTTAAATGAAACCCAGTCCAAAAAAGTTAAATGGGACAATATTTTTTCAGTTATTGGGTTTCCCAAACACACACCCTCTTATCACTAAAATAGGCCTCAAAAGCCATTGGGCCGGCCATATTCTAAGCACCCCCCTTTTGCACTTATTCAAAGACGTAGCCCAAATGGGCTTAGCTATGAAGCATGCTAAGCTTAATACCCTTATCTCTTTTAATGGATTTGTATATAAAACTGAAATTGGCTATTAGGTTTTTAAAAGAGATACCCCATATGTACAATAATGCACCTCCCTTTTCATTTATTATAAATGGGTCAAAACATAAAGGGCCAACGAATTTGATCAAAAGAATACAAGCCTCTCTCAAACTTAATGGGCCATCAGAATTTGATGGTCTACTTTGAAACAAAACACCCCCTTTATAAATTTAAACCCCATAATATATACGAATTTGGCAACCATAATCTAAACTTTATATTATGATAACACTAGAATTTAATAATAATGAGGAGTAACTTGTTTAGAAATTAATAGGGAAAATTTGGGATATGACAACTGCCCTTATTTAATCACTCTTAGATTAAATAGTGCGAGAATACGCAGGTCTTGCACATCTGAATCAGAGGTTCATTAAATAATGGAAGACCCCAAAATTTGGCCAAAAGATTATAAGGACACGTTGTACAACGTTCCCAAGAGTATTGAGAAAATGGGCACAGATGATGATGTATCATCTTACTAGAGTTTGAACAAAGGGTTATGATTAACTTAGATATGGAAACACGGATAACTCGTTAATATCTAAAAGAGATAGAGGATTTTTCGCGTATTTACCAAAACCTAGGAGGTAAATAACACAAGTTTAAAAGTTGACCTACTAATGCTTCGAGACTAATATAGTTGGTTTATAAAGCAGATTTTGTCTATTCATCATAACCTAGGGGATGAATAAAACATTGCCGCATGGAGACTGATGCAATAAATTATGCAGATTTCGTTATTTTTACAACAACCTAGAGAGTAAACAGTACGAGGATGAATTTGTTCATTTATCATGACCTAGAGGATAAAAGGAAACAGGGATAGGCTTATGTTATTCATCATTACCTAGGGGATAAATAGTATAACCCTGAAAATTCGCATACCTATCACAACCTATGGGATAGATATTTGAAGAATTTATGTGTTTACCACGACCTAAAGGATAAACGGAACGAAGATAGATTCACGTATTCATTACAACCTAGGGAATGAATAATATGAACTCGATAATTCACACACCTACCACAACCTAGGGGATAGATGATCAAAAAGTTTTGTGTGGTTATCACGACCTAGAGGATAAACTTCATGAGAATAGTCTTACGTATTTATCACGACCTAGAGGATAAATAATGTAATTATGAGAATTCGCATTACCTACCACCACCTATAGGGTTGATAATTGAAAGGTGTTTTGGTGATCGCATCTTTTGACAACTAGATCAAAGACGAGATCAGAGTTTTATCGGTTGTGTCTGTTATTAAACAAGGTAATTGTTTGTTTTGATAATCTAACAAAGGGGCCTAAGATATTTTGAAGTTTTACCCAAAGTGTGTTTGAAAGATTCTATGTATGACATATATGCATAATGTATTAGATTGATACGAAACCCAAAAATGTATATGCTCTGAGTTTTTTTTTATATGCCCCAAATGTTTGTATATGCACCAAATGTATATGTGTTGTACCCCAAAATTTACCCTCCCATATTTCTCAAAACATTGCAAGAAGAATCTCCAAGTTGCTCAAGGTTGCTCAAGAATTGGTCAGACAAGCTCTCTCCTAAGGCAGTCTACCCCAAATTAGGGTTTTGTGTTGCATCAAGATCCTTGAGTCCAAATGACCTAAAGTGCTCACCAATGTCCTAATATGTTCTCAAGATCATCCATGTCAAATTTCAAGCCTTGCAGAGGAAGTTTGCTCAGTCAATTGCTCAAAGGTTCCAAAAATCGACTGTGCTAGGGCAAAAGTCAACTGTGACCTACATACAGTCAAACTTCAAGATTTTTTTGTCAACATTCTCATTTTTAAGGATATTTCATCATTTGATCAAGGGTTGATCATGATTCAACAAGAATTGCTCAAAATTCATCAAGATTCAAAAGTTGCTAAATTAGGGTTTTGTAGGAAAAGTCAACTCAACTTTGACCAAGCATAACTTTCTCATACTTTATGAGAAATGACCCATCCAAAGCTCATTTTTAATAGAATGCAATTCCATACAATCCATATTCATACCCCAAGATCAAAAAATGCACTCATAAGAAGTTATGAATTTGGACATTATAGGTCATCTTGAAAAGTTAACAAAAACACCTTTTTTGCCAAAGCTCCTAACTTGAGCATGGAATATCAAAATGCGATGAGACCAAAAGGGTTGGTTAGAGGACATCTCAATATTTCTAAAAAGTCTAAGAACACCTCCAAAAGTTCAAAATTGAAGAAGTTATGCATTGTTGAAGTTGGACCTTTTTGCAAAATTGCCAAAAGTCAACTATCCCCAAAACATCAAATTTTGCCAAATGGGCCCATCCTTTTTCACTTGTTTTGATTTTTCCTTATTTACCACGTGCTCTAGCTTTGACCATGTGTCCATATCACATTTTTATTATTTAATTTGATTTTTATTTGAATTAATTCATTTTAAATCAAATAAAATCACATAAAACCTAAGGCATTGATAACAACTGATTTTCTGGTTGTTTTAGGCTCCAAATACAGCTAGCATTGCAATCAAATTCGTATCAAGGGCATTATGCACAAGGAGATTGGATTTAGGCCAAGTTTGGAAAGTTTTAATGGAAGAATCAAATCAAATTCAAGAGCATTGATAGGGCAAGATTTGGACAAAGTTTGTTACCCTAATACAATGAACATTACATAAGCAAGCTAAAGGCACGAGAATCAGGGTTAGAGATCACTTGAGGAGGCAGAACAAAAGTTGCAAAAATCACAAAAAAGTGGGAGATCGAAATCAAGGTTAGAGACGTTTTCAGGGCTTGCGACTTGTCCCAATCGATTGCTGGCCATCTCCAGAAGCTAACCCAATCCAAACCACGTGTTTTTAAGCATTCTAAAGCACTGTAAGTAGTCCACGAATCCGTTATATTTTTGAAATCGAAACTCACTATTCTCGCATCCATTGAATGAAATAAATGCATATTCTTAACCCTCACATCATTTGCAAGCTTTTCATAATAATCAATTGCATTTATCTGACTTATATGGAGAACCACCATTGCTAGGGTTTGGTTCGTGTTTTTGTGAGTTTTCGTTTCAGGTAAAATTGATCCACATGATGGATATGGTTGCACTCAGGGGGTTGAGACAAACTCAACCCTGGCCTTAGAAATCATTTTCATAGCCTGAGGAGGATTTTGGAATGATGTTGCATTTTTAGTTGCGGATAAAAATCCGCAGGTAAATTTATAGGTTTTTTGAGGAAGAGGATGATGCGTTGTCGCCCTTCTGTTGGTCTGTTTGAAATTCGCGCCAAAATTCCACTAACGAATTTGTTTGTTTTATATTATTGTTATGTTGTATTTTGTTAACAACAAAGCAGCGTAGCCCAGCTGGTCACCATGTGTACATTCAAGGTATTAGTGGCTGGAGGTCAGGGGTTCGATCCCTGCCTCCAGCATTTGCTATTTTTCTTAACAATTTCAGTTAATCCAGTATGTGCACATGCCAAGGGATCACTATACTCCCTCACCAATCCACACGCCAGATGGCCAGATGGCCAGATCTGGTGGCCAAGCCTTGAGGGTACATGATGGAATCAGTCAACGCGCCTACACTGGTTCCCAAAAGTTCAAACGGATCATCTTCATTTGGGCCTACAAAAATGCTTTCAGCACCTCCAAAAACAGGCCCATTCTCTCTTTTCTTTATATTTTATTTATTTATTTAATTGCTTTATTCTATTTAAATTATTTTCTAACCAATAACCAAAATTTCTTTTTATCTAAAATATCACAAAAATACTTTTTTTTAATTCAGAATTTTATTTTTATTAATAAACACTAACTAATTAATTAAGTTTTTAATTCTAGAATAACTGTAATTTATTTTTGTAAATAAATAAAATTAATTAGAGTTTATTAGGTTTTAATTCATTTAATCATTTTAATTTCTTTCTTAAATTAACAAAAACTCCAAAAATATGTCATTTATTTTTTTTCTTCATTTAATTAATTAATTTAGTATTTAATTTTAGGATTAATTTCTTTTCTTAAATAAAAATAACAAAAAAGGCATTTCCTTTAATCAAAAGGGTCAAAACCCTAATTCGCATTCGATTTAATTTCGCGTCGCGCTTTATCTTCTTTAATTATTGGTGTATCTGCTTCCGGTATGTAATAGATAATTATGATATTTTATTTATTTTACCGCTTTATCTTATTTTCAAAAGGTTGCTTTTGGCGATGTAAATATCCGACGCCTTGTAATTTAAATTCCGCATTTTAATTCTGCAAATTATATAACTGCTAGATGTTTGATAATAGGGTTTGCATGACAAGACTAAATGCTTAATCTTGAAATCAAATTAGATCACCCTTAACATGTGCAAAGATAAAAAAATAACTGAAAACGACACACTCGCACATGCGCACTCTTAGGGTACACCCCACTTGGTTGCCTTTGTACACAGTCATTGAGTATAGGTCGTTTTAGAGGTCGTCCTCTTGTCTAAAAGATCATAGTCGCCTCGAAATGGTTGCCTCGGATATTGTTGCCTCAAACAAATGATCTAAGACATTAGGGTTACCGCTAAGGCGTCCTAACATTGCTTTAGTGACCGTATGTCCCTCATTCGAATTGAACCTTAAACTCCAACGACGATGCTACCTACTCACTAATAGTGGGATAGAATTGTCTAAAGGAAATTAGCATAGAACGATTCCTTTTTCGAGTAGGTAGATAACTCTTAGATACTTGCTCATTCAAAACAAAACTCTTTCACACCTACACTCCTTTTCAAACAAAGTTTTCAAAACACTTCATTACACTCTTGAGGACAGAAGCAAGAGTTAAATCGAAGTTTTAAAACAAAAAAAAACTTTTTCAAACCCACAAGCACAAAGAAAACAATTTTGAAAACAATTAAGCAAGTACCTAAGATCCCGTGGATATCCACGGATAGAAAGGTTGCTAATACCTTTCCTTTCTATAATCTACCCTCCGAACCCGAGAAATATCTCGAAAAAGGAATTTTTCTGTGATTTTTTCCTTTCCTTGTTGGATAAAATAAAAGTCGGTGGCGACTCTTGCTTATCACGACATTTTGCGAACACAAACGCAAAACGCAAACCAGTATTCCAAAAATAGTCAGTTCTTCCCACCGTATGACAGAACTGGCGACTCTGCTGGGGACGCTTATAAGTGGGGTGTACCTTAGGATAGTTCATAATGTTTTCAATTGCTTGATTTATATGCTTTATCTTTGTGGGCTTGAATCATAGTTACTATAGATCCTAACCCGGATCTGGGGGACACCCTTTAGGTAGGTAGCAATAAACTGTGAGGGAACTGTACGACGTAGACCGATACGGTTGAAGAAGTAGCTACGTTGGTGTGACACTTTAGTTTGTACCGATATCCCTTATGGCGCAACGAGGAGAATATGGGTCTTCTAAGGGGTCATTAAGCACCAACTGACCTTAGAACCTATAATTGACCAACTTGGCCATAGAACAGTAGCAGTATGCTACACTCATTGAGACCAAACTCTCGCGATGATTCCGGCCGCAAGAAAAGGTTGCTAAACTGGAATCATGACCGATCGAGGGTGGTCAGTGATATTGAGATCCTCTAGAACCCGGTTACTATTTCTAGGACAGGTTTGAACCAACTAAACTGAAAGAGGGTAGTACCTAGACTCCTTGCCAGCCTGAAATCTAAGGGCTATCTGTGTGACTTGTTTGCCCTTACCATGTTTTCTATTTGTGAATACTTGTGATGTGTTTCTATCATGACATCATGCATCATGACATTGCATGCATATTGCATTGGACTAACCATTTCAAAGACCAATGGGATTCATATTTGTTTTGTTTTGTAGGTCATGGCATCTATGCGTAGAAACACTATTCGGATCAGCTTTGTATAGATTCTCACTCAGCTTAAGGATTTGGTTGCAAAGGTTCCAGATACTTCCTCCTTTATCAGAAGACATGGGAACCTCCTTGGTTTGGTCACTTCCAAGCTGAATGAACAGATGATGAATGTCTTAGTCCAGTTCTTTGATCCACTGTACCACTGCTTCACTTTTCCGGACTACCAGTTGGTCCCTACCTTGGAAGAATTCTCTGATCTACTTGGTATCTCCATTCTAGAGCAGACCCCGTTTACAGGTTGGGAGAAAGTTCTTAGGCCGAAAGAGATTGCTTCAGCCCTCCATTTGACAAAGGCTGAGGTAATGTCTAATTGGGAAACTCGGAGTGGGACAAAAGGCTTCTTGACTAAATTCTTGGCTGGTCGGACTAATCAATTCTGGGACAGCTTAGACATTCAGGCGTTCGAGGACATCCTGACTCTTCTTATTTATGGGATGGTTCTGTTTCCAAACTCAGATTCCTTTGTTGACGTGAATGCGGTGAAGATTTTCATGTCCGGTAATCCAGTACCCACTCTCTTGGGTGATATTTTGCATACCCTCTATGCCCGTACTGCTCGGAAACGGGGAACCCTTATGTGTTGTGCACCATTGCTGGCGAGGTGGTTTATTTCTCATCTCCCCAAATCAGTTTTGAAGAACAAGGAAGGCATGGGTTGGGCCTACAGGATTATGTCCCTATCTCACACTGACATCATCTGGACTACTAAAGGCATGGAAGACGTAGCTATTATTGATCACTGTGGGGAATACCCCAATGTTCCACTGCTAGGAATCAACGGAGGGATCACCTATAATCCTTGTTTGGCCCTACGACAGTTTGGGCGAGCTAGGAGGGAAGGACCTCATGAGTTGTTGATGCCAAGCATTGTCTTTGACTTCCAAGGGGATAGTGATGAGCATCATCGCAGATTCATACGAGCTTGGGATAGGGTACACAGGTCTGATCCGCACGAGCTAGGTGTGAAGACTTCTCTTCCAATGGAACCATATCTCTGATGGGTTCGTACACGTGCTCAGAAGGGGTTCCTCCTACCATCTTCCACCCTTACATGCCTACTGACATTGGGGCATTAAAGAGGTCCTGGATCCAACTAAGGGAAGAGCGGGATACTTACAGAGAAAAGTATCACGAGCAAGAGCGGAAGATCCTGAAATTGACAAGGCAACTAGAGAACGAGCAGATCCTCAACGACTATGTCAGCACCAACGAGAAACGACCATGGGAGTGCTGATGACTTTTGTTACTTCTAGTTTTGATTTACTTTTCAGTATTTCTTCTTGTAACGCCTTAAAGGCACCTGTTGAACATTGAATTCAAAGTTTTATCTAATAAAAGTGTGTTTCATTTTGGTTTACGAATTTGAATCTCCCAAAGTCTTTAAAATCATATCATATGCATTTCATTCCCATGCACCTCATTACAGGTACCCTTACAGGTTTCTCATCTTCTTCGCTGTTTATTTCAGCACATTATGTCTTCTGAAACATCAACTGATCAAGCCATCAAGGCTCTGCAAGCCCAAAACGCCCAGTTCCAGGAAATGTTCATGAACTTGGCTAAGGGTCAGCAAGATCTGAAGACCCTTATCTTGAAAGATAAGAAGAAGAAGACGGTCCTATTAAACATGGGTCGCAGATTTGGAAACAATTTGCGAGAAGAGGTTGATTTGACTCACTCATCTGGAGGGGGAGAAAATCAGGAAGAAAGGAGGGCTCCTAGCCCTGTGGTTTCTGACAACGAGACTGACTTTGACGAAGACCAGTATCCTCCGACTGAGGATAGGTATAAACAACTCGAAGACCGGTTGAGCGCAATGGAGGTCCAGAAAGTGCCTGGTCTGGACTTTGGAGATTTGGGTTTGTCATCTGGGGTGGTGATTCCCCACAAGTTTAAAGCACCAGTCTTTGCTAAATACGACAGGGTCTCCTGCCCAAAGTTGCACCTCCGCTCGTATGTTAGAAAGATCCATCCATATACCACTGACAAGAACCTCTGGATCCACTTCTTTCAAGACAGTCTTTCAGGGACTCAACTTGAATGGTTTTACCAGCTGGAAGGAGCTAGTGTCCGTAATTGGGAGGACTTAGCTGCTGCTTTCTACAAGCAGTACCAATATAATGCCGACCTCGCTCCCACGCGTACCCAACTTCAGGGTATGTTTATGGGTGCGAGCGAAGGTTTCAAAGACTACGCTCAGAAGTGGAGGGACCTTGCTGGAAGAGTACAACCCCCTTTGGTTGATAGGGAGTTATTAGATATGTTTCTGGGGACCTTGTCTGGTTCGTATTTCAACCATCTGATTGGAAGTTCATCGTCCGGGTTTACTGAGCTGATTATGACAGGAGAAAGGATTGAGGCCGGTATCAAGAGCGGTAAAATATAGAAGGGTGCTTCGTCAAGCACCGAAAAGAAGCCTTTTAAGAAGGAATCCAACGCAGTTTACAGCTCAAAGAGCCATAATAGACCTGAACGCCGCCAAGCAGTCAATGCGGTTGTTATATCAAGACCTGCTATTGCTCCTCAGCGCAACAATCTGCTAAGGGCCGAGAGACCGTAAAGACAATTCACTCAGCTCCATATGACCCTGTCTCAGATTCTGCCGCAGTTATTAAAGACCAATATGGTGATTCTGAAGGAGGCCCCGAAGAATCCCAACACTACATCACCCATGTACAATCCGAACGCCCACTGTGCTTTTCACTCCGATAGCCCGGGGCATGACACGGATGATTGTTGGGTCTTAAAGAATAAAGTGCAGGACTTGATCGATGCTGAGGAAATTCAGTTTGAAGCGCCGGAAAAGCCTAATGTCATAACGGCACCTATGCCCAAACATGACGCAGGAGTGAATGCTATTGGGGATGATGATGAAGAGTTTGATATTGACAGCTGGATATACCCGACTGCTGATGATGGACTAAGCAATTGGACAACAAAGGATTATATGCCCGTTTCTGTTATTACCCAGTAATGAGACTTTTGTTTTGATTTGTAACAGACAATTTTTAAACTTTACGGCCCGGTGTCTTACCCGAGGCACCGTGGCTTTGTTTGTGAGGGCTTGATATTTGTCATCTCCATATATCATTAATAAAAGCATTGGACGTTTCTTGCATTTCAAATTTTGCGCTCCTTGTTTTTCTTTTATTATATATTTCAAAACAGTTATTTTACACACACTCACATCTACAGGTCTACATCCACTCTGGATCTCACTGGTAACGATTCTGCTACTGCCAGTTATGACTTCGAAAGTCCGATCAACTTAGCCGAAGACGAAGGTGAAGATGACTGCGAAGTGCCTGGTGAACTTGCTAGACTGTTACTTCAAGAAGAGAGGGCCATACAGCCGCATGAAGAGCCTGTGGAATCGGTAAATCTGGGTACATAGATAGACAAGAAAGAGGTCAAGATCAGTGCAAATCTGGAGCCTAGTGTTAAGCAACGGCTGACTCAAATGTTGCGTGACTACGTTGAGATCTTTGCTTGGTTCTATGAAGATATGCCTGGGTTAGATACCGACATTGTGGTCCACCACCTGCCTACCAAGGAAGACTGTCCTCCAGTAAAACAGAAGGTCCGCTGAATGCGCCTGGAGATGTCTGAGAAAATCAAGGATGAAGTTATGAAACAGTTTGACGCCGGTTTTCTAGCAGTTACTTCTTACCCACAGTGGGTGGCCAACGTGGTTCCGGTACCAAAGAAGGATGGTAAGGTTCAAATGTGTGTTGACTATAGGGATATGAACAGGGAGAGCCCCAAGGATGATTTCCATCTACCTCATATCGATGTTCTGGTTGACAACACCGCATAGCATAAAGTCTTCTCCTTTATGGATGGCTTCTCTGGTTATAATCAGATTAAAATGGCTCCCGAAGACATGGAGAAGACAACCTTTGTTACTCAATGGGGTACCTTTTGCTACAAAGTCATGCCTTTTGGATTGAAGAATGCTGGGGCAACGTATCAGCGCGCCATGGTCGCTTTGTTCCATAACATGATTCATCATGAGATTGAGGTATACGTTGACGACATGATTGCAAGATCCCAGACTGAAGAAGAACACATTGACCATCTTCAGAAGCTATTTGACAGGTTGAGGTTGTACAAGCTGAGGTTAAACCCGAACAAGTGCACCTTCGGGGTGAGATCTGGTAAGCTGATGGGTTTCGTCGTAAGTGACAAAGGTATTCAGGTGGATCCTGCAAAGGTGAAGGCTATACAAGAAATGCCAGCTCCCCGAACAAAAAAAAGAAGTCAGAGGCTTTCTGGGACGTCTGAATTACATTGCTCGATTCATCTCACAACTGACTGCTACTTGTGAGCCAATCTTCAAGCTACTGAAGAAAGATCAAGTGGTAAAATGGAATGATGAATGTCAGGCCTCTTTCGAAAGGATCAAGGAATATCTCCAAGAGCCACCCATTCTGATGCCTCCAGTTGAAAGGAGACCTTTGATCTTATACTTGACAGTACTTGACAACTCAATGGGGTACGTGCTGGGGCAACATGACGAGTCTGGCCGAAAAGAGCATGCTATTTATTACCTTAGCAAAAAGTTTACCGACTGCGAGACCCGATACTCGTTGCTTGAGAAAACTTGTTGTGCTTTGGCATGGGCTGCTCGCCGGCTGAGACAGTATATGCTGACTCACACTAATCTATTGATATAAAAGATGGATCCAATCAAGTATATCTTCGAGAAGCCTACTTTGTCCGGAAGAATAGCAAGATGGCAGATGATCTTGACTGAGTATGACATCCATTACATGAACCAAAAGGCAATCAAGGGAAGTGTGTTAGCAGATGATTTGGCACATCAGGCTGTGGATGATTACCAGTCTATGAACTTTGAATTCCCGGATGAGAATATCATGATAGTGACTGACTGTGAAGAACCTGGACCGGATGAATGACCTGAGGAAGGATCCCGATGGTCTATGTACTTTGATGGAGCTTCGAACGCTTTGGGTAATGGAATTGGCACCATGATCATATCTCCTAAAGGCTCTCATACTCCGTTTACCGCTCGACTATGCTTCAACTGCACCAACAATATGGCGGAATATGAAGCATGCATCATGGGTCTTCGAGCAGCAATTGACCTAAGGATTAAGTTCTTGAGTGTGTTCGGAGATTCCACTCAGGTGATCAGTCAGATCAAAGGCGAGTGGGATACGAAACACCCGAATCTTATTCCTTACAAGGAGTATGTATTGATGTTACTTCCGCATTTCGAGGAGATAACCTTTGAACACTTCCCTAGAGAGGAGAATCAGTTAGCGGACGCGCTGGCTACGATGTCTTCTATGTTTAAAGTCAATTGGGACAACGAAGCTCCCTGGATTATCATTGAAAGGTTGGACGAACTTGCATATTGCTGTGACATTGAGACTGAAGAGGTAGCAGATAAACCCTGGTTTCATGAGGTGAAAAGGTATCTTGAGGCTCAGGAATACCCCGAGGGTGCATCTGTTAATGACAAGAAGTTTCTGAGGAGGTTCGCAGCGAAATTCTTCATCAGCAATGACATGCTTTACAAGCGTAACCATGATTCAACCTTACTGCGGTGTATAGATAAGAGCGAGGCAAAAAGGATTATGGTAGAACTACATGAAGGTACTTTCGGAACTCATTCCAGTGGACACACCATGGCAAAGAAAATCCTACGGGCAGGATATTATTGGTCCACAATGGAAGCCGACTGTTATCAGCATTCTCGGACCTGTCACAAGTGCCAAGTTTATGTTGATAAGGTGTACATACCTCCAGTACCTCTGAACGTCTTGACGACACCTTGGCCTTTTGCAATGTGGGGCATTGATATGACCGGCGAGATCAGACTTACAGCGTCCAACGGGCATCGTTTCATCTTGGTAGCAATTGATTACTTTATGAAGTGGGTTGAAGCAGCTTCCTTTGCTACTGTAACCAAGAATGTCGTGGCACGGTTCATTCGGCACAATCTGATCTGTCGATACGGTGTACCAGAGAGGATCATTACGGACAATGGTACAAATCTCAACAATAAGATGATCACCGAGCTCTGCAAGCAGTTCAAGATACAGCATCACAACTCTTCTCCCTACCGGCTGAAGATGAATGGGGTTGTCGAAGCGGCTAATAAGAACATCAAGAAGATTGTGCAGAAGATGACGGTGACATACAAAGACTGGCACGAGATGTTACCATTTGCTCTTCATGGGTATCGTACCTTGGCACGGACGTCAACAAGGGCAACACCCTATTCCTTGATATATGGCATGGAGGCCGTATTTCCCATTGAAGTTCAGATACCCTCTCTTCGGAAGGATGCAGGTTTGGGCGAAGATGACTGGATTCAGACCCGACTTGATCAGCTGAACTTAATCGATGAAAAGAGACTTACTGCTATTTGTCATGGTCAGACGTATCAAAAACGGATGATCAAGGAATTTAATAAGAAAGTCAGACGACAAGAGTATCAAGTTGGGGATCTGGTGATCAAGCGCATTATCTTACCACAAGGTGATCCTAGGGGCAAATGGACCCCTACTTACGAAGGGCCATTTGTGGTTAAGAACATTTTCTCAGGGGGAGCTATGATTATAACCACCATGGATGGTGACGACCTTCCTCACCCCGTCAATGCAGACATAGTGAAAAAATACTATGCATAATCAAAGACCCGCTAGGTTGACTGGCCTAGGAAAAAATAAGGGCTTCCCGGCGAACCAAAAGGGTTCGGGCAAAAATAAGGGATGAAAATGAAAAATCTGTACACCCGGCAAGTCGAAAACCTGAAAAGGCGGCTTGGGCAAAAAAAGGGTATCCCGATGGACTGAAAACCCGAAAGGGTGGTCCAGGAAAAAATTAGGGATTAAAGCGTAACACTATGTCTCATTGGATCACCTTGCAACCAGACTTCGGTATCGACTATCAAGCTCAGACGACACTAATCAATTTGATCCATCTTCAACCATTTAGCAAAGTGATGAGATGCTCGAGGACATAAAGGCAATAGCAGAGTTGGAACCCAGTGGGATTATTCACATAGCTGTTTTGTTTTCTTTTACACAAAATGTATAAACTATCTGTTCGGCGGCGTTCTCTTACTAGGACGTCAGCCTCTTGTGCAAAAATGCCTATTTACAGGCTAAACTTCAAAATCAATACAATTCATTTTCAGAGAAATTTCAAACTGTTTTTCCTTTTTCTGTTTTGTTTTGCAAAGAACGTCCAATGTTCATTTTTGATATATGCATTTGACATTAATTGCTACTCATAAATATTTACATGCGAAACAAAAGACGATTACTCGTAAATATTAGAAACAGGGGGCAATAAGAATTGTCCAAGCTTTACAGTTACTCTATCCACTAAGTACTAAGGTAGATTTAGCTGAAGAATGTGGCTGAAATACTTTCACTCCCCGCAGGGTAAGAAAAGACAGCAATGGTAACTCTCCCCAATTGAGACTTGCAACTGTGAATGAATCTGTAATATTCTCCCCAAGCAGAGTTTATCTACCATCAGCACTGAAAAGTCTCAATATCCCCGACGAAGTACAAAATATCCCCAGTGGAGTTTGAAATTTTTTCCCAGCGCAGTCTGAAAAGGCTACCCTCAGTGGAGTGTGGAGAATCATCCCTAGTAGACTCTGAAAGATTATCCCCAGTAGAGCCTAAAAGGTTATCCCCAGTGAAGTTGCAACTGAAGATCATCCCCAGTGGAGTTCTTTCCCTTCACAAAACAGGAATTCAATCCCCAACAAGATTCAGTATCACCAGCAACGGTAATTCATCCCCAGCGAAACTTATCAGCGGAATCCTCTACAGAACATATTTTCCCCACAAAGTAATCTCCTCATCAATTTATTCCCCAACGGAGTTATCCTCCCCCGCAGGTTTATTCTCACAATCATCTTCATCCACTATTTCCAGCGGAAATGAAGAATTCAACTCTTTTCTCCAACAGCTATCCGGGATTTATTTTCCCCAGCTAAAAGCATTACATTTCCATACATCATGACACATGCATATACGCATCATACAACACAATCTCATTTATTTTGAGAACATCATTGCCTGATACATATCATGCATTACATACAACTAACCTTTACCTTTCAGGAAGGATGCAGTTAAGTTCTCACAAAATTCAAAGCTATGAAGCTTTTACTCCAGTCGAGTTACTGACAAGTTCTTAAATCTCAACAGAGTTTTTCTCAGTTGAATTATAGACAAGGTCCTAAATCTCGACAAAGTTCCTCCGTCGAATTACATGCGAGTTCCTAAATCTCAACAGAGTTTTCTCAGTTGAATTACGGGCAAGTTCTTAAATCTCGATGAAGATGTTTCCCTCCAAGTCGAATTACTGACAAGTTCTTAAATCTCAACAGTTTTTCTCAGTTGAATTACAGATAAGGTCCTAAATCTCGACAAAGTTCCTCTATCGAATTACAGGCGAGTTCCTAAATCTCAGCAGAGTTTTCTCAGTTGAATTACGGGCAAGTTCTTAAATCTCGATGAAGATGTTTCCTCCAGTCGAATTACTGACAAGTTCTTAAATCTCAACAGAGTTTTTCTCAGTTGAATTACAGACAAGGTCCTAAATCTCGACAAAGTTCCTCCGTTGAATTACAGACAAGTTCCTAAATCTCAGCAGAGTTTTCTTAGTTGAATTATAGGCGAGTTCTTAAATCTCGATGAAGATGTTTCCCTCCAGTCGAATTACTGACAAGTTCTTAAATCTCAACAGAGTTTTTCTCAGTTTAATTACAGACAAGGTCCTAAATCTCGACAAAGTTCCTCCGTTGAATTACAGGCGAGTTCCTAAATCTCAGCAGAGTTTTCTCAGTTGAATTACGGGCAAGTTCTTAAATCTCGATGAAGATGTTTCCCTCCAGTCGAATTACTGATAAGTTCTTAAATATCAACATAGTTTTTCTCAGTTGAATTACAGACAAGGTCCTAAATCTCGACAAAGTTCCTCCGTTGAATTACAGGCGAGTTCCTAAATCTCAGCAGAGTTTTCTCAGTTGAATTACAGGCAAGTTCTTAAATCTCGATGAAGATGTTTCCTCCAGTCGAATTACTGACAAGTTCTTAAATCTCAATAGAGTTTTTCTCAGTTGAATTATAGACAAGGTTCTAAATCTCGACAAAGTTCCTCCGTTGAATTACAGATAAGTTCCTCAATCTCAACAGAGTTTTCTCAGTTGAATTACAGGCGAGTTCTTAAATCTCGATGAAGATGTTTCCCTCCAGTCGAATTACTGATAAGTTCTTAAATATCAACATAGTTTTTCTCAGTTGAATTACAGACAAGGTCCTAAATCTCGACAAAGTTCCTCCGTTGAATTACAGACAAGTTCCTAAATCTCAGCGGAGAAGTTTTCTCAGTTGAATTACGGGCGAGTTCTTAAATCTCGATGAAGATGTTTCCCCCCCAGTTAAATTACAGACAAGTTCTTAAAACTCAGCAGAGATGTTCTCTAAGTTGAAGTACAAGCAAGTTCCTAAATCTCAACAAAGATCAGACTTCCCCAGCGGAATCTTCTACAACAACAGGTATACAAGCTCTCGCTAAGGAATCTCTTAGGAGATCGACACTCCTTCAGATGGCATCTTTAAGCCCATCCCCTCGTCACCAATCTCCAAATGGCATCCGTAAGCCCATTCCCGACCTCACAAGGCTGATACCACTTCATGCGAGTGCAAATTTCTGGGCACTCTAGTGTTCAATCATCTTCCACCTTCGGATCACGAAAGGCATGAAAGCCAATCTACATCCTCAGGTTTAAGAAGATTGAACAGGGGAAGCTGTTGTACCCCAAAATTTTCCCTCCCATATTTCTCAAAACATTGCAAGAAGAATCTCCAAGTTGCTCAAGGTTGCTCAAGAATTGGTCAAACAAGCTCTCTCCTAAGGCAGTCTACCCCAAATTAGGGTTTTGTATTGCATCAATATCCTTGAGTCCAAATGACCTCAAGTTCTAACCAATGTCCTAATATGTTCTCAAGATCAACCATGTCAAATTTCAATCCTTGCAGAGGAAGTTTGCTCAGTCAATTGCTCAAAGGTTCCAAAAATCGACTAGGCTAGGGCAAAAGTCAACTGTGACCTACATACAGTCAAACTTCAAGATTTTTTGTCAACATTCTAATTTTGAAGGATATTTCATCATTTGATCAAGGGTTGATCATGATTCATCAAGAATTGCTCAAAATTCATCAAGATTCAAAAGTTGCTAAATTAGGGTTTTGCAGGAAAAGTCAACTCAACTTTGACCAGACATAACTTTATCATACTTTATGAGAAATGACCCATCCAAAGCTCATTTTGAAGAGGATTCAATTCCCTACAATCCATATGCATACCCCAAGATCAAAAAACTCACTCACAAGAAGTTATGAATTTGGACATTATAGGTCATTTTGAAAAGTCAACAAAAACACCTTTTTT
This sequence comes from Vicia faba, assembly GCA_948472305.1. Classification (NCBI taxonomy): domain Eukaryota; kingdom Viridiplantae; phylum Streptophyta; class Magnoliopsida; order Fabales; family Fabaceae; genus Vicia; species Vicia faba. The sequence continues at coordinate 193,152,460 of OX451735.1, forward strand.
TCCAAAGTTCCTAACTTGAGCATGGAATATCAAAATGAGATGAGACCAAAAGGGTTGGTTATAGTACATCTCAATATTTATAAAAAGTCCTAGAATACCTCCAAAAGTTTAAAATTGAAGAAGTTATGCATTGTTGAAGTTGGATCTTTTTGCAAAATTGCCAAAAGTCAACTATCCCCAAAACTTCAAATTTTGCCAAATGGGCCCATTCTTTTTCACTTGTTTTGATTTTGCCTTATTGACCACGTGCTCTAGCTTTGGCCATGTGTCCATATCACATTTTTATTATTTAATTTGATTTTTATTTGAATTAATTCATTTTAAATCAAATAAAATCACATAAAATCTAAGGCATTGATAACAAATGATTTTCTGGTTGTTTTAGGCTCCAAATACAGCTAGCATTGCAATCAAATTCGTATCAAGGGCATTATGCACAAGGAGATTGGATTTAGGCCAAGTTTGGAAAGTTTTAATGGAAGAATCAAATCAAATTCAAGAGCATTGATAGGGCAAGATTTGGACAAAGTTTGTTACCCTAATACAATGCACATTGCATAAGCAAGCTAAAGGCACGAGAATCAGGGTTAGAGATCACTTGAGGAGGCAGAAGAAAAGTTGCAAAAATCACAAAAAAGTGGGAGATCGAAATCAAGGTTAGAGACGTTTTCAGGGCTTGAGACTTGTCCCAATCGATTGCTGGCCATCTCCAGAAGCTAACCCAATCCAAACCACGCATTTTCAAACATTCTAAAGCACTGTAAGTAGTCCACGAATCCGTTATATTTTTGAAATCGAAACTCACTATTCTCGCATCTATTGAATGAAATAACTGCATATTCTTAACCCTCACATCATTTGCAAGCTTTTCATAATAATCAATTGCATTTATCTGACTTATATGGAGAACCACCATTGCTAGGATTTGGTTCGTGTTTTTGGGAGTTTTCGTTTCAGGTAAAATTGATCCACATGATGGACATGGTTGCACTCAAGTGGTTGAGATGAACTCAACCCTGGCCTTAGAAATCATTTTCATAGCCTGAGGAGGATTTTGGAATGATGCTGCGTTTTTAGTTGCGGATAAAAATCCGCAGGTAAATTTACAGGTTTTTTGAGGAAGAGGATGATGCGATGTCACCCTTCTGTTGGTCTGTTTGAAATTCGCGCCAAAATTCCACTAATGCATTTGTTTGTTTTATATTATTGTTATGTTGTATTTTGTTAACAACAAAGCAGCGTAGCCCAGCTGGTCACCATGTGTACATTCAAGGCATTAGTGGCTGGAGGTCAGGGGTTCGATCCCTGCCTCCAACATTTGCTATTTTTCTTAACAATTTCAGTTAATCCAGTATGCGCGCATGCCAAGGGATCACTATACTCCCTCACCAATCCACACGCCAGATGGCCAGATCTGGTGGCCAAGCCTTGAGGGTACATGATGGAATCAGTCAACGCGCCTACACTGGATCCCAAAAGTTCAAACGGATCAACTTCATTTGGGCCTACAAAAATGCTTTCAGCACCTCCAAAAACAGGCCCACTCTCTCTTTTCTTTATATTTTATTTATTTATTTAATTGCTTTATTCTATTTAAATTATTTTCTAACCAATAACCAAATTTTCTTTTTATCTAAAAAATCACAAAAATACTTTTTTTTTATTCAGAATATTATTTTTATTAATAAACACTAACTAATTAATTAAGTTTTTAATTCTAGAATAACTTTAATTTATTTTTGTAAATAAATAAAATTAATTAGAGTTTATTAGGTTTTAATTCATTTAATTATTTTAATTTCTTTCTTAAATTAACAAAAACTCCAAAAACATGTCATTTTTTTTTCATTTAATTAATTAATTTAGTATTTAATTTTAGGATTAATTTCTTTTCTTAAATAAAAATAACAAAAAAGGCATTTCCTTTAATGAAAAGGGTCAAAACCCTAATTCACATTCGATTTAATTTCGCGTCGCGCTTTATTTTCTTTAATTATTGATGTATCTGCTTCTGGTATGTAATAGATAATTAGGACATTTTATTTATTTTACCGCTTTATCTTATTTTCAAAGGGTTGCTTTTGGCGATGTAAATACCCGACGCCTTGTAATTTAAATTCCGCATTTTAATTCTGCAAATTATATAACTGCTAGATGTTTGATAATAGGGTTTGCATGACAAGACTAAATGCTTAATCTTGAAATCAAATTAGATCACCCTTAACATGTGCAAAGATAAAAAAAATAACTGAAAACGACACACTCGCACATGCGCACTCCTAGGGTACACCCTACTTGGTTGCCTTCGTACACGATCATTGAGTATAGGTCGTTTTAGAGGTCGTCCTCTTGTCTAAAAGATCATAGTCGTCTCGAAATGGTTGCCTCGGATATTGTTGCCTCAAACAAATGATCTAAGACATTAGGGTTACCGCTAAGGCGTCATAACATTGCTTTAGTGACCGTATGTCCCTCATTCGAATTGACCCTTAAACTCCAACGACGATGCTACCTACTCACTAATAGTGGGATAACATTGTCTAAAGGAAATTAGCATAGAACGATTCCTTTTTCGAGTAGGTAGATAACTCTTAGATACTTGCTCATTCAAAACAAAACTCTTTCACACCTACACTCCTTTTCAAACAAAGTTTTCAAAACACTTCATTACACTCTTGAGGATAGAAGCAAGAGTTAAATCGAAGTTTTAAAACAAAAAACTTTTTCAAACCCACAAGCACAAAGAAAACAATTTTGGAAACAATTGAGCAAGTACCTAAGAGCCTGTGGATAACCACGGATAGAAAGGGTGCTAATACCTTCCCTTTCTATAATCTACCCCCCGAACCCGAGAAATATCTCGAAAAAGGAATTTTTCTGTGCTTTTTTCCTTTCCTTGTTGGATAAAATAAAAATCAGTGGCGACTCTTGCTTACCGCGACATTTTTGTAAACACAAACGCAAAACGCAAACCAGCATTCCAAAAACAGTCAGTTCTTCCCACCGTATCACAATATGAACCAAGTGTCTGTGTATGCCCCAAATGCTTGTTGTGAATTTTGATATTCTCCCCTTTTAAACTATTGGTTTTATATCACCAACTCTCTTCAATGTTGTATTTTGCGTCGTCGTGGTATTTTGAATTGATTTGAAACAAGATGGATGGTGTCAGCATAATTTTGATATTTGTGTGCAGGTGCATATGTAGGTGTGGATGTAGTTGCAGACATGGGCGTGGATATGGCTTATAGTTACAGGCGTGGATGTAGTCATGGATGTAGGCATGAATTTGCTTTCGATATTTTCCTGACCAAAATGCTCTTTGGTGTTTTATCAAATGCTTTTATTTGTTTGTAAAATCCCCAAAAATGGTTTTAACGTAGTATTCACAAGAAATAATCATAGTATTTGTAAACAAGTCCACAAAGAAAAATAATAAACTTGAAAGATTTGAAAAGTTAATGTTTTATTGATAAATATGCCTCTGAAAAAGCGAAATTACATGATTCAATTCCTTGAAAGAGGTAATTACAGAAAGTATAAAAAACTGAAAATGGCAATGAAAATGATAATTGCTACTAGTGTTTCTCCAATATCCTTTTGATAACTCCAATATCCTTTGCTTATGAATAAAATGATTTAGATTAATCCATCTCCTTCATAGTCGTAGTTGTGGTTCTTAGATCGCAGTCTTTTTGTTCTTTATTCTTGAGTAGGATCCTTAACTTTTTCCTGGATCGCCCTTTCGGGTTTTCAATCCACTGAGTTTTTTTTTTGTGTATGTCCCTAATTTTTGCCTGGATTTCCCGTTAGAGTTTTCAATCCCCCGGGAGCTCATCTTTGCCTAAGTCGTTCGTTTAGGGTTCGAACTTAGTGAGCTTTTTATACATAGTATTTTTTGAATGTGTCTGAATTTGTCAGATGTGGTAGTTCTTCCCCATCCATTATTGTAAGGATGAGACCACCATCTGAGAATATTGTTTTTACCACATATGAACCTTCATAGTTGGGTGTCTATTTACCACTTGAATCGAGGCGAGGTAGCGGGTTTTTCTTGAGCACTAAATCTCCTTCTTTGAACACTCGAGGATGAACCTTTTTGTCAAATGCTTTCTTCATCCGCTTTTGGTACAATTCTCCATCCAAATCTCTAACAAAAAGGAAAATCAACAGTTCAGATCAATTCAACCTCTAACTAACTTTCTAACCCCTAACTGATTTTTATTTCATCTAACAGATTCTAACAGCAATAACAGAAATATATAAACATAATTGCTTACCATCTACGGGGGATTCTTCACAGTTCACAGAAGAATCACCGAAAAAATAGAAAAAATGCTCTCATCTTCTCTATGCTTTCTTTTTCCATCTTCAACCATAAACTCTCTCTGTAACTGGATTTCCTTCATAGAACCTTCAATCCTTCAACTTTTTTTCCTGTAATTATCAACCCACTTCTACAATTCACCAATCACAGATTCTTCATCCTCCATCACCATGATTCTCTCTTCTTCGCTAATCCATAACCACTTCAATCATCTTTAATCTTCATCATCGTCATCTTCACCACCATCAATTATGCGATCTTCATCCACCTTTACGCACATCATCTTTAACGCTTCCGCATCACAAAACAACAACAATATCGCACACGTCGGTTACAGAATCAAACGAATATCAATAGCATAAAACGCACAGGGAAAAAAGAAAAAAAGTAGAAAAATAAGTAGAAGAAGAAATAGGGAATAACGATCGGAGGTTATTCAGAAGCTTAATATTACCTGGTATTCATTGCAGCTCGTCGGATTTCTGGTCATTTTTACCACGTATGAAACATCACCAGAGTGTTTCCGGTAGGTAAGCACTGATTTCTTCTAATCATTCACTTTTTTCGCATCACCATGTAAAATAGCAAGAATATAATACCTCCTCCAAAGTCCTGAGGTCTCGTAACAAGAATCGTCATCAGAAGTGTTTAATGGCAAGTAAAAGGATTAGGTTTTCTTTTCGGATTTCTTTAGATGTAGAGAGATAGAAGTGAAATTGGGGAAACGAATCAGATTTTTGGAAAGAGGAGAGGAAGACGAATAAAATGGAAAAAATAATTAGGAAGCGAGTAGGACTGTGCCGCCTCCGGCGAGACAAAATGTTTCTCGGCAAAGAAGTTTGAGAGAGAAGAAGCACATAGTTTGAAGAGAAACCAGTCCAAGAGTCACTCATATAAACCGCATCATTTCAAACCTTTTTTCTCCTTTTTTGCAATACATGATTTCTTCTTGGTGGCTTGAATGAGAATGCTGATCACATATGTAATGACGTTTGGGCCATGAATTCACACTCTAGCCCATATAATTTCCAAGAAAACCCCTTTAGATCCGGGCCATACACTTTTTTGCTGTTGTTTTTCTCATTGAGTGAATAAATTAGGCCACTGGAAGTAGGCCCTAGCGCCTGAGACTCTACACACACCCTTTCCTGATCCATACACCACCTGTTCCTAGACGCATCATTGAATATTTTTGGTAGTTTGGATATTTGTGGACAAAAAAGGGTATTGGACTCTATTGATTGGGCTTGCGCCCAGATTTAGCTCACACCCCCTGACTTCAGCTTAACACCCCCTTGCATTTAATTTTCTTTTTAGATTTCCATGAAATTTTCCTTATTTATTTTTGTTATAGATTTTTGATAAAAATTACAAAATCAATAAGACTCGTTTTTTTTCATTAGGAATTATTTCTCAAGTTTTTTTTATAGTTTTTTTTATATAAAAACAATAGGAAATAGTAGAGTATGATTGAATTTTTCTAGAATTTCTTTTTTAAGATTTCGATTAGAATTTTCTATTATTTATTTTTACACTTAGTAATCATTTTGTTGCCCGAGACTTGTGATTCACCTTTGCTTGTTGAAATTTGAGTCTTATGCAGGTTTATTATGTAATATACGGACGCGCTTGAGATTTAGGTTGTGATTTATTTTTACATCGATGATGCTTCGATGCTTATTCCGAGTATTTGATTTCTGACTCTTTTCTTTGATTGGTGAAACTTTCGTGAAGATCGTCAGGTTTATTTAGCATTTTACCACTTTCTAGAGATCATGTATGGTAGGGGTATTTATCGCTTTCTAGAAATCATGTGAAGTAGGAAGCAGGAAATAAAGAGCGTGCGCTCAAAGTCGCTGTTTAAAGTCCTATAGCAGGCACCACTTTCTGTATGCTAATTGTGATTCTTTAACATCCTACCTATGAAGAAGGTATTTTGCACGTATGTTTACATTTTTGCTCGCATTTATTCCCTCATCCGTTATTGAAGTCCTCAAAAGGAGGCAAGCAAGGAGGGTTTGCAACCGACTCCCGTACATTCCAGTCTGTGTCATCTTAGCTCACATTGTACTTCGATGCTTCAGAGTTGTGCAGATCATGGTTATCGAGTCGTCAAATTAAAAAGGGATCTGTAATCAATCCCCCATATTTTATCTTGAGCTCATGTTGGTCGACGTTGATGCTCCATTTTATTTTCTTCTATCCCCTCCCCACTTGTTTGCCTCGGTTGATATGACCCCTTGGCTAAAGCACCCCTACTGATTTTATACCTACCTTGATCTTCTATATCATGGTTAGGCATTTGACTTGAGTTAGCATGTACTTTTAATGACATATTGTGTGTGCTCTCTTGATTTTATTGTCTTTCTTGCTTGATTCCATCTTTGTGTGCATGTTTTGAGATGATATACCCTCAACATATTACCTTAGGAGCTCTTGATTCATCTATTGATGATGATTCGAGATAGACATAGTTTTAGGTGATAGAACCTTGCTATGCTCCTTTAGAACTTCTTGATTAACCTATAGATGATGATTTGAGATAGAAATTAGGGTTGTTATCCAAGCATGTCAACATAGGGTAGAGATTTTCCTTCAAAACTCAACTTTAGGATCAACCATTGTATGATTAAATTAGGGATAGATTTAGGTTAGTCTCCCTTATATGTTTTTCTTTCTTTTACATCCTTGTATTAAGACTAAACCTATTTTTCTTGGCAAATCATATAACATCTAACAACTTTCAAATCCTTCTTTAAGGTAAAAAATATCAACCAATGCAAACTCTTTTGTGCCTTCGAGTTTTTCTTTGAAACTTTTAAGAAAGGACATGTTAATTCACTTTTGTGCTGGCGCGTGAGTCTCCAAATGTCGAGTTGTGGTAGAAGGAAAAATTAATATTATTCATTAAAAAATACAAACAAAAAAAAACTTGTGAGCCGAACTACGGTTGCTCTAATTCCTTACAGGGACACGTAGTCATTGGGGTAGGGCCCGAACGAGCACAACTTTTTATTTTTCCCTATATTATTTTCTCCTTTATTTTGCATGCATTCCATGTACAACTTAGATATAGACTTGAAACACACCCATAAGATAGATAACAAGAGTGGATACCATAGAGTACTATAGGCGTGTGGGGGTGCTAATACCTTCCCCTCGCGTAACAGACTCCCTTACTTGATCTCTCGGTTGTTTGATCGTGATTTCACCCTTCTCAGGTTTAGTCGATGTTTACCTTTCACTTCCCGTGGGATAAAAAACGTTTGATGGCGACTTCATTGATTTCATTATCAGTTGATTGTTCAGACGGTTGTTTCACACACACAACCTATATGTGACTAATAATACAATCTCTAAGATACACAAGTTTTAGACTTCTCAAGAAATCTAACCGAACTGGTATCTCAAGGAACAATCGAACAACTGTTTGAGAAATAATTTGTTTACAATAAAATGCTTCTACACAAGCTGAATAGTAAACTGATTTTAAGAACAAAGACGAGAGAAAATATGAAATCTATGAACAGTTTTGCTTAGCGCTTAAATGGATAGTGAATTGGCAGCTTTCTCTCATAGTCTTCGAGTCTTTATATAACCAATAAAATAATATATCCATTGAGGGGCATTTCTGAAAATTCTATAAAGTTGGCGGCTTGAGCAATCACGTGGGGGACAAGATCGTACGCAGCGTCTGTCCTTCATGGCAGTGGAATGAAATTTTTTTTATTGTACCACATTAACATTATCTCCTTTTCTTCTGTACTTCAGAGGCTTCCGCGAGCATGAGCTTAGAAGAGAGAACATAACACAAGGTCATCAGACTTTCAAGTCTTCAGAACTGCGTCTTCATAGTCTTCAGCACTTTGTCTTGAGAACCTTTTTAAGAACCTTGGGTCACCAGAACTTCAAATCTTCAGAGTCTTAAGAGCCGTGTCTTTAGAGTCTTTAACACTTGGTCTTGAGAACCCTTTGTCTTTATAAACATGAGTTGTCAGCATCTGAACTTAAGTAGAAACTTCTGTCTTCAGTTCTTCTGACTGGTTTCTTTAGACTTCATATTAGATCCTACACTTCAGAGCCTTCTGGAGTGTATTGCTATTGTTCATCAAAACTTGTGTAGCGCAGAAGTGGAACTTGTGTCTTCTAATGTCTTGGCCATGCCATTCATCAGAAGCAGAACCTGTTTGTTAGATACTAAAAGATAACAAACATTAGAGTACCAAAATTGTTCATTCAACCATACTTATTTTTTATCATCAAAACTCAGAGATAATATTGCAGAACTAAATCTTTTTCTAACACCGTCAAGGTTCTTGTGAGATTTATCAAGGTTGTTCCTAAACATTTATGAAGCTTGTATATACTACCTACTAGATTAATTCCCTTAGACAATCTATTATAGCAAGGCATAAAGCTTCTAAATCAAATAAGAACACTCTTAATAGATTAAGGCATTAGCCGATATAGGTTTTCCATATAGGAATTAGGGTTTCCATTTTAATGAAGCTCGTAATTGATTAAATAAGTGGTATGATCAAATATGACTTTTAAAGGCTCATGGATCATTTATGTTTTTAAGCCAGATTTTTCACCTATAAATAGAGGGTTTCTCCTTGCTTTAAAAGTACACCATAAAATGTATCTATATATACTTTCTCATTCTCTACTCTATTCTTTCTCTTTTTTTTCTTTTCACCAAATTGCTTTAGTGCTTTGAGAGTGATAAATATCAATGAGGCTTTTTTTGTTTGTTATGGTGTTGGGATGTCATTATAATTTATATAAGAGGATTTAATCTCTTGTGTAATATCTCTTGTGAAGAAGATAAAAGAAAAGTTTAAATCATTTAAATACATTCACTTGATGATGATGCTAGAATCACCATAAAGTACCTTTCTATTTTTAATTGTATTTCAGCCACGGAAGTATGAGACACTCTTAAAATGATCCATATAGATCTTCCTATGACCGAACAAGAGAGAATAAACATACGAATACTGGAAGATCGAACATCAAATGAACATGAAGGTCATATTCTTAGATGGTGGTCAAACATTGGAATCCTTGGAGGTTGTGTTAACAGGTTTGTTTTTAACACATATCTCATATTTAGTAATTGGAGCCAGAAATCTGATATAACCCTTGACTCAAAAGATCGAAGTATATTTGTTCAATTTTGGGAAAAATATAAGAAGGATATCATTGAGAAAATCAATGAAGTTATTCAAATGTTGAAAGATTAAGGAGTGGATTCAAGAACATTAGAAGATTCTTCATATTCATTTGAATAAATAAATAAATGAACAACACCAGAAGTATCTTTTGAAATAAAAATTATGATAAATGAATGATAATTCAAAGAATCATCCTTGGATGAAATTAATAAATAAGCTTAATCAAGTAGAAGATTTGAATAAGCTTCATCTAGTAGAAAATTTGAAGAACCTTCATCTAGTAGAAAATTTGAAGAATCTTCATCTAGTACAAGATTCGAAGAAGCTTCATCAAGTAGAATCTTTGAAATATCAGAAAGAACATTTAGAGATTCATCATATTAAGAGAATATAACATCAAGAAACCCATGTATAGATGTATTCAACAATATCCCTTATGATACATAAGAAAATTCTTATGAAGTATCCTCTTAAATAAGGGAATATGACAAAGAAGAAAATGCATGCTTCAAAGTCACCATAAAAGATAACGACCCTGAGATAAGAAATATAACCTACAAACAAATGCTCAAGTTAAGTGTTAAGCTCAGTAAATATAATGAGAAATTATAATAGAGCATCATTGATTTTAAATAGTATATTGAGTTTCTATAAAATAACAACTAAATTCTTGGTGAAGAAATAACTAGTGTTAGCAATGAATCTCTAATATCAGAAAAATGTGAAACTAGCGAATCATTAAGAAATGAAGTAAGTAGTTTGAATAAAACCCTAGGAAAATTTACTAAGGGTAAAGATAAGCTAGATTTAATTATTTATAATCAAATAGCTTCACATAATAAAAATGGCTACGATAAATATATTAAAGTAATTATCAAATTAACTAGGCAATATACACACTCACCTAAAAGTGTTTTAATATCTCTAATTTTTCTAAAAGTCCTTAAAACCCTTTGAGGAACAATCACTATGCTTGTGGTATTGAACAAGGATGTTCCTAAACATTTAGGAAGCTTGTATACACTACCTAATCAATTAAGGCTATTAGCTAGTCGATTAGAGCAAGGCATAAAGCTTATTAATCGACTAAGAACACCCCTAATCGATTAAGACACTAGTTGTTATAAGTTTTCATTTTGGGGAATTAGGGTTTCCATTTTTGTGGACTTCATAATTTATTAAACCTATGTTATAATCAATTATGGCATTTTAAGGCACGTGGAACATTTTCCTTTTTGATCCATATTTTTGACCTATAAATAGAGAGTTTTTCATAACTTTCAAAACACACTAGAAAACTTATTTATATATAATTTCTCACTCTCAAATTTATTCTTTTTCATTTATTTCTTTTTCACTAAATTGCCTTAGTGCCTTGAAAGGGAAAATATCAGGGAGGCTTTTTTTGTTTGTTCTGGTGTTGGGATATTATTGGAATTTACATAAGATGAATATATCTCTTATGTGATATCTCTTATAAGAAGTTTTCGTTTGGTTTGTGAGCTTAGCCAACAAAGTTACTTATTTGGTTTATGATATTGTCCATTAAAATCTTTATTTGGTTCCTGAGTTTTGCTCGGTGTAAAAGCTCTTGTTTAGTTTGTGAGATTATCCATTAAAATATTCATTTGGTTTGTGAACTTAGCTTGATGTAAAAGATATCTTTTGATTATGAGATAAACCTGGTGTAAAATTTCATGTTTGGTTTGGACGATTGCTAGTGTAATACTATTATTTAATTTTAAGAAGGTTCATGGGCATAACCTGTAAAAAAACTTATATCTGTAGTGAAAATTCTTAAGAATAAATTCTTAGGGATATGAGTACGTCAAGTGGTTAGGCTAAACCTCTATAAATATCTAGTGTAATTCTCTTAACCCTTATCTCTTTCTATTTCTGTTGTGCTTAAACTTTTTCTTTACTCTTATTTTGTTTCTCTACTTATTTTGAGGCCTACTCTTTTTTTAATTTAAAAAATGTTTTAATCAATTTATTTCATCAATGAAATTTTAATTGTACATTATTTTCAAACCTATACAATTCACTCCCTCCCCCTATTATTTTGGAGTCACTTGTCCAATACTCGCGTTGTAGCTCAACTAGAGGCGTTGCAACACGAACACTTGAGAGTCATTGTGATGAGCATTCCTTTTAATGTTGAGTCACAACCATCAAAAGTGTTAGAGTTTACATCGATTCATCATTGTCATCACCGTAGTCACAATTATCCTCCTTGTGATTCTAAAGGCTAATACAATAGCCACTTGTTACCTATAGAGGGTCATCTAGGGAGATTGTCGTCCCATCATTCTCTAAGACCATCTTAATGATGTCTAGTTTAGGAGTTACAACATAAAATGCCATGTTGCCTTTTTTTATTCAAAAAATTCTAAAGTTTCCAAACCGCGACAAGTATGTTAAAATATATGGTTGTGGATTTATATTCCATAAGCTTCTCTTTGTTGGCTTCTTTCTTGATAATGGTTTTAAAAGATTAAGTTTATCTAGACTTAGAAAAATAAAGATCGTACTTTATTGGTTACTCTCATATCAAATTCTCTAATCTAGAAAGAGATTACATATTGTTGTGAGGTTCTTCTCCTAAATACTTTCAAGATTTTAGACTAAAAGACTCATTTGTTTAGGAACATTTCTTTATGTCTATTAATAACTGGTCACCAGAGTTTTCAACTTTCAAAAGAGAGGTGTGGGTGAGATTTAGAGGAGTACTTGTCCATGTATGGTCTGTGTGTGCATTCTTTAAGTTAACACATCATTTTGGTATAATGGTTGTTATAGATCCTTATACTTGGTCTAAAAATCAGTTCAAAGTAGGAAGGGTAAAGGATATGATTCATAATAGAGAACCAATTTTAGAAGAGGTGATTCTTTTAGATGGAAATTCAAAAAATTTAGTCCGGGAAGTAGAGAAAATGGATGAAGAATCTTTTGTTTCAGGTGAAAGAACTCAAAATTTTGACGATGGTATTAATTATGAATAAGTTAAAGGGGATATCTAGAGGGTTAGAGGTGGTTTTTCTTCTACCTCTGATTTTGGTGTTGTTGTGAAAATGATGCCAAAAATAGAGTATAACAGGTTTCTTTGAGGCTAGAAACCCACAAGGTGTGAATCAGGAAAGCAAGAAGAACACAGGGAATTGATCATTAACTGCTATACTTTACTTTCTCTTTGAAACAAGATTACAAGTGTTATAAAATAACAAATAACTTCTCTCACCCTAAATCAGGATTTGCAGTATGCAATGATGAGAGACTAGTATGCTCTTTATAATAAACTTCACACACTAAACTAATGGGATTTTCAAAAATACCCATTACAATATAACTTAGGGTACAAGATAACTTAAATAATTTGACATAACAAACAGGCTCAATTAGCCATGCTAACAAACCTAGCATTTTCAATAATTGTATGCTTAAACATACTTAAAGTACAACATACTACTTCGACACCAGCATGTGAGCGACCTTTGAGTGCATGCTAACCTCTATCGAACTTGTTGAACCACAAAGCTACCCTTCGACCCAATAGAGTTCGATCCAATATCTCAAAAATCTCCACCTTGGAACAAACTCTAATATCAGAGACAAACTAGCTTTCTTCATGTAGCTTTATTGTGATATGGTGGCAAAACCGACTGTTATATTGGTTTGCGTTTTGTATTCACAAATGTTGCGGTAAGTAAGATTCGCCACCGACTTTTATTTCATCCAACAAAGGAAAAGGAAAAAGAACAGAAAAAACCTTTTTCGAGATGTTGCTGAGTACAGGGGGTAGATTATACAAAGGGAAGGTGTTAGCACCCTTTCTATCCATGGTTTTCCAAGGGCTCTTAGGTACTTGCTCATTTTTAAAATTGTTTGTGTGTGCTTGTTTTGAAAAAGTCTTGTTCATTTCGTGATAACCCTTGTATCGGTCCTCAAGAGTGTGACGAAATTGTTTTGAAAACTATTTTGAAAAGTGTTTGTGTAAAATTTGTTTGTTTGAGCAAGTACTTAAGATTTCTACCTACTCGAAAAAGGTCTATTTGTTTTCTTTTAGACAACACTATCCTATTATTAAGGAATAGGTAGCCCTATCGTTGGATTTATAAAGGGACGTTTGAATGGACGAAATGGTCTTTGAAAGCAACAAGTAAAGATACCTTAGCATTTCGAAGGGACTATCGTCATAAGATCAATTCGTAGGCAACTCGAGGGACAAGTAGGGACTATGATCTTTATGACGATTTTGATTCGTGAGTCATTGCTAAGGTATCCCTATATTCGAGGGACACGACCATTATTTATGAGGCAACCAAGTGGGGCAAACCCTAGGAGTGAACATGTGCGAGTGTGTTTTTTCAGTTAATTATCTTTGCACAATTAGGGTTTTCTACTGTATTAATCATTTTCTTTCACATGCAAGCCTATTGTCCATACATCTAACAATTAAATAGTTGCGGAAATTAAAAGCAAGAAATTAAAACCCTAACTATTACAAGGCTTTGGGGGAGGGAATTACATGATCAAAAACCCTGGAAAATGACAAGCGGAAAAGTAAACCTAATTAACTATTACAACTTGAGAACAATTACAATATTTAATAAGAATAAAGAAAATAAGGACGCGCGCAACGAAATAAATACGAGAATGAAGTCAAGGTCCTAAAAAAAATCTAATCAATTAAAAGGAAAATATTTTATATTTTATTATTGAGAAAAATATTTTAAATCTTAACCTAAATCTAATTTAATTAAAAAAACATTTTTTTGGTATTTTATTGAGAAAATTAAATATTTATGAATTAAACCTAATTTGTCTAATTAATTTTAATTATGATAATAATCAAATCAAAATTAATTAATTTTCCAAAATAAAACTAATTTTAATAAAACCTAATTCTACCCTTTTTTATGATTTTTTTCTGATTTAATAATAGCAAAAAAAATGATTTTGTGGTAAAATATAATTAAAGGCAAATAAATAAAAAAAGAAAGAAAAGAATTGGAATTGGGCCTGGTGCTGACAATTTGGGGGGGTATGCCGCCAAATTTCCTGTTAGGCCCAAAGATAGCCCAGGGTCTGGCGTTTGGTCCAGTGCACCTCTCTCCTGATGGTTCATGGTGGTCCCTCAAAGCTGGAGCATGAGATCTGTATGATGATGGATCTTAGGGATGGGATCTGGGGCGCACGGTAGATGCTAGGCATTGAGATACGCTGGATCTGCAAGGAATTATTCAGAAAATAAGAAAATGTTTGGGCCTGGGATCGAACCCAGGTCCCTTGCTTCACATGCCCATACTCCTTTCCATCTGTGCTGTAATGCTTATCTGGTAATATAATAGACAAACAATATTATAATAACTACGCACACCTTATGCCTGAAAAATGCGCACAAATTTAAATTGGCCAGTGGTTGGCTGTCACACCACCTTCTTCTTCCCTGGACCGTGGCTTTAGATACCAACCCTTTTACCTATGGACGCCCGTTGTAGCTACAACCCTGCAAACCTCAAAAATCAAAACCAGGCATGATAAATCAATTCTAAGCATACAGATCAACTCGTTTTGATCTCACGAGTATCATGGTAACCTTCTTTTGGTCCAATTTTCCCTGCATCTCAAAGCCCTAAAACGGAGGTTAAAACCCTAACAATGGCAATTTGGCATTGATGCATTTAAACTAAAAAGTAAATATGTAGAAAGCTTCTAGGCACTCATATGAACATGAATATGTAATCAAAATAGATTAACAATGCAAGAGTATATGGATACGAATTTGAAAAAAATGGCAAACCGTGATGATGCTATGCGATGATTTTTGGAGTTTTAAGGCGTGCAAATGGTACTGTTAGCTTCAGGAGGTTCCCAGGAGTGGATTGCTGGCATTGAAACCCTTTGAATCTCCTTCTAAATTGCAATTTGATCACCACTTTCTTGTCAAAATTTGGAGCTTTTTCTGGATGCGTGGAGGCAGTTTTTTCGTCCCTTCTAGGTCTGACAATGTTGTCTATATGTATTGGAACATATTAGGTTAACAAAAGAAGAAAGAAATCTATGCTTTCAATAAGGAAAATATTTGTTTTCAATGATTTGATTTTTTCTCATTCTTGGAACAAATCCAATCTTACTCTCTTTCCACGATTCTCCTCTGATTTGCCAACACATTTTGATGTTTATTTGATGAGAAAAAGATTCACAATCATATCTTACATATTTTTCATTATTTATTTATTTATTTTTGACTTTTAATGAATAAATAATCAAAATAAATAATAAAAATAATAGAAAAATATATGAGTGAGCTCACGGGTCGTGGGCCATGTTTAAAGCATAATGAAAGCATAAAAAGTTAGGCCCATTTGGCAAAAAAAATGCAATTTTGAGCATTATCGACTTTGGGAAAATTTCTAAAAATGGCCAACTTTGACAATGCATATCTCTCTCAATTTTGACCTGAAGAGGGTGTTCTTGGACTTTTTAGAAATCTTATGGTGTCCCCTAAGCAACCTCTTTGTTTTCATCTCAATTTGATCTTCCATGTTCATGTAAGAAGCTTTGACCTAAAAGGTGTTTTTGTTGACTTTTTGAAAAGGACCTATAATGTCTGAATTTATATCTTTTCATGAGTGCATTTCTTGAACTTGAGGGCTAAAGATGAGTTGTAGGGAATTGAATTATCTTCAAAATGAGCCTTGTATGAGAAATTTCTGATAAAGTATGAGAAAGTTATGCCTGGTCAAAGTTTGGTTGACTTTTCCTATAGAAACCCTAATTTAGCAACTTTTGAGTTTTGATGAATTTGGGGCATTCCTTGAAGAATAATGATAAACCTTTGATAAAATGATGGATGTTAATTAAAAATGGTGATGTTGACCAAAAATATTGAAGTTTGACTATATGTGGGTAACAATTGACTTTTGACCTAATACAGTTGATTTTCAAGCATCTGAACAGTTGACTGAGCATACATCTTGTGCAAGGCATGAAACTTGGCATGGATGATATTGAGAACATATTAGGGTAATCTGAATCATTTGGGTCCCTTGGAACTCAAACATCTTGATGAGGAGTGAAACCCTAGTTTGAGGCTCATTGTCTTAGGAGGAGGATTTGTCTGGTCAATCATTAGGCATCCTTGGGCAAGTTGAGGATCTTAATGAACATATGTTGAGTAAAATGAGAGGGAAAATTTTGGGGTATAACAACTGCCCCTGTTCAATCTTCTTAAACCTGAGGATGTAGATTGGCCGGTCTGCCTTTCGTGATCTGAAGGTGGAAGATGATTGAACACTAAAGTGCCCAAAAATTTGCACTCGCATGAAGTAATACTGATTGGTGATATCGGGAATGGGCTTACAGATTCCATTTGGAAGTCGACATAGAATCATCGGATATGGGCTTAAAGATGCCATCTAGAAAAGATCTTGGTTGCATAAAAGATTCCTTTGCGAGAATTCCTGTACCTATCATTGAGGAGGACTTCACCGAGGAAAGTTGATTTGTGTCTTGGGAGATAGAGTATAGGAGTTTCGGTTGTCCATTACTCTACTGGGGAAATGTGAAACCCTATGTGTCTGGTCGGGTCCGGGTCTTACAGTGTTGCAAATTGTTGTCTGGAGATAAGAGAGAAGGAACCTGGATAGTAGGGTTACTTCGAAATGAAAACCTGGATAGTAGGGCTGTGAGAAGGAACCTGGATAGTAGGGTTTCTTAGGGATGAAAGCCTAGATAGTAAGGCTATGAGAAGGAACCTGGGTCTTAGGGTTACTTTGAGATGAAAGCCTGGATATTAGGGCTATGAGAAGGAACCTGGGTCGTAGGGTTACTTCGAAAATAAAGCCTGGATAGTAGGGCTTATGGGAAGGAACCAGGATAGTAGGGTTACTTCAAGATGAAAGCCTGGATGGTAGGGCTTATGGGAAGGAACTTGGATAGTAGGGTTACTTCGAGATGAAATCCTGGATAGTAGGGCTATGAGAAGGAACCTGGATAGTAGGGTTACTTCGAAAATAAAGCCTGGATAGTAGGGCTAATGGGAAGGAACCTGGATAGTAGGGTTACTTCAAGATGAAAGTATGAATGGTAGGGCTATGAGAAGGAACCTGGATAGTAGGGTTACTTAGAAAATAAAGCCTGGATAATAGGGCTTATGGGAAGGAACCTGGATAGTAGGGTTACTTCAAGATGAAAGCCTGGATGGTAGGGCTATGAGAAGGAACTTAGATAGTAGGGTTACTTCTAAAATAAAGCCTGGATAGTAGGGCTTATGGGAAGGAACCTGGATAGTAGGGTTACTTCAAGATGAAAGCCTGGATGGTAGGGTTATGAGAAGGAACCTGGATAGTAGGGTTACTTCGAAAATAAAGCCTGGATAGTAGGGCTTATGGGAAGGAACCTGGATAGTAGGGTTACTTCAAGATGAAAGCCTGGATGGTAGGGCTTATGGGAAGGAACCTGGATAGTAGGGTTACTTCGTTTGATTGCATAGACTAGTTGACCCGTTTGATCTTCGCGAACTGATTTTTGACTGGCTGTCTGTAGATATGACATGTATAGCTGCTGGAATTATTGGTGATAATTGTATTTCCTGAAAAGATAACAGGGTTAATTATATGTGTAATGCATGAAATGCCTCGTGAGATGATGTTCTCAAAATAAATGAGATTATGTTGTAGATGATATGTATGCGCATGTCATGATGTATGCGCATGAAATGTTGTTGGGACATGTCTGAGCCTGGGAAAATAAATCCATGACTACTGCTATAGAGTATAGTATTCCTGACTGTTGTAGAGATTTGTGGTTCTTCTACTTCCGCTGGGGATGGTGAATGGAAATGACTGTGCTGGAGATTTATTCCTTGTTATCTGTGAATACTCTCAGGGAGAGACTCTGTTTAAGAATAACTTTGCGGGGAATAACTTGGAAGGTGATTTTTGTAGCTAAAGTAATGGGCTCTTCAGGGATTGGGCTTTTGTATCCAGAGAAATAAACTCTGCTTGGGAGATAAAATTTATCAACCCGCTCGCGATTATGAAATTCGGCTGGGGGATATAGCTATCAAGTTTCTGAAAGACCCTGGCTGGGGAGATTACTCCCTGTTGTGGGAAAGCTGATATCAATGCTTTGATTACCTTTACTCTATGGAGAGTGTATGTACTGAAGACTGTGCTCCCGAGCTGTCTCTGTCCTGGTACCTGTTGGGAAGAGTAACTGTCGAGTTTGACATTTCTTGTTTTTGCCCCTGTTTCTTAAGTTACGAGCAATTGTCTTTTCGTTTCTTATGTACATATTTATGAGAAGCAATCATATTCAAATGCATATGTCAAGAATAAATCGTTAGACGTTCTTGCAAAAAAAACAGAAAAAGGAAAAACTCATAGTTTCTTGTGAAAATGATTTTGTATTGATTTTTGAAGTTGGCCTGTAATAAACGTGTTTGTACAAGGAGACTGACGCTCTGGTAAGAGAACGCCGCTGTAAAAATAGAAGCTATACAATTTTGTGTAAATGAAAACAGCTATGTGTAACAATCCCATTGTGTTCCAACTCTGCTATTGCCCCTATGTCTTCGAGCGTCTCATCACTTTGCTTCTTGTCCGTAGTTGATTAGGTTGATTGGTGTCGTTCGAGCTTGATAGTCGATAATGAAGTCTGATCGCAAGGTGATCCAATAGGGACTGTAGCGGTAGAAATGTTCAAGACTAAGCCATTGGATTGACTAGACTTTATACAAATAAAAATCAAAATCTCCACCGTGCTTTATTGTTTCCAAAGGAATGGGAAAAGAGCGAATAACCCAAAAAGAGGGGGAAAGATTCAAGGTAAGGGGGTTGGTTATGCAAAGGGAAGGTATTAGCACCCTAAACATCTACGGTACTCCGCAGGAGCCTCTTTGAAAAAAATCTGTATATTTTGGCTATAAAAAAACTGTTATATAAAATGGATGGTGGAGGTGAGAAAAGAAATATATATATATTTTATGATTTTTGCACCCGCCGCTGTTGCGAACCTTTAGTGCCTACGTACCACCTTTCGTGCAATAGGGGATCAGGGTACACGTAGTTCCTCTTTCAAAAATTTAGAACCTAAATGTGTTGGTTAATTTTATAAGATAAAACATCATCGTCATTGTCCGTGTGGAAAACACACCTACTACCTGCAATCATGAGAAAGGAGAATTTGCATCATCTTAAAGTGGAGGATATGGCTTGGATTTTAAAATCAACAATGCCTCACTCAACACCCACGTGGAAAATATCTCTCTTCACTACATATTGTAGAAGTATAGTTGTTTGCATCACTACAAGGATTGACAAGAGTTTAATCTTTTAAGAAAAATTTTAAAGATAAAAAGCCAAAGTGGCAAAATCGTTTGAAATGAGATTAATTGACTTTTAGTCTTCTCACACAAAAAAATGTCAAGGTATTATTAAGTTGATAGGAGTTTATTTATGAAAATGTTTTGAAAATGCATGGACATAAGTCCAAGTTTATTATAAAAGTGGTTCAAGTTTAAAACAAGAAGGGTTTTCAAAAGGAGGGAGAAGATTTTTTTTGAAATTAAAGAAGATGGGAGGAGAAGAAGAGGCTATCCTAAAGCATAAGGTAAAAGCTATGGATAAGAACCATCTAACCAACAAGAAGCCAATACTTGGCATTATGAGCCAAGATAAAGTTCCCATTCTTTGGATTGAAACCAAGCAAAAATACTAGAACCCTTGAGAGAACCAAACTTCAAGTGTATTAAGTCTTCATAAAAATTGGGCAGAGTAACGGCTGTATACGGGTGAATTCCAGATTACAAACAAAAGGTGTAATCACAATAACCTGCACACAAAACAAACAAACAACCAAATGTCTTGAGGTAAACCTCAAGAGCTCCAGACAAAATAATCAGATAAGATCACAAGGTCTCCAAGATAGGCCAAGGTTTCTAATCCTAAGTCCAAGAAAAGTCCCATGCTCCATAATGCCAAGGATAGTAGCCAAATAGTCCAAGTACCATTAAAGATTTTTTAGGGTTTATGTTGATTATTAAGTATCTTAAGAAAGGAAAAGAAAATCTCAAGTGAGCAAAGTACAAAATGGCAAGAAAATAAATGCTCAAATGAGCAAAGATGAAAATGGCATGAAATATAAATGTTAAAAGTAAATAGTACATAAAGCATAAGAAAGAAAAAAACATAAGGTAAAACAAGTCAATAATTAGTGGTTAGTTGGATAACCATCTTGAAGCTTGAATTTGGAACTCATTAGAGGATTGGTAGAACCAAAGCCTCCACACAATAAGTTGCATTTGCTTTTTGTCAAGTATATCATCCATTTGGAATTCTCATAAGTACCATTTAACGATCAACGATGTTTAAGTGATCCGCGTTGACCAAAGGTGTTGTAGATCCATTAGAGGATTGGTAGAACCAAAGCCTCCACACAATGAATCTCAAGGTTATTGGATCAAAGAGATCAAATTAACATACTTGGACTTGCAATCATAAGTTTGGGCCACGAATGATCATTTATTCGAATAAGGACAAAATTTAGTGCTATGTTAAGCAATCGTAAGTGGACTTATATAGAAGTCGCACCTATTTTGAGGTCGGTCAATAGAAATTTATGCACCACTTGTTTTGAGACATGATATAGAGATCATGCTCCAATAACACCTAGTGCAATAAGAAGGGGATGAGATGAAGAGGGATAGGGAAAAAAATATACAAACCACATTTGAATTAAATTTTAATCAAACTATTATTAAAATCATTCATCCATTTTTGTGGATTTAAACTCAACACCATGGATCCAATGATGTTAATAAAGTTCCTGATCCAAAATCTAACCCAAGATGAACCAGAAAATAGTCACAAAATAATATCACTTTTTAATATATACAAAAGGGTTAAAAATAATGTTTAAAAATAGAAAATAAAGAGAAAAAATACCAACTATGTTCAAATTAATCAAAAAATAAAAAGTAAGACCATAGAAAAATCAAAAATGGATCCAAATATTTTTATAAAATTTTTGGTAATTTTTAAAAGTCAGAAACTATTTTTAAACTATTTAAAATTGCTCAAACAAATAGAAAATAGGTCAAAAATAGTAAACCTCAATATAAAATTCCATAAAATTTTCAAAAATTCAAAAATATGCAAAATAATGTTTATGAATTTTTTTCAGAATTAAAAAATGTCAGAAAGTATTTTTTAAGTAATTTAAAGAAAGCAAATGATTCAAAAAATACAAAAAAATATCAAATATCAAAATAAAAATATGAAAAAATAGTCATGAGATCAAAAATAATTCAAAGTATTTTTGTGAATTTTTTCATAATTTTTGGATAAAAAATAAAAGAGTTATGAATTTTTGAAAATTTAACAAATAAAAAATATAAAATCATAAAATAAAATAAAACCAAAAAGATGTGGACACTCAGATCATAGTCAAAATGCGTTAGTAAGCTGATCCAGTGGACCAGACGCGTTGTGCTTGATATGGACCTTAGTGAGATACACATAGGATCAGAAAAAGGGCAACTAATGAAATTAAAACGTTTGGCACACTATCATTGGCTGAGACGAGACATGTCATCGTCTTCAACCTCCAGACACCCTGTAATGGGGATTTTGTGAGATCCTTCACATGGAAAAAGTAGGATCCTAGGCTAGTATCATTGAACTCGTCTCTTCAAGACGATTCTAACACCACCATCGCGCCAAATTTATATAAGGTATGGAGAGAGATATGAATCAAAAACCCAGAAAATAGCGAGCACCTTCAATTTGATATTTCTCTCTCAATTCTCAATGGATTTAAAAATTGTAAGCAGCATTAGAATCAGGAGAAGGAGTAGAATAGATTAGTGCTTGATTTGGATCCAAATGGTGGAGAATTCTACCTTTTCGAAGTTCAAGGAAGAAGTTCTGAAAATGGACTTCTGTAGCTTGAATTATGGCTCGTTTTTTATTGGTTTAAGTGCTGGAGAGTTTGTATGATGCTTAAGGATGATGAATGCGCAAAGAATTTTGGAAAAGGGAGCTTAAATATCAGAAACCGAATTCAAAAAAGATGGGTTCGTGTGAGGTTTTGACAGGTGTTTTTGGCTCTCAAAGCTTGAAGAAATGAATGGGGGATGACCCTCTATTTATAGGGAAGTGAATGGGAATAAAAATTGGAAGAAACGAGGAAGTTTGGAGGGAAATTGGATGAAGGTCGAGCACAAGTGAAGTGTGACTTCATTTCCATCAAAACTAAACCAAATCTTGCGTTTTGGGGTGCTAATCACTTCTGGCAAGTTTGCTAATCAAGTTTAAATCCAAAACACGCATAAATATTGTGTTTAGAAGTCACATTATGGATTTCAAAATTCTGACTTTGTGGAAAATTCAATTTCAAGTTACCAAATTCAAATCCATGGCATTTCCAACTCAAGGGGTCTTAGGGCATAATTCTTGATGCTTTAGAAAGATGAGGTTACAAGCTTTGCAATGGAAAAAGAATGGAATCAAATAGATGCCTGAGCTGAAAGTTGCATTGAGTCAAAGTTGAAGAAAAAGGGTTGACTTTCCATACTTAGAAATATTTCAAATTCTTCTTTAAAAATGACCTATAATCTTTTGCATCCAAACATGGCCCTCCACTTGAAATTTGCTCTTGACCAAAAAAGATGGAATGAAGTATATCTCTTGAATGACATTTTGAAACTTGAACCACTCAAAATATCCAAAAATTGAGCAAGTTATGACTTGTTAAAGTTGGCCAAAAATCATGAAATGACCTATAATCTTTTGCATATTTAAGGCAACTTCCATCCATTTTACCACTTTGCACATAAAAGAAGGCATAAGGTTCACATATTCAACATCATTATGGAAAAAGAATGGACCCAAGGTGATGAAAATTGACCAAGTTATAATCAATTAAAGTTACTTATGTAAAGTTGTGGATTCATCTGGATGACTTGTAATCTTTCTTCTTCACCAAGTTTCTTCCACATGAAAACTCCTTGGAACTTTTGAAGTGATTTGTTGATAACCCTTTGAAGAGAAGGATGTCTTTGTAATCACTCAAAAATACTAAAAGGTGAGCAAGATATATTCCTTTGAAGTTCAAAACCCTAGCTTCTAGATCAAGAAAATGCCTTGGAGAACTTTGACAAGTTTGAACAAACTTCTTGTACCAATATTCTTGCTTTGTGAATAGAAGTTGTTGAGGATGATAATGAGGACTCATAGCCACAAAAACAACTTCCATATTTTGAAATTTGAGAGAATTATGCCCCTGGTGGCCAATATGAACAAGGCCTTGTCCAAACATAACAACTTCTCCAATCAAACCCTTGTACTTTTGAGTCAAATCTAATAACCTTGAAATGTGATGAACCCAAACAAACTTCGCCATGCCATTTCTTCCAAAACCACTCCAATGGTGAGGTTTGAACCTCTCAAGCTTTTATTGGCTAGGGCATGGAAATAAACTCATGAACCCATGGAGTAATTTGTTAAATCTCATTGCCCTTACCTACATGGAAAACAAGCAAGACAAGCCAACATTGTATTTTATTAGTTAAGTGAAGAAAAAAACAATATTAATGATCATAAAAGGAACATAAGTCAAGGTGCTTGGTAATTCCTCAAAAGGAGCAAAGCTCAAAGTAGGGAGGGGAACCAAGAATCCTAGTGTGATCTTGTTGTGAGTCAATCAACATGGTATGATGAAGGGATCTTAGGGGCAAAAATTGGGGTACAACAGCTGCCCTTATTTAAGTTTCTTCTATCCAGAGATACAAAGGTTAAAAATCTTCGCGTCGACGCGATCGAAGATACTTAAATATAAAAACAAACCCTATTTTTGGCCCTAAGATACCATGCAAATGCTTATGATCATGAATGCATATGAAAAAGTACCAAAGAGACGCGAAAATAACACTGGGGACGCAACAATAAAGAAACAAAGGAGCACCCCCACCAGGAAAATAAATCACTGGTGGACCAAAAGAACGGAATCAGAGAGGATGGTAGGATGGCACACCAACTTCTACTGAAGGCGAAGCTACCAACGTTTACTTAAGGCAGAGAGAAAGATAACAAACATCGACGTTCATTCCCAATGGTCTACTAACTTTAACTAAAGGTAGAAGGAGAATATATATCACCGCCGTTCACTGACGATGAGCTATCAACATTCACTAAAGATAGCAAACACATAACAAGCACCGACGTTCACTGCCGATGGTCTACCAACTTTCATTGAAGGTAGAAAGAGAAAATATCATATCACCGCCGTTCACTGACGATGAACTATCAATGTCCACTGAAGATTGCAACAAGATGACAAACATCGACGTTCACTGCCAATGGTCTACCAACTTTCACTGAAGGTAGAAAGAGAATATATCATATCACCACCGTTCACTGACGATGAACTATCAACGTTCACTGAAGATAGCAAAAAGATAACAAACATCGACGTTCACTGCCGATGGTCTACCAACTTTCACTGAAGGTAGAAAGAGAAAATATCATATCACTGCCGTTCACTGACGATGAACTATCAACGTTCACTGAAGATAGTAAAAAGATAATAAGCATCGATGTTCACTGCCGATGGTCTACCAACTTTCACTGAAGGTAGAAAGAGAATATATCATATCATTATCGTTTACTGACGATGAACTATCAACGTTCACTAAAGATAGCAAAAAGATAACAAGTTTACCCAAGATTCTGGTGTTTCTCCTAGAACGGGTCTCAACTTCTTCTTTAACTGAGGCACTCCGCCTGGAAAGGATGATACATGAGCTGTCTCAAATAAAGAGAACTTGCTATTTGCGGTCACGGAGGATTGTAAAAGGAAATGACTTTTTTGGGCAAGAGGTATGACTTCCTGGGGATATGCCATGATATTCTCGCTAAGGGGATAAAGTCTTCTTGTGCAAAATAAATGCACCAACCAAAGCTTAGAGTTTTTCCAGAATTCCAAAGTAAATAATATTTCCAGGGGATCACAGATCCAAACCAGAAATAAACTGGAATGAAACAGTCAACCAGAATACATCCTTTGAGAAATAAACTCAAAAGGGAAAACAAGATCCGTCCAAACAAGGAACTGTATCGGAAGGTTTGAAGCAAAAATCTTCTATGAGAGACAACTCAGTAGAGAAATTGAAAGAGTGTGCATTTTCTGCTTAAGACCGACGCTCTAATGAAAAAAGGGTAATTTGTCTCTTCAAAACAGGGTAATATGTCAACAAAAATATTAACAAATGTCAATGAACAATTGTTTGTCAATTTTATCTATACATGATGCATGTATGAGTGTATGAGTGTTATCGTGTACATGCTGACAAAACAGATACACAACATGGGGAACAACCAGGAAAAACTACCTCGGGCACTAACAACACTCGGCTAAGCTTCAACCAAGATGATTATTCGAAAAAAGGTAAAGGCCAGCTTCGGAAACCAAACCTACTCTCTGCTTTTAACTTTACCGAGGAGAAACAAAATACGAAGGTGGACAAATCAAAAGATACCGGGGTAGAACGTCCTTCTTCAGGCTTTATCAGGAAAACCAATGTTTTTTCAAAAGTAACATGCCTACTGGAGATTGCAAGACCAATCTTAAATAAAGCAGGCTGACACCGAACAATCAAACTTCGTTGGAGAATTCAGACCCATTTCGCTGGAGAAAAACGCGGATTGAAACTTCACATTATGAAAACTCAGAAAAGAGGAGAAACGAATCCAAACATGACTGAGGACACCAGAACCATAAATCCAATATGGAGAAAACAACCCGAGTAGCCCTTCCCGGGGGAACAAAAACCTCTCAAATCAACTGGAGTTTGTCCATTCCTGGGATCACCATTTTTGTTGTCATTGTTTCATCAAATATCTCAAAGTAAAAGTAAATTGTAAAAATCTCTTTCTTTTTGAAAAATCAATTTTGTTATTTAATATCTTTGCTTTGAAAGTTATTATCAGTAATAAATGGAGTCTTTGCAAGCTAAATAACATAGGAAATACAAAGAATTGGGTAAAAGCTCGACTTTCATTAATAGAATGGTAGTCTGCGAATGGCGATACTCCATAGATGGTTACAAAGTTTAGGAAATGGTAATACATAATAGAAAAGATACATTGAGATACAATGACCGCTATCCCCCCTAACAACTTTTGAAATCCTGAGCAGCAGCTTTTGTTGAAGTATGGTGAGGATCTGAGAAGATTATTGCTTCAACGATCAAGTCTTGTCTGACGTAGTTACTTGCCAAGAAAATCCTTAACTTTTTCCTAAGTTGCCCTTGCGGGTTTTCAACTTAGCGGGAAATTTATTCTGTTTATGTCTCTAATTTTTGCCTAGACCGCCCTTTCGAGTTTTCGTCCTACCGAGACGCTCCTTTTTTGCCTAAGCCGCGCTTTCGGGTTTTCAACTTAGTGAGCTGTTCTTTTATTTCTTTAGGTGAAGTATTTCTTGACCGCGTCAACATTCATGGGACCTGGGAACTCCTCGCCATCCATAGTTTCAAGAATTAATGCACCACCAGAGAAAGATTTCTTGACAACATATGGGCCTTCAAAATTGGGAGTCCACTTGCCCCTAGAATTAGCGTTGAAAGACATGATCTTCCTGATCACGAGGTCGTCTTCTCTGAATTCACGAGGTTTTACCTTTTTATCAAAAGCTTTCTTCATTCTTCTCTGATATAACTGGCCATGACACAAAGCTATCATTCTCTTTTCCTCAATCAAATTCAACTGGTCAAACCTGTTTTGGACCCATTCAGCCTCCGTCAACTTGGTTTCCATTATCACACACAATGAGGGAATCTCTACCTCGACTGGGAGTACAACTTCCATTCCATATACTAAGGAGAACGGGGTTGCTCCTGTTGAAGTGCAGACAAATGTTCGATATCCATGCAGAGCAAAAGGAAGCATTTCATGCCAATCCTTATAAGTAATAACCATCTTCTAGATAATTCTCTTGATATTCTTATTAGCAGCTTCAATAGCCCCATTCATTTTTGGCCTGTATGGAGATGAATTGTGATGGACAATCTTGAATTCTTCACACAGTTTTGTCATCATCTTGTTGTTCAAATTCGAGCCATTGTCAGTGATGATTCAGCTCGACACACCATACCGGCATATAAGATTATTCTTAATGAAGCGCACAACCACCTGCTTAGTAACATTGGCATATGAAGCAGCCTCCACCCACTTGGTGAAGTAATCAATTGCTACCAAAATAAAACGGTGCCCATTCGAAGCTTTGGGTTCTATCATCCCAATCATGTCAATACCCCACATAGAGAAAGGCCACGGGGAGGAAATCACATTGAGAAGTGTCGGAGGCACATGGACCCTGTCTGCATAAATTTGGCATTTATGGCACTTCTTTGCAAATTTGTAACAATCAGATTCCATTGTCAGCCAATAGTAACCTGCCCTTAGTATCCTTTTAGCCATTGAATGTCCATTGGCATGAGTGCCAAATGAACCTTCATGAATCTTATGCATCAACATGTATGCTTCGTGTCTATCCACGCATCTGAGCAAGACCATGTCATAATTTCTCTTGTATAACACATTTTCACTGAGGAAGAAACTGCCTACCAATCTTCTCAATGTCTTTCTATCTTTCCTCGATGCACCAATCGGGTATTCCTGAGTCTAAAGAAAATGCTTGATATCATAATACTAGGGTTTTTCATCTTCTACCTTCTCTGCTATAAACATATGAGTGGGCCTATTCAGCCGTCGAACCATAATTCGGGGTATATCATTCCAAGTATTCACTTGGTACATAGAAGCCAGAGTTGCCAGAGCATCCGCCATTTGATTTTCGTCTCTAGGGATGTGATGCAATTCAACTTTATTGAAGAATGGTAATAATCTTCTAGCATAATCTTTGTAAGGGATCAAGCCAGGGTGACCAGTGTCCCATTCTCCTTTAATCTGATTTATTACCAAAGTCGAATCACCATACACGTCTAGAATTTTAATTCTGAGATCAATAGCTTCTTTGAGACCCATGATGCAAGCCTCGTATTCTGCCATATTATTAGTGCAATCAAATGTTAACCTTGCAGTAAAAGGAATGTGCGATCCATGAGGAGTGACAATCATAACACCAATTCCTTTACCATAAGCATTCACAGCTCCATCAAATATCATACTCCAACGAGATTCAGGGTCAGGACCTTCCTCAGGTAATGGTTCATCACAATCTTTCACTTTCAGGAACATCACATCCTTATCGGGGAATGCATATTCTGCAGACTGGTGATCTTCCACTAGTTGGTGAGTAAGATAATCTGCCAACAAACTACTTTTAATATCATTTTGAGTGCGATATTCGATATCATATTCAGATAACAACATCTGCCAGCGGGCAATTCTCCCAGTAAGAGCAGGCTTTTTGAAAATGTACTTGATTGGATCCATTTTGGAGATCAACCAAGTGGTGTGATTCAACATATACTGTCGCAAACGCTTTACCGCCCAGGACAAAGCACAACATGTTTTTTCCAACATGGAATACCGCGACTCATAATCAGTGAATTTTTTACTGAGATAATAGATGGCGAACTCCTTCTTCCTTGTTTCATCCTGTTGTCCCAGAATACAACCCATGGATTTATCTAACACTGTCATATACATAATCAACGGTCTTCCTTCTACGGGAGGGAGCAAGATAGGAGGTTCAAGCAGATATTATTTAATGCTCTCAAATTCCCTTTGGCATTCATCTGTCCACACACAACCCTGATCTTTCTTTAACAACTTAAAGATCGGTTCGCATGTTGCATTCATGTGGGAAATAAATCTGGAAATATAATTCAAACGCCCGAGGAAACCTCTAACTTGCTTTTCAGTTCTTGGTGCTGGCATTTCTTGAATTGCTTTGACTTTATCAGGGTCAACTTCAATTCCTTTCTGGATAACAATGAAACCCAACAACTTCCCTGATCGAACACCTAAGGTGCATTTATTTGGATTCAGGAGGAGACGATACTTCCTCAAACGCTGAAACAACTTCAACAAATCTTCTATAGGCCCTTATTCAGTCTGGGATTTGGCAATTATACCATCAATATATACTTCGATTTCCTTGTGCATCAGATCATGGAATAGGGTCGTCATAGCCCTCTGGTACGTTGCACCAGTGTTCTTCAACCCGAAGGGCATCACTTTGTAACAAAATGTTCCCCAGGGTGTGATAAACTTTGTTTTTTCCATGTCCCCTGGAGCCATTCTTATTTGATTATACCCAGAAAATCTGTCCATGAACGAGAATACTTTGAATTTTGTTGTGTTATCCACTAGCATGTCGATGCGAGGCAATGGAAAATCATCTTTTAGACTAGCTTTATTTACATCTTTGTAATCTACGCACATGCGGACCTCTCCGTCTTTTTTCGGTACTAGGACAATATTGGCAATCCATTGAGGATACACTGATGTCACAAGAAAACCAGCATTAATCTGCTTTAGAACCTCCTCTTTGATCTTTACTGCCATATTTGGGTGAGTTCTTCTCAACTTTTGTTTAATTGGCGGACACTCTGGCTTCAACGATAAATGATGCTCGACAATATATGTATCTAGACCGGGCATATCTTGGTAAGACCAAGCAAAAATATCGACATACTCCTTCAACAACTCAATCAACCTTCTCTTCACATCGGGATGCAACAAGGCTCCAATCTTGATTTCTTTTGGATCTTCTTCTGAACCCAAATTGATCACTTCCAAAGGCTCTTTATATGGTTGAATGGTATTTTCCTCATGCTCAAGCAACCGTGAGACCTCTTCTGGAATCTCGTCATAATCTTCTTCTTCAGCCCCAAACACAGGACATTCAAAGTTGGGAGAGGGTGCAGGGTCATTGTATTCAACGGGTTTTTTAATTAATCTGCACATATGATTTATGATTGCTTTTTAGAAACTGACACATATAACAAGTGATCATGCAAATTGAATTTCAATTATTATTTATTTTGAAAGGGTTTTTTTTATTACCATTTCCAAGAAAAAAAGCAAAAAATAAAAACACAATTTGGGAAACAAAGTCAACTTTTATTAATGATCTTAAAAGTCACAACAAACAGATAAGCCCTACAACATTAATACCTCCACCTTGGGCAGAGTGAAAGCCTTTCAAGAAAAAAAATATTAATCAAATCAAATTACTTTGAAATTGTGTGCAAGAGGGAATATCAATGGTGACCCAGTTCTGAACCCTGACTCCATGGTCACATAATTCAACATTTCCTACTCTACTTCATCCTCTTCAACAACATTAACGTCAGAATCCGTTGGATGGAGGTAACCTCCGCTGCGGAAAACATCATGATAGCTGCTTATAGTAGACTTTGACTTCAAACCTTCGACTCTGCCATTCTTCGAAGATAAACCCAAACCAGTTTTATTCTTGTTCACGGGTGGATCCACAATTCACCCCCAAACTTCATTATGACCATTGTGCACAACCTGCCGCGTGTCCTTCAGCAAAATCATGGAATTCTCATTTCTCCTTATGTTGTCAACGGATAGGGCTTGAAACTGGGTTCCAACAGCAGCCTCATCCGCTTCTACAATACTGAAGGAGGACAAATGAGATGTCAACAATGCCTGCTCCCCACTTATAATCACCACCTTCCCTTCACGCGCAAATTTCAGCTTCTGATTTAAAGTTGAGGTGACAGCCCCTGCTTCATGTATCCATGGCCGTCCTAACAAACAACTATATGCGGGGATGATGTCCATGACCTGGAAGGTTATCTGGAATAAATGTTGTCCTATATGGATGGGTAAGTCCACTTCACTGATGACAAATTTCCTCGACCCATCAAATGCTTTCACAATGATGCCACTCGGGCGCATAGGTGTCCCTTGATATTTCAACTTCATGAGAGTACTCCTCGGTATAACATTAAGCGCGGATCCATTATCAATTAGCACATTGGATAGAGAATCATTCTTGCAGTTTATAGATATGTGGAGGTCCAGGTTGTGATTCCTCCCTTCATCTGGTAATTCATCATCACAGAAACTCAAGTTATTACATGATGTAATGTTTCCAATTACGCTGCTGAATTGATATATTGGCATGTCACTCTCCACAAAATCTTGGTCCATTACTCTCATAAGGGATTCTCTATGAGCAGAGGAGTTCATTAATAAAGCTAAGATAAATATCTTTGAAGGAGTCTGCAGTAGCTGATCTACAATTCTGTAGTCGCTCATCTTAATTATCTTCAAAATATCATCCACTTCTTTCTCTAGCGTAGCTCCACTGGTGTCTCCTGTAGCCTTCTTAGGTTCATCATTCTCAGCAATTTTATTTCCAGTAGCAATATCTCTCCGAATAACCGGCGCAAATACACGATCGCTACGGGTCACCCTGCTATTTTCAGCTATATTCCCAACACCGGGCATTGGCTGGACGGGAATTTCCACCTCGTCTTCTAAGATTGTAGCGTTGTATTTGTAAGGCACAACCTTATCTGACTTGTAGGGGATAAGACCTGGCAAACTAATTACTAATGGGGTAAGAGCTTGCTTGCTATGATACTCCACCTCAAAATGAGCGGGTGCGCCAAAACAAGGCACAATGACGTTTACCCCTTCTTCAACATAACCAGTCGTCAATAAGTTATTTCTGGAAAACAAATCTTTGTCTGAAGAAAAATACTCATCCACGGAAGCATACTCTTCCTCTGACTCTTCTTCCATTAAACAAACTTCAAACATACCAACCTCATGATAATCATCCCTCTAACCCGTGATCTTGATAGTTCCATTTTCTAACAGCAACTAAACACCCTCCTTCACGATTGAACATCCTCGGGGATCTCGACAGCAAACTAGGCAAGATCCATATTAGTGTTCCACCTGACCAGCCGTGTGGCAGAAGGTAGCGTGCAACTGCACGGGGTCCTCATTCAAATGCTCCACATCAAAAATTTTGAATTCACTAGGAAATCCAGAAACCATATTCACTTCCTCTTCATACTCTGCCCTAGGCCTGATTATATGAATGAGGCCCTCATCCATCATCTCCTGTAAATCAGCCTTTATCTTATCGCAACCCTGTATATTTGTACTGCAAATAGCACAACCAGAATGGTCATGCGTGTAGTATCTAAATTCACAAAGGCCTGCGTGCATCTTCACCAAATCTTCTCTAACCAGATTAATGTCAAAAATCCGGAAGTCGCCTGGACAAACGGCCACCATATTTAGAGCATTTACTCCCCCATGCTTGGGTAGAGGATTATCTTTAACATTAGGTCCCATGTCCTTGAAAGATAGAACACCGGACTTTACCAATTTTTGCACCTCATTCTTCAAAGGATAACAATTCTCAACACTATTCCCTGGTGCTCCCTGATGAAAAGCACATGTTTGGTCTGCTTTATAATACTAAGGCAATGTTGACGGTACGGCGGAAGGTGGTCGTGTATGGACCAACTTTTTATGAATCAAGGCCGGTAGCAACTCTGTATAGGTCATGGGAATAGGGTCATAACTCTCCCTTCTCTGATTATACCCTTGATTCCCCTTCTGGGACGATCTTTGATAAGCAACAGTAGTCGGAGCGACATTCATAACAGGAGTAATTGAGGCGACTTGCTGATGATATTGATAATTCCTTCTAGGAGCGTTTACTCTCCTCTCTTGTATAACAACATTTGCATCTCCTTCTTTCTTATTGGTAAACCCATAAGATGGCTTTTTTACACCTCCAAATACTTAATTCTTCGTCAAACGGCCTTCTCTTACAACCTCTTCCAAGCGGATACCCATTCCTACCATCTCAGTAAAGTCACTTGGTGCGCTTGCTACCATCCTTTCGTAGTAGAAAGCACCCAGCGTCTTTAAGAAAATCTTAGTCATCTCCTTCTCTTCCATGGGAGGAATCACTTGGGCGACTACCTCACGCCACCTCTGCACATACTCTTTGAACGATTCCCTGTCTTTCTAAACCATGGCCCTAAGTTGATCACGGTCAGGCGCCATGTCCATGTTGTACTTGTATTGTTTGATGAATGCTTCTCCCAAATCATTAAAAGTATGGATATTAGCGCTGTCCAAACTCATATACCACTTCAATGCAGCACCAGTCAAACTATCCTAAAAAAAGTGAATCAACTGACGTTGATCGTCAGTATGGGTAGACATTCTTCTCACGTACATCACCAGGTGAGCACGAGGACAAGTGTTGCCTTTATACTTCTAAAATTCCGGGACCTTAAACTTAGCAGGTATCTTAACATTTGGGAGCAAACATAGCTCATTCACATTCTGCCCAAATAGCTCTTTTCCCCTGAGGGCCTTCATCTCTCTTTGCATCTTGTCAAACTGCTCTTGAAAATCATTCATTCTGTCATAAAGACCCAAGTATTTACTCGGTGGAGGGAAAGGATGACACACATCATCATTAACAAACAGAACCATATTCACCGAAGGAGGTGCAACAGGAACAACATGCACCACAGGAGGTGTCGGAGTAACAATAGTCTGAACCACTGGAGTATCAAGATTGAAACCTTCAGGTGCAAAATTCTCGGGCATTCCCCATGGATAAACTTGAGGCATGCAATTATGAACAACAACCGGAGTAGCAGATACGGGAACAGTCGGAGCTTAAGTAGTTGCCCTTGTTAGTTGAGGTTGAACACTCGATGGCTGATTCTGAGCAGCCACCAGAGCTTCCATCAGCTTAGTCAGATTGGCCATGCCGGCCTTCAAAGCATAAAATTCTTCGCGCAGCTCGCGGCTCTCTTGTTCTAAGTTGTCCATCTTCTTCTTAAAATTAGCCCGAGTATTATAGTGATGAGTCAGCTTGCTGAATGAAGTAAAGAAGCTTGGTAAGACACCTGGATATGCACAATAAATGCAAGAAATATTTGCAATATGATGCATGGTATGCAATTAATATGATTATTTTTACTTTATTATTTAATATTTCAAGGGGTTTAAGGTTTATAGACATATTGCAAACATCAAAGTAATAAAGATTTTGAAATACTAAATTTTTTTTATTATAATAACTCCAAAATGGATTACAAGTTTCAATGATCTCAAGTACAAGATGAAAATACAATCTAAAATCCTAAGAAAAAGAACTGATGGAGATCACTCTATACGCTGGCGCTTCCCCGTGAGCCTGGAAATCTGAGCCTTCAACCTCTGGTTTTCTTCCATATGTCTGATGGCAATCTCCTTCCAATCATCTGAATCAGGAAGTAAGTGATCAGCACCTGATTGAGGCTTAGGAGAAAATAAATCCCATTGCCTCTCCATATACTCTACCGGCCGACTCTCAAGGATCTCAATCAAGTCGTCTTTCTCTTTCAGGTTTGATCTGTAGGAACTCTCTAAAGTCTGGAACTTGTTCTTCCAAGCATCCCTTTCCTGTTGCATCCTAACCAAAGCAAGTTGTAGCTCTTCCAAATCATCTAATAAGGGAGGAGTGGTCTTCACAAACGGATCAGGAATAGGTGTCTCCTGGATATACGGCATCTTTAACTGCATGGCTCTTGATCGAATCCACTGAAGATATGGCTCCAAATAAACAACACCCCTAGGTCCCAAATCCTTCCTACCCTTCTTATGAATGTGACGCCAGGACTTTGCAATCTGCTCCCTAGCTTCCCTATGGTCTTCCCCTTCCTTCAGAAAGAAACTACTCAAATGAATACTATTCGGTTTATCCCTCATCGGATAACCAAGCTGTCGCCGTGCAAGAACAGGGTTATAGTTAATTCCTCCCTTTGTACCAAGAAGAGGTACATTGGGGAAACTACCACAACTGTCAATAATCTTTATATCCTGATAGGCTCAATGATACCAATCAATATCTGAGTGAGTAAGTGCCATGATCTTAGGAGCCCAACGGAGTTCCTTCTTGACATCCCAAAAAGCATCAGACAGAGGCGTGCAAAAGATAATCATTCCCCCATGATAAGAATTCTGAAGATGAATAGAGTAATAAGCATCACCCAACAATGTAAGAACTGGGTTTCCAATCATGAAAATCCTTATAGCGTTAATGTCGACAAACTTGTCCACATTAGGAAATAAGAACAACCCGTAAGCAAGTAGAGAAAATATGGCCTCAAAAGCAACTGTACTTTTCATTTTGGCAAAGTAACGAGCTTTCTCCAATAAGAACTGAGTTGGTAACCCTCTAATCCCTCCTTTAGTAGTCATATGGGCTTCCACCTCAGACTTCCCCAGATGAATCAAAGCATCAATCTCATGTGGTTTTGGCTCACCCTCCAAACTAGTAAAAGGAACACTATCGGTAACAGGTAAATCCAATAGATAAGAATACTCCTCCAGTGTAGGCATCAACTGATAGTCGGGAAAAGTAAAGCAATGATACATTGGATCATAGAACTAGACCATTGTCAAGAGAAAACCCTCCTTTATCTTCAGCTTCATGAGAGGGATAATGGATCCATACTTCTTCCGAAAGTCTGCAGAACACTCGATCTCGGGAATTAGACTGATCAACTCATCTATCTTGGGATCCTTGAAACTTTATTTCCCAGTCTTTTTTTCTTTCCAGAATCCATGGTTAAAAGTACCTGAGATATTCACAAATAGTCAACCTTTAAAATCCCTTGAAATATGGTTTCTTCAAAAGATGCTTATGAGTGCATGGATGCATGATGCAACAATCACATACAAGATCACACATATAAGGTTCACATGTTCAACGTCACGAGCATGAGGTCCAAGATACTGCCCATAAGGTGTTGGTCTAAAAATTTATCACCTTTCGAACAAGGTTCTAGAGGTTCCCAGAGTCTACATCCTTCCTTCGGATATTACCAACTTCCCGATTAACTCGGTAATTAGTAATATTCTCAAGAAAGACTCGTCCGAGCGTAGTATCGTGTGACAACTATTTCCGGATTAATCCGTCATAGCCTCCGCACTACACCTAAAAGGACAAGATGGGTTTGGTATTCTACAGTCCTCAGTTTTAGCAGGCTCTCAGGTCGAAAGCAGTACGTCTTCCTGATTACTCGGTAAACGACACTACAGTCAAAGAGGCCTCCACTGAGTGGGGGATCTCATGCCTTCTTTTTTGGGATTACTCCCTCAAAGTTAACATGACTATACCGCCCATCCTATCTTAAAGTTTTCCCAAGTCCGGGTATAGGACTTATGAGTAATCACCAAGCACCCTGAAAACCAGGAAAATCCAGACAAACATACATATAACATATAACACAAAAAACAGCAATAACACATATACAGATATAAACAAAGATAGGCTTAACCCACTTAGGGATGGACCAGCAAGAGGTTAATCTTTCCCCAGTGAAGTCTCCATTTTTCTGTAGCGGTAGAAATGTTCAAGACTAAGCCATTGGATTGACTAGACTTTATACAAATCAAAATCAAAATTGCCACCGCGCTTTATTGTTTCCAAAGGAATGGGAAAAGAGCGAATAACCCAAAAAGAGGGGGAAAGATTCAAGGTAAGGGGGTTGGTTATGCAAAGGGAAGGTATTAGCACCCTAAACATCTACGGTACTCCGCAGGAGCCTCTTTGTAAAAAATATGTATATTTTGGATATAAAAAAAATCGTTATATAAAATGGATGGTAGAGGTGAGAAAAGAAATATATATTTTATGATTTTTGCACCCGCCACGGTTGTGAACCTTTAGTGCCTACATACCACCTTTTGTGCAATAGGGGATCAGGGTACACGTAGATCCTCTTTCAAAAATTTAGAACCCAACATCATCGTCATTGTCCGTGTGGAAAATACACCTACTACCCACAATCATGAGAAAGGAGAATTTGCATCATATCAAAGTGGAGGATGTGGCTTGGATTTTAAAATCAACAATGCCTTACTCAACACCCACGTGGAAAATATCTCTCTTCACTACATATTATAGAAGTATAGTTGTTTGCATCACTACAAGGATTGACAAGAGTTTAATCTTTTAAGAAAAGTTTTAAAGATAAAAAGCCAAAGTGGAAAAATGGTTTGAAATGAGATTGATTGACTTTTAGTCTTCTCACACAAAAGAATGTCAAGGTATTATTAAGTTGATTGGATTTTATTTATGAAAATGTTTTGAAAATGCATGGACATAAGTCCAAGTTTATTATAAAAGTGGTTCAAGTTTAAAACCAGAAGGGTTTTCAAAAGGAGGGAGAAGATTTTTTTTTTGAAATTAAAGAAGATGGGAGGAGAAGAAGAGGTTAACCTAAAGCATAAGGTAAAATCTAGGGATAAGAACCATCTAACCAACAAGAAGCCAATACTTGGCATTATGAGCCAAGATAAAGTTCCCATTCTTTGGATTGAAACCAAGCAAGCAAAAATACTAGACCCCTTGAGAGAACCAAACTTCAAGTGTATTAAGTCTTCATAAAAATTGGGCAGAGTAACGGCTGTATACGGGTGAATTCCAGATTACAAACAAAGGGTGTAATCACAATAACCTGCACACAAAACAAACAAACAACCCAATGTCTTGAGGCAAACCTCAAGAGCTCTAGACAAAATAATCAGATAAGATCACAAGGTCTCCAAGATAGGCCAAGGTTTCTAATCCTAAGTCCAAGAAAAGTCCCATGCTCCATAATTCCAAGGATAGTAGCCAAATAGTCCAAGTACCATTAAAGGTTTTTTAGGGTTTATGTTGATTATTAAGTATCTTAAGAAAGGAAAAGAAAAGCTCAAGTGAGAAAAGTACAAAATGGCAAGAAAATAAATGCTCAAATGAGCAAAGATGAAAATGACATGAAATGTAAATGCTAAAAGTAAATAGTACATAAAGCATAAGAAAGAATAAAACATAAGGTAAAATTAGTCAATAATTAGTGGTTAGTTGGATAACCATCTTGAAGCTTTCATTTGGAACTCATTAGAGGATTGGTAGAACCAAAGCCTCCACACAACAAGTTGCATTTGCTTTCTGTCAAGTATATCATCCATTTGGAATTCTCATAAGTACCATTTAATGATCAATGATGTTTAAGTGATCCGCGTTGACCAAAGGTGTTGTAGATCTATTAGAGGATTGGTAGAACCAAAGCCTCCACACAATGAATCTCAAGGTTATTGGATCAAAGAGATCAAATTAACATATTTGGGCTTGCAATCATAAGTTTGGGCCACGGATGATCATTTATTCGAATAGGAACAAAATTTAGTGCCATGTTAAGCAATCATAAGTGGACTTATATAGAAGTCGCACCTATTTTGAGGTCGGTCAATAAAAATTTATGCATCATTTGTTTTGAGACATGATATAGAGATCATGCTCCAACAACACCTAGTGCAATAAGAAGGGGATGAGATGAAGAGGGATAGGGAAAAATATACAAACCACATTTGAATTAAATTTTAATCAAACTATTATTAAAATCATTCATCCATTTTTGTGGAGTTAAACTCAACACCATGGATCCAATGATGTTAATAAAGTTCCTGACCCAAAATCT
The DNA here is from genome assembly GCA_948472305.1 of Vicia faba. Taxonomy (NCBI): domain Eukaryota; kingdom Viridiplantae; phylum Streptophyta; class Magnoliopsida; order Fabales; family Fabaceae; genus Vicia; species Vicia faba. The sequence continues at coordinate 193,191,467 of OX451735.1, forward strand.
AACCCAAGATCAACCAGAAAATAGTAACAAAATAATATCACATTTTAATATATACAAAAGGGTGAAAAAATAATGTTTAAAAATAGAAAATAAAGAGAAAAATACCAACTATGTTCAAATTAATCAAAAAATAAAAACTAAGACCATAGAAAAATCAGAAATGGATCCAAATATTTTTATAAAATTTTTGGTAATTTTTAAAAGTCACAAACTATTTTTAAACTATTTAAAATTGCTCAAACAAATAGAAAATAGGTAAAAATAGTAAACCTCAATAAAAAATTCCATAAAATTTTCAGAAAGTCAAAAATATGCAAAACAATATTTATGAATTTTTTTAGAATTAAAAAATGTCAAAGTATTTTTTAAGTAATTTAAAGAAAGCAAATGATTCAAAAAATACAAAAAATATCAAATATCAAAATAAAAATATGAAAAAATAGTCATGAGATCAGAAATAATTCAAAGTATTTTTGTGAATTTTTTCATAATTTTTGGATAAAAAATAAAAGAGTTATGAATTTTTGAAAATTTAATAAATATAAAATATAAAATCAGAAAATAAAATAAAACCAAAAAGATGTGGACCATCAGATCATAGTCAAAACGCGTTAGTAAGCTGATCCAGTGGACCAGACACACTGTGCTTGATATGGACCTTAGTGAGATACACATAGGATCAGAAAAAGGGCAACCAATGAAATTAAAACATTTGGCACGCTATCATTGGCTGAGATGAGACATGTCATCGTCTTCAACCTCCAGACACCCTGCAATGGGGATTTTGTGAGATCCTTCAAATGGAAAAAGTAGGATCCCAGGCTAGTATCATTGAACTCGTCTCTTCAAGACGATTCTAACACCACCATCGCGCCAAATTTATATAAGGTATGGAGAGAGATATGAATCAAAAACCCAAAAAATAGCAAGCACCTTCAATTTGAGATTTCTCTCTCAATTCTCAATGAATTTAAAAATTGTAAGCTGCATTAGAATCAGGAGAAGGAGTAGAATAGATTAGTGCTTGATTTGGATCCAAATGGTGGAGAATTCTACCTTTTCGAAGTTCAAGGAAGAAGCTCTGAAACTGGACTTATGTAGCTTGAATTATGGCTCATTTTGATTGGTTTAAGTGCTGGAGAGTTTGTATGATGCTTAAGGATGATGAATGCGCAAAGAATTTTGGAAAAGGGAGCTTAAATCTCAGAAACTGAATTAAAAAAAGATGGGTTCGTGTGAGGTTTTGGCAGGGTGTTTTTGGCTCTCAAATCTTGAAGAAATGAATGGGGGATGACCCTCTATTTATAGGGAAGTGAATGGGAATGAAAATTGGAAGAAACAAGGAAGTTTGGAAGGAAATTGGATGAAGGTCGAACACGAGTGAAGTGTGACTTAATTTCCATCAAAACTCAACCAAATCTTGGGTTTTAGGGTGCTAATCACTTCTGGCAAGTTTTCTAATCAAGTTTAAATCCAAAACACGCATAAATCTTGTGTTTAGAAGTCACATTATGGATATAAAAATTCTGACTTTGTGGAAAATTCAGTTTCAAGTTACCAAATTCAAATCCATGGCATTTCCAACTCAAGGGGTCTTAGGGCATGATTCTTGATGTTTTAGAAAGATGAGGTTACAAGCTTTGAAATGGAGAAATAATGGAATCAAATGGATGCTTTAGCTGAAAGTTGCATTGAGTCAAAGTTGAAGAAAAATGGTTGACTTTCCATACTTAGAAATATTTCAAATTCTTCTATAAAAATAACCTATAATCTTTTGCATCAAAACATGGCCTTCCACTTGAAATTTGCTCTTGACCAAAAAAGATGGAATTAAGTAGATCTCTTGAATGACATTTTGAAACTTGAAACACTCAAAATCTCCAAAAATTGAGCAAGTTATGACTTGTTGAAGTTGGCCAAAAATAATGAAATGACCTATAATCTTTTGCATATTTAAGGAAACTTCCATCCATTTTCCCACTTTGCACATAAAAGAAGGCATAAAGTTCACATCTTCAAGATCATTATGGAAAAATAATGGACCCAAGGTGATGAAAATTGACCAAGTTATGATCAATTGAAGTTACTTATGTAAAATTGTGGATTCATCTGGATGACTTGTAATCTTTCTTCTTCACCAAGATTCTTCCACATGAAAACTCCTTGGAACTTTTGAAGTTATTTGTTTATAACCCTTTTAAGAGAAGAATGTCTTTGGAATCACTCAAAAATACCAAAAGGTGAGCAAGATATATTCCTTTGAAGTTCAAAACCCTAACTTCTAGATCAAGAAAATGCCTTGGAGAACTTTGACAAGTTTGAACAAAATTATTGTACCAATATTCTTACTTTTTGAATAAAAGTTGTTTAGGATGATAATGAGGACTCATAGCCACTAAAACCACTTCCATATCTTGAAATTTGAGAGAACTATGCCCCTAGTGGCCAATATGAACAAGGCCTTGTCCAAACATAACAACTTCTCCAATCAACCCCTTGTACTTTTGAGTCAAATCTAATAACCTTGAAATTTGATGAACCCAAACAAACTTTGTCATGCCATTTCTTCCAAAACCACTCCAATGGTGAGGTTTGAACCTCTCAAGCTTTTATTGGCTAGGGCTTGGAAATAAACTCATGAACCCATGGAGTAATTTGTTAAATCTCATTGCCCTTACCTACATGGACAACAAGCAAGACAAGCCAACATTGTATTTTATTAGTTAAGTGAAGAAAACAAAACAATATTAATGATCACAAAAGGAACATAAGTCAAGGTGCTTGGTAATTCCTCAAAAGGAGCAAAGCTCAAAGTAGGGAGGGGAACCAAGAATCCTAGTGTGATCTTGTTGTGAGTGAATCAATAAGGTATGATGAAGGGATCTTAGGGGGAAAATTGGGGTACAGCAGGGACATAGTGATACGCTTTACATCCCTAATTTTTTCCTGGACTGCCCTTTCGGGTCTTCAGTCCACCGGGATACCCTTTTTTTCCCAAGCCTCCTTTTCAGGTTTTCAACTTGCCGGGTGTACAGATTTTTTCATTTTCATCCCTTATTTTTTCCTGAACCCTTTTGGTTCGCCGGGAAGCCCTTATTTTTTCCTAGGCCAATCAACCTAGCGGGTCTTTTAATCAGGCATAATATCTTTTCACTATGTCTGCATTGACAGGGTGAGGAAGGTCGTCACCTTCCATGGTGGTTAGAATCATGGCTCCATCCGAGAAAATGTTTTTAATCACAAATGGCCCTTCGTAGGTGGGAGTCCATTTTCCCCTTGGATCACCTTGTGGCAGTATGATGTGCTTGATTACCAGACCCCTGACTTGATATTCTTGACGTCTGACTTTCTTGTTAAAAGCCTTGATCATTCACTTTTGATACGTCTGACCATGACAAATAAAAATAAGTCTTTTACTCGTCGATCAGATTTAGTTGATCAAGTCGAGTCTAGATTCAGTCGTCTTTGTTCATACTCGCATCCTTCATAATCCTGAGAGAAGGTATCTGGACCTCGATGGGTAGGACTGCCTCCATGCCATACACCAGAGAGTAGGGTGTTGCCCCTGTCGACGTCCGTGCTGAGGCATGGTATCCATGAAGAGAAAATGGTAACATCTCATGCCATTATTTGTATGTCACCGTCATCTTCTGTACAATCTTCTTGATGTTCTTGTTAGCTGCTTCAATAGCGGCATTCATCTTCGGTCGGTAGGGAGAAGAGTTATGATGTTGTATCTTGAATTACTTACAGAGCTCGGTGATCATCGTGTTGTTGAGATTTGTACCATTATTAGTAATAATTCTCTCTGGCACACCATACCGACTGTTGCACCCCAAAATTTGCCCTCCTAATTTCTCTTATGCTGGCTTAGATTCTTGCATTCATCTGTATATATTCCATTAGGTCATTGACATACATTTGCATTCAATAAAGTGCTTAAGGATCAAAGTTCAGTGGTTGTGCGATATTAGGGTTTCGTGACGGTTAAGGCGTTTATGTCCAAAAAAGGCTGGTTTCTCATTCAAACAACAAGTAGTAGAATTAGGATTGTGACCTGGGTCATTGATAATTTCTTTCTTCGTCAAGCTATGAGGCTATTAGAGTTTATTTTCCTATGTGCGATTGAAGCCAGGTTTTTTGAAGTTTGCGCTTTAATCAAGTTCTTTTCCAAGGATTATGGTTTAAGGTTGCCACTTGTGACTATCTGGAATCTCCTTCCTTCAGAATTAAGGACCTCCACCTATCACCATTCCTTGGTTTTTCTTACCAAAACTGGACTTTCATCTGAAACTTTCTTTTAAGTGACAAGTATTTGGTTCTATCCTAAAAAATGTGAACTTGAGCATAAACATCTGTGTGAATCATCTGCTCCTATTTTATGGGATAAAGATTTCGCCGAGAGTATTGAAGCCATTGGGATCTTATTAGGATTATCTTTCAGATTCCAAAGGTACATTCATTGTTGAAGCTCCTAGAGGTTGATTATGCGTTGATACGGTGGAATAATCTATTCCCTATTTCACCAATTAAGGATCTGCATACCAGGATTCAAGGGTGTTTTTTCCTATCAACTTTGCCTTAAGATGCAAGATTCTAGGGGGTAAGCGATGCAAGTGTGAATTATGGTTTCTAATCCTTGGTGTTCAGATCTGATTTGGTTTTCATTTAAGGCGTTCTCTTCATCGTAATCAAGTCGTGGCCATCTTGGTTATATTTCTTTCTGTATCCTCACGTTCATTTCCAATGTGTTCTACGAGGTCATCCAAGGGCTACTAAATCAAGCATTCATTATCTCCTTGTGCTTAAAGTCATCCTTTGATTAGGGTTTATTTCCCTATGCGTGAGTTTGTCGGATGAATTTGGCAGGGCTAATAGTCAAAGGTTCTTCGTCAATGACTAGCTAGGGTTTTCTTTCGACCTTTCTTTGTAAATTGAAAGAGGGAACTTATTACTTAAGTCACAAGCTAGGTGATCGGAAACTTCATACAGAAAATAAATATGGATATACTGGTGCCCACTTTACCGTTGGATCTTTGTTTATCATTGATTCAAATAAATTCTTTCAATTAGCTATGATGTTTGAGGATCAAGATGTCACATTGCTTAGGCCATACAAGTTATCTCTTTAGTTCTCACACGAGGCTTTGAGGTGAACGTGATGTATTGGATCATAGTTGCATCCAAGATTTTGACAATATCTTACTTGAGTTCCTTTAGTTGACTAAGAGTATCTGATCTCATGATGTGTTATATTAAAGGATGCCATTTGAAGCTAAATTTGAAAGGTTAAAAGAAGCTTTTGGAGGGAAAGAAATATTCAAGCCATATTTCATCTCCAAGATACCAAGTATCACAAAACTCATCCAAGAAATATTGAAGAATCCGAATAAAATACAACAATATGAAAGCAAGGTTCAAGATTGAAAATTGGAGAAAATATTAGATGCTTGAAGATTCATTCTAATTAAAGCAAATGAAGGAAAAAATTCAAATCTATGTTTGAGAAAGAGAACATTACATTTCCAAAGCACTAGTCTATTATAATTTCACTTCCTTCAAGTCACATTGCAAGTTCTATTACAAAAATTCAATACCAGATTAGAACTCACTACACCATCTTACATTACATCATTGAGCAAAACACAAAAAAAAATTACACAAAGCTACACTAAATCTATCTTGCCTAAACATTAGCTCCATTATTTTCCATGTTATGGCTTCAAGATGCCAATAATCGGACTTGGCGTTAGGCGAATACAAGGACAAGAAATCAAAGATCTCATTATCAATTCAATTAAAATCGGTTATCATCATTTTGATTGTGCTGCTGATTACAAGAACGAAACTGAAGTTGGAGAAGCGTTTAAAGAAGCTTTTGATACTGGATTTGTCAAGAGGGAGGATCTTTTCATTACCACCAAGTTATGGAACTCTGATCATGGACATGTTGTTGAGGCTTGTAAAGATAGTCTTAAGAAGCTTCAGTTAGATTATCTTGATTTATATCTTGTTCACTTTCCTGTTGCCACAAGGCATATGGAGGTCAGTACCACTGATAATGCTTTGGGTGAAGATGGTGTCCTGGATATGGATACAACCATATCTTAGAAACTACATGGCATGCGATGGAAGGTCTTGTTTCATCGGGCTTGGTTCGCAGCATAGGGATCAGCAACTATGATATCTTTCTGAATAGAGATTGCTTAGCATACTCCAAGATAAAGCCTGCTGTGAATCAAATTGAAACTCATTCAACTGCCAAACAGAAATCCATAACTCCTAACAAATTTCTAACTTGCAACTAACTGTTTCAATTAAACCTCCTAACCATAACAAAATTATGAAAAAACGAAAACTCACTGTGGTAGGCAGGATTTCTTCAATCTCTGCAGAAGAATCTCCAAGAAACATTCTCTTCTGCTCTCATCTTCATTCTTCTCCACATCATCTTCGTGCACTCAATGTTCACCATCATCACAGCAAGCTCTCACAGGTCTGGCCAAAAAAAACCTCATTACAGCTGCCCAAGCAAAACAAGAAGCTCATTTTCAAGAGGAAGCTCCTAACCCATCCACCTGTTAGGTCCTGCATAGAAAGATAGAAAGCAGAAATCAATTAACAGCTCAGCCCAACATCTTATCAACAAACTGCTAACAAACTTCAAGAGAGTTTTCTAACTGTTTCTAACAAACTTCAACAAAAAATCCCAACTGTTTTAACAATCCACAACAGAATTTTCTAAACAGAATTCTAACACCTAACATAATTTTCTAACTAACTCTAAACAAAATTCTAACAACCATTCCATAACAAACTTCACCAAACAGAATAATAACTAACTTCTATAACAATAACCAAAACAGAATTCTGTAACTGTATCCTAACAACCTGTAAATAGTTATAACCAAACAAACATAATTTCCAAATCCGATCTCTTCTAACCAACTCTACAGAAAATCTATATAACAGGGGGATCCAGTTTTCAGATTGACAATCAGGATTCATTATGCAGAAGCAAGGAGAAAAACCTCACCTCAAAATTCTCTCAAGACTCTCTTGAGTTTCTCTCTGATAACTTCAACAACCTTCATCTTTGCATCTTGAATTTCATCCATCTGCATTCATTTTCGTCAACTTCCCTGCATCACCATCTTCCATATCTCAACCTATATTCTACATCCTTCATCAATAATCAATAATTCACACACGGTTCAGTTACAATTCTACATAAGTCATACAAAAAAAAACTCAGAGGAAAATAACTCATTCACAAGATACGATACATGTAACAAACTCACCATACAAAAATCTGAGTCCTCTCTATCTTCAACCTTCGCTTACTCCATCATCAATCTATCTTCAACCTTCATCACTATCTTCTTCTGCAATTTTATGAATCATCATCTTCGTCCTTCATTCTTCTATGAAATGCAACCGAAACAACGTCATTTCCCAAACTTCTCAATAGTCATCACTATCGCAATTCCTCATCAACGCACCTCTAATCTGACACCAACAATAAATCACACGTCACAGCAACAAATTCGAAGAAGAACACACTACCAAAGAAATCAAAGAAGAAGTGGTTTTCAGAAATGGAAAAGGTGAAAGGTGAAAGATACCTTTGAAGTCCAAAAGATGAAGTTGAAGTGTACACACGGTCAAAAATCAGCGGAGAAGGATTGATTCGCGGCTTCGAAATCCAAAAGTTGAGATGCATTGAAAGCGAAGCTGAGAGGCGTGAATCTGAAACGCGAAGATGAAATCCGAGTTGAAGAAGATTGAAAGATTGAGCGAATTTGAGAACTGAATCGTACCGAAGCAGGTGGGAAGATTGACAGTGATGACCGATCGTGATGCCGTGAAATACCGAGTGACAAAGATCTTGCTGGCTGTAGCGTAAAGAAGAAGAGGATGAGGTTGAGGATCCGGCGCCTTCAAAGGGAACAAAGAGGAAGGAGTTTGTTTTGAATTGTGAGGAAGCCAAATCCTTATTTCCTCTTTCTTTTTCTTTTTTCCTTTTTAATTTCTTTTCTGTTATTATTGGTAAAACAAAATAAAGAAATGTTTAATAATACAATTGAAATAAAATAATGATGATGTTGTTGGACTATTCCCTGGATCAATTCGTTAGGTTGTACACCATAGGCCTATAGTGTAGCGCCTTTTTTGAATCAATTAGGAAATCTGAACAAAAATATTTGTTGGGCTTTGACCCTACTGGGCCTAGCACCCAAGGCCTATTAATCACCACACCTCTAGCTTCAGGCTCACACCTCCCCTGATACTCCTTTTTCTTCTATTAGATTTAGGATATTTTTTATTATAATTTTTTCTATATTGTTTTATAATAAAATTGTAAAATCAATACAGACTTGATAGATTTTTAATTAATTTTAGAAATTAATTTGTGATATAGATGCTTAATATTGATTATCAACTCATTGTTATTACTAATTCATCTTGCGAGCTTGTGCAAGGTATTTCAAGAGAGCTTTCGATCGTTTATTTCGACCGAAGAGCATTTGCATTTCACTTTATTTGTGGATTTGAGATTCGCTTCCGACGCGATTTATGTTGATTCACATTACATGAGAAATATACATTGCTTGTGTTTTTGTCTGGATTTTAAATTCTTATGCAGGTGCATTATTTGTGATGTGGATGTTTTCGATGCCCGCATTGCGCATGTGATTTATTTTCACATTGCCAATTTTTGACTATTCTCTTGTTGTTGATGCTAACTTGCTTGAAGTTCTCCAGGTTACTTTTATTTTCGCTGGCTTGCTACAAATTGTTATCTGTTTGCCAAGATTTTATGACAGTATTGAGGAAACTCTCGCAATGTGGAATGCTTGAAGGCTAATTCTTTGACCACTGGAGCGGAACAACTTTCATAGAGTTTTCTCACCACTCGCATGGTTTCGAAAAGGAAACGGACCTTCTCCGTTCGGTATCGTCACAACCATATTTTATTCTTCATTTCCGTACTTTACCGTAATCCATATGCATGCTAACATTAGGTAGATGTTTCCCTTTCATTCATCCTTGACTTAGGGTTACTAATGCACGATAACATTAGGTTTAGAAATAGGCTAGTCTTTCTGTGACTTTCGTCTTCCTGTGACTTTCTTTCCCCTTTTCGCATATGCATTTAAAAAAACAAAAATTTTCTTTTTACAAACTTCAAAATACTAAAAATTTACTGGCGAGAATCATATCTTCGTTAAGTATGTGAGACGATAAGCGGGTTTCATCTCGACCTTATTGTTCTCTTATTATAAGCCTTGGCATGGTTCAAGTCCCAAAGACTCATCTCATAAATAAGTAGAGAAATGACTAAAATCTCTCTCTTGAGATTAACTAACTGTTATCTACAAGCAAAAATACCAACCAATACAAACTCTTTTTACCTTCGGGCCTTTCTTTCAAAACTCTTTTCAAAGAATATATTAATTCACTTCTGTGCTGACGCATAATTCTCCAAAGGTCAAGTTGCGGCAGAAGGCGAAATTAATATCGTTCATTATAAATACAAACAAAATTCAAACTTTTTGTGCGCCCAGGCACATTTTCTCTAAACTTTTTCGGAAGAGCATGTTAATTCACTTCTGTGCCGACGCGTAAGTCTCCAAAGGTCGAGTTGCGGCAGAAGGAAAAATTAATATTGTTCATTAAAAAAATACAAACAAACAAAAACATATAAGCCGAACTACGGCTGCTCTGATTCCTTAAAAGGGATACGTAGGCATCGGGATAGGGCCCGAACGAACACAATTTTATTTTCCCTACATTTTCCCCCTTTCTTTTGCATGCATTTTCCCTTCAGTAGTATAATAAACAGTAAGCATAAATTAAAGACACCCATAAGATAGACAACAAGAGTGGATAACATAGATTACTACGGGCGCGTGGGGTGCTAATACCTTCCCCTCGCGTAACAGACTCCCTTACCCTTATCTCTTGGTCGTTTGACCTTGATTTCACCCTTTTCAGGTTTTCTCGATGTTTACCTTTCCCTTCCTGTGGGATAAAAGACGTTCGATGGCGACTTCATTGTTTGATGATTTTCAGCCGGTTGTTCCACCGACAGATCAAATTATGTCGGATAAACCGCGCCATAACATTCTTGGTCACAGTAGCAAAAGAAGCCGCCTCAACCCATTTCATGAAGTAATCTATGGCCCCTAAGATGAAGCAATGTCCATTGCAAGTAGTAGGCTTGATTTCTCCGATCATGTCAATGCTCCACATTGTAAAGGGCCATAGAGCTGTCAAGACGTTTAAGGGAACCGGAGGCACATGTACCTTATCAGCGTAGATTTGGCACTTATGAAAAGTTTGGGAGTGCTGATAACAATCTGCTTCCATAGTGGACCAGTAGTATCCTTCCTGTAGGATTTTCTTTGCCATGGTATGTCCACTGGAATGGGTTTCGAAAGTTCCTTCATGTAGATCTGTCATAATCCTCTCTGCTTTGTTCTTGTCTACACACCGCAGTAAGGTAGAGTCATGGTTGCGCTTATAGAGGATTCCACTACTGAGGAAGAATTTCACAGCGAATCTTCTCATAAACTTCTTATCATTGACAGATGCCCCTTCGGGATACTCTTGGGTCTCGAGGTACCTTTTAACTTCATGGAACCAGAGTTTATCTGCCACCTCTTCAGTATCAATTTCACAGCAGTGTGCTGGTTCATCCAACCTCTCAATGGTGATTTGGGGAGCTTCGTTGTCCCACCTGACTTTGAACATAGATGACATGGTAGCTAGTGCATCCGCTAACTGACTCTCCTCTTGTGGGAAATGTTCAAAGGTTACCTCCTCAAAGCGTGGGAGCAATGTCAGCACATGCTCTTTATATGGGATGAGATTCAGATGCTTCGTATCCCATTCGCCTTTGATCTGACTTATTACCAAGGCTGAATCTCCGAAGACATTTAAGAACTTGATCCTGAGGTCAATAACGGCTTTGAGACCCATGATGCAGGCTTCATATTCCGCCATATTGTTAGTGTAGTTGAAACATAGTCGGGCAGTGAAAGGGGTATGACAACCTTCAGGAGATATGATTACTGTGCCAATGCCATTACCGAGTGCGTTTGATGTTCCATAAAAAACCATAGTCCATCAGGATCCCTCCTCGGGTCCTTCATCCGGTCCAGGCTCTTCCTAGTCAGTCACCAGCATAATATTCTCATCCAGGAACTCAAAATTCATGGACTGGTAGTCATTCACGGCCTGAAGAGCCAAATGATCAGCCAATACACTCCCCTTGATTGCTTTTTGGGTTGTATATTGTATATCGTATTCAGTTAAGATCATCTGCAATCTCGCTATTCTTCCGGAGAGAGCGGGTTTCTCGAAGATGTATTTGATTGGATCCATCTTAGATATCAACAAAGTAGTGTGGGTCAGCATATATTGTCTTAGTCGGCGAGCAGCCCATGCCAAAGCGCATCAAGTTTTCTCGAGCAGTGAGTATCGTGTCTCACAGTCGGTAAACTTTTTGCTAAGGTAGTATATTGCGTGCTCTTTTCGACCAGACTCGTCATGCTGCCCCAGCACACACCCCTATTGAATTGTCTAGCACTGTTAAATATAGTATCAAAGTTCTTCCTTCAACCAGAGGCATCATAATTGGTGGTTCTTGAAGGTATTCCTTGATTCTCTCGAAAGCTGTTTGGCATTCGTCATTCCACTTTACCACTTGATCTTTCTTCAGGAGCTTGAAGATGGGCTCACAAGTAGCAAATAAATGTGAAATGAACCTGGCGATATAATTCAAGCGTCCCAAGAAACCTCTAACTTCCTTCTATGTATGGGGAGCTGGCATCTCTTGTATGGCCTTTGCCTTTGCAGAGTCTACTTGAATACCTTTGTCACTGACGATGAAACCCAAAAGCTTACCAGACCTTACCCTGAAGGTGCACTTGTTCAGATTCAACCTCAGCTTGTATGTATTCAACCTGTCGAACAACTTTTATAGATGATCAAGGTGCTCTTCCTCAGTTTGAGATCTGGCTATCATGTCATCAACATAAACTTCGATCTCGTGGTGAATCATATCATGGAACAAAGCGACCATGGCATGCTGATAAGTTGCCCCAACATTCTTCAACCTAAAAGGCATCACCTTATAACAAAAGGTCCCCCACTGTGTGATGAAGGTTGTCTTCTCCATGTCTTCAGGAGCCATCTTGATCTGGTTGTAGCCAGAGAAACCATCCATGAAGTAGAAGATTTTATGCTGAGCGGTGTTGTCAACCAGAACATTAATGTGACGAAGCAGGAAGCCATCCTTGGGGATTACCCTATTCAGGTCTCTGTAATCCACACACATCCGTACCTTACCGTCCTTCTTAGGTACCGGAACTACATTAGCAACCCACTGTGGATAGAAGGTGACAGCTAAGAACCATGCGTCAAACTATTTCATGACCTCAGCATTGATCTTCTCTGACATTTCAGGGTGCATATGATAGACGTTCTGTTTAACCGAAGGACAGTCTTCCTTAGTCGGCAGACGATGTACCACAATATCAGTGTCCAAACTAGGCATGTCCTCATATGACCAGGAGAAGATCTCAACATAGTCGTGCAACATTTGTATCAACTGTTGTTTGATCTTAACTTCCAGATTTACGCCGATCTTGACTTCTTTTCTGTCCTCTTCTGTGCCCAAGTTTATTGTCTCAACTGGCTCTTCATGGGGTTGTATAGCCCTTTCTTCCTGCTGTAACAGTCTAGCAAGTTGTCCAGGAACCTCATAATCGTCCTCACCTTCGTCCTCGGCTTTGTTGATCGGATTTTCGAAGTCATAACCGACAGTAGCAAAACTGTTATCAATGGGATCCAGAGTGGATATGGATCTGCAGTATGAGACGTGAGTGTGTGTAAGAGTATATATGTTTTGATAAAGTGAAAGCGGAAAAGAAAAAAAAAGCACAAAATTTATATGCAAGGAACGTCCAATGTTTTATTGATGATATATAAAATGACACATAAGAGCCCTCACAAACAAAGCCAATGTGCCTCGGGCAAGACACAAGGCTGTAGAGTTTAAATTGTTTATTACAAAACTAAAAAAAAAGTAAGACAATTACTGCAGAATAAAAGAAACTGGTATAAAATCCCTAGTTGTCCAGTTACTCGGTCCACCGTTGGCAGTTGGGTAGATCCAGCTGTCAATGTTAGAGTCTTCCTCGCTGTCTTCAACGACATTAATTCTCCGATTGCTGATGCGTATGGGAGGTCCTCCAGCTCGAGCGCTTCAAACAACCCTTTGAGCTCCTGAAGTAAAGCCCAAACCAAACTTGTCAGTTTTGTGAGTAAAATCAGGGAGCTGTCCCCAGTTGGTATACCCACCTTCTTCAACCACTACTCTGGCGTCTTTGAGAGAAGCCATCTTCAGAGGAGGTTTGTTGCTGGTAGTAGTTTCAGTCGATGCCAAGATCTGGGGAACCTCTTCAAAATTCTGGCAAGGAGTCTCTATGAATTCCCCATCCATCTCTACGTATCTGAAGGAGTTGAGGTGGCTCACCATATACTCCTCCTCGCCACGTACAGTGACAATCTTCCCCTTTATTGGATACTTCAGCATTTGGTGCAGTGTAGAAGTAACAGCCCCAACTTCATGGATCTAAGGACGACCTAACAAACAAGAGTATGACGACCGAATGTCCATTACATAGAAAGTGGACTCAAAAGTCTGGGAACCTACTTTGGTGGGGATCTCTACCTCCCCATGCACCATTCTTTTTAACCCATCAAAAGCCCTTACCATAATGTTACTAGGCTTTAAGGTCAAGCACATAAGCCATCACAATCCAACCGATCCAGCGCCTTCTTAGGCAGAACATTCAACGAAGACCTGGTATCTATCAGCACATAAGCCATAGTGGTACCCCTGCATTCGATCGAGACATGCAGAGCATCATTATGCTTCCTCCCTTTCGGTGTCAAGTCTGCATCTGAAAAACCCAGCCCATTATCAGCATTTAGGCTGGCCACACAATCTTTGAATTGATCAGCTGAGGTCTCATGCGGCATGTGTGCAGTCTTTTGGAATGCGATTAAAGCCTTCGCATGGGCCTCAGAACACAACAATAGAGACAACAAGTATATTTTCGAGGGGGTCTTCCCCAGCTGCTCGACCACATTGTAGTCGCTCTTTTTGATTATTTTCAATATTTCCTCTATCTCTTGCTTAGAGGCTTCTATGACAATTTTCCTAGGTGCCTCCGTCTGGGAAAGCTCACCTATAACTTCTTTGCCTCGGGTACCAGATGACTCACCGGCAGGGGTAACAATTGGAGTAAGAACAAGAGTAGTAGTTGAAGCATCAGTAGGAATAGCAGGTGAAATAACAACAGGCCTATTGACAATCCTTGGGGAAATCTCGGGGGAGAAAACCCTTCCACTTCTGGTAATTTTACTGGTCCCGACGATGTTTCCGACCTCGGGATCAGCCTCTTCATTCTTCAGGTCTTGTTTAACCCCATGATAGTAGACATTGGCGCCATAGTTCCAAGGGACAGCTTTGTCTGAGGCGTATGGGACAGGACCAGGAAGGGTGATTATTAGAGGAGCGACTCTTGGAGCATATGTAATCCTAACAGGTCTTCTCGAGGAGACCTTGGAAGGATTGGCGGAAATGGTTATAATTGCCATATCTTCACATGGAATAGTTGGAATCAAAGTTTTCTCGAACAAAATCTCTCTGCTGTCCATCAGGCGTTGGACACCTGTTTTCAACAAAAGGCAACCGGAAGGCAGAGATGAACACACATGGAAACCTTCACCAAAACCCGGAAATAAACCGACCAACAACAAATTCTTCTTAATAGTCATAAGAGGAGTAGAAACTGAAGATGTGCAAAACACAAGAAAGGGGGTTTGAATTGAAAACTTGGATCTAAAACAGCTTAATGACACAGTATTTTTATCCTGGTTCGTTTGATCTCAAACTACTCCAGTCCACCCGTCAAGGTGATTTCGCCTCTCTCCAAAGAGGTCTTAATCCACTAATCTCAACAAGATTACAAAAGCTACTTTAACAACTGTTAAAGTCTTCTTGAGTACAACCATAATCCGGTTAATCTCAAGGATCTCTTTTACAATATGATTAAACAAAATGTGTTGTTGTTTTTCTAACAAAAACGGTTTATCACAACTGTGATAAATTACACAGGTTTATAGCTTAAAATAAAGAAAGAATTTGCTTGCAGCTTGAATATGCGTGGTTGGTGATCTTAGAAAAATCATTATGTGTACGTACGTGCTTTATTTTGCAAGATGACTTGTTTATATAGGCAATGTAATGACGTTGACCATAAAGCATGTTTATTGTCATTAACACACTTTCCTTTTGGAGAAGATCCTGTCTGAAGAAAGCCATTGGAATTGATTCTGTCTTGAATGTTCAGTAATGCTTCAGAGTCTTTTCTCCTTACTGCTGATGACGCTTCAGAATATTGATGACTTGGTTTGATATGTTCTTGTTCAGAATCAGAGTTTACTATAATTGAGCGCAGGTTCTGGTCACCAATCTTCAGCGTATAATCTGATTGCTTCAGCGTGTAATACTTTATGGCTTATCTTTTGATGCTGATCTGATCAGAACTTCTGCATACATAAAATATATTTTTAAGGTGCATATTTGTTCTTTGTATTTATTTATTCTTTGTATTTGTTATCATTAAAACTCTAACCAAGGGTTGTAGAATTAAACTATGTTCTAACAATCTCTCCCTTTTTGATGATGACAAAAACCAGATTTTTCAATTAAAAAATAAAGAATAAAAAGTTTAGAATAGAGAAGAAAAACTCCTCCCGAGTTGATTACTTCCGTTAAGTTCCTTGAGTCTTTGAGCACTAGAGTTTAACTGCGTCTTTTATCAGAGTTTTGTACCTGTTCAAGCTTTTCAGAAGATAGAGGTTAAGTAGTCCAGAATGTTTGAGACTTCTGTCTCAGTAAACCGTTATTGAAAATATCTTACTTTCTCCCCCTTTTTGTCAGTTATCAAAAAGGCAATATAATCAGAGCTAAAAAGTTGATTTATATTAAAAAACAAGAAGCAATGATAAGTAGTCCAAAACAGAAGCAATGTAAAACAAACGTTACAGATAAACAAATTTAAAATAGAAGAGAATCTAAGAGGGAGGAGGAAGGCGTGTGAACAAAGCTTCCAGCAAGCCCTTGATATGGGAGTTAGATTCTTCTTGTTTTCCCAAGATGCTCTTGATTTCTTTGTTAGTATCCTTCTGCTTATCCAACCTTTCCTGGATAGCAACTGTGATACGGTGGGAAGAACTGACTGTTTTTTGGAATGCTGGTTTGTGTTTTGCATTTGTGTTCGCAAAATGTCGCGGTAAGCAAGAGTCATCGCCGACTTTTATTTTATCCAACAAGGAAAGGAAAAAAGCACAAAAAAATTCCTTTTTCGAGATATTTCTCAGGTTCGGGGGGTAGATTATAGAAAGGGAAGGTATTAGCACCCTTTCTATCCATAGTTATCTACGGGTTCTTAGGTACTTGCTCAATTATTTTCAAAATGGTTTTCTTTGTGCTTGTGGGTTTGAAAAAGTTTTTGTTTTAAAACTTCGATTTAACTCTTGCTTCTGTCTTCAAGAGTGTAATGAAGTGTTTTTGAAAACTTTGTTCGAAAAGTGTAAGTGTGAAAAATTTGTTTTGTTTTGAAAGAGAAAGTATCTAAGAACCATCTACCTACTCGAAAAAGGAATCTTTCTATGCTGATTTCCTTTAGACAATGCTATTCCACTATTAATGAGTAGGTAGCACCGTCGTTGGAGTTTGAGGGTCAATTCGAATGAGGGACATACGGTCACTAAAGCAATGTTAGGACGCCTTAGCGGTAACCCTAATGTCTTAGATAATTTGTTTAAGGCAACGATATCCGAGGCAACCATTTCGAGGCGACTATGATCTTTTAGACAAGAGGGTGACCTCTAAAGCGACCTATACTCAATGACCGTTTCGAAGGCAACCAAGTGGGGTGTACCCTAGGAGTGCGCATGTGCGAGTGTGTCGTTTTCAGTTATTTTTATCTTTGTACATGTTAAGGGTGATCTAATTTGATTTTAAGATTAACATTTAGTCTTGTCATGCAAACCCTATTATCAAACATCTAGCAGTTATAATTTGCAAAAATAAAATGCGGAATTTTAAATTACAAGGCGTCGGGTATTTACATCGCCAAAGACAAACCCTTTGAAAAATAAAATAAAGTAATAAAAATAATTAAAAGTCCTATTTAACTATTACAATCCGGAAGCAGGTACATTGTTGGATAAGGAAAAGTAAATCGCGGCGCAAAATTAAATCGGACGCATGATTAGGGTTTTGACCCTTTTGGTTAAAGAAAAAATCTTTTTTAGGTTTTTGTTGTTTTTATTTTAAGAAAGAAAATAAACCTAAGTTAAACAACTAAATTAATAAATTAATTAAATGAAAAATAAATTATTTTTGGAGTTTTTGATTACTTAGGAAAGAAATTAAAAATGATTAAATTAGTGGTTAATATCTAATTAAATCTAATTAATTAAAATTATTTACAAAAATAAATTAAAGTTTTCTAATTAAAAACCTAGTTAATTAATAAATTTATTAAGAAAAATAAAAGTTAAAAATTTGATTGAAATAAAAAATATTTTTTTGTGATTTTATTTAATAAAAAAGGGAATTTTGTGATTGGTTAGAAATTAAATAAAATAATTAAACAATTAATAAAACAAAGAAAATAAATAAAAGAGAGAGGAGTGTTGGGCCTGATTTAGGGGTGTGAGAAGCAATTCTGTAGGCCCAAAAGCGCTGGCCTTTTTGACTTTTTTGGATCTGGTACAAGCATGTTGACTGGCATCTTGATGGACCTTCAATCCCTGGCCATCAGATCTGGTTATTGGCCATCAGATCTGGCCATTGGCCATCTGGCGCTTAGATTGGTGATGGCACATGGTGAATTTGCAAGCCTGCACGCACATTGGAACAACTGAAAAATAATAGCATTGAGGAAGAGGGGGACCTGGGATTCAAACCCAGGTCCTGAAGGAGATTGCACGCTTGCTTTGCCACTACACCATATTGCTTTAGTTGTTAACATAATACATGTTAATCATAATATATTAAAACAAAACAAATGCCAGCAAAAAAAACGCGCAAAATTATTTGAATGGACCAGTAATGAGATGCCACACATCATCCCCAACCTCTCGTCCGTGGCTAAAACACCAGATACCTATACCAACAGACAGAAGTCCGTAACTATAGGCATGTCCATCTCCAAAATTTGCTACAGGCCACAAAAATAAATTTCAAGGGCATAGTTGTGTTCGTCTCACCCTCCCGGTCACAACCATGTCCATTATGGGGGTCAATTGTACCTGGAATAAAAACGCCCAAAAACAAGAACCGAACCCTAACAATGGTGGTTCTTCATATAAGCCAGATAAATGCAATTGAATATTATGAAAAGCTTGGAAATGCTCTTGTGATCACAAATATGCCATTAGTTTTCTCAAATGATGCAAGAATAATTCAAATCGAAACCAAGAACAGGGGTGACTATCGTGCGACTTACAGTGCGTTAGGGCGTCTGAAAATTCTTGGTTTTGATCCATGTAGCTTGTGTGAATGCCCAGGAAGCGATTGGAACAAGTCTCGTGTCCTGAAACTGCATCCAACTTGGACTTTGATCTCTCACTTTTTTGTGAATTTTTGCACTTTTGTTCCGCCTCTTCCAACAGTTTCCAACCCTTATTTCGTGTGCTCTTGCTTGCTTATGTAATATGTACTGCATTAGGGTAAAAAACATGGACCAAATCTCTCCATATCAATGCACATGAATTTGATTTGATCTCTATTTAAAACCTTCCAAATTTGTTTCATTTCAATCTTTTTGCACATGATTTTCTTTGATACGAATTTGGTGGTGATGCTAGCTGTGAACAAAGTCTAAAACAATCAGAAAATCATGAGTTATTAATTCTTTGGATTTTATATGATTTTATTTGATTAAAAATGAATAAATTCAAATAAAAATCAAATTAAATAATAAAAATGAGATATGGGCACATGGTTGAATCTAGGGCACGTGTACAATGATGCAAACTCAAGTGGAAAAGAATGGGCCCATTTGGCAAAATTTGAAGTTTTGAGGATAGTTGACTTTTGGCAATTTTGCAAAAAAGTCCAACTTCAACAATGCATAACTTCTTCAATTTTGAACTTTTGGTAGTGTTCTTTGACTTTTTAGAAATCTTGAGATGTCCTCTAACCAACCTTTTTTGTCTCATCTCATTTTGATATTCCATGCTTAAGTTATAAGCTTTGGCAAAAAAGGTGTTTTTGTTGACTTTCAAAAATGGCCTATAATGTCCAAATTCATAACTTCTTGTGAGTGAATTTCTTGATCTTGGGGTATGAAGATGGATTGTAGGTAATGGCATCCTATGCAAAATGAGCTTTAGATGAGTCATTTCTCATAAAGTATGAGAAAGTTATGCTTGGTCTAAGTTGAGTTGACTTTTCCTACAAAACCCTAACTTAGCAACTTTTGAGTCTTGATGAATTTTGAGCAATCCTTGATGAATCATGATAAAACCTTGATAAAATGATGAAATATCCTTCAAAATGAGAATGTTGACAAAAAATCTTGAAGTTTGACTGTTTATAGGTCACAATTGACTTTTGCCCTATCACAGTCGATTTTTGGACTTTTGAGCAATTGACTGGGCAAACTTCCTCTGCAAGGATTGAAATTTGACATGTATGATCTTGAGAACATATTAGGACATTAGGTAGCACTTAGGGTCATTTTTATTCAAGGATATTGATGCAACACAAAACCCTAATTTGGGGTTGACTGCCTTAGGAGATAGCTTGTCTGACCAACTCTTGAGCAAACTTGAGCAACTTGGAGATTTTTCTTGCAATGTTTTGAGAAATATGGGAGGGAAAATTTTGGGGTACAACAGCAGAATTTGCTCTCTTCAATTCTTCCAGAGTTTGCATGACATAGGAAGGAGCTGGAGATTCTTCAGTATATGGACACTTCTCAGAGCATTCTGCAGCTTGATCACATTGAACCATTTCCTCTCCTAAGATCATCTCTTCTGGAGCAGCAGTCAGAGTGAGACCTTCTGATTCTGGTTGAACTTCATATGAGAGACGATGTTCTGACCAGGGAGCATTATCCAGAGGGAGAATCTCCTTCTTGAGAAGATGGCTCAGAACTTGGTCTTCAAAAACCTTTAACATATCACTGAAATTTCGTTGAACCTGTTCATAACTCTGTTCTTTTAGCTTCAATGTTTCAGAAGTTAGCCAGGTTCTAAAACTTGTCCATATATAATCAGAAGCAGCAGGATTAGTCATCTCTAGACTAGCGTGCTTCAAGGAGGTTATCCATTCCTACATTCTTGTTTCAAACATCAACAAACTTGTACCGACATCTGGTGTGGTTTCAGTTGGTTTTGGTTTGGGAATGGCAGTTTTGTGAGATATAGCAGCTAATCATTCCAATGCAGTTGGATCAATGACAAGTCTTACATTGTCAGTTGGATTGATCTTGGGTGAGGGAGTGGGAGAGTCAGTTATGATGATTGGACTAGTTAGGGAATTTGGTGGTCTGGATTCCAGAGAAGAAGGAATTTGTGGAATGTCCAGGATGGTGGTAGGCATGCGAATGGAAAGTGGTTCAGTGATTCCTGGGATTGGGATTGTATCTGAATCTGAAGTAGGTTCTTCAGATTGGTTGGTTGAATTATTGTGAGGTTATGGTTCATAGGTCTCAGATGGTTGGTTCTCAGAAGTTTGAGCTTCTGGTTGTGATTGTTCAGGTTGAGGTGATGGTGGATGAGGAATATCTTGTTATGGAGAGAGAGGTAGTGGAATATCTGGTTGTGGAACATTTGTTGTAGTTACAGAGTTTGTATTAACAGGGATTTGAGGATTTCAATTTTGTGGTGTGGGACATGAAATGTCTTGGTCAAAAGAGTCAATATCAGACAGAAATTTGGCAAGTTTGGGTTGAGTTTGTTCAGGATTTGGATTGATAGGAAGGGAGTGCGTTTCTCTTATACTTAGAGTTTCTGATGGATCAAACCCTATGTCAAAGTCATCAAAAGTTTGTGGTGTTGGATGTTCTGATTGGGTAGTTATGGTTTCAGATGTTGATATAGTTATTGATTCTAAAACAGTAACAGAGGAAGGATTACCTTTCTTTTTAGCAGCTTTTAGAGTCCTCTAGGATGATCCTTCTGCTGCTGCCTTTCTTTTCTTGGTCTTCTTCAAAACAAATTCTGGAGCCGCCTGATGCAAGTCCTGGATATTTATTTCTGGTGCAGTGCCATCTGCCTTACACACATCCATATATCTGACAATTATCTCAGGCTTGGAGTCAATCTCAGAGAAAAGAGGAAAATCATCCAGAGGAATTCTTGTGGAAGTGATGATTGCAAAAGAAGTAACATTGGGTTCCTTCTTGATGTTCTCAATGATTTTCATCTTTTTCAGATTCTTTGCGTTCAGAGGCTTCCCAGCAGTTGCTTCTAGTGAGCTAATTTCCCGTGCTTCAGTCAGATGCTCTATCAGCCTATTCTCTGTCAGAATATCTGATATAAGTCTTCCTAGGGGTATCCAGTCCCTTTTGGTACGCTCATCTTCTCTGGTTTCCTTTACACTGGTCCTCAAATGATTAAATAGCAAGTGAGGGAGATTTACCTTAGTCTTCTTGGAGATAAAGTAGATCAGAAACTGCTGATCAATGTTTATGTAATTAGGAGAGCTAGTTGGCTTCCTGTGGTTGATGCATCCCAGAATTATTTTATCCCAGATTCTGTGATGATCCTTCAGATCCCTAATTTTGCTGGAGGGTAGACCCAGAGTGAATATTTCCCTTGCAATAGAAGCAACATCAGAACATCTTTCAACCATGTCTATACACCTGACACCTCCACCATTGTAACCGATAAGTCTTGAAATTAGGTCTTCTGTAATGACAATCTTCTTCCCCATGACATACGAGGTAACTTGATGGTTTGAGGAGGAAGCATGTATCCAGAATTCTTTGACAAGAATTGGAAACGTTGGCCCTAGAAGACGATCAAAATATATGTTCCATCCTTGAGCATTGACGTTTTCAGAGAGATTGAAGCCGTTTTCTTGAAGGCTTTCAAAATCAATAATCAGTTCTGAAAGAACTTCCAGGTTGTCAATGGGCGTGAGTAGGGTTCTGTATGGTTCTTCGTACTGTTCCATAGAAGCAGTTTCCTGAGTACTGGTATTTTGGACACTTGAAGAAGCCATGTTCACACAAGAAATTTGAGAAAGATGAAAGGGTTTTTGAAAGTACGAACTGAAAACAATTAGAAGGTATTGAGAGAGTAAAAGTGAAAGAATGTAAAGAGTGAAAACTTGAGTTTAAATAGATTTTCTTGAAAGCATAAACTGTAAGAGAGAGAAACAATTAGTCATGATTATAAGCATTAATGACAGCTGATTTTAGGGGATTCAGAAAGATATTGGAACGGTTACCCATGATGTGTGTCTCAATGCACCCAATCAGCGCTTTTGACCTTTCAGAAAAGTGAACGCGTGTTCAGCCTCAGAAGGTAGCTGATGAATGGATGACAACTATTTGCTTATGTGAACAACACACTTCTATCCTTGAAATGAAACACTCAGATCTTTATGGATAGATTCTGATACAATTTGTACTTCTAAAATTCTGAAGGCAGGTTGATCAGTAGTTCACATAAAATAACTAAAATTCTGAAGGTTAATATATGTAAATAAAACAATTTATTATGGGAAAGATTCATGTTGAGATGTTTCAGAATGAAGTTAAACTTATCTTCAGAAAGAGGTTTTGTAAAGACATCAGCCCATTGATGGTCTGTGTCAATGAATTTTAAGTTAAGAATCCCTTTCTGAATATAGTCCCTAATAAAATGATGTTTTATTTCTATATGCTTAGCCCTAGAATGCAAAATAAGATTTTTACTGAGACAAATAGCAGAAGTATTGTCACAGAGGATAGAGATGTTACTCTCAAATATATTGAAGTCCTCAAGTTGACTTTTCATCCAGAGCATTTGCGTACTGCATCCAGCTGCTGCTATGTATTCAACTTCTGCTGTTGATAGTGCTATTGCAGATTGTCTTTTGCTGGACCATGAGATCAGATTTTCTCCCAGAAACTGGAAGCTTCCAGAAGTGCTTTTACGTTCTACTTTGTCTCCAGCAAAGTCAGCATCACAGTATCCTACTAAGCTGTAATCACTTGATTTTCTATAAAACAAACCCAGATTAGCAGTACCTTTCAGATACTTGAAAATTCGCTTAACTGCTGTTAAGTGAGATTCTCTAGGATCTGATTGGAATGTAGCACAAATGCAAACACTGAATAGAATGTCAGGCCTTGAAGCCGTCAGATAGAGAAGAGAACCAATCATACCTCTGTAGACCTTCTGTTCTACCTTTTTACTTACCTCTTCTTTTTCCAAAATGCACGTGGGATGCATTGGAATCTTTGAGGGATTACATTCTGAGAGATCAAATTTCTTCAGAAGTTCTCTAACATATTTGCTCTGATGAATGTAAGTTCCTTCTGGAGTTTGATTTATCTGAATGCCCATAAAGAATTTGAGTTCCCCCATTAGGCTCATCTCAAACTCTGCCTGCATACATTTAGCAAACTCTCTTCCCAGAGAGGGTTTAGTAGATCCAAATATGATGTCATCAACATAAATCTGACACTAACATGTCATTCTTAACTGTCTTACAGAACAAGGTTGTGTCCACTTTCCCTCTGGTGAATTCCTTTTCTAATAGGAAGTTACTTAGTCTTTCATACCAAGCTCTGGGAGCTTGTTTTAGACCATAAAGTGACTTCTTTAGTTTGAAAACATATTCTGGATTTTTGGAACTCTCAAATCCAGGGGGTTGGTGCACATATACCTCTTCATCTATATAGCCATTTAAAAATGCACTTTTGACATCCATCTGATATAGAGTGATGCCTTTATTAACAACAAATGATATTAAGAGTCTGATAGATTCTAACCTGGCGATTGGAGCAAAGGTTTCTGTATAGTCTATCCCCTCTTGCTGACTATAACCTTGTGCTACCAGTCGTGCTTTGTTTCTGATGACTTCACCTTGCTCGTTCAGTTTGTTTCTGAACACCCATTTTGTACCAATGACGTTGAACCCTTTTGGTTTGGGAACCAGATCCCACACGTCATTTCTGGTGAATTGATTTAGTTCCTCTTGCATTTCCAGAATCCAGTCATTGTCCAGAAGTGCTTCATCAATTGTTGTTGGTTTAATCAGAGAAACCAGTCCCATGAGGGATTCTTCAGAGTTTCTGAATATTGATCTTGTTCTGATTGGATCTTCCTTCTTTCCCAATATTGTATCTTTTGGGTGATCAATGCCGCTTCTGGATAGTCTTTTCTGGAGTTGATCAAAAGCAGGTGCTGGATTTCTTGTAGTGACTCTTTCTGCTGTTGAGGGAGTGTCTCTGTTGAGAGCCTCTGATGAGTTGTCTTCAGTACCTGTGAGTTCAACTTCCATACCTGCAAGGAATTCATTCTGCTTTGACTTTTGAGAGTCAAGCTTATCATCAAACCTAACACTGATTGACTCTTCAACAATCTGTGTTTCTGTATTGTATACTCTGTACCCTCTCGAGCGTTCAGAGTATCCTAACATAATACACTTTTCTACTTTAGAGTCAAACTTGTTCAAATAATTTTTTGTATTCAGAATAAAACATGTGCATCCAAATGGGTGAAAATAAGAAATGTTGGGCTTTCTGTTCTTCCACAATTCATATGGAGTCTTTTCCAGAATAGGTCTTATGGAGATTTTATTTTGAATGTAACACGTTGTGTTTATTGCCTCTGCCCAGAAGATCTTAGCAATGTTAGTCTCGTTGATCATGGTTCTGGCCATTCCTTGCAATATTTTGTTCTTTCGTTCTACAACTCCATTTTGCTGGGGAGTTCTAGGACAAGAGAAATCATGCAGAATTCCTTTTTCATTAAAGAATAATTCAAAGTCTTTATTTTCAAATTCTCCACCATGATCACTTCTGAGTTTGACAATTCTAAGATCCTTTTCATTCTGAACTTGGTTGCAGAAGGTAACAAACACAGAGTGTGACTCGTCCTTGTGTCTTAAGAACTTTACCCATGTCCATCTATTATAGTCATCTACGATTACTAACCCATACTTCTCGCTACTGACTGAAGCAGTTTTTACTGGTCCAAATAAGTCAATGTGCAAAAGTTCTAATGGCTTAGAGGTGGAAACAATATTTTTGGATTTAAAAGCAGGTTTTGCAAACTTGCCTTTCTGACATGCTTCACACAAAGCATCTGAATTGAACTTCAAGTTAGGAAGTCCTCTGACCAGATTGAGTTTGTTAATCTGAGATATTCTTCTCATACTAACATGTCCCAATCTTCTGTGCCAGATCCATTGCTCGTTGTTAATAGGCAGTAGACATTTTACATTCTGAATCTTTAGTTCAGAAAGTTTTATTTTATAAATGTTGTTTTTCCTCTTTCCATTAAATAGGATAGTCTCATCTTTCTGACTAACAGCTTTGCATGAATTTTGATTGAAGATTATATCATAACCATTATCACTTAATTGACTTATGGATAACAGGTTATGCATTAATCTATCAACTAATAAAACATTACTTATAGAGGGAAGATTTCCATTATCTATTGTTCCAGAGCCAATGATCTTTCCTCTCTGATTGCCTCCAAAGCCCACGTGGCCTCCAGGCTTAAGTTCCAGGCTTTGGAACATATGCCTTCTTCCCGTCATGTGTCGTGAGCAGCCAAAGTCCAGGTACCATGATTGGTGTCTTAGCCTTACTGCTAAAGATATCTGCCACATGTATGATTTTATCCTTAGGTACCCACATTTTCTTGGGTCCTGATTTGCTAGTTTTACCAAAATTCTGGTTGAATTTTGGTTTGACAGAATAATCACTACTTGTGTATTTTATGTCATGTGTGTGCCCATATATGAAATGTGAATTGAGTGGTGTGTGTTTTATAACTAAGTCCATGGCATTTTTTTGGTGTAGGTACCTTACCTTGATATCCTATTCCTTTTCTTCCATTTCTGCTAACTCCATAGATCATTGAATCCATCTTGCTTATGTCTATGTTTTTAGCTAGAAACTTCTGAAAGCTGTGATCATACTCTTTGGTGATCTCATCAGCATTGCTGGGAGTTTCAGAGATTGTTTTCTTCTGAGAGTTTTACAACTGGTTTTCTAATTTTGAAATTTTTTCTCTTAACTCAGAATTCTCCAATCTGAGACTCTCAGTCTTGTCAGAGTCAGAGGCAAGATTCCTTTTCAGGTTTCTGAATTTGAATCTGATCTGCTGATACCTTTCCAGAATTTCATTTAGACTTTCAGCAAGTTCAGCCTTAGTAAAGTTTATGGAAAAGTCAGGGAATACCTCTTCAATGTCTGATTCTGAGTCTGAACCAGAAGCTTCACTGTCTTCTGATACGTTTGCCATGAGAGCTATGTTTGCTTTTTCATCATCTGATTCTGAGTCAACTTCAGATGTGTCAGAATCATCCCATGTAGCCATGAGGCTTTTCTTCTTTTCCTTGAGAAACTTCTTTTTGGGATTTTCCTTCTGAAGCTTTGGGCAGTCACTTTTGAAGTGCCCTTGCTCGTGACATTCATAGCAGATGATGTCTTTGTTGTTTGGCTTTCTGTATCCTGAAGAACCTTCAGATCTTCTGTGTCTAGAGGAGGATTATGACCTTCTGTATCTAAAGGAGGATTCATTCTGATTTTCTGATCTTCTGGGATTTTTGAACTTCCTTTGTCTCTGCTTCCACAGTTGGTTCACCCTTTTGGAGAGGAGAGACAGTTCATCTTCCTCTGATGAGGATCCATCAGAGGTTTCTTCCACAACCTACAAAACTTTGGAGTCAGATTTTCTGTTAGATTTTAAAGCTAATGGCTTACCTTGCTTTTGAGGTTCATCTTATTCTAGCTCTATCTCATGACTTCTGAGGGAGCTAACAAGTTCTTCCAGAGAGATTTTGTTGAGATCTTTGGCTAGCTTAAGTGCTGTGACCATTGGCCTCCATTGTTTGGGAAAGCTTCTGATGATCTTCTTAACGTGATCAGCAGTAGAATACCCTTTGTCAAGAACTTTTAGTCCAACAACAAGAATTTGAAATCTTGAAAACATAGTTTCTATTGATTCACTATCTTCTATCTTGAATGCCTTATACTTCTGAATGAGCGTAAGGGCCCTGGTTTCTTTGACTTGAATGTTGCCTTCATGCGTCATTCTCAAAGAGTCAAACATATTCTTGGCAGTTTCTCTGTTTGATATTTTCTCATATTCTGAATATGAGATGGCGCTGAGGAGAATTGTTCTGGCCTTGTGGTGGTTTCTGAATTCACGCTTTTTCTGATCAGACATCATTTTCCTGTCTATCTTCTGACCACGTCCATCCACAGGATGCGTGTATCCATCAGTCACCATGTCCCACAGATCAGCATCATGGGCCAGAAAGAAACTCTCAGTTCTGTCTTTCCAGTAGTCAAAGTTTTCTCCATCAAAGACTGGAGGTTTACCACTGAATCTGTCCCTGTCTTCATTGTTGTCATTGCTGATGTTTTGGCTTGGTCCCACCATAGTGTTTTTCTGATGCTTGGATCTTGTACTGACACGGTTAAGTGTTTAAGCTCAAAACCAGGCGTTCTGATGCCAATTGAAGATGTGAAAAACACAAGAAGGGGGGGTTGAATTGAAAACTTGGATCTAAAACAGCTTAATGACACAATATTTTTTATCCTGGTTCGTTTGATCTCAAACTACTCCAGTCCACCCGTCAAGGTGATTTCGCCTCTCTCCAACGAGGTCTTAATCCACTAATCTCAACAAGATTACAAATGCTACTTTAACAACTGTTAAAGTCTTCTTGAGTACAACCACAATCCGGTTAATCTCAAGGATCTCTTTTACAATATGATTAAACAAAATGTGTTGTTGTTTTTCTAACAAAAATAGTTTATCACAACTGTGATAAATTACACAGGTTTATAGCTTAGAATAAAGAAAGAATTTGCTTGCATCTTGAATATGCGTGGTTGGTGATCTTAGCAAAATTGTTATGTGTACGTACGTGCTTCATTTTGCAAGCTGACTTGTTTATATAGGCAATGTAATGACGTTGACCATAAAGCATGTTTAATGTCATTAACACACTTTCCTTTTGGAGAAGATCCTGTCTGAAGAAAGCCGTTGGAATTGATTCTGTCTTGAATGTTCAGTAATGCTTCAGAGTCTTTTCTCCTTACTGCTGATGACGCTTCAGAATATTGATGACTTGGTTTGATATGTTCTTGTTCAGAATCAGAGTTTACTATAATTGAGCGCAGGTTCTGGTCACCAATCTTCAGCGTATAATCTGATTGCTTCAACGTGTAATACTTTATGGCTTATCTTCTGATGCTGATCTGATCAGAACTTCTGCATACATAAAACATATTTTTAAGGTGCATATTTTTTCTTTGTATTTATTTATTCTTTGTATTTGTTATCATCAAAACTCTAACCAAGGGTTGTAGAATCAAACTATGTTCTAACAGAAACTTCATCAACTAAGGTCACAAACAGATCGGTATCAACAACATTAACTCCACGATTGTGCTTAGGCATGGGAGCAGTTATGACATTGGGCTTTTTCGGAGCATCGAACTCAATCTCCTTGGCCTTGATCAGATCATGTACCTTATTTCTCATAGCCCATCAGTCATTGGTATCGTGGCCAAGACTCTCAGAATGATAGGCACACCGAGCATTTGGATTATATCGAGGAGATGTGGTATTCAGATTCTTGGGAGCCTCTTTCAAGGTTGCCAAGTTGGATCTTAGCAGATGGGGTAGAAATTCATCCAACGTCATTTTAATCCGGGTAAATTGTCATTGTGGTCTTTTCACCCTTTGTTGATTGTTGCATTATGGAGCAGCCGCATGTCTAGGTATCATTACAGCACTTACTGTTTGACGGTGTTCAGCTCTACTTTGGCCTCTCGGGATATAGATGACACTGGCTTCCTTCTTACCAGTGGAAGGCTTCTTTATAGAACTTGAAGAGTCATCTTTTTGTATCTTACCGCTCCGAATCCCAGCTTCTACCCTTTCTCCTGTTAATATCAGCTCGGTGAAACCAGCTGATGAGCTACCAATCAAATGTTTAAAGAAAGGACCAGACAGCGTCCCAAGAAACATATTGGCCAACTCCCTATTGGATAAAGGGGGTTGGACTCTTCTAGCCAAGTCTCTCCACTTCTGTGCATAGTCCTTAAAGCGTTCACCTGCACCCATGGTCATACTCTGGAGTTGAGTACGAGTGGGGGAAAGGTCGGCGTTGTATTGAAATTGCTTATAAAAAGCAGCAGCCAAATCCTCCCAGTTTCGGACATTGGTTCTTTCCAGTTGGTAGAACCATTCAAGTTGAGTCCCTAATAGACTGTCTTGAAAGAAGTGAACCCACAAGTTTCTATTAGTGGTCTGGGGATGGGTCTTCCTTACATAGGAACGGAGATGGAGTTTTGGGCAATACATCCCATCGTACTTTGAAAAAATTGGAGCCTTGAACTTCTGCGGGATGACCACTCCCGTCTTCGAAATCTAACCCAGGTATCCTCTGGATTTCCATAGCACTAAGACGATCCTCCAACTGCTTGTATCTATCCTCGGTAGGAGGATACTGCTCATCATTGTAGTCTGTATCATTGTCAGAAACTTCAAGACTGGGGTCCTTTTCCCTTGTCTCTCTTTCTTGATTCTCCCCTTCCTTGGATGAAGAGGTCAGATCGACTGGTTGCTTTAACGGCCCCCTGAACCTTCTTCCCATATTCAGAATACCAAAGACCTTCTTCTTTTTCTTTTTCTCCTTCAGGATGAGGGCTTTCAGATCCTCATGCCCTTTCGCCAGATTTATGAACATCTGTTGGAATTGGGCATTTTGTGCCTGAAGATCTTTGATGCTTTGTTCAGAAGACATTTCTGCTGAAATAAACAGCGAAGAAGATGAGAAGCCTGTAATGGTACCTGTATATGCAGTGTTTATGGATGAGATGCGTATGTAATGATTTCAAAGACGTTGGGAAATTTAAATTTGTGAACCAAAATGAAACAAATATTTTATTAGTAGAATTCAAAGTTTAATTGCCTTTTAGGCGTTACAATTAAAACAATTCTAAAAAACTAGAAAAAATCAAATTTCCCATGGATGCTTCCTCTTTGTGCCGAGATAGACATTAAGGCTTCTTTCCTCATGAAGCTGCCTTGTGAGCTCTAAAACCTTTCTCTCCTGGGTATAGAACTGGTCCCTATAAGTATCCCGTTCTTTCTTCAACTGAATTTAAGACCTCTGTAGTTCTCCAAGATCAGTGGGCATATCAGGAGGGATAACCGTGTAAGGAATACCCCCTTCAGTAGTGGGTTCCACAATCGCTGGTAAAATGGCCATGTAGGGCATCATAAGTTTCTGGGTGCGAGCTCGTACCCATTGGAGATAAGGTTCCATAAGAATGGAAGCCTTTGGCCCCAAAGCCTTGGCGCCAGATCTGTTTACCATGCTCCAAGCTTGTATGAACCTCTGGCTATATCCTTGAACATCGTCCTCATAGTTAAACACAATGCCCTCGATAAGTAATTCATGGGGACCATCCCTTCAAGCGTAACCAAATTGTCGCAGAGCTAAACAAGGGTTGTAAGTTATGCCTCCTATGATGCCAAGTAATGGGACATTAGGGTACTCCCCGCAGCGATCAATAATAGCAGTATCTCCCATAGCTCGGGAATGCCAGATAATATCCGTGTGAGCGAGTGACATTATCCTTTGCGACCAACCCAAACCTTTTTCATTCTTCAGTACAAATTTAGGGAGCTGAGAAATAAACCACCTCGATAACAATGGCATGCAGCGCATAAGAACCCCTCTTCTCTTCACGATACGAGTATGGAGAGCGTGCAAGATATCTCCGAGCAAGGTAGGCACAGGGTTGCGAGAGAGGAAGATCTTGATAGCATTCACATCTATGAATAATTATGGGTTAGGGAATAGTACTAACCCATAGATCAGAAGGGCCTAGACCTCCTCAAAAGCCTGAAAGTCCATATCATCCCAAAACAGTTGGGCTTTGTCTATTAGGAACTTGGCTAGAAAACCCTTGACTCCGCTTCTTATTTCCCAATTGGATGCCACCTCGGCCTGTTTCAGATGCAAGGCTGTGGCAATGACTTCTAGCTTAGGAACTTCTTCCAAACTTGTGA
Source organism: Vicia faba (assembly GCA_948472305.1). Lineage (NCBI taxonomy): Eukaryota > Viridiplantae > Streptophyta > Magnoliopsida > Fabales > Fabaceae > Vicia > Vicia faba. The sequence continues at coordinate 193,222,838 of OX451735.1, forward strand.
AAGGCAACTGTTCAAGAATGGGTATATCCAATAGCTGAGAGAATTCTTCCATGGTAGGCACCAACTGATAGTCTGGGAAGGTGAAGCAGTGGTGCTTGGGATCAAAGAACTGAAAGAGTACACTTATCATCTTCTCATCAAAGTTTGAAGTGACTAGATTGAGAAGTAGACCATGTCTCTTAGTGAACGCAGAAGTTTCAGGAACCCTTGATACTAGCTCTTTGAGCTGAGGAGGTTCACAAAGCTGATTCAGATAGTGTTTCTACGAGCGGAAGCCATGATCTGCAAAACAGAGCAAAGATAAATTCCCTTGGTCCTTGAAATGGTTAGTGTAATAAGAATGGATGTTATATTATGATGCATGATGTTATGTTCAAACAGAATAAATCACACACAAGCAAAATACACAATAGTCCTTAAGTTCAAAGGCTTGCATGAGGTTAAAGGTAAGTACCCTCTTGAAGTTTAGTTGGTTTCAAACCTGTCTTAGAAAAGTAACCGGGTTCTAAAGATTCTCAATATCACTGATCATCCTTTATCGGGCATTATTTCAGCTCAAGGCAATCTTTTCTTGCATCCGAAATATCCCGAAAGTCTGATCTTAATGAGTGTAGCATCTAGTATCAACCAATCCTCAGCTTTATACCGAGGTCGGCTATCTCACTACTTTCTAATGGCCAAGTTTGTTCGACTAAGGTTCTAAGGTCCGTTAGTGCTTCACGACACCACACGGCGGTCCTGTATTCTCCTCGTTTCCACACGAAAGATACCAGTACCAACCAAAGTGTCACACCAACACAACCATCGTTTAAACCATATCGGTTTATGCCGTACAGTCTCCACGATCTATTGTTGTTTACCTAAAAAGTGTCCCCAAATCTGGGTTAGGATCTTCAATAATACCCAAACAAAAACCCTTGAATATAAAGCAGGCAAAGCAAAACAAGAAAGCAATTTTAAAATGACCTAGATCCTAAGGTGTACCCCACTTATTTCATATTCCCCAGCAGAGTCTCCAGTTATGTGATACGGTGGCAGAACCGACTGTTATACTGGTTTGTGTTTTATATTCATAAATGTTGCGGTAAGCAAGAGTCGCCACCGACTTTTATTTCATCCAACAAAGGAAAAGGAAAAAGAACAGAAAAAACCTTTTTCGAGATGTTCCTGAGTACGGGGGGTAGATTATAGAAAGGGAAGGTGTTAGCACCCTTTCTATCCGTAGTTTTCCATGGGCTCTTAGGTACTTGCTCATTTTTAAAATTGCTTGTGTGTGCTTGTTTTGAAAAAGTCTTGTTCATTTCGTGATAACCCTTGTATCGGTCCTCAAGAGTGTGACGAAGTTGTTTTAAAAACTATTTTGAACAGTGTTTGTGTAAAATTTATTTGTTTGAGCAAGTACTTAAGATTTCTACCTACTCGAAAAAGGTCTATTTGTTTTCTTTTAGACAATGCTATCCTATTATTAAGGAATAGGTAGCCCTATCGTTGGATTTATAAAGGGACGTTCGAAGGGACGAAATGGTCTTTGAAAGCAACAAGTAAAGATACCTTAGCATTTCGAAGGGACTATCGTCATAAGATCAATCCGTAGGAAATTCCAGGGATAAGTAAGGACTATGATCTTTATGACGATTTTGATTCGCGGATCATTGCTAAGGTATCCCTACATTCGAGGGACACGGCCATTATTTCTGAGGCAACCAAGTAGGGCAAACCCTAGGAGTGAACATGTGCGAGTGTGTTTTTTCAGTTAATTATCTTTGCATAATTAGGGTTTTCTACTGTATTAATCATTTATCTTTCACATGCAAGCCTATTGTCCATACATCTAACAGTTAAATAGTTGCGGAAATTAAAACCCTAACTATTACAAGGCTTTGGGGGAGGGAATTACATGATCAAAAACCTGGGAAAATGACAAGCGAAAAAGTAAACCTAATTAACTATTACAACTTGGGAACAATTACAATATTTAATAAGAATAAAGAAAATAAGGACGCGCGCGACGAAATAAATACGAGAATGAAGTCAAGGTCCTAAAAAAAATCTAATCAATTAAAAGGAAAATATTTTGTATTTTATTATTAAGAAAAATATTTTAAATCTTAACCTAAATCTAATTTAATTAAAAAAAAAACATTTTTTTGGTATTTTATTGAGAAAATTAAATATTTATGAATTAAACCTAATTTCTCTAATTAATTTTAATTATGAAAACAATCAAATCAAAATTAATTAATTTGCAAAAATAAAACTAATTTTAATAAAACCTAATTCTACCCTTTTTATGTTTTTTTCTGATTTAATAATAGCAAAAAAAAAATGATTTTGGTGGTAAAATATAATTAAAGGCAAATAAATAAAAAAGAAAGAAAATAATTGGAATTGGGCCTGGTGCTGGCAATTTGGGGGGGTATGCTGCCAAATTTCCTGTTAGGCCCAAAGATAGCCCAAGGTCTGGCGTTTGGTCCAGTGCACCTCTCTCTTGATGGTTCATGGTGGTCCCTCAAAGCTGTAGCGTGAGATCTGTATGATGATGGATCTTAGGGATGGGATCTGGGGTGCACGATGGGCGCTAGGCATTGAGATACGCTGGATCTGCAAGGAATTGTTCAGAAAATAAGAAAATGTTTGGACCTGGGATCGAACCCAGGTCCCTTGCTTCACATGCCCATACTCCTTGCCATTTGTGTTGTAATGCTTATCTGGTAATATAATAGACAAACAATATTATAATAACTACGCACACCTTATGCCTGAAAAATGCGCACAAATTTAAATTGGCCAGTGGTTGGTTGTCATGCCACCTTCTTCTTCCCTAGATCGTGGCTTTAGATACCAACCCTTTTACCTACGTCGCCCACTGTAGCTACAACCCTGCTGTTATACCCCAAAATTTGCCTTCCCATATTTCTCAAAACATTGCAAGAAAGATCTTCAAATTGCTCAAAGGTCCAAAAATCGATTGTGCTAGGGCAAAAGTCAATTGTGACCCATATACAGTCAAACTTCAAGATTTTTGGTCAACATTCTCATTTTGAAGGATATTTCATCATTTGATCAAGGGTTGATCATGATTCATCAAGGATTGCTCATAATTCATCAAGACTCAAAAGTTGCTAATTTAGGATTTTGTAGGAAAAGTCAACTCAACTTTGACCAAGCATTACTTTCTCATACTTTATGAGAAATGGCCCATCCAAGGCTCATTTTGAAGAGGATGCAATTACCTACAATCTATCTTCATCTCCCAAGTTCAAAATATGCACTCACAAGAAGTTATGAATTTGGACATTATAGGTCATTTTGAAAACTCAACAAAAACACCTTTTTTGTCAAAGCTTCATACATGAGAATGGAATATCAACATGATATGAGACCAAAAGGGTTAATTAGAGGACATCTCAATCTTTCTAAAAAGTCCAAGAACACCTCCAAAGAGTCAAAATTGAGGTAGTTATGCATTGTTGAAATTGACTTTTTTTGCAAAATTGCCAAAAGTCAACATACCTTAAAACTTCAAATTTTGCCAAATGGGACCATTCTTTTTCACTTGTTTTGAGTTGGAAACATAGCCCACGTGCTCTAGCCTTTTCCACTTGTCCATGTCTTATTTTTATTAATTATTTTGATTTTTATTTGAATTAATTTGATTTAAATCAAAATAAATCAAATAAAAATCCAAAACATTGATAACCAAGGATTTTGTGATTATTTCAAGCTTCATTATACAGCTAGCATCATTCAAATTCGTGCTAAGCCTTAGGGTGAACAAAAAGATTCAAAATAAACCATGTTTGGAAAGATCTTCAAAACAAATCAAATCAATATCCAAAGCATTGAAAGAAGAAGATTTGGATGCAATTTGCAACCCTAATCCCTTCACTAATACATAAGGAGGGCGTGCAGATCAAAAGCAAGGTTGGAAATAAGGCACAGAGCAAGAAAAGAATTTGAAAAAAGAAGCAAAAAGTGTGAGATTGAAATCCCACTTAGAGGCATCCTCAAAGCTTATTATTGGTCCCAATCGTTTCCTGGCACTCTCAGGAACCTAAAGCAATCAAAACCAAGCGTTTTCCAGCCCTCCCACGCACTGTAAGTCCGCAACTGTACCACCGTCTTCTTGAATTCGAATAGCCTTGTTCTTGCATCCATAGTGTGAAATAATTGCATATTCTTAACCTATGAAGAATTTGCAAACTTTTGGCATTACTCAATTGCGTTTATATGGTCTATAACGAAATCCACCATTGTAAGGGTTTCGAACTTTGGTTTAGGGCTTTTTCTTTTAGGAACAATTAGCCTTCATAATGGGCATGGTTGTGATCAGGAGGACGAGACGAATCTAACCATGGTGTTAGATTCCATTTATGTGGCTTGTAGAAGGTTTTGGAACGAGTATGACTTGTAGCAACGGACACTGTCTGTGGGTATAAGTCCTTGAGTTTTTAGTCACGGAGAGAGGAAGGAGACGATGAAGTGTCGCTCCCCTACTGGCCCGTTCAGACATTGGCGCGCGTTTTTCTGAAAATCCAACTAACGCTTTGTTTTTTATATATTATTGTTATTGTATGTTCTATGTACAACAAATACACAATGACGTAGTGGTTACCAAGTGGATGCTAAGGGCGTTAGAGGCTGGAGGTCAGGGGTTCGATCCCTGCCTCCAGCAATTGCTATTTTTCCATTTATTTTCAGGAGATCCAATACATGCATGAGCTTGGGATCCATCATACTCCCTCACCATCCAACGCGCCAGATGGGCAGATGGCCAGATCTGTTGGCCAACACTGAGGGTGCACCAAAGGCCAAGTCAAGCGCCTATGTACTGGATCCAAAAAAGTCAATATGGATCAGCACTAATGGCCCAGAGTTCTTGCTATTGACACCCTATTTCCAGGCCCAATTCCTCTATCCTTTTTTTTATATATTTTGTTTATTTCATTTAATTATTTACTTATTTATTTACTAACCAATAAAACAATTTATTTTTTTTTATCAAAAATCACCAAAAAATATTTTTATCCAATTAAAATCAGAATTATTATTTTTCATCAATAAATATTAATTAAATTAATTAGGTTATTAATGTTAGATAACTTTAATTTATTTTTGTAAATAATTAAAAATCAATTAGAATAAATAGGCTTTATCATTAACTTAATTGTACTTTATTTTTTTCCTAAAATAAGCAAAAATCCAAAAATATGTCTTTTAATTATTTTTCATTAATTAACTTAATTAACTAATTAATTGCATTTTTAATTTAGAAAAAAACTTATTTCTTTTTAATAAAAACAACAAAAAAACAATTTTCTCTTTTAATTAGGATAGAAGGGTCAAAACCCTAGTTTCGCATTCGATCTAATTTTCTCGCGCGCTTTATTTTTATCCAATTATTGTATCTGCTCCCGGTTTGTAATAATTTAATTAGGATATTTATTTATTTTTTACCGCTTTTAACTTCAAGGGTTTGTTTTTGGCTATGTAAATACCCGAAGCCTTGTAATAGCTTAGTTTAAATTTCGCATTTTAATTCTGCAAAATATTAATTGCTAGATATGTGAATAATTAGGGTTTGCATGACAAGAATATATGACTAATTTTAAACAGTTAGATCACCCTAAATGTGCAAAGACAAATAACTAAAATCAAATCACTCGCACATGCGCACTCCTAGGGTACACTCCCACTTGGTTGCCTTTGTTAAAATGATCATTGAGTATAGGTTGTTTTAGAGGTCATCCTCTTGTCTAAAAGATCATAGTTGCCTCGGAAAGGTTGCCTCAGACATTGTTGCCTCGGATAAATGATCTAAGACATTAGGGTTACCACTAAGACGTCCTAACGTTGCTTTAGTGACTGTATGTCCCTTTCGAATTGACCCTCAAACTCCAACGATGGTGCTACCTACTCACTAATAGTGGGATAGCATTGTCTAAAGGAAACAAACATAGAACGATTCCTTTTTCGAGTAGGTAGATTAGTTCTTAAGTACTTGCTCAATCAAAACAAAACTTTTTCACACTTACACTCTTTTACAAACAAGTTTTCAAAAACACTTCATTACACTCTTGAAGACAGATGCAAGAGTTAAATCAAAGTTAAAACAAAAACTTTTCAAAGCCCACAAACACAAAGAAAACAATTTTGAAAATAATGAGCAAGTACCTAAGAGCCCGTAGATAACTACGGATAGAAAGGGTGCTAATACCTTCCCTTTCTATAATCTACCCCCCGTACTCAGAAATATCTCGAAAAAGGAATTTTTCTGTGCTTTTTTCCTTTCCTTGTTGGATAAAATAAAATTCGGTGGCGACTCTTGCTTACCGCGACATTTTGCGAAAACAAACACAAAACACAAACCAGCATTTAAAAAAAACAGTCAGTTCTTCCACCGTTTCACACCTGCAAACCTCAAAAATCAAAACCAGGAATGATAAATCAATTCTAAGCATACAGATCAACTCGTTTTGATCTCACGAGTATCATGGTAACCTTCTTTTGGTCCAATTTTCCCTGCATCTCAAAGCCCTAAAACGGAGGTTAAAACCCTAACAATGGCAATTTGGTATTGATGCATCAAAACTAAAAATTAAATATGCAGAAAGCTTCTAGGCATTCATATGAACACGAATATGTAATCAAAATAGATTAACAATGCAAGAGTATATGGATACGAATTTGAAAAAAATGGCAAACTGTGATGATGTTATGCAATGATTTTTGGAGTTTTGGGGCGTGCAAATGGTACTGTTAGCTTCAGGAGGTTCCCAGGAGTGGATTTCTGGCCTTGAAACCCTTTGAATCGCCTTCTAAACTGGAATTTGATCACCACTTTTTTGTCAAAATTTGGAGCTTTTTCTGGATGCGTGGAGGCAGTTTTTTTCCGTCCCTTCTAGGTCTGGCAATGTTGTCTTTATGTATTGGAACATATTAGGTTAACAAAAGAAGAAATAAATCCATGCTTTCAATGAGGAAAATATTTGCTTTCAATGATTTTATTTTTGCTCATTCTTGGAAAAAAATCCAATCTTTCTCTCTTTCCATGATTCTCCTCTGATTTGCCAGCACATTTTGATGTTTATTTGATGAGAAAAAGATTCACAATCATATCTTACATATTTTTCATTACTTATTTATTTAATTTTGACTTTTAATGAATAAATAATCAAAATAAATAATAAAAATAATGGAAAAAATATATGAGTGAGCTCAAGGGTCATGGGCCATGTTTGAAGCATAATGCAAGCATAAAAAGTGAGGCCATTTGGCAAAAAATGCAATTTTGAGCATTATTGACTTTGGGAAAATTTCCAAAAATGGCCAACTTTGACAATGCATATCTCTCTCTCAATTTTGACCTTAAGAGGGTGTTCTTGGACTTTTTAAAAAGCTTAGGATGTCCCCTAAGCAACCTCTTTGGTTTCATCTCAATTGTATCTTCCATGTTCATGTAAGAAGCTTTGACCCAAAGGGTGTTTTTGTTGACTTTTTGAAAAGGACCTATAATGTCTGGATTTATATCTTTTCATGAGTGCATTTCTTGAAATTTAGGGCTAAATATTAGTTGTAGGGAATTGAATTCTCTTCAAAATGAGCCTTGGATGAGAAATTTCTGATAAAGTATGAGAAAGTTATGCCTGGTCAAAGTTTGGTTGACTTTTCCTATAGAAACCCTAATTTTACAACTTTTGAGTTTTGATGAATTTGGGGCATTCCTTGAAGAATAATGATCAAACTTTGATCAAATGATGGATGTTACTTCAAAATGGTGATTTTGACCAAAAATCTTGAAGTTTGACTGTATGTGGGTCACAATTGACTTTTGACCTAATACAGTTGATTTTCAAGCATCTGAACAGTTGACTGAGCAAACTTCTTGTGCAAGGCATGAAACGTGGCATGGATGATCTTGAGAACATACTATTGCAATGAAAAGCATTTGGGACCCTTGGAACTCAAACATCTTGATGAGGAGTGAAACCCTAGTTTGAGGCTCATTGTTTTAGGAGGAGGATTTGTCTGGTCAATCCTCAGGCATCCTTGGGCAAGTTGAGAATCTTAATGAACATGTGTTGAGTAAAATGAGAGAGAAAATTTTAGGATACAACATTTATCAATTACATACAGTGGGAAAACTTGCAACCTGGAAATGTCTTGGTAATGATATCAGCAACATTATGATCTATCGAAACCTTCAGTACTTGGACTTCTCCACGCTCGATTAACCCTCTGACAAAATGCAGCCTGACTTTGATGTGCTTGGTTCGCTCATGATAGGTTGAGTTCTTCGACGGGTGTATTGCACTTTTACTATCACATTTAACAGTGATAACTCGACCTTGGATTTTCATCCCCTTAGCAAATCCTTCAAGCCACAATGTTTCTTTCACAACTTTAGTGAGGGTGATATATCCCGCTTCAGTGGTTGATAAGGCTACTACCTTCTGAAGTGTCTCTTTCCAACTAATTGTTGTGCCAAACACAGTGAAAACAAATCCAGAAATAGATTTTATGCAATCTATACAACCTGCATAATTAGAGTCACCATATCCTTCAATTACCGCTTTACTATCCTCACCCAAGGCTCCACCACAAATTAGGACTCTGTTCAGAGACCCTTTCCATAATTCGCCATGTACCTGCTTATAAGACTTACCGCATATGTTACGTCAGGTCTAGTATAGACCATAACATGCATCAAATAACCTACTATATTATGGGATACTATTCATATAATCTATTTTGACATCAGTACTGAGACACTGATTTATACTCAACTTGAATTAAGGATTTGTTGGAGTCACAAAAGGCTTTGAATTTGACATACCAAATTTTTTGAGAATCTTCTGTAGGTATGCCTCTTGAGATAAGCATAATTCTGACTACTTTCTATCTCTTCGGATGTCAATCCTAAGAATCCTGGATGCAGCTCCCAAATCTTTCATGTCGAACTCCTTATTGAGTTCAGCCTTCACCCATATTATTTTTTCGACATTGTTACTTGCTATGAGAATATCATCCACATAAAGTAACAAAGTAACAAATGAATTACCAGGTCAAAATCTGAAGTAAATAGAGTGGTCGAACTGACTTCTAATGAAACTTATGCATGTCATAAACTTGCCGAATCTCATATTCCATTGTCAAGGAGATTGTTCCAGTCTGTATAAAGATCTTTTCAGCTTGCACACATAATCTTCTTTCCCCTTTTCGACATACCCTTTAGGTTGCCTCATCAGGATTATTTCATTTAGATCACCATACAAGAAAGCAGTCTTCACATCCATATGTTCTAATTCGAGTTCAAACAGTGCCACCATGGCAAGTAATATTTTGATGGACATGTGCTTCATAACAGAAGAAAACACATCATTAAAGTCGACACCTTCTTTCTGAGTGAAACACCATGTGACCAACCTTGCCTTGCATCTTTTTGACGCCACTCCTTCGGTTGCTTCCTTAACTTTGAAAATCCATTTACAATTGAATAATCTTACTCTAGAAGGTTTCTTGATTACTTCCAAAGCATTTTTATCATAAAGAGATTTCATCTCATCATCTATGGCCTTCAGTCATTCAGTCTTATTTTAACTCCTCATAACTTCCTTATGGTCTATAGGTTCTTCGTCTAGAACCTCCCTTGTAGAGATTAAGGCATAAGCTATAAGATATGAATACCCAAGTCTCTGAGGTGGCTTGATGACTCTTCTCTACCTATCTCTTTCCAATTGGTAGTCATCGACAATTTCCTCAACGTCCTCAACATCTTTTGCTTCTTCTTAGACTTAATTTGGGATACGCAATTCAGCATCAACATGCTCCACCTTAACAAGAATCTCTACCTGTTCCAAATCTTCGTCAGATATTTCTTCACTTTAACCAACATCATTAGTTTTCTTGAAAGCCATTTCAGCTTCATTGAAAAATTCATCTCAACTAGTGATACTCCTCTTGTGACCTGGATCTAGGCACCATATCCTATAAGTTTGACTCCTTCAGAGTATCCCATGAACATGCATTTCAGAGCTCTAGGCTCGACCTTGTCGTGCCTAAAGTGAACATAGGCTACACAACCAAATAATCTCAGTTTTTCAAGATCTGGTGTATGTCTCGACCAAACTTCTTTAGATGTCTACATATCAAATGCAATCTAAGGACATCTGTTTATCAGATATTTTATTGTCGAAACAGCCTCGACCCAAAACACCTTCTTTAACCCAACACTAGTCAACTTGAATCTAACTCTCTCCAAAATAGTTTGATTAAACCCTTCAGCCAAACTATTTGGATATGGAGTACCTGCAGTGGTTATGTGCCTTACAATACTAGAGGAAACACAAAAGTTACTGAAATCCTCATTGCAAAATTCAAAGCCATTTTCGGTTCTCAGCCTCTTGACCATTCTACTAGTTTGATTTTCGACCAGAGTCTTCCAACTTTTGAAATTCTAAAAAGTTTCACCCTTAGTCTTCTGGATGAATACCCATAAACTTCTGGAATAATCATCTACTATGTATAGAAAATACCTTGCTCCTAAATATGATGGACACTGTGATACGGTGGGAGAACTGACTTGAGGTTTTGCGTTTTGTATTCGCACTTGTTCGGTTTAGCAAGAGTCGCCACCGACTTTTTATTTTATCTTAAAGGAAAGGTTAAAAAGCACAGGAAAAACCTTTTGAGATGTTTTGTGGGTTCGGGGGGTAGATTATGAAAAGGGAAGGTATTAGCACCCTTTTCATCCATGGTTATCCATGGGCTCTTAGTTACTTGTTTAGATCACTTGCCTTGATTTTCAATTGCTTGAAATGGTGGTGTGTGTGTGTGTGTTTTGAAAATGTTTTGAAAAAGACGCCTTGTCTAGGCAACCGTTGTAATAATTCTTTACTCGAATGTTTTACAAAGGTGTGTATCTTTTCGAAAAGATGTTTCAAATGTTTTTGGAAGTTGTGTTTGTGAAGTGTGTTTTGAAAGTAGGCAAGCGTGTTTTGCAAGTTTGATCAAGTAACTAAGAGTTGTCTACCCCTAAATTTACTCAAAGATCTTTCCTATGTTTTAACCCTTTTAACAGTATTGTTCCACCAATGTATTTGGTGGACAATCTTGTGTTAGGATGTTAACGGGACGGGCGTGGGTCATCGTATGGACCATGAATGCAATGGTGCCAAGTGTCTTTGGCAATTTTCTTGAAGGGACTATGATCATTTTGTTTAGGCAACTTTCGAAAGCGTCATCGAGGGACTATGATCATTTTGATTTGTTTTGTTTTGCCAAAGAAACTCAACATGCAAGCATGGCCCATTTTGGAAGGCAACGAGTGGGATTACCCTAGGGGGTGCAAGTGTGAATTGTGTATTGATTGTCATGCATTTATCTTTATGTTAGGTTATCTAGCGTTCGATTTTATTTACATACAAACCCTAGGTCTATACATGGTATATTTGAAAGCGATAAATTGCGGGAATTTAAAGTCTACGCTATTACAAATAAGTATCCGGGAGTGGGGGTACAAATATTTACAAATGAGGATGAGACTTATTAGAAGAGTAGTGTCCAAATATATTTACAACCAAATCGAATCAATTGCAATGTAAAAATGTAGCAATGTACAAGAATAAAAGATAAGCAAATGTATTGGTGTGAGTGCATGTGATTATTTACAAGGTGAGAAATGTTAACTTAATGCAATAATTAAGTATTAATATCATTTTTTTGTGTTTTTGTTGATTATGTACAAAGTTTTAATTAAAGAAAATTTTAACTTAACATATAAAAAAAGCTATCGTTTATGTATTTTGTTAATTAAGTATAAACAAGAGATTTAATAAAAGAAAAGAAAATGTGTTTTAAGTTTGAGAAAAATATTATTCAAAATTCTATTCTTATATATTTTAATTATACTAGCTAAAGAAATAATAAAAAAAAAAGGTTAATGTATTATTTAATTTATAAAAAATAAATATATTAGTTTAAAATGTAAAAAAAAAAAAAATGATAGGTAAAAAAAAGATACTAGTTTAAAAACAAAAAAAGGCTTTAGTGTTAGTTTTTGGCCCAAAACGGATTGTGAAAGAGAGACAAAAAAAGGGGGTGTACGCCTAGGTTTTGTATGGGCTTAGGCATCTTTGGATGGGGCGAACCGGCCCAAGGAGGTTCACAACATTTTTGTAAGGTTTCCATTCATTTTGTGTCATTTAGGGTTTGTTTGATTTACAGAGCGGCGCCGTTTCTCCATTGCTCTTCGTCTTCTTCATCTCTTCTGAGCAAGACCTCTGAACTTTCCCCTCCGTCTCAGCTACTAGGCGCAACTTCCACTTCTTCTCCCTCCATGGATTGCTCAAGTAGTGACAAGCAAAGGTAGTCTCGTATTTTTTAAGGTTTTCATATTTGCATGTTTTAATTTCGTTGTGTTCTGATTTTAAGTGTTGTTGTCCATACGAGGTGTGTGAAAGGAAAAAGGGAAGGGATACTACCTTTGGATTTTGGAGATAGAGGCGAGGTGGAATGGAGGCGCCTAGGGTGGCCGGAGACGGAGGGAGCGATGCTGTGAGCTTTGGAAGTCTTCCCTGGTTTGTCTAGTATCTTGCTTTGCCTTTTAGGGTTTTATGATGAGTGCTCTGAAAAACCCTTAGCTTTACTTGTTCTTGAACACTTCTTTTCCTCGCTTCTGTATGCTTGTATGCTGCCTCTGATATGCTGTTGAACCCTATGATGAGCCCAGCTCTGAGGGCTTTGTGATTTGAATGTTATTCTGATTTTGAGTATTGCCTTGATGATGTTTGTGACCCTATGATGAGCCTAGCTCTGAGGGCTTTGGTTGGTTTGAATGCTGTTTGGACAAAGGCTTATGCAGGTTGAAACTTTTCTGGTTTGATGGTTGTTTGAAGTTACAGTTTTCTGGTATATGTTTCAGCAGTTTGTTTTCTGGCTTTTTGTACTGGTTTTTGACAGGTTGATGGCTTGGCTTTGATGTAGATTTAGGCTTTGGTTTGTGTTTGACAGTTTTGTTTGTAAGTTTGCTTCAGAAGTTTGTTTGAAGCAGGTTAGCAGGTGAAGGTTTTCTGAGTTGAACCAGGTTTTTTTGCTATGTGTTTGATGTAGATTTAGGCTTGCCTGAAGCAGGTTAAAGGCTTGGGGCTTGATGCATTAGCAGGATTTTAAAAGGGCTTGTGTGGATACAGTTTGGGAGGTAGGCTGTTTGTATGTTACAGTTTGTGGTTTGAAACTTGTGGAGGCAGCTCTGTATGTTTTTGGTGATACAGTTTTGTGGTCTTTGCTTTGTGTTATTTCTGCCTCCCTTGAAACTGTTCTGGTATATTGTTTATATCTTAAGCCTAAGCCTGCTGTAAGCCTTTCTCTTCTCTCTTTTCTCTCTCTCTCTCTCTCTACAGATTAAAAGGCATTTTTTTATTGCTTACATCTGTACTATTCTGAAAAAGTAATTGGCCTTGAAAATGATGAACAATGTTTGCTTGCATTAGTTGTTTTTCCTCTGCATACTTTCCAGTTTTCCTGCATACTTTGTGTACTTTGTTGACAGCTTTGATATTCTTTTGGCAGCTTGTGGACAATTTTATATCTTGATATCTTTTGACAGCCTTTTGATATTTCTTGGACAGTTTGGATAGTTTGACCTCTTTGGCTTAGTTTGCTGTCCAGTTTGGACTTTGGTTAGGCATGTGTAGTTCAGTTTGCCTTTTATACTTGTACATGCTGTTTGTTTTGAAACTTGTGCAGCTTGTTGGCGATTTGAATTTGTGCAAAATTATAACTTTGTGCATTTCATACTTTTATTGCAAGCATATTTCTATCCTTCTTTGTGAACCAAGAGCAATCTTGTGATTTGCAGAGAAGGCAAACAAACTGATTCCGGCCAGTTACTTTTAATGATGAGCCTTATAATTAACTGTCTGCTTCTTTGATTATTTCATCTGCATTTGACTTCCTTTTTCTTCTTTTTGCAGGTAAAAAAAAATTGAGCAATGGGGAGTGTCAAATAGAAGACGAAGACTTAGAAAAAATAGGATGCAATTTTATTTCATTTCAATTATTTGTAACATTATTATTGTAAACAAAGATGTAAATAAATTTACAGTTGTTCAAATAATAATTTGTAACAAAACAATTAAAGATGAATAAAAAATCCTTTTTTTGTCAGTTAATTCCTTTTTTCAATTCACTGTTTATTTAATCATTTGAGTTTCTTAAATTAAAACAATTGGACGTAAATCCAATTATTCTGACTTAGAAAAAGAAATAATTAATAAACGTCCGGCGTTCCGAATAAAACATAACCATGCACAGTCAATCACAACAAATGTCCATATTCCTTTGCCTTTACTGAATAAGTCAAACATTGCAAGTTCTCAATCAACAGCCTCAGCCCATATCCCAGAGTAAATTGAAAAAGAACGGTAGAATTAATTCTTTCTGAGAAATGTGCGCACAAAACCCTGATTCTTGACTTAATTTTCACAGAAGTGCCTGCCTGATCAAACCATGAGCCCAAACTCAAACAAACCCTAATAATCTGCTCGAACTGTTCCAGAGTCCAAGAAACCCTAATTTGGCTAGACTGACAAGAAAAATTATGTTTGACTGATTCTTGAGCCAATCTTGAAAAATTAGGAAAAACCTGAAGCTGTGATTTCTTGTGGAAAAATAGGAGGGCAAATTTTGGGGTACAACAGTTGCCCCTGTTCAATCTTCTTGAACCTGAAGAGTTAGATTGGCAAGTTTGCCGTTCGCGACTCGAAGGTAAAAGGAGATTGGACACCAGAGTGCCCAAAAAATTTGCACTCGGTGATGTGATGGTAGAGGGAATGGCATTAAAGATGCCATTTGGTGATGGGCTTAAAGATGCCATCTGGAGATGTGACAGAATCTTGTCGGGGGATGGGCTTAGAGATGCCATCTGGAAGTGTGACAGGGTCTTGTCGGGGGATGGGCTTAGAGATGCCATCTGGAAGTTGATTGTTGAACTGTATGTCATTGGTGAGTGAGTGAGTATTAGAAAGGTATCCATGTTTTGGAACGTCTCTGAACTGGGGGTCTGAATAAACAATAGATTGACATCCGTATCTGGAAGTATCCGTAAACTATTTTCAAAAGTATGGGAGTTGAATAAGCAATAGAGCAACATCCGTTACTGGGAAGCGTCCGTAAACTGTTTTCAAAAGTTGCATCTGAACAAGCGATAGGTTGACATCAGTTACTGGAGAACCCGTGAACTGTTTTCAGAAGTCTTGAGTCTGAACAAGCGATAGATTAACATCCGTTACTGGAGAATCCGTAAACTGTTTTCAGAGGTTGAGAAGAGTCTCAACAAGTGATAGGTTAACATCCGTTACTGGAGAACCCGTGAACTGTTTTCAGAAGTCTTGAGTTCGAACAAGCGATAGATTAACATCCGTTACTGGAGAATCCGTAAACTGTTTTCAGAGGTTGAGAAGAGTTTGAACAAGTGATAGGTTAACATCCGTTACTGGAGAACCCGTGAACTGTTTTCAGAAGTCTTGAGTCTGAACAAGCGATAGATTAACATCCGTCACTGGAGAATCCGTAAACTGTTTTCAGAGGTTGAGAAGAGTCTGAACAAGTGATAGGTTAACATCCGTTACTGGAGAACTCGTGAACTGTTTTCAGAAGTCTTGAGTCTGAACAAACGATAGATTAACATCCGTTATTGGAGAATCTGTAAACTGTTTTCAGAGGTTGAGAAGAGTCTGAACAAGCGATAGGCTAACATCCATTACTGGAGAACCCGTGAACTGTTTTCAGAAGTCTTGAGTATGAACAAGCGATAGATTAACATCTGTTACTGGAGAATCCGTAAACTGTTTTCAGAGGTTGAGCAGAGTCTGAACAAGTGATAGGTTAACATCCGTTACTGGAGAACCCGTGAACTGTTTTCAGAAGTCTTGAGTCTGAACAAGCGATAGATTAACATCCGTTACTGGAGAATCCGTAAACTGTTTTCAGAGGTTGAGAAGAGTCTGAACAAGCGATAGGTTAACATCCGTTACTAGAGAACCCGTGAACTGTTTTCAGAAGTCTTGAGTCTGAACAAGCGATAGATTAACATCTGTTACTGGAGAATCCGTAAACTGTTTTCAGAGGTTGAGAAGAGTCTGAACAAGCGATAGATTAACATCCGTTACTGGAGAATTCGTAAACTGTTTCCAGAGGTTGAGAAGAGTCTGAACAAGCGATAGGTTAACATCCGTTACTTGAGAACCCGTGAACTATTTTCAGAAGTCTTGAGTCTGAACAAGCGATAGATTAACATCCGTTACTGGAGAATCCGTAAACTGTTTTCAGAGGTTGAGAAGAGTCTGAACAAGCGATAGGTTAACATCCATTACTGGAGAACCCGTGAACTGTTTTCAGAAGTCTTGAGTCTGAACAAGCAATAGATTAACATCCGTTACTGGAGAATCCGTAAACTGTTTTCAGAGGTTGAGAAGAGTCTGAACAAGCGATAGGTTAACATCCGTTACTGGAGAACCCATGAACTGTTTTCAGAAGTCTTGAGTCTGAAAAAGCGATAGATTAACATCCGTTACTGGAGAATCCGTAAATTGTTTTCAGAGGTTGAGAAGAGTCTGAACAAGCGATAGGTTAACATCCGTTACTGGAGAACCCGTAAACTGTTTTCAGAGGTCTTGAGTCTGAACAAGCGATAGATTAACATCCGTTACTGGAGAATCCATAAACTGTTTTCAGAGGTTGAGAAGAATCTGAACAAGCGATAGGTTAACATCCGTTACTGGAGAACCCGTGAACTTTTTTCAGAAGTCTTGAGATTGAAGTTTACTAATCTTTATCCTGAAAAAGGGTAAGATATTAGCTGAAACACAAAGTCATGTTGCATGAAATGTATGATGCAATGTATGTTATATCAATGTTTATGATATGAATGTAATGAATGCGTATGTAAGCTGATGAGCTGTCTTGCTGAGGATAGATGAATCCTGGATAATGAGATCTTTGACTGCTGCCGGGGAAAGTGAATTCTTGACTGCTGCAGGGGAGGGCAAGAATCTTTTGATCGTTGAAGATGAGAAGTCCTGGGACCACTGTTGGGGAATCATGAGCTTGGGTTGTATGCCAATTTACTGGGGATTCCTGTCTTGAGGGGATCTTCACTGGAGAATATTCGAATATCCTGTGAGGAACTGAGAATGAGAGTCTTCATTCTGCTTGGGGGATTGATAGTTGGAAGTTTTAGCTCCGCTAGGGATTGACAATTTTGGCTCCACTGGGGATTTTGAAACTTGACTCTGAAGGGAATTAGATTCTGTAAGGCTCTCTGGCTGGGGAAATCAGCTTTGAGAAAGCTTTTATTTTGCTGAGGATCCTGAAGTTAAACTCTGTTTGGGGAATTGAGAACTCAGGTTATATGCCACTTTGAGAATGAGAATCTTCATTCTATTGGGGGTCAGAAATTGGGAGTGTACCAATCTTCTGAGGTGATGAGAATCTTCATGCTGTTAGCGGTCAGAAACTGGGAGTATACCAATCTTCTGAGGTTTTAAGGATGAGAGTCTTCATTCTTGAGAGAAACAGATTTTTAGGAGCTTCAGTTGTCCGTTATTTTATTGGTGGTTGTAACTTCCAGCAGGTGATGAAGGAATTGTTGAAGACCTTGGTTTTGACATTCGAATGCCCCAAGTGATGATGAAAGAGACTTGCCCCAAGTTAACTCTGCAAGTTGAGAGATTTCTTGAAATCTTGACTGGACTGCCCCAGGTTAACTAAACTTTGAAAGATCTGTTGAAACCTTGACTGGACTGCCCCAGGTTAATTGGATGGTGTCATGCCATGCCCCTTGTTGATAGGAGATTTGTCAATGGAAGTGTCATCCTTTTTGAATTGATTTTACTCACTGAGAGAGTTTTCGTTCCTCCGAACGTTCGCTGTAGGAATTTCTTCGCTGCCAAACAAATAACCACATGCAAACAATGATATCCAAGCAATGCAAAGTTAATGTTTGTCTCGAAGTTTTGAAAAATGCATTTTTTAGCAGAAAACTTTTCATAAGACAAAATCAACACAAGATTTAGAGCAAAGCCTTACAGGAGTCAGGATACCTTTTGTAATAGTATGCTTTCGAACTAACCCATGCTTCAATTAGGACTTTTGAAGGGTTGTAACGTGGCTTGGTTCACGATTTAAGAAACAAAGGATAAAGGCTCAAAGTATATTTGTACCCACCCTCTCTTCGTGATGTTCTTCAATCCTAAGCTCAGTTAATTGTGCGTTGACCTTCATTCGAATTTAGAACGACTTTTTGGGTGATGGTTCACCAGTTGAATTTTGGAAGACAGTCATCATCTCCTTTTTCTTTTGCAACATTTTTCATGTTGTTGAGGATTTGTAATGACCTCTTTCTTTTGATTTGTTATCCCTAACTTTTGCCTGACTGTTCCTGTTTTCGAGATCACAGTCAGCGGGATGTCCCAGCTTTCTTAAGCCTCCTTTGTAGGTTTTGGCTCAGTGGGTTTTTCTTTTTTGAGAGATTGACTGCCTATGTGATAGGGAACCATCACTGTCTTTTGATTCCAAAGGAATGCTTTTTTGTTGTTGTTCGTTGTATTACGAACTGGGAGTTTGCGACTTCAATGCGCACCTTTTTGAATTAACTGAGATACTACCCTGCCCCAGGTTTATATCAAAGGTTTTGATTGTTTAGAACAGAAAACTCCTACTTCTTTGGCTCGAAGGGGTTGACTAGGGATTATCTTCCTTATAACTCCAGTGTTTGGGAATTAAAAGAAATGCCTGTACATCATCAGCAAGGTCTGTTCAAAAGCATACTGTAGGAGATTATGGTATTGTTTCGTCATCCTCCCTCTAAAGGGTTGCAGCTTTTTATCAAGAGGTAAATATCATAAAGAAAGAATAAGAGTAATGAAAACGAATGGATGAATTCAAGACAAACATATGCAATGCATTAATGAAACAGAGTTTGACATTAACGGATAATTGTTTGAATAACAAAAGAAATTACAACTTTGAAAATTCAAATGAAGCAAAAGTCTCTCAGCTCGAGCTTTGTCATTTCAGGTGGAGCACCCAAAGTGGAAGATTTTCATCTCACCATCCGGCATGAATTCCAGCACTCCTTCGTCGATCAAATCTTGGATCTTGTTCTTCAGAGTCCAACAGTTGTCGGTATCATGTCCCTGACCAAAGGAGTGGTACACACACCTTTCATTGGGGTGATAGGTAGGAGCAGAGGTGTTGGGATTCCGAGGAGGATCCCTTAAAGTAAGCAGGTTGACCTCCAACAGGCGTTTCAGTATCCAAGATGACGGTATCTCAGTCTCAGAGAAATGTCTTCCAGGTGCATTTCACTTGCGTCGATTACCCTGTTGATGTTGGCGAGGTTGTTGCTGGGCTTGTGACCCTGAAGCAAGCTGAGGAGCTTTTCCTTTGTCTTCTTGTCTCAAAGGAGGTTGAACGATGACCTGATCTTCAACCCTTAGTGTTTGCCCCACTTGGTCGTTTTGAAGCATCTTGTTGACGAGGACCCTTAGCTCTTCTTGTCTTTGAGCTAAGTCTTGAATGAGAGACATCTGGCCCCCCAATTGGATCTTCAGTGTTGCCAACTCAATCTGCAGTCCCTCCAACTGATCATTCTTGATGCCTCCTGGATTCCCCAAAACCGTGCCCCTTGTGAGGAGAGCTTTTATCTCTTGCCCCTGGGATAAGTTCAAGAACATCTCTTGCAGTTGAGCGCTTTGAGCCTGGATGCCCTTGATAGTCTGTTCCAGAGCCATCTCTACTTAAATAAACAGTAGGGGAGTAAGGAAACCTGAAAAGGAAAAATTGTTATGATGCGATGCATGATATGCGAATGCATGATATGCGAATGCATGATTTCAAGGATCTCTTGGGGTAAACACAAGAGAATGTTAGAGGTTGAACTTCGATCTTTGACTGGAGAACTTTGCACCGGTGGATGTCTTTCCACGAGAATCAAGCTCACCATGTCAAGTGGGTCATAGCCCCTGATTCAAGCTGTTGCACTTGATCTTTGATGGCATTTGTTTAGAGGAGAAAACCTCTTGCCCTTTGGTAGACGTCTGGTTCAACGTGACCCTGCATCAACAGACCCTCGAGATCCTTGAAATGGTTATTGAAAAAATGCTATGGTATGATGTTATGATGTTATGTACATGTATGCAAAAACAAGTAAGTGTATATACAGGTAATCATATTCACACAAAGCAAACAAGTCCTTAGTTTTAGGCTTGCATGGGGTTGTAGGTAAGTACCCTCTTGAAGTTAGTTGGCTCATCCTGTCCTAAAATAGAAATCGGGTTCTAAGGAGCTCAATATCATTGGATTATTTTCTGTGTTCATTGTTTTGGTTTAGCCACTTAACTAGCGACCAAAATATTCCAAGAAAACAACCCTCAATGAGTGTAGTATCGAGTATCTACCAACTTTGGACTGCACCAAAGTCGGTCATCTCACTACCCCTAAAAAGGCTAAGATGGTCAATTAAGGTTCTAAGAGTTCGTTAGTGCTTCACGACATCACTCAGCGGCCCCGTACTCTCCTTGATTGAACTCAAGGGTTACCGGTACTCACAAATATGTCGCACTAACATAGCTTACTGCTTCAACCATGTCGGTATACCCCGCACAGTTCGCTCACAGTTTTATTGCTATTTACCTAAAAAGGTTCCCCCAAATCCGGGTGTAGGATTTACAACAAACCCAAACAAGGACCCAAAAAAGTAAAGCAATCAAGGCAATCAAAGCAAGAATGTAAAGGTGATCTAAACCCTAAGGTAACCCCACTTTTAAATTTCTCCCCAGCAGAGTCGCCAGTCCTGTGATACGGTGGGAGAACTGACTTGAGGTTTTGCGTTTTGTATTTGCACTTGTTCGGTTTAGCAAGAGTCGCCACCGACTTTTTATTTTATCCTAAAGGAAAGGTTAAAAAGCACAGGAAAACCTTTTGAGATGTTTCGTGGGTTCGGGGGGTAGATTATGAAAAGGGAAGGTATTAGCACCATTTTCATCCATGGTTATCCATGGGCTCTTAGTTACTTGTTTAGATCACTTGCCTTGATTTTCAATTGCTTGAAATGGTGGTGTGTGTGTGTGTGTTTTGAAAATGTTTTGAAAAAGACGCCTTGTCTAGGCAACCGTTGTAACAATTCTTTACTCGAATGTTTTACAAAGGTGTGTATCTTTTCGAAAAGATGTTTCAAATGTTTTTGGAAGTTGTTTGGAAGTTGTGTTTGTGAAGTGTGTTTTGAAAGTAGGCAAGCGTGTTTTGCAAGTATGATCAAGTAACTAAGAGTTGTCTACCCCTAAATTTACTCAAAGATCTTTCCTATGTTTTAACCCTTTTAACAGTATTGTTCCACCATTGTATTTGGTGGACAATCTTGTGTTAGGATGTTAACGGGACGGGCGCGGGTCATCGTATGGACCATGAATGCAATGGTGCCAAGTGTCTTTGGCAATTTGCTTGAAGGGACTATGATCATTTTGTTTAGGCAACTTTCGAAAGCGTCATCGAGGGACTATGATCATTTTGATTTGTTTTGTTTTGCCAAAGAAACTCAACATGCAAGCATGGCCCATTTTGGAAGGCAACGAGTGGGATTACCCTAGGGGGTGCAAGTGTGAATTGTGTATTGATTGTCATGCATTTATCTTTGTG
This sequence comes from Vicia faba, assembly GCA_948472305.1. Lineage (NCBI taxonomy): Eukaryota > Viridiplantae > Streptophyta > Magnoliopsida > Fabales > Fabaceae > Vicia > Vicia faba. Next base: position 193,244,534 of record OX451735.1, read on the forward strand.
TTAGGTTATCTAGCATTCGATTTTATTTACATACAAACCCTAGGTCTATACATGGTATATTTGAAAGCGATAAATTGCGGGAATTTAAAGTCTACGCTATTACAAATAAGTATCCGGGAGTGGGGGTACAAATATTTACAAATGGGGATGAGACTTATTAGGAGAGTAGTGTCCAAATATATTTACAACCAAATCGAATCAATCGTAATGTAAAAATGTAGCAATGTACAAGAATAAAAGATAAGCAAATGTATTGGTGTGAGTGCATGTGATTATTTACAAGGTGAGAAATGTTAACTTAATGCAATAATTAAGTATTAATATCATTTTTTGTGTTTTTGTTGATTATGTACAAAGTTTTAATTAAAGAAAATTTTAACTTAACATATAAAAAAAGCTATCGTTTATGTATTTTGTTAATTAAGTATAAACAAGAGATTTAATAAAAGAAAAGAAAATGTGTTTTAAGTTTGAGAAAAATATTATTCAAAATTCTATTCTTATATATTTTAATTATACTAGCTAAAGAAATAATAAAAAAAAAGGTTAATGTATTATTTAATTTATAAAAAATAAATATATTTGTTTAAAATGTAAAAAGAAAAAAAAAGATAGGTAAAAAAAAGATACTAGTTTAAAAACAAAAAAAGGAAATGGGCTTTAGTGTTAGTTTTTGGCCCAAAACGGATTGTGAAAGAGAGACAAAAAAAGGGGGTGCACGCCTAGGTTTTGTATGGGCTTAGGCATCTTTGGATGGGGCGAACCGGCCCAAGGAGGTTCACAACATTTTTGTAAGGGTTCCATTCATTTTGTGTCATTTAGGGTTTTTTTGATTTACAGAGCGGCGCCGTTTCTCCATTGCTCTTCGTCTTCTTCATCTCTTCTGAGCAAGACCTCTGAACTTTCCCCTCCGTCTCAGCTACTAGGCGCAACTTCCACTTCTTCTCCCTCCATGGATTGCTCAAGTAGTGACAAGCAAAGGTAGTCTCGTATTTTTTAAGGTTTTCATATTTGCATGTTTTAATTTCGTTGTGTTCTGATTTTAAGTGATGTTGTCCATACGAGGTGTGTGAAAGGAAAAAGGGAAGGGATACTACCTTTGGATTTTGGAGATGGAGGCGAGGTGGACTGGAGGCGCCTAGGGTGGCCGGAGACGGAGGGATCGATGTTGTGAGCTTTGGAAGTCTTCCCTGGTTTGTCTAGTATCTTGCTTTGCCTTTTAGGGTTTTATGATGAGTGCTCTGAAAAACCCTTAGCTTTACTTGTTCTTGAACACTTCTTTTCCTCGCTTCTGTATGCTTGTATGCTGCCTCTGATATGCTGTTGAACCCTATGATGAGCCCAGCTCTGAGGGCTTTGTGATTTGAATGTTATTCTGATTTTGAGTATTGCCTTGATGATGTTTGTGACCCCATGATGAGCCTAGCTCTGAGGGCTTTGGTTGGTTTGAATGCTGTTTGGACAAAGGGTTATGCAGGTTGAAACTTTTCTGGTTTGATGGTTGTTTGAAGTTACAGTTTTCTGGTATATGTTTCAGCAGTTTGTTTTTTGGCTTTTTGTACTGGTTTTTGACAGGTTGATGGCTTGGCTTTGATGTAGATTTAGGCTTTGGTTTGTGTTTGACAGTTTTGTTTGTAAGTTTGCTTCAGAAGTTTGTTTGAAGCAGGTTAGCAGGTGAAGGTTTTCTGAGTTGAACCAGGTTTTTTTGCTATGTGTTTGATGTAGATTTAGGCTTGCCTGAAGCAGGTTAAAGGCTTGGGGCTTGATGCATTAGCAGGATTTTAAAAGGGCTTGTGTGGATACAGTTTGGGAGGTAGGCTGTTTGTATGTTACAGTTTGTGGTTTGAAACTTGTGGAGGCAGCTCTGTATGTTTTTGGTGATACAGTTTTGTGGTCTTTGCTTTGTGTTATTTCTGCCTCCCTTGAAACTGTTCTGGTATATTGTTTATATCTTAAGCCTAAGCCTGCTGTAAGCCTTTCTCTTCTCTCTTTTCTCTCTCTCTCTCTCTACAGATTAAAAGGCATTTTTTTTATTGCTTACATCTGTACTATTCTGAAAAAGTAATTGGCCTTGAAAATGATGAACAATGTTTGCTTGCATTAGTTGTTTTTCCTCTGCATACTTTCCAGTTTTCCTGCATACTTTGTGTACTTTGTTGACATCTTTGATATTCTTTTGGCAGCTTGTGGACAATTTTATATCTTGATATCTTTTGACAGCCTTTTGATATTTCTTGGACAGTTTGGATAGTTTGACCTCTTTGGCTTAGTTTGCTGTCCAGTTTGGACTTTGGTTAGGCATGTGTAGTTCAGTTTGCCTTTTATACTTGTACATGCTGTTTGTTTTGAAACTTGTGCAGCTTGTTGGCGATTTGAATTTGTGCAAAATTATAACTTTGTGCATTTCATACTTTTATTGCAAGCATATTTCTATCCTTCTTTGTGAACCAAGAGCAATCTTGTGATTTGCAGAGAAGGCAAACAAACTGATTCCGGCCAGTTACTTTTAATGATGAGCCTTATAATTAACTGTCTGCTTCTTTGATTATTTCATCTGCATTTGACTTCCTTTTTCTTCTTTTTGCAGGTAAAAAAAAATTGAGCAATGGGGAGTGTCAAATAGAAGACGAAGACTTAGAAAAAATAGGATGCAATTTTATTTCATTTCAATTATTTGTAACATTATTATTGTAAACAAAGATGTAAATAAATTTACAGTTGTTCAAATAATAATTTGTAACAAAACAATTAAAGATGAATAAAAAATCCTTTTTTTGTCAGTTAATTCCTTTTTTCAATTCACTGTTTATTTAATCATTTGAGTTTCTTAAATTAAAACAATTGGACGTAAATCCAATTATTCTGACTTAGAAAAAGAAATAATTAATAAACGTCCGGCGTTCCGAATAAAACATAACCATGCACAGTCAATCACAACAAATGTCCATATTCCTTTGCCTTTACTGAATAAGTCAAACATTGCAAGTTCTCAATCAACAGCCTCAGCCCATATCCCAGAGTAAATTGAAAAAGAACGGTAGAATTAATTCTTTCTGAGAAATGTGCGCACAAAACCCTGATTCTTGACTTAATTTTCACAGAAGTGCCTGCCTGATCAAACCATGAGCCCAAACTCAAACAAACCCTAATAATCTGCTCGAACTGTTCCAGAGTCCAAGAAACCCTAATTTGGCTAGACTGACAAGAAAAATTATGTTTGACTGATTCTTGAGCCAATCTTGAAAAATTAGGAAAAACCTGAAGCTGTGATTTCTTGTGGAAAAATAGGAGGGCAAATTTTGGGGTACAACAGTTGCCCCTGTTCAATCTTCTTGAACCTGAAGAGTTAGATTGGCAAGTTTGCCGTTCGCGACTCGAAGGTAAAAGGAGATTGGACACCAGAGTGCCCAAAAAATTTGCACTCGGTGATGTGATGGTAGAGGGAATGGCATTAAAGATGCCATTTGGTGATGGGCTTAAAGATGCCATCTGGAGATGTGACAGAATCTTGTCGGGGGATGGGCTTAGAGATGCCATCTGGAAGTGTGACAGGGTCTTGTCGGGGGATGGGCTTAGAGATGCCATCTGGAAGTTGATTGTTGAACTGTATGTCATTGGTGAGTGAGTGAGTATTAGAAAGGTATCCATGTTTTGGAACGTCTCTGAACTGGGGGTCTGAATAAACAATAGATTGACATCCGTATCTGGAAGTATCCGTAAACTATTTTCAAAAGTATGGGAGTTGAATAAGCAATAGAGCAACATCCGTTACTGGGAAGCGTCCGTAAACTGTTTTCAAAAGTTGCATCTGAACAAGCGATAGGTTGACATCAGTTACTGGAGAACCCGTGAACTGTTTTCAGAAGTCTTGAGTCTGAACAAGCGATAGATTAACATCCGTTACTGGAGAATCCGTAAACTGTTTTCAGAGGTTGAGAAGAGTCTCAACAAGTGATAGGTTAACATCCGTTACTGGAGAACCCGTGAACTGTTTTCAGAAGTCTTGAGTCCGAACAAGCGATAGATTAACATCCGTTACTGGAGAATCCGTAAACTGTTTTCAGAGGTTGAGAAGAGTTTGAACAAGTGATAGGTTAACATCCGTTACTGGAGAACCCGTGAACTGTTTTCAGAAGTCTTGAGTCTGAACAAGCGATAGATTAACATCCGTCACTGGAGAATCCGTAAACTGTTTTCAGAGGTTGAGAAGAGTCTGAACAAGTGATAGGTTAACATCCGTTACTGGAGAACTCGTGAACTGTTTTCAGAAGTCTTGAGTCTGAAAAAACGATAGATTAACATCCGTTATTGGAGAATCTGTAAACTGTTTTCAGAGGTTGAGAAGAGTCTGAACAAGCGATAGGCTAACATCCATTACTGGAGAACCCGTGAACTGTTTTCAGAAGTCTTGAGTATGAACAAGCGATAGATTAACATCTGTTACTGGAGAATCTGTAAACTGTTTTCAGAGGTTGAGCAGAGTCTGAACAAGTGATAGGTTAACATCCGTTACTGGAGAACCCGTGAACTGTTTTCAGAAGTCTTGAGTCTGAACAAGCGATAGATTAACATCCGTTACTGGAGAATCCGTAAACTGTTTTCAGAGGTTGAGAAGAGTCTGAACAAGCGATAGGTTAACATCCGTTACTAGAGAACCCGTGAACTGTTTTCAGAAGTCTTGAGTCTGAACAAGCGATAGATTAACATCCGTTACTGGAGAATCCGTAAACTGTTTTCAGAGGTTGAGAAGAGTCTGAACAAGCGATAGATTAACATCTGTTACTGGAGAATCCGTAAACTGTTTCCAGAGGTTGAGAAGAGTCTGAACAAGCGATAGGTTAACATCCGTTACTGGAGAACCCGTGAACTATTTTCAGAAGTCTTGAGTCTGAACAAGCGATAGATTAACATCCGTTACTGGAGAATCCGTAAACTGTTTTCAGAGGTTGAGAAGAGTCTGAACAAGCGATAGGTTAACATCCATTACTGGAGAACCCGTGAACTGTTTTCAGAAGTCTTGAGTCTGAACAAGCAATAGATTAACATCCGTTACTGGAGAATCCGTAAACTGTTTTCAGAGGTTGAGAAGAGTCTGAACAAGCGATAGGTTAACATGCGTTACTGGAGAACCCATGAACTGTTTTCAGAAGTCTTGAGTCTGAACAAGCGATAGATTAACATCCGTTACTGGAGAATCCGTAAATTGTTTTCAGAGGTTGAGAAGAGTCTGAACAAGCGATAGGTTAACATCCGTTACTGGAGAACCCGTAAACTGTTTTCAGAGGTCTTGAGTCTGAACAAGCGATAGATTAACATCCGTTACTGGAGAATCCATAAACTGTTTTCAGAGGTTGAGAAGAATCTGAACAAGCGATAGGTTAACATCCGTTACTGGAGAACCCGTGAACTTTTTTCAGAAGTCTTGAGATTGAAGTTTACTAATCTTTATCCTGAAAAAGGGTAAGATATTAGCTGAAACACAAAGTCATGTTGCATGAAATGTATGATGCAATGTATGTTATATCAATGTTTATGATATGAATGTAATGAATGCGTATGTAAGCTGATGAGCTGTCTTGCTGAGGATAGATGAATCCTGGATAATGAGATCTTTGACTGCTGCCGGGGAAAGTGAATTCTTGACTGCTGCAGGGGAGGGCAAGAATCTTTTGATCGTTGAAGATGAGAAGTCCTGGGACCACTGTTGGGGAATCATGAGCTTGAGTTGTATGCCAATTTACTGGGGATTCCTGTCTTGAGGGGATCTTCACTGGAGAATATTCGAATATCCTGTGAGGAACTGAGAATGAGAGTCTTCATCCTGCTTGGGGGATTGATAGTTGGAAGTTTTAGCTCCGCTAGAGATTGACAATTTTGGCTCCACTGGGGATTTTGAAACTTGACTCTGAAGGGAATTAGATTCTGTAAGGCTCTCTGGCTGGGGAAATCAGCTTTGAGAAAGCTTTTATTTTGCTGAGGATCCTGAAGTTAAACTCTGTTTGGGGAATTGAGAACTCAGGTTATATGCCACTTTGAGAATGAGAATCTTCATTCTATTGGGGGTCAGAAATTGGGAGTGTACCAATCTTCTGAGGTGATGAGAATCTTCATGCTGTTAGCGGTCAGAAACTGGGAGTATACCAATCTTCTGAGGTTTTAAGGATGAGAGTCTTCATTCTTGAGAGAAACAGATTTTTAGGAGCTTCAATTGTCCGTTATTTTATTGGTGGTTGTAACTTCCAGCAGGTGATGAAGGAATTGTTGAAGACCTTGGTTTTGACATTCGAATGCCCCAAGTGATGATGAAAGAGACTTGCCCCAAGTTAACTCTGCAAGTTGAGAGATTTCTTGAAATCTTGACTGGACTGCCCCAGGTTAACTAAACTTTGAAAGATCTGTTGAAACCTTGACTGGACTGCCCCAGGTTAATTGGATGGTGTCATGCCATGCCCCTTGTTGATAGGAGATTTGTCAATGGAAGTGTCATCCTTTTTGAATTGATTTTACTCACTGAGAGAGTTTTCGTTCCTCCGAACGTTCGCTGTAGGAATTTCTTCGCTGCCAAACAAATAACCACATGCAAACAATGATATCCAAGCAATGCAAAGTTAATGTTTGTCTCGAAGTTTTGAAAAATGCATTTTTTAGCAGAAAACTTTTCATAAGACAAAATCAACACAAGATTTAGAGCAAAGCCTTACAGGAGTCAGGATACCTTTTGTAATAGTATGCTTTCGAACTAACCCATGCTTCAATTAGGACTTTTGAAGGGTTGTAACGTGGCTTGGTTCACGATTTAAGAAACAAAGGATAAAGGCTCAAAGTATATTTGTACCCACCCTCTCTTCGTGATGTTCTTCAATCCTAAGCTCAGTTAATTGTGCGTTGACCTTCATTCGAATTTAGAACGACTTTTTGGGTGATGGTTCACCAGTTGAATTTTGGAAGACAGTCATCATCTCCTTTTTCTTTTGCAACATTTTTCATGTTGTTGAGGATTTGTAATGACCTCTTTCTTTTGATTTGTTATCCCTAACTTTTGCCTGACTGTTCCTGTTTTCGAGATCACAGTCAGCGGGATGTCCCAGCTTTCTTAAGCCTCCTTTGTAGGTTTTGGCTCAGTGGGTTTTTCTTTTTTGAGAGATTGACTGCCTATGTGATAGGGAACCATCACTGTCTTTTGATTCCAAAGGAATGCTTTTTTGTTGTTGTTCGTTGTATTACGAACTGGGAGTTTGTGACTTCAATGCGCACCTTTTTGAATTAACTGAGATACTACCCTGCCCCAGGTTTATATCAAAGGTTTTGATTGTTTAGAACAGAAAACTCCTACTTCTTTGGCTCGAAGGGGTTGACTAGGGATTATCTTCCTTATAACTCCAGTGTTTGGGAATTAAAAGAAATGCCTGTACATCATCAGCAAGGTCTGTTCAAAAGCATACTGTAGGAGATTATGGTATTGTTTCGTCATCCTCCCTCTAAAGGGTTGCAGCTTTTTATCAAGAGGTAAATATCATAAAGAAAGAATAAGAGTAATGAAAACGAATGGATGAATTCAAGACAAACATATGCAATGCATTAATGAAACAGAGTTTGACATTAACGGATAATTGTTTGAATAACAAAAGAAATTACAACTTTGAAAATTCAAATGAAGCAAAAGTCTCTCAGCTCGAGCTTTGTCATTTCAGGTGGAGCACCCAAAGTGGAAGATTTTCATCTCACCATCCGGCATGAATTCCAGCACTCCTTCGTCGATCAAATCTTGGATCTTGTTCTTCAGAGTCCAACAGTTGTCGGTATCATGTCCCTGACCAAAGGAGTGGTACACACACCTTTCATTGGGGTGATAGGTAGGAGCAGAGGTGTTGGGATTCCGAGGAGGATCCCTTAAAGTAAGCAGGTTGACCTCCAACAGGCGTTTCAGTATCCAAGATGACGGTATCTCAGTCTCAGAGAAATGTCTTCCAGGTGCATTTCACTTGCGTCGATTACCCTGTTGATGTTGGCGAGGTTGTTGCTGGGCTTGTGACCCTGAAGCAAGCTGAGGAGCTTTTCCTTTGTCTTCTTGTCTCAAAGGAGGTTGAACGATGACCTGATCTTCAACCCTTAGTGTTTGCCCCACTTGGTCGTTTTGAAGCATCTTGTTGACGAGGACCCTTAGCTCTTCTTGTCTTTGAGCTAAGTCTTGAATGAGAGACATCTGGCCCCCCAATTGGATCTTCAGTGTTGCCAACTCAATCTGCAGTCCCTCCAACTGATCATTCTTGATGCCTCCTGGATTCCCCAAAACCGTGCCCCTTGTGAGGAGAGCTTTTATCTCTTGCCCCTGGGATAAGTTCAAGAACATCTCTTGCAGTTGAGCGCTTTGAGCCTGGATGCCCTTGATAGTCTGTTCCAGAGCCATCTCTACTTAAATAAACAGTAGGGGAGTAAGGAAACCTGAAAAGGAAAAATTGTTATGATGCGATGCATGATATGCGAATGCATGATATGCGAATGCATGATTTCAAGGATCTCTTGGGGTAAACACAAGAGAATGTTAGAGGTTGAACTTCGATCTTTGACTGGAGAACTTTGCACCGGTGGATGTCTTTCCACGAGAATCAAGCTCACCATGTCAAGTGGGTCATAGCCCCTGATTCAAGCTGTTGCACTTGATCTTTGATGGCATTTGTTTAGAGGAGAAAACCTCTTGCCCTTTGGTAGACGTCTGGTTCAACGTGACCCTGCATCAACAGACCCTCGAGATCCTTGAAATGGTTATTGAAAAAATGCTATGGTATGATGTTATGATGTTATGTACATGTATGCAAAAACAAGTAAGTGTATATACAGGTAATCATATTCACACAAAGCAAACAAGTCCTTAGTTTTAGGCTTGCATGGGGTTGTAGGTAAGTACCCTCTTGAAGTTAGTTGGCTCATCCTGTCCTAAAATAGAAATCGGGTTCTAAGGAGCTCAATATCATTGGATTATTTTCTGTGTTCATTGTTTTGGTTTAGCCACTTAACTAGCGACCAAAATATTCCAAGAAAACAACCCTCAATGAGTGTAGTATCGAGTATCTACCAACTTTGGACTGCACCAAAGTCGGTCATCTCACTACCCCTAAAAAGGCTAAGATGGTCAATTAAGGTTCTAAGAGTTCGTTAGTGCTTCACGACATCACTCAGCGGCCCCGTACTCTCCTTGATTGAACTCAAGGGTTACCGGTACTCACAAATATGTCGCACTAACATAGCTTACTGCTTCAACCATGTCGGTATACCCCGCACAGTTCGCTCACAGTTTTATTGCTATTTACCTAAAAAGGTTCCCCCAAATCCGGGTGTAGGATTTACAACAAACCCAAACAAGGACCCAAAAAAGTAAAGCAATCAAGGCAATCAAAGCAAGAATGTAAAGGTGATCTAAACCCTAAGGTAACCCCACTTTTAAATTTCTCCCCAGCAGAGTCGCCAGTTCTGTGATACGGTGGGAGAACTGACTTGAGGTTTTGCGTTTTGTATTTGCACTTGTTCGGTTTAGCAAGAGTCGCCACCGACTTTTTATTTTATCCTAAAGGAAAGGTTAAAACGCACAGGAAAACCTTTTGAGATGTTTCGTGGGTTCGGGGGGTAGATTATGAAAAGGGAAGGTATTAGCACCCTTTTCATCCATGGTTATCCATGGGCTCTTAGTTACTTGTTTAGATCACTTGCCTTGATTTTCAATTGCTTGAAATGGTGGTGTGTGTGTGTGTGTGTTTTGAAAATGTTTTGAAAAAGACGCCTTGTCTAGGCAACCGTTGTAACAATTCTTTACTCGAATGTTTTACAAAGGTGTGTATCTTTTCGAAAAGATGTTTCAAATGTTTTTGGAAGTTGTTTGGAAGTTGTGTTTGTGAAGTGTGTTTTGAAAGTAGGCAAGCGTGTTTTGCAAGTATGATCAAGTAACTAAGAGTTGTCTACCCCTAAATTTACTCAAAGATCTTTCCTATGTTTTAACCCTTTTAACAGTATTGTTCCACCATTGTATTTGGTGGACAATCTTGTGTTAGGATGTTAACGGGACGGGCGCGGGTCATCGTATGGACCATGAATGCAATGGTGCCAAGTGTCTTTGGAAATTTGCTTGAAGGGACTATGATCATTTTGTTTAGGCAACTTTCGAAAGCGTCATCGAGGGACTATGATCATTTTGATTTGTTTTGTTTTGCCAAAGAAACTCAACATGCAAGCATGGCCCATTTTGGAAGGCAACGAGTGGGATTACCCTAGGGGGTGCAAGTGTGAATTGTGTATTGATTGTCATGCATTTATCTTTGTGTTAGGTTATCTAGCATTCAATTTTATTTACATACAAACCCTAGGTCTATACATGGTATATTTGAAAGCGATAAATTGCGGGAATTTAAAGTCTACGCTATTACAAATAAGTATCCGGGAGTGGGGGTACAAATATTTACAAATGGGGATGAGACTTATTAGGAGAGTAGTGTCCAAATATATTTACAACCAAATCGAATCAATCGTAATGTAAAAATGTAGCAATGTACAAGAATAAAAGATAAGCAAATGTATTGGTGTGAGTGCATGTGATTATTTACAAGGTGAGAAATGTTAACTTAATGCAATAATTAAGTATTAATATCATTTTTTGTGTTTTTGTTGATTATGTACAAAGTTTTAATTAAAGAAAATTTTAACTTAACATATAAAAAAAGCTATCGTTTATGTATTTTGTTAATTAAGTATAAACAAGAGATTTAATAAAAGAAAAGAAAATGTGTTTTAAGTTTGAGAAAAATATTATTCAAAATTCTATTCTTATATATTTTAATTATACTAGCTAAAGAAATAATAAAAAAAAAGGTTAATGTATTATTTAATTTATAAAAAATAAATATATTTGTTTAAAATGTAAAAAGAAAAAAAAAGATAGGTAAAAAAAAGATACTAGTTTAAAAACAAAAAAAGGAAATGGGCTTTAGTGTTAGTTTTTGGCCCAAAACGGATTGTGAAAGAGAGACAAAAAAAGGGGGTGCACGCCTAGGTTTTGTATGGGCTTAGGCATCTTTGGATGGGGCGAACCGACCCAAGGAGGTTCACAACATTTTTGTAAGGGTTCCATTCATTTTGTGTCATTTAGGGTTTTTTTGATTTACAGAGCGGCGCCGTTTCTCCATTGCTCTTCGTCTTCTTCATCTCTTCTGAGCAAGACCTCTGAACTTTCCCCTCCGTCTCAGCTACTAGGCGCAACTTCCACTTCTTCTCCCTCCATGGATTGCTCAAGTAGTGACAAGCAAAGGTAGTCTCGTATTTTTTAAGGTTTTCATATTTGCATGTTTTAATTTCGTTGTGTTCTGATTTTAAGTGATGTTGTCCATACGAGGTGTGTGAAAGGAAAAAGGGAAGGGATACTACCTTTGGATTTTGGAGATGGAGGCGAGGTGGACTGGAGGCGCCTAGGGTGGCCGGAGACGGAGGGATCGATGCTGTGAGCTTTGGAAGTCTTCCCTGGTTTGTCTAGTATCTTGCTTTGCCTTTTAGGGTTTTATGATGAGTGCTCTGAAAAACCCTTAGCTTTACTTGTTCTTGAACACTTCTTTTCCTCGCTTCTGTATGCTTGTATGCTGCCTCTGATATGTTGTTGAACCCTATGATGAGCCCAGCTCTGAGGGCTTTGTGATTTGAATGTTATTCTGATTTTGAGTATTGCCTTGATGATGTTTGTGACCCCATGATGAGCCTAGCTCTGAGGGCTTTGGTTGGTTTGAATGCTGTTTGGACAAAGGGTTATGCAGGTTGAAACTTTTCTGGTTTGATGGTTGTTTGAAGTTACAGTTTTCTGGTATATGTTTTAGCAGTTTGTTTTTTGGCTTTTTGTACTGGTTTTTGACAGGTTGATGGCTTGGCTTTGATGTAGATTTAGGCTTTGGTTTGTGTTTGACAGTTTTGTTTGTAAGTTTGCTTCAGAAGTTTGTTTGAAGCAGGTTAGCAGGTGAAGGTTTTCTGAGTTGAACCAGGTTTTTTTGCTATGTGTTTGATGTAGATTTAGGCTTTCCTGAAGCAGGTTAAAGGCTTGGGGCTTGATGCATTAGCAGGTTTTTAAAAGGGCTTGTGTAGATACAGTTTGGGAGGTAGGTTGTTTGTATGTTACAGTTTGTGGTTTGAAACTTGTGGAGGCAGCTCTGTATGTTTTTGTTGATACAGTTTTGTGGTCTTTGCTTTGTGTTATTTCTGCCTCCCTTGAAACTGTTCTGGTATATTGTTTATATCTTAAGCCTAAGCCTGTTGTAAGCCTTTCTCTTCTCTCTTTTCTCTCTCTCTACAGATTAAAAGGCATTTTTTTATTGCTTACATCTGTACTATTCTGAAAAAGTAATTGGCCTTGAAAATGATGAACAATGTTTGCTTGCATTAGTTGTTTTTCCTCTGCATACTTTCCAGTTTTCCTGCATACTTTGTGTACTTTGTTGACAGCTTTGATATTCTTTTGGCAGCTTGTGGACAGTTTTATATCTTGATATCTTTTGACAGCCTTTTGATATTTCTTGGACAATTTGGATAGTTTGACCTCTTTAGCTTAGTTTGCTGTCCAGTTTGGACTTTGGTTAGGCATGTGTAGTTCATTTTGCCTTTTATACTTGTACATGCTGTTTGTTTTGAAACTTGTGCAACTTGTTGACAATTTGAATTTGTGCAAAATTATAACTTTGTGCATTTCATACTTTTATTGCAAGCATATTTCTATCCTTCTTTGTGAACCAAGAGCAATCTTGTGATTTGCAGAGAAGGCAAACAAACTGATTCCGGCCAGTTACTTTTAATGATGAGCCTTATAATTAACTGTCTGCTTATTTGATTATTTCATCTGCATTTGACTTCCTTTTTCTTCTTTTTGCAGGTAAAAAAATAATAATTGAGCAATGGGGAGTGTCAAATAGAAGACGAAGACTTAGAAAAAATAGGATGCAATTTTATTTCATTTCAATTATTTGTAACATTATTATTGTAAACAAAGATGTAAATAAATTTACAGTTGTTCAAATAATAATTTGTAACAAAACAATTAAAGATGAATAAAAAATCCTTTTTTTGTCAGTTAATTCCTTTTTTCAATTCACTGTTTATTTAATCATTTGAGTTTCTTAAATTAAAACAATTGGACGTAAATCCAATTATTCTGACTTAGAAAAAGAAATAATTAATAAACGTCCGGCGTTCCGAATAAAACATAACCATGCATAGTCAATCACAACAAATGTCCATATTCCTTTGCCTTTACTGAATAAGTCAAACATTGCAAGTTCTCAATCAACAGCCTCAGCCCATATCCCAGAGTAAATTGAAAAAGAATGGTAGAATTAATTCTTTCTGAGAAATGTGCGCACAAAACCCTGATTCTTGACTTAATTTTCACAGAAGTGCCTGCCTGATCAAACCATGAGCCCAAACTCAAACAAACCCTAATAATCTGCTCGAACTGTTCCAGAGTTCAAGAAACCCTAATTTGGCTAGACTGACAAGAAAAATTCTGTTTGACTGATTCTTGAGCCAATCTTGAAAAATCAGGAAAAACCCGAAGCTGTGATTTCTTGTGGAAAAATAGGAGGGCAAATTTTGGGGTACAACAGACACCTTGCTGGCCCCCAAAGATCAGCATGTATGTAATCAAGGGATCCATGTGTTCTTTATTTGCCTTTGTTGAACTTCACTCTGCAATATTTTCCAAGTACACATGGTGCACAAAACTTCAACTTTTCGACTTTGTCTCCACCAAGAAAATTTTGTTTCCCCAGTTCGACTAAACCCCTTTCACTGACATGGCCCAATCTCATGTGCCAAATTTCTGTCTTCGACAAATGTTTCATGGATGCAATATTTGTCGAACCACTTACAACTTCAGTCTCAAGGGTATACAAGCCTTGTTTCTTTACGCCTCTCAATACTTCCTTCGATCCCTTCATGACTTTTAGGATTCTTTATAATCCTTGGAAAACATATCCTTTCTTGTCAAATTCACATAGAGAAATCAAATTTATCTTCAAATCAGGTACATACCTGACTTCAGTCAATAACCTTATTGACTTATCATGGAGTATGAATCTCACATAATCAACACCTGCAATCTTGTAAGCTTTTTAGTTTCCCAGTAATACAGATCCACCATCTTGATCACATAGTTCCTCATACAAGTCTTTGTTTAGAGTCATGTGCCAAGTGCAATTTGAATCCATAATCCACTCTTTTCTTGAGTCGCTGCTTGAAACCACAAGAACATCAGATGAGTCGAAATCATCTTGAACAATGGATTTGTTTCCATTATCCTTACCTCCATGATCTTTTAGGAATTCAGGGCACGCCTTTCTTGTATGACCCTCCTTCTTACAATGATAGCATCAAATACCAGATGCTTCGCCACTGTAAGACTTCTGCTGACTTTTACCTTTCTTCTTATTGAACTTACCATCCTTTTGTAAGAATTTTCCCTTAACGTCTAAAACATTATTTCATTTATTCAAGTCCTTATAATACAAGTCTGGTTGAACTTCTTCAAAGGTCAGGGACTCCCTTCTATACAAGAGAGTTCCTTTGAAGTGAGCATGTGTTCTGGGCAAAGGGCACAACAACAATAATTCTTAATCTTCATCATCGATCTTCACATTAATATTTTTAAGATGAAGAATCAGCTAGTTGAACATATCTAATAGCTCAGCCAACACTTTGTCTTTAATCATCTTGAATGAATACAAAGCTTGCTTCAGGTAGAGTCGATTTACCAATGATTTGGTCATGTACAAACTTTCAAGTTTCACCCATAACCCTGATGTCGTCGTCTCCTTTAATACCTATCGAATAACCTTATCACCAAGGCTCAACAAGATTGCGATGTGGGCTTTTCTATCATGCTCATCTTTTATTTTTCCGTTAACGCGGGGTCCATAGTCGTCGCTCCCTTCAACGCTTCTAAATAACCCTGATGAACCAGTAGGGCTTTCATCTTCAAGCGCCATAAACTGAAATCACTCACTCCGGTGAACTTTTCAATCTCATACTTTGATGAAGGCATCTTCTCCATGCTCATCGCACCAATTTGTTGTGAAAATAATGCCAAGAATAGAGTATAACAGGTTTCTTTGAGGCAAGAAACCCACAAGGTATGAATCAGGAAAGCAAGAAGAACACAAGGAATTAGTTATTAATTGATATTATTTACTTTCTCTTTGAAATAAGATTACAAGTATTACAGAATAAAAAATAACCTCTCTCATCCTAAATTAGGATTTGTAGTATGTAATAATGAGAGACTAGTATGATATTTATAATAAACCTAACATGATAAACTAATGGGCTTTTTCACAAATACCCATTACAAGCTAACTTAGGGTACAAGCTAGCTTAAACAATTGAATAAAATAAATAGGCCCAAATATCCATGTGTTGTACCCCAAAATTTTCCCTCCCATTTTCACACAAGACATACTCCTAGAGGTTCTCAATTGCCCTAGGTTGACCAAGATTTGACTAGACAATTTTCCTCCTAAGGCAATGAGCCCCCAACTAGGGTTTCAATTTTCATCAAGATGGTTGAGCTCCAAGGATCCCAAATGTTCTCAATTGTCCTAATATGTCCTCAAGATCATCCATACCAAGTTTCATGCCTTTCTCAATAAGTTTGCTCGGTCAATTGCTCAAGTATCGGAAAATAAACTGTGTTAGGTCAAAAGTCAAATGTGGCATATGTACTGTCAAACTTCAAGATCTTTGGTCAACATCAAAATTTTGAAGTGATATCCATAATTTGATCAAGGGTTGATAATGATTCCTCAATAAATGCTCCTAACCCATCAAAAGTAAAAAATGGCAAAGTAGGGATTCTATAAGAAAAGTCAACTGAACTTTGACCAGGCATAACTTTCACATACTTCATCCATTTCCCCCAACCAAAGCTCATATTGAAGAAAGTCTCATTCCCTATAACTTCTCTTCATCCCTCAAGTCCAATAAATGCACAATTTGAAAGATACAAGCTCATACATTACAAGTCATTTTCAGAAAGTCAACAAAATCCACTTTTTCCCAAGATCTTTTACATCAAGATAAAATATTCAAATACAAAATTGATAAAAAGAGGGATTGAAGTAGACATCTTTGGATTTCCAAAAAGTCCAAGATCATCATCATGAGATAAATATTGAGCAAGTTATGGCTCGCCCAAGTTGGGAAAATTTGGGAATTTTCAAGAATTATGCATTGAGCAAATTTGAAGTTTTAAGGCAAGGGCTCAATTTCTTGGACTTCAACTATCTTCCTAAGTTTATAGAGGACCTCTAAAATTATTCTTGCTGTGCCTTGCATTTAATAACTATTTTGTTCATATTTATTTTAATTTATTTCAAATAAATATAAAATAAAATATATAAAATAATTAGAAATGGGATTTGAGCTTTGGGTTGATGTTTTGGACAGTCTAGACCCATAAAATTTCGTGCAAAGGTGTCCACATTCATTCAAATTCAAAAAGGACAAGATTTCATGTCTTTGGAAAAGTTACAAAACATCATTCATGGCTTTAAAAACACATGTTTATGGTTGTTATTACATTTGTTCTCTTGTCTCATCCATCCTCTCTATATACATGACACATTAGCAAGCTTCAATACATGAGATATAGCCTGGAAAAGCTCTACAAATTTTGCAAAAGTTATCAAAGTTGTAAAAATTCGCATTTTAGGTTCCAGCCTTTCTCATTCCAAACAAAAGATCCAAATACATTCCTGAAGGCTCCGTGAAGCTTTTGCAATCATTACCAAGTCCTAAAACATCACAAAATGCCTCCGTAAGATCCATTTTTATATTTTCTAACTTGTTTCATGCAGATCTGGTGCTCCTCGTAGCTAGATGTTTATTATACACCATCAGTCATGTGCCATCAGATGTCCATCTGATCAGATCTAGCGCACTCCATCTGCGGGCTCACTGTGTACCATCAAGACCAATCCACATTGAATCTAGAAGAAAATCTAGGCCTCTTCCTTCATGGGCCAGCGAATTCAACAACCACACCCCCACTTTTTTTTACTATCTCAAGCCCATCTAGTTTTTTTTGCAATGTTTTAATTTCTTTTATCTTCTTTACTTAATTAAGCAAATAATAAAAAAAACTCACAAAAAAATTAGGCTTAGACTTTTTTTAATTAAAATAATGAAATGTTTTAATTAACTAATTAATTAAATTTTAACTACTTTCTTATTTTAAAATAAACTAGAATTTAGGATTTAATTTATGTTTCAAATGTTTTCTTAATAAAAAATGCAAAAATATTAGAATTAGATTAATTTCATTCAACATTTATTTTCTTAAATTAAACTTAAATTTAGTTTAATTATTTTTCTTGAAATAAATAAAAATAAAACCAAAAAGATTTTTCTTGTTTACTTAGAATTTTTCTTAGGATTTTTAGACGTAACTTTTATTTCGCGCGCGTTATCTTTATTCTCGCATTTTATATAAATAATGTAATTGATTATGGGATGTAATAGTCTAGATTTAAAATTCTGCATTTTATTTTCTTGCACTTTTTTATGTAATTGTCCCAAAGCATTGTAATAGCCTAGGATTTAAATTTTAGCACTTTAAATTTCTGTAAATATTAACCGTTAGTAACTAGGCGTGCATGATAAGACTGCAAATTAAAACGTTAGCAAACTTAATAATGCAAGATAAGTAACTGAATCTCAACACACTTGCACATACGCACCTCTAAGGTATATCCCACTTTGGTTGCCTTTAAATAAAACAGTCATGAGGCAGGAACGCTTTAGTAAAGACCCATAAATCAAAAAAGATCATAGTCCCTCGATGACCCTGCAGTTGCCTTTCGGTAAATGATATAGTCCCTAAAATAAAATTGTTAAAGCGTCTCCACAAGTTGCCTTCGTGATTGTAAAATGTCCCTTCGATTGTCCCTCAACATCTGACGATAGGGCTACCTACTCACTAGTAGTAGGATAGCACTATCTTAAGGAAAGGAGGAAAAGAACATCCTTTTTTGAGTAGGTAGATTGTTCTTAAGTACTTGCTCAAATCTGAATTTTTCACACTTACACACTTTTCAAAAACTATTTTCAAAAACGCTTTATCACACTCTTGAGGACTGATACAAGAGTTATCATAAAGCAAACAAAAATCTTTCAAAACAGACAAACACAAATAGCTTTCAAAAATGAGCAAGTACCTAAGAGCCCGTGGAAAACCACTGATGGAAAGGGTGTTAACACCTTCCCTTTCCATAATCTACCCTCCTTATTCAGAAAATCTCGAAAAAGGTATTTTTCTGTTTTTTTCATCCTTTCCTTTGTTGGATAAAAGAAAAGTCGGTGGCGACTCTTGCTTATCCCAACATTTATGAACAAAAAACGCAAACCAGTTTATAACAGTCGGTTCTGCCATCGTATCACACCATGCTAACAAACCTAGAATTTTTTATAATTGTATGGTTGACCATACTTCGACTACAATATACTACTTTGACACCAGCATGTGAGCGACCTTCAACTACATGCTAACCTCTGTCGAACTTGTCGAAACACGAAGCTACCCTTAGACCCAATAGAGTTCGATCTAATATCTCATAGGTGTTAATGGATAAATTTCATAATATCTTTTTGAGGAAGATGAAGTTGGTGATTTGTTGAGGGAGCAAGAAGTCATATTCCTCTATGTAACAAGTTAGTCATAGCTTGACTTATCATCTAAAAGTGTTAATGTTGTAAATACATTTTTATTGATCAAATATGTTTACAAGTGATAACTTATGTTGTACCCCAAAATTTTCCCTCTCATATTTTCCCAAGATTTTTTCCTTACATGGTGGTTACAAACACTTGTTTAAAGAAAGAGGAAATTTTTGAATCTTAGCAAAGTGTCTTTCAATTGGAAGCTCAACAATGTCCTTCGATTGGTAGTAAAATAGTGCCCTTTGATTAGCCTAACAGAAGGTTTCGACTGAGCTTTTAAAATCCTTAGATACAAGCTTGACTCACTAGTATTTGATTGGGCATTTAACACCCTTCGATCAAGCTTTGGTCTGCAAGTCTTCGATTGAGCTTTGTTTTCCTTTGAAATTGCTCCCTTTGATTCAGAAAGAAGAGGAGCTCCTTTGGGCTTCTTTCGTTTGAAGCACCTCTGGCTTCTTTCGTTTGGAGCATCTCTGGGCCTCCTTCGTTTGAAGCGCCTTTGGTTTCTTCCACACAGGCCCCATTTGGACAAATGGCCTGCCTGCCTGCCTGCACAAGGCAGGAGTTTTCTTCATACCTACAAGGCAAACACCTGCTACATGCCTACCTGCACAAGGCAGGAACTTCCCTCATGCTAAGTTTTGACAGTCCAATTTCTACACTATGGCATTCCAAAAGTCCATTCGAAGGATTCATATTGCTAGCCATTCGAAGAAGTTGAATCAAAGCCATTCGAAGAAGCATGCAAGAGGTCCAATCGAAGGGCAAGGATTGAAGGTATTCGAAGAGGGCCAAAGCATGCATAGAGAGTCAATTCAAAATGGCCATGCGAAGGACACACTAAAGGCCCATTCCAAAGGTACACCAGAGGACAATCTAAAGACCCAGTTGAAAGAGGCAACTTGAGCCCAGTCAAAGGCTACACAAAAAGGCCCATTCAAATGGTGCATGGGAGGTCCAATCGAAGGATAGAGACTGGGGGTATTCGAAAGCCAAAATTGTCCATATTTATTCAAATTTCAAAAGAGGACAAGATCCCATGTTTTTGGCCACAGTTACAAAACTTCATTCATGGCCTTAAAAACGTTTGTTTATGGTAGTTAAACTTTTGTCTTCTTGTCCCCTCCCTCCTACTCTATATAAGCAACATGCTTGCAAGCCAAAAAAGAGACAGGACGTTGGAGATATGCTGCCCATAAACCCACCATAGTTATCAAAAATAATCTAAGAGGATCCAACAACTCTAATCCCCACACAAGTTCAATTTTCCAGCAAGGTAAGTCCCCCTGACCTTGCACCTTTCGTTTTCAACATGGCATGTAAATAACACCTATTTACCTTTTATTTTTGTCCTTTTCGATTGCATGTTTTTTCTTGTCTAAATATACATGTTAGAGCTAACCCTCGTATAGACTCAAACGAAAAGAAAAGGACTAGGGTGAAACGAAACCTTAGGCTTCGCCCCCTCATTGCCTGACTACCCCAAACGAAAGAGGCACCTTCATGATTGTTTTGCAGGTCCACATCCCTTCACAGTCCAAACAAACTAGGCAGAAAAGAGTCTAAACGAAGGATCCTCATACTGCTTCCTAGCACAATCAAAGGAGGCCAGGAGAGTCCAATCGAAGGCTGCTCACGCCAGCTTCCCAGCCCAATCAAAGGAGGCCAGGAGAGCCCAATCGAAGGCTTCTCACGCCAGCTTCCTAGCCCAATCGAAAGAGGCCCAAGAAGGGGTGAATCAAAAGCACATCATTCCTCTTTGAATCGAAGGACTCATTTACCCTTTTCTCTTTTGCATGCCTAAGCCCATTTGGTATTTTTCTTTTTTGTATTATTTCTTATGTTTATTTTTATTATTGTTTTCAGTTGTTTAATTAACCAAATACAAAAGAAAAAGCTCACTAAAAAAAGGTTAGGTTTAATTTTCTTAATTAAATAACTAAATCATTTAGTTGATTAATTAATTGAAACTTTAACTTTTTTCTTAATTAAAAATGAATTAGAATTTAGGACTAATTATTTTCCTTTCATAATAAATAAAGAAAAAACTCAAAAAAAGAAATTAGTTTATTTTTCTTAATTTAATTTTACTATATAGACTTTAGGACAATTGACTATTTTTATTAAATCAAAAATAACAAAAAAAAAACTCTTATTAGTTTTTTAAGGCAACTTTCCATCTTTCGCGCGTTATTTTTTATTTATATTTTTATATTATTGTATCTGCTGACAGTATGTAATGGATTAAATTAGGATTTTTACCGCTTTTCTTATTTTTTTTCTTCTCCCAAGTTTATTTACGTTGTAAATATCCCCCTCCCCAAAGTCATGTAATACCGTAGGGTTTATTTTTCGCACTTTACATTTTCATATATATAACATTTTCATATATATATATATATATATATATATATATATATATATATATATATATATATATATATATATATATATATATATATATATATATATATATATATATATATATATATATATATATATATATATATATATATTAACGGCTAGTAACTAGACATGTATGATAAGACTAATAACAAAACGCTAGCAAACTTAACACAAGACATAAATAATTGAACACAACACACATTGCACATATACATCATATATATATATATATATATATATATATATATATATATATATATATATATATATATATATATATATATATATATATATATATATATATATATATTAACGGCTAGTAACTAGACATGTATGATAAGACTAATAACAAAACGCTAGCAAACTTAACACAAGACATAAATAATTGAACACAACACACATTGCACATATACATCACTAGGGTACCCCATTTTGGTTGCCTTTAAGAAATAAAACAGTCATGAGGCAGGAACGCTTTAGCAAAGACCCATAAATCAAAAGATCATAGTCCCTCGATGCCCCTACAATTGCCTTTTCGGTAAATGACCTAGTCCCTAAAGAAAATTGCTAAAGCGTCTCCGCAAGTTACCTTTGTGACTGTAAACATCCCTTCGATGTCCCTCAAACATCCAACGATACGGCTACCTACTCACTAATAGTAGGATAGCGCTGTCTAAAGGATATAAGGAAAAGAACGACCCTTTGCGAGTATAGAAGTAGATAGCTGTTAGAAGTTTGCTCAAAAGAACTTTTTGCACTTACCCAAATACTACTTCTCAAAAACAATTTTCAAAACATTTGCTTTGTTAACACTCTTGAGGAATAATACAAGAGTTAAACATAAAGTAAATCGCTGCACTAAGGCATTTTCAACCACACAAAACACAAAGGTATTTTAAAATGAGCAAACCTTTAAGAGCCCGTGGACAACCACAGATGGAAAGGGTGCTAACACCTTCCCTTTCCATAATTTATCCCCCTTACTCAGAAAATTGTCGAAAAGGTCTTTTTCTGTTCTTTTCACCCTTTACTTTGTTGGATAAAAGAAAAGTCGGTGGCGACTCTTGCTTACCGCAACATTTTGCAAAGACGAACGCAAAACCAGTATATTAAATAGTCGGTTATGCCACTGTATCACAACTTTAAATCAATCTTATGGTGTAAAATAGATCTCAGTACAAGTATTTTTTACCCCTACAATGATGAATTAAAGTCATGTATTTTGTGTAATCCTATTAGACTTTGGCCAGAAGTTGGTGCTACTAAGGATGGAAATAAAATTTATTTTGGTTTTTGGTCTTTGGGATATAAAATTAGGTTAATAATCTTTCCACCTATTTTAGCCATTTCTCACACCAAATTGAAAAATCACTCTGATTTGATTAAAATTTAATCTGGAGAAGCATCCCGGCATGTGTTCACAATATTAAAGAGTGTCACATACAAGTATACATGTATGTTGATTGTAGCAAGTAATAAATATAATAGTATCGAACCCACGGGGAGTTTTGTTACTTAGATTTGATTTTTGTATAAAAACTATTCCTTTGATTTAAGCATGAGCAGAGAGAAATCATGTTTGGTAGTTACGAGCTCAAAGTTCACTTACAACAAATATCAAAAGTAGTGTAAAAAGAAGTTGAAATATATTAAGAGTGATCAAGTTAAGCTATGTTCCATTAATATCATTAGTGTAATTATGTGTTTATGACATGTGGTGTCGTGACAAGCAAGGTCAAGGTGATATTATGGTGTATCTCTACAACATCAAAGCATGCATATAAAGGGCAAGGGAACAAATCTCTAAGCCTCACTTATAACCATAATTTGAGTCTATTAGTATTCTGAAATCCTTAATAGTTGCAGCTTCTTACCTCTAAATAAGCTAGGTAAGTGAATATCTTTATCCTACTTATTCAACTATTTTTATCAAGAAAATCACTGGTTGTTGGACCTCTCGCAACAACAGGCTGTTATCTACCCCTAAGTTAATCAAGAAAAGAAATAGACTTATAACAGATCAACATATAATAAAATGAGTCACTTAACAACATATTATAAAACATAAAACACTTTAATATTAACTTCACATTGCTCAACTACAAATAGTTTATCTCATAGTAAGTTGAGTATAAGCTACAAACATGGTTCTCAACATGAACATATTTTTAACAATAAATGAAGAAAATATATAAACCTAAAAGATACTTGGAGAATGCCTTTAGATGGCTAGTCTTCAAGAGATGACTTCAGTCGCACCACTGCTCATCATCTGGTACAAGAATAGGTGAAAAGAGAAACTCTTTCACACTCCACTATCCACACACTTAGACTCTTTGTGTTTTCTTTTTGAACAACTGAACTATCCCTTCATTTCTCATAACATATCTATTTGTTGCATTGGATCATGGGCTAATGTTTAAGGAATCACATCAAGCCCATACAAAAAGTAGCGCCAACACACAATTGTAGTTTCTTAGCAAACAAGGAATCAGGTACAAGGAGACCATGGTGGGAGAAAAGGTGTAGTATGGAAGGCTATGGTGGAAGAGGTGCAGGTGACGCTGCAGATTCTTCTCAACATACTATTGTACCTTCTTTTGTCTTCTAGAACCTATACCTTTTTCTTTGAATTTGAATTGTTACTTCCTCTTTTTCAGCACAACAAAGATTTCCCTCCAATTAATTCTTCCTTCCACGCTATCCACATAAGTCAGCTGCTTGTAGTATTTTTTTCCCTTTCCTCTAATTCCTTCTAACTCCTTCAACTTGTGCTCTATGTAGCAGACCACTACAGTCTTAACTCGGCTTGACTCTGATAACCTTTACTTACACAAAAACACATCGAAACATAAAAGGGATCACCTATTATGCTCCAAGATAATTCTTGTGAAAAAAAATAAAATGCAGTAAAATAACAATTAAAAAGCAAACTAATATTTAATAATGACAAAGATTAAGGTATGTATCTACTCACAAAATGTGGGTTAACATACCCCCAAAATTAAACCATTACCTGTCCTCAGGTGATACGACAGGAAATGACAGACAAAACAATCTTCAAATAACCACCCCCTTTCTAACAAAAGCAACCTTTTTCAAAACACAAATCTTCTCAAGGGTCTTGTCCCAAAACAGGCACGACTTAGTCCTAAGGCACAATCTTAATTGTGTGTGTGCTCTTTAGATAACCAACACACATTGTCATGGTAGAACTCTTCTGTCAAGTTAGCCAGCCTAGTTTTTAATTTTAGTTGTTTTTTACTACAGTATAACAACTTAGTTTTCAACTTTAGTAGGGGGTTTTGAGTTCTTGTTCTTAAACTTACACCTAGGGACACACTTGCATTTATTCAAAAGAAAAAATTGTTTGTAGCGGCCCCCACCTTTTCACTTGATAAGATCTCACTTGCAATGAGTCCAACCTATTACTAATGGTGGGAAAAACTATTGTTCCTCCAGTTTTGGGCACATGAACTTTATTGAAAAAATTTCTCTTCCAATTTCGAGCACAAGAGTTGTTCCTCCAGACACAGGCACAAGAACTTATTGAGAAGTTCCTTTTGGAACTTCTATTACACAATTTTGTATGGTTGATTATCAAGCAAATGCAATGTTCTTGGAGTGTTCTAGTCCTTATAATAGATGTACTAACCATCCTAACTAAACCTTACATCAAGTTCTTATTCCATAATAAAAAACAGTTCAATCTTATCTAGAGGATGCTCACTTTCCTGACTACCAGAGCCACGACAGGGGTTATCGGTAACAAAAGACTTAGTGCAATAGATATTCCTCAAGTCTCAGTTTCCTGAATTGCTAAAGTCGCAACAAAATTCCTTTTAAATATTTCCTAAGGTTGCCTTGTCTTAAGCGAGATGTTAAACTCAGATTATTTTTCCATTTTATTATATATATATATATATATATATATATATATATATATATATATATATATATATATATATATATATATATATATATATAGCATGAAAATGAAAAATAAACCACTTAAGCAAAGAAAGAAATAGTTCATTGATTAAAAGGCTACCAGTAACCAATAAAATAACAGCAAAAGGATGTAACCAACCAACAGAAATAATAAAAAAAACTTTTAAGGAAACTAGAAGATATGATTGATTGATTGAGAGGGGAAAATGGGGTCACGACACTAGCCACCCCTCCCCCATACTTTAAGTAAGGACAATGTCCTCACTGTCAGCAGATGGAATGGGGCTTGCCAACGATTTCCTTTTCTTACCAGGTAGACCTTACACCTGTTTCTTTTTCTGACAAGATCTTCTCTTGATTTCTTTCTATCCTCCATCTTGGCAGGCTCAGGTGCAGATGCTTTCTTTGCAGCAGCTGGTGCATCAGGGGCAACTTCAGCCGTGGATGTCATATGCACCTTTGATGATTTGGTAGGAGCTTTCCTTGGAGTAGTCTTGGGCTTTGGATTTGCAAGGGACTTGGCTTTTTTAGAGGATGCCTTCTTTGGGATTTTCTTTGTTGGGATAGGTGTTCTCTCCTTCGCAAATTTCTTGATCTTCTCTGGGGAGACTTCTGGAGTCTCATTAGTACTCATCTTCAAATTCTTCAGATGGCCCCAATTTGTGTGGGATATCTGAAGAGTCTTCATCCTCTTCACCTT
Source organism: Vicia faba (assembly GCA_948472305.1). NCBI lineage: Eukaryota > Viridiplantae > Streptophyta > Magnoliopsida > Fabales > Fabaceae > Vicia > Vicia faba. The sequence continues at coordinate 193,270,320 of OX451735.1, forward strand.
CCTTCTCTTCATCTTTATCACCTTCCTTAGCATCTTTATTGTCAGCTTCTTGCACATCCATATCCCCCACAGCCAAATACTTATTGTTGTCATTTTCTTCCTCGGAGTCATCCTCAGACTCATGTCCTTTATCCTGCATCTCTGCTTCTTTACCCTCCTTCATTTATTCAACTTTTTAAGATTCTACATCCTCTTCTGGTTCCATCTCTTCATCAACTTTCTCTTTAATTACAACTTCATCTTCCTTTTCTTTCTCGGTAACTTCCTTATTGACCTCATCAACAACTTTGTCTATAACCTTCTTTTTGAATTTCACCTTTTCAAGTGCTTCCGCTCTTAGTTCCTTCTTGTCTTTTGCTGCTTGTTGTAACATTTCATTCAAAGTATCCTCAGCTTTCTTCTCCTCGGTCTACTCTTGAACTTGTTTTATAACTTTTTTAGAGATGTCCTTTGCAGGCATGCCTCCTTTCTTCTCTGAGGTCTTCATCTCAACCTTCCTTACTTTCTTTTTGGGTTTTTCAGAGGTGTCTTCCTTGGCCACACCATAGGTTGACGCCCTAATAGCTCTAGTATACACTTGACTGCTAAACTCATTACATCTTTCTTTTTTTATCCTTCTCCTCGTCTAACTCTCCCATTATGTGCTCAAGAAGAACTTGTATAGGCTCCTCATTGTAATTCCAGGCTTTTACCTTCAATTCCAACTCAAATTTCTCTTTCTCAAACCTAAAGTACTCTCTCTGATCTTTTTGCATTTGTAATAGAACTTTCCATAACACACTATCAATTTAAAAGTTGGTTTCTGTGCAAGCCCAGTCCACCCCTACCTCCATATGCCTCCTTTGAACTCTAGGTTTCATGAGGGTCTTAATAACAACTTTGTCAAAAGAACTTGAGAGTTCTAGACTTCATCTGTTTCCATAAGTGGCACACCATGCTTCTTACACAGGGAAGTGATCAAACATAGGAAATACAACATCTCATCCTTCTTCTTAGAACAGGCTTGTAGCTCATGCATGATGATATTTCCAAAATTAATCTTCTCATTTGCATTAATGCAATGCAGCAGCACCAACCATGCCTTGTTTATTATTTCATTATGTGTTTTTAGTTTCAAATACTGTTTAATAAACTAATACCACACTTTTATTTCTGGCTGCAAATCCATTCTTTTGACAGTTTTCTCTCCTCTCGGTTACACCCATTTAGTACCAAGATTGCATAGGGACTCCATGTAAACATCAAAGCAATTATCATATGAGGCTTCCAACAACTCCTGGTATCTATCTTTAGTGTTATTCATATGGAAGTTCATGTTGATAGTCCCTTCAACATAGGAAACTTTAACTCCTTGAACCATAACTTCAGCCCTATTGTTACTGGTGTAGACCATGTTGGCATAGAATTCCCTTACAATTTATGTGTTGAATGACAATGGTTGTTGACAAAATTTGATCCCTTTCCTTGCTCTGATCAGCATTCCTATATCTCCAGCAATCCATAGGTTTTCCTCCTCCTTATCCAGAGTGAACCCACACTCTTAGAGCATCCTCAACCCAGAAAAATATTCAGAGAACCTTTGGCTAGCGTCAATGTTGATGAAGGTCGCAAAATCAGACCCTTCATCATCAAAATAGGCAATAACAGGCGTGGCATTCTTTCTTGCACGAGTTTTGTAATTGCCTTGGGAATAGGTTGGTTTCATGGTGAAAATAAAGTTAGGGTTTGAATGAGAATGAAGATTAGGGAAAGTAGAGTTGCAGAAAATAGAAAAATATTTGGGACTTCGGATGAAGTGATAAATGCCAGTTTTGGAGAGATACGAGGTGGTTTATATGAGTGGAGCAGTTGTGATGTGATGGAATTTGGTGAGTTGTCCATTTTAAAAAAGAATAGAGAGATAGAAGTTAAAGGTTGTAGCGTGTGGGTGGTGGTTTTTGAAACTGACCAAAGAGAGAAGATAATAGTCTTAGGGCATTGTGAGGGTTAATTTGTAATGATTCCCAAACCAATCACATGAAAAAACTCATTAATGTGCCTATCTCTTTGCTGATGTCACATTCAGGCCAACAATCTTCTGACGTGCGTACGTGTTGACTTCTCTATCTCTCCTTATCAATTTTGTCCTTTTGCACACGATTCAAAACTGACATTAACATTATTTCTTATTAATTTTGAGTGACAATAATTTCTTTCCTTTTTTCATTAACAACTCAGACAACAGTCACGACTTGACTTATCATTGACCCTTTCCAACTTTTCCTCATCAATAACATCATCTGAAATATAAAATAAATGAAAAAAATAAAAGTTACTCTAGGCTGCCTCCCAGTAGCGCTATGTTATAGTCTTATACCCTGACTACAACAACAATTGAGAAGAATCATTTATATCCATAGTAACCCTTATGTTGTGCAAGGATTCACCATGATAAGCTTTGACTCTTTATCCATTCACTTTAAATGTTTCACTTGTTCTCTCATTCAATAAGTCAACAGCCCCATGAGGATAAACTTTTGTTAATTCGAAGGGGCTAGGCCATCTTGACTTAAGCTTTCCAGGGAAAAGTTTTAGTCTAGTTTTGAACAAAAGAACAAGTTTTCCTTTAATTAATTCTCTTTTCAGACATTTTTTGTCATGCCACCTCTTGGTCTTTTCTTTGGAAAGTTCAACATTTTCATAAGAGAACATCCTATGCTCCTCAAGCTCATTAAGTTGTAGCATCCTACCTTGGCCATCTTTAACTAAGTTAAAATTTAAAGTCTTTGCTGCCCAAAAAGCCTTGTGGTCTAACTCAATTGACAAGTGGAATGCCTTTCCACAAACAAGCATATAAGGAGACATACCTAAGGGCGTCTTATAAGTTGTTTTATATGCCCACAAAGCATCATCCAAATGCTTAGAACAATCTTTCCTAGAGGGGTTGACAACTTTTTCTAAAATCCTTTTTATTTCCCTATTAGAAATCTCAGCTTGTCCACTGCATTGTGGATGGTAGGTTGTACCAACCTTGTGTTTCACACCATAATTTTCCATTATATTTTCAAAAAAATTGTTTCAAAAATGTGTGCCTTCATTACTACTGATTTCTCTAGGTGTGCCATATCTAGAAAAAATGTTTTTAACCAAGAATTTGGCCATAACCTTTGCATCATTAATGGAAGTTGTTACTGCCTCTATCCACTTAGAAACATAATCCACAACTACCAATATGTACAAGTTACCAAAAGATTATGGAAATGGCCCCGTGAAGTCAATGCCACATACATCAAAAATTTCAATTTCTAAGATGTTGGTTTGAGGCATTTCTTGCATCATGGAGATAGTTTCCACTCTTTGGCACCATCGCATTTCTTAACCAGTTCATGAGCATCTTTAAAAAGAGAGGGCCAAAAGTAACCTGATTGTAGAAGCTTGGCAGCAGTTCTGGTTCCTCCAAAATGTCCTCCATAAGGAGCTTTATGACAGTCAGACAAGATCTGTCGTGCATCTGGTTAATCCACATATCTTCTTCTTAGCAATTGATTAGCATACTTCTTGTAAAGGAAAGGTTCATCCCGAAAGTAGTTTCTGGTCATATGGAAGAACCTTTTCCTTTGTTGAGAGTTGAACTCAAGTGGTAAATATTTTCTGACCAACTAGTTAACAATGCCAGCATACCAAGGTGTCATGCCAATAGTGATCAACAATAGTTTCTCATCAGGAAAATTCTCTTGAATTTCTCCACTATTCGTATCTTGGAATTCCTTTGGAAATCTTGACAAATGGTCAGCAACCAAATTCTCAACTTCCTTATTATCTCTAATTTACATATCAAACTCTTGTAACAAAAATGCCCATCTTATGAGTCATGGCTTGGCATCCTTATTAGAAATGAGGTACTTGATAGCAGCATGATCACTGTATACAATGACCTTTGTTCCCACCAAATAGGATATGAACTTGTCAAAACAAAGACAACAACTAGTAACTCCTTTTCAGTTATGGTGTAGTTGACTTGTGCCTCAATTAGATTTCTACTATAGCATAGTAAATGGTGTGGAATACCTTGTTATTACTTTTTCCAAGGACAACCCTAATGGCAAAGTCACTTGCATCACACATTAACTCAAATGGTTTTGTCCAGTCAGGAGCCTTCATAGTTGGTGCAGAAATTAGAGTTTCTTTCAAAATAATTTAAGGAATTCAAACATTCTTGACTGAAGACATAAGGCATGTTGTTGTATCCCAAAATATTCCCTCCCATTATTCAATACAAATTGATTCAAGATACCTCATCATGCTCATGAAGGTCTCAATTTCTCAAGACTACTCAAAGATTGATCAGACAAACCCTCCTCCTAAGCATTGACCTACAACTAGGGTTTTGTTTTTACCAAGGGAAATTGGACTTCTAATGCCTCAAGTGGATTTCATGGTTTCTCATATTGTTCAAAGAATTCTCATGCCAAGTTTTAAGCCTTGCAGCACAAGTTTGCTCAATCAACTACTCAGATGATTAAAAATTAATTGTATTGGATAAAAAGTCAAATTTGACCAATTTACAGTCAAACTTCAAGATTTTTGGTCAACATTAAGATTTTGAAGTCACATTCATCATTTGTTCAATGGTTGATCATGATTAATCAAGAAAACTCAAGATTAATCAAAAGTCAAAAGTTACTAAATTAGGGTTTTCTTAAGGAGAAGTCAACTTAAATTTGACCAAGCATTAATTTCACATACTTCATCATAAAATTCTCAAGCAAAGCCCATTTTGATGTAAATTCAATTCTCTACATCTATGTCTCTCAAATCTCAAGGCCAAAAATGCTTCATTTGAGAGATATAAGCCAAAACATTATAGGTCATTTTAAAAGTCAACAAAAGACACTTTTTTCCAAAACACTTTACATAAAGATAAATGCTTCAAATGAAAAAATGACCAACATGAAGGTTTTAGTGGATATATTAAGCTTTCCAAAGAGTCTAAGATTATCTTCATATGATAAAAATTGAGTGACTAATGATTGGTGCAAGTTGGGCAATTTTGAGAAAATGCATGAAGTCCAAATTGAGAAAATTTGGATTTTTGGGCTAATGGGCCTATATTTTAAAGTCCAAACATGTTCCTGACCTCATAATAGACTCCTAAATCCATTCATTTATTTTTTTGGTTTTTATTTCTTTTTATTTTGATTTTATTCAATTAAAAGCAAAATAAATCAAATAAAATATCAAATAAATTGTATAAGGCATGTAGATCTATTTTTGAATTAAATCATCAGTCTAAAAAGTTGGTGACAACTTGCAAAAAAAGTGATTGGTATGAGATTGACCTAAAAAAGAAAGATTTCATGCAAAACTTCAATCAAATATTTGATCTTGAAATTCAAATCTTTTGTAATTTCATCAATATTTGATCATGAAATATTTGATCATGAAATTCAAATCATGAAATATTATACTATGATTGCACAAGATTTGATTCAATATTATTGACCTAATCTTTTCTCTTATAAATACAAAATGTATTCATAACAAGAAGGACACGAAAATTGCCTCAAGAACACTCTCAAAAATCTCAATTTTCTCAAAACTAGGGAAAACTAAAAACCTTGTGTGCAGCAACTTTCAATACATTCCAAGCATTCCATCGCGTTCCTGAAGTTCTCAGGAGTTCACCCCATCCATCTTTGAAGCTTGAAGCGCACTAGATCATCACATCTCAACATCATCGGTTGGATAATATTCTTGAAATTCAAACTCATAACTCATTATTGTTTTCAAGCTTTGACGCGGGAATAAGGATCTGCCATTGCTAGGGCATTTTGAGTTATTTTCATCGAATCTCATGATATAAGTGTTTTCAGGCCAAACTAACACCCACCTCAGGCAATTGATTTTTTTCCTTTTTTTTACTAACCCTAATTTATTTTCACCATATTTTTTTAATTTCCTTTATAATTAACAATTAATTAATCTAATCTTTTTTTAATACTTTAACAAATTAGGATTAGGGTTTTTAATCAGTAATTAAATTCTTGATGTATTTTAATTAATTAATTAACCTTTTCTTAATATTAAAAATTAATTAGAAACAATTAGGGTTTAATTAATTATTATCACTTAAATCATTTTCTACACAAAAGCATTTTAATATTTTAATATTCTTTTTCTTATTTCTTTACTATTTAAATTTCTATTTTCTTAATTAATCTCTTTTCAATTAATCATTAACTAACCTAATCTTTTTCCAAAACTATAACAAATTAGGGTTAGGTCTTTTTAATTAGTAATTAAATTTTTTTCTTATATATTTTTATTTTACTAATTATTTTATTAATTAATTAACATTTTTATTTATATTAAAAATAATTAGAATTAGGTTTTTAATTACAATTATCATTTAAATTATTTTCTACAAAAAGCACAAAAACAAAAACATTTTTCATTTTAACATTCTTTTTCTATTTTCTTTCTTTGCTATTTAATTTTATTAGGCAAAGTGTATAGGTTGCATTATCGATGTGATAGCATAGATTTATTTTCCCGCACTTTTTCTAATTATGTATCTGCTCCGAGGATGTAATAGCGTAGGCTTATTTTTCCTGTAAATTTCTATACCTATGTATCTCTCCCAAATCCATGTAATAACTTAGGTTTACATTCCGCACTTTCTCTTTTCTGTACATATTTTAATTGCTAGTGACTAGGGTTTGTATGGAAAGACTAAAAATAAACATAGAAAATCCTAATTCTCAAGATAAATAACTGAATTAACACACTTCACAGACTTGCACCTTTAGGGTAACCTCTCTTGTTGCCTCACGATATTGGTCATGTCCCTCGAAAGTGGGGATACTTTAGCAAAAAATACCCTCGATCAAATCATTATAGTCTCTTTCGAATAAAGATCATAATCCCTCGATGACCCTTTGAGTTTCCTACAAAATTATATAGTCCCTTCGATGACCCTACGAGCAAAATGATGATAGTCCCTTTGATATATTGCTAAAGTATCCTTACATGTTACCTTCGATGACCATACAATGATCCTACGCATGTCCCTTCACATCCAATGGATTGGGCTATCTACCAACTAATGTTATGGATAACAGTATCTCTAAAGGAGAAGGAAAAGAATAAGAAAGACTTCAGTGGGTAAAGAACTCCTAATTGCTCGCTCACAAACTTTTCTCACAAACAATACATTTTTCACACTACTTTTCAAACAAATATTTTCAAAAACACTTTGTACACATTCTTGAGGACTGATACAAGAATCATTACAGAGTCAGCCTTACATTGGAAATTTTAAAATATTTACAAATCATACACACACAAAGTAACTTTTCAAAGAGAGCTAAGAAATTAAGAGCTTGTGGATAACTACGGATGAAAAGGATGCTAACACCTTCCCTTTTCATAACTTACCCCCCCGAACTCAAAATCTATCAAAGGTCTTTCCTGTTCTTTTCACCTTTCTTAAATATTGGATAAAAGAAAAGTCGATGGTGACTCTTTCTATCCGCACATTTGGATAAAACCAAAAAAGTCATTTCTCCCACCATATTACATACGTCTTGCTGCAGCTATTGACAAAGTGGCATGGTGATCTTTGAAAATCTTTGATAAATCTTCTATAAAAGCCTGCATGCCCAAAAAATCTTATAACACCCTTGATGTTAATAGGTGGTGGCAGCTCCTCTATCACTTCCACTTTTTCTTGATCCACTTACAAGCCTTTCTTTGAGATCTTGTGCCTAGGACAATTCTTTTTCTTACCATGAAATGACACAAGATTGTTTTCTTCACATCTGGTCAGCAACAGATCCAAGTTGTCCAGGCACTTCTTGAATGATTCCCCAAAATAAAAAATATCCATGAAAACTTCTTTGGAACTCTCAATGATGTCAAAAAATATGGCCATCATGCAGCGTTGGAAGGTGGCTATAGCATTGCACAGACTAAAGGGCATACTTCTGAAAGCAAAGGTACCATAAGGAAAAGTCAATATTTTCTTCTCTTAATCTTCAAGTGCAATGGCTATTTAATTGTAACCCGAATATCCATTCAAGAAGCAATAATACTTCTTTCCAGTCAATCTATCTAACATATGATCAACAAAGGGTAAGGGGAAGTGGTCCTTCTTGGTGGCCTTGTTCAGCTTCCTATAATCCATGCAAATTCTCCATCTGGTAACCATTCTGGTTGGGATTAGCCCCCCCTTTGCATTGCTGACTACAGCCATACCTCCCTTTTTAGGTACACATTGAATAGGGCTCACTCACACACTCTCATAAATAGGATAGGTAATCCCAATATCTAGCCAATTTATAATCTCTTTCTTGACCACTTGTTTCATGATGGGGTTTAGTCTTCTTTGAATTTCAATCTTATTCTTGGCATTTTCCTCTAGCAAAATTCTATACATGCAAACCGTAGGGCTAATCCCTTTAATGTCCGAAATTTTCAAAGCAATAGCTCTCTTGTGTTTCTTCAGAGTTTCCAACAATTGGCTCTTTTGTTCTTCAGCCAAATCTGTTGCAATAATTACAAGCAACTTTTGTCCTACCTCCAGATAAGTATATTTTAAATAGGCAGGCAGTTGCTTGAGTTCCAAATTAGTAGGAACCTCTACTGAAGGTGAGTTGGGCTTCAGTAATGTAGTGAACAACTCCAGCACCTACATAGGTTCTTCCACTTCTATACATTGTTTGCTCAAGGGCCCATAAATGATTCCATCATGTTGTATTTATTTTCTTTTTAACTTTCCTAGCTCTTGCTCCAAGACATATCTTGACTTGAGTAGATTATTACAAATCATCCTTTCCCAACTAGAGATCATTGAACATTCAGCTACATCTTCCTCAGGGTACTGCTAAGCATTGAGGACATTAAACACAACTTGTTTTCCATTAACTCTCATGGTAGTTCTCGTCTTTCTACATCAGTCAAGGTTCTTCCCATAGAAAGGAAAGGTCTTATCAAAAGAATGAGAGTCTCTTTATCATCATCAAAATCCATAATAATGAAATCAGTAGGGAAGACAAGTTTGTCAACCCTTACTAGCACATCTTCTATCTTCCCTTGAGGGTAGAAAATACTTCTATATGGAAATACTTCTATGTTATCCCCTAATTCATATAGATCTTTACCATATAAGGTGTCTCCAATGGTACAAGGGATGGTTAAACTTTCAGGATCTTTCAACTTTGGTGGGAGTTTGCCTTGAACTAATTGACTACACTCTTGAGTTAAGGCAACAATTGCAAACTCTCCCACTCTTTTCCTCTTGGTGAGTACATCCTTCATGAACTTAGAGTAATTTGGAATCTGTTAAATGACTTCAATCAAAGGTATGTTGATGTGAAGTTATTTCAAAAATTTCACGAACTTTCCAAATTATTGCTCCTCCTTAGCTTTCCTAATCCTTTGGGGAAATGAGGTGGAGGTATTTCTTGAACATACTTTCTTACATTGTCAACTTCAAGCATGACTTCAGGATGCTTCTCAGGATTAGAAGTCAGGACATTAGCATCTCTGTCAATATTCTCCTTCTGTTATCTATATGAGGACGGTTCCTTACTAGAATTTTCTTCATCTTCAGAATTATCCAAAACAGACAGTTCTCCACTTGACTCTTTGCTTATAGGTGAGGATCCTTCACATTTTTCCCCACTTCTAAGCGTAATGACCTGACATGTTTCAACATTGTTTACTCCAGATGTTGTAGCTGGAGCTTCAATAGAACTTGGGAGTACACCTACGTTTCTTGAACTCAAAGCAGTATAAATTTTCCCCACTCAATTCTCTAGATTTTTTATGCTCTCTCCTTGTTCTTGAAACTGATTCTTGGTTTCTTGAATGAAAGACTTCAAAATATTTTCCAGCTGGTTGTTGCCTTGATTTTCCACAACATAGTTAGGTGCAGCAAAACCGGGTGGAACTTGTGGTGCTTGAGTTGGTTGAGTATCTTGAGGTTTAGGTTTGTTTTGGTTATTACTCCAAGAGAAATTTGGGTGGTTGTTCAATCCAGGATCGTATGTGTTGCTATAAGGATTGATGTATCTGTTATTATTGTTGTTGCCAACTTAGTTGACAAAAATAGGATTTGCAGAACATTCTTCAAACAAATGGGCTTCTCCATAATACACACATGCAACTGCAGACACGTCAGTTATCACCTTCACAGGCTTAGGCTTAGTCACTTCTAAAGTCATCATGTTCTTCATCATTTGGTAAATTTGTGCCACCTGAGAAGAAAAAATTGTTGTCTCAATGATTTCATGTACTCCATCAAGTTTCTTTTGAGTAGAGTTAACAGTGGCTCTTGTGACTGCCCATTGGTAGGTGTTGGCTGTAATTCTCTCAATCAATCTATAACCTTCTTCATAAGACTTAGACAAAAACGCTCCACCACTTGAGGCATCTAGCATATTCCTTGAAGAAGGAATCAAACCATTGCAAAAAGTCTCAAGTTGGATACAGATAGGAATGCCATGGTGAGGATATTGTATAAAAACTCTTTAAATATTTCCCAAGCATCAAATAATGATTCATCATCTCCTTGCAATGAAGTAATTTCATTTCTCGTCTTTGCATTCTTGGAAGGAGGAAAGTACTTAGCTAAGAAATTATCAGCTAGATCATTCCATGTGACAATGGAATTAGGCTCCAAGGAATTTAACCAACTCTTAGCTCTATACATTAGATAATAAGGAAACAACCTCAACTGAAAGGTAACATCAGTCACACCATGAATCTTGAAATTACTAGCAATATCCAGGAACTGTCTCAAGTGCAAATGATAGTCTTCACTAGGAGAACCTGAGTACTGGCCAGTGGTTTGTAGCATCTGAAACATAATAGGCTTTAATTCAAACTGAGTTGCAGTGATTTCTGGTAAGATTATACCAGTACTCATGGCATTTAAATGAAAAACTACATAGTCTCTGATGTTACAGGCCATATCATTGGTAATATCGATAATGTCGTTATCATTATCGTTATCGACATTGTCGTACCCCAAATTTTCCCTACCTTTACAAATTAAGATAGAAGAGAAATGTCTTAATTAAGAATGGTCTAGCAATATCTGGTGTCCCATTTTCAAGAATCCAAGTCAATAAGGGTGTGTGTCTTAATCCAAGGGAGTGGGGCTTTTTAAATCAGAAAGACCCACTGTGATACGGTGGGAGAACTGACTTGAAGGTTTTGCGTTTGATCGCAAATGTTGCAGTTAGAAAGAGTCTCCACCAACTTTTCTTTTATCCAAAGGGAAAGGTGAAAAAGCACAGGAAAGACCTTTGAGATTATTTCTTGGGTTCGGGGGGTAGATTATGAAAAGGGAAGGTATTAGCACCCTTTTCATCCATGGTTTTCCATGGGCTCTTAGTTACTTGCTAGATCACTTGCTTTTGTTTGAAATTGTGCTTAGTGTGGTTTTTTGAAAGTATTTTGTAAAGAGGCCATTGTTTAGGCAATCTTTGTAATGATTCTCGTTCGTAAGAATGTATACAAAGATGTTGATCTTTTGAAAATGTTTTCAAGTTTGTAAGATGTTTTAAAATGTGTAGGTGTTTGTTTTGAAAATAGCAATGATGTTTGTTTTGAAATGGAGCAAGTAATTAGGAGCAATATACCTACTCAAATGTCTTTCTTGTTCATTTTCTTTTCCTTTGACATTGTCATCTTACCATTGATTTGGTAAGTAACCCTATCTTTGGATGTAGACGGGACGGGCGTGGGTCATCGTATAACCATGATTAGCAATGTTGCAAGGCATCTTTGCATTATTTTTGAGGGACTTAAGATCATTTGTAAGGAAACTTAAATAGTGCCATCGAGGGACTATGATCTTGTATTTTTGCTTGTTTTTTGCTAAGATACCTCACATGTGTAATATGGCCATTTATAAGGCAACCAAGTTGATTTTACCCTAGGGGTGCTTGTGTGCAAATGTATTATTTTCATTCTTAATTTAGTCTTGAATTAGGGTTTGCTATTTATTGGTCTTAAGTCTTTCCATACAAACCCTAATTACTAGCAATTCTATATAAAGCGATAAATTGCGGAATTTAAAGTTACTACGCTATTACAACATTTGTGGGAGGGGGTGTACAAATTACAAATGGGGATTGTGAGAAATTAAACCCTAATTAGTCTATTACAACCAAATTGAATTTATACAATAATTGAAATAAATAATGCACAAGATGAATTAAATATGCAAGAAGTTAAATGTGAAGAAAATGGATATTTTGTTTTGATGTTTTATGAAAAGGAATTTTACCTTAACCTAATAAAATAAATAATATAGTTTATTAAGTTTGGAAATTATTGAGAAAATATTTTAGGTGAAAACCCTAATTCTATTAATTAATCAAAAGAAAATAAGATTAAGAAAAGTATTTTTTTGGCATCTTTTATCTTGAAAATATTTATAGCATTATAAAATATTTTTAGTCTTTTTGGTATTAAAATAATATATTTTAAATGGTGTTGTACCCCAAAATTTGCCCTCTCATTTCTCAAAGATTTTCTCACAAGATCTTCTATGACATCAAGTTTGCAGCACTGATACATCAATTTAGACTTGGAATTGGCAAAAGGGCAAAATGGTCAATTACATACTAGAAAGTCAAAATTTGACTTTTTGGTCAACATTACAATCCAAAGATCAAATTTTATCAAGAAATTCAAAAATATCAAGCTTGATCATCAAGAAGTTGAGAAAGTCAAAAGTCAACTTGAAAAGTCAAGATTTTCAAGACTTAGAAATTTTCTAAGTGTTTTTATACATGATAATTCCATCACTTCGTGCCATTCTTTCACCAAGATGTAAGACAGTTAAAGGGAAACTTTCAACATGAAATTTGTAGATCTCCATGATATCTACAACATTGCTTTACACAACTTCTCCTAGAAGTGCTTGGATTTTGAGTTATAAGTTCATGAAGTCATGACATTTTCATTTAACACTTAGAGAAATTTTCAACAGATTTTGTTCAGGATTTTATCCCAACTTCTTGGCATTTTTTCACATAGTTCCAAGATGATTTTGTAAGAAATGGCCAATATGAAAGTTATAGAGGGTGTTTCAAGCTTTCCAAAACATCCAAGAGCATGAATGTATCATATTTGAGCTAGGAGATACAAGGATCTGAAGTTGGACATTCATTCTTGATTTACAAGGCAGATTTGTGATGAACACTTGACTAAAATTCCAACCAAAGCTACAAGATCTCTCTTTTCAGGCTATATTCTCTCCAAATCTATGCATAGTCAAGCAATTACACAAACCCTAAGTGTATTACACAGGCATTTGAAGTTTTGTCCAAGTCTTGATACCATTTATGGTTAGAAATGCAAAAAGCAACATTTCCGTTTGCATAAAGCTTCACTTTTCCAACCACTCTCTTCTTTCAAAGCTTGAAATCTGTTCCAAAGATGACCGAAAATCTCTCAACAACAGAAGCAATCTACAAGACCTGCAAAGCATGGCTAAAGTTCCTTAATTCACTCCTTTCTTCATCATGAAGCAGCTTGTCTTTATGAATTTGAAAAAAAGGCATAACATGTTTTTTTTCAAAAAGCTTGAGTTTCTCAAATCTTAAACCTTCTCTATAAATAGAGAGGCCAGTTGCAAGAGAGAGAGGGTTGAAAAAGGTTATAAAAAAATAGAGAGAGAGAACAAGGAGAAAATCCAGAAGTTATATTGGTAAACCCTCAAAAATCTCATATTCAAAAAAGCCATAACAGTCCACAAAACTTCCACTCTTGGGTTTTAAAGTCCAAACCTTTGAACCTCTCATACCTTGCAAGTTCTGCCCAACCATCCAAACATTTCATACCATACAGAGGTTGTTTAGTAACCTTCAACAAAAAGGAAAGTCTAGCAGCTGGTTGGAGCTTCCTTAAGGTTCATACAACATCTTGAAGGATATTTGGTTTCAAAACCTAAAGTGCAGTTTTAAGGTAAGTCATCTTTACCCTGCCTTTTCCATACATCAACTTTGTTGTTTATAGGATGTAGCAATCACTATTTTGAAGTTAATCATTTATTTGTTATTCATGTTATTCATTCATATGTTAAAAACTAACTGATGTATGCAAAAAATGGCGTTTAAGGCAGAAAAATGCAGGATGTATCGACACATATCCACATGTGTCGACCCATCTTAGTAAAAAAAGGTGTATGAGTCGACACATGACCCTCATGCATCGACACATACTGAGTTCAGGTCACAAAACAGGGTCTGGAAAGGACTATGAGTCGACACATACGCATTTCGCGTCGATGCAAAAAGGTGTATGAGTCGACACATCCCATTATGTGTCGACACATACTGAACAGATTTCATAAAACAGAAGCTAGAAAAGCCTATGAGTCGATACATACGCGTTTCGCGTCGATACAAGAAGATGCATGAGTTGACACATCCCATTATGTGTCGATCCATACTGAACTAATTTTGTTTTACAGGAGTAGGAGAAGCTATGTGTCGATGCATAGCAGCATGGGTCGACACATAACAGTTCAAAAGTGCATTTTCCCTTTATTTTACACTATTTTCACATTCTTTTCATTATCATTCGATATGGTTGTAATATTTTAGTTCCTACTTCATCCCCATTTGTTAAATTGTATCCCCATCCCCCTAAAGTGATGTAATAGCTTAGGATTTATTTTCCGCCTTTTACTTGCTTTTCATATATTACTAGTAAATAAGTGTGTATGGCAAGATACAAACAACTAAATAGGCCACCCTAATCAAAGACTAAATGCATGCAAATCAAACACATTATTCACACATGCACCTCTAGGGTAATCTCACTTGTTGCCTATCAGAAAATAGTCATGTCCCTTGAGCATGGGCGTTTTAGCAAAGACTCTCAATAAAAAGATCGTAGTCCCTCGATGTTGCCTTCGGTAAATAATCTAGTCCCTAAAACGACACTGCTAAAAATTCCCATATGTTTCCTTCTATGACCATACAAACGTCCCTTCACATCCAACAATGGGGCTTCTTACCAAAACAATGGTAAGATAGCAACATCTAAAGGTGGAGGAAAATCACATCTAAGACCTTTTGAGTAGGTAGGTTCTCTCTCAGTTACCCGCTTGCTCACAACAAAAACATTTTCATACACCCACACTCTCATCTTTGAACTATTTTCGAAACAAACACTTTGTAGGCATTCTTATAGAAACAAGAACCATTACGAAGTTCCATTTTCAAAATACTTTCAAAAACACATCTCACAAATACACTTTTGAACTATTTTCAAAACAAACACTTTGTAGGCATTCTCATAGAAACGAGAACCGTTACAAAGTTCCATTTTCAAAATACTTTCAAAAATCACCACCACAAGCACACATTCAAACAAAAGCAAGTGATCTAAGCAAGTAACTAAGAGCCCATGGAAAACCATGGATGAAAAGGGTGTTAATACCTTCCCTTTTCATAATCTACCCCCCGAACTCAAAAACATATCTAAAGGTCTTTCCTGTGCTTTTTCACCTTTCCTTTTTGGGTAAAAGAAAAGTCGGTGGCGACTCTTGCTAATCGCAACATTTGCGATAAAACGCAAAACTTCAAGTCAGTTCTCCCACTGTATCACAGAACTGGCGGCTCTGTTGGGGAATCTTATAAAAGTGGGGTTATCTTAGGGTTTAGATCACATTTATTTGCTTACATTGTTTGATTTGCTTGCTTTACATTATGGTTCTTTGTTTGGGTTTGAATCCTCCACCCGTATTTGAGAAAACATTATAGGTAAATAGCAATACATTGTGGAAACTATGCGGGGTATACCGACATGGTCTAAGCAATAGCTATGTTAGTGTGAAATATTTGTGGGTACCGGTAGCCCTTGAGTAGTCAAGGAGAATACGGGGCCGCTGAGTGATGTCGCGAAACACTAACGGACTTTTAGAACCTTTACTTGACCAAATTTACCTTTTAGGATGTAGTGAGATGACCGGTGTTGGTGCAGTCTGAAGTTGGTAGATACTCGATACTACACTCATTGAGGTTTTGTTTCTTGGGATATTTTGGTCGCCATTAAAGAGGCTTGTGCTGAAACAATGCCCGAGAAGACAAACCAGTGATATTGAGATCCTTTAGAACCCAGTTACTATTAACTAGGACAGGTTGAGCCAACTAAACTTCAAGAGGGTACTTACCAATAAAACCCCATGCAAGCCTAAAATTAAGGACTTGTTTGCTTTGTGTGAATATGATTATATAAACTTGCTTACCTCGCATATCTGTACATATAACATCATAACATCATACCATAGCATTTTCAATAACCATTTCAAGGATCTCGAGGGTCTTTGATGCAGGGTCACGTTGAACCAGATGTCTATCAAGGGACAAGAGGATTTAGTTTCCTCTGACCAAACGCCATCAAAGATCAAGTACAATAAACTTGAGTCAAGGGTTATGACCCACTTGAAATGGTGAGCTTAATTCTTGTGGAAGGATGTCTACTGATACAAAGTTCTCCAATCAAAGA
Organism: Vicia faba; assembly: GCA_948472305.1. Lineage (NCBI taxonomy): Eukaryota > Viridiplantae > Streptophyta > Magnoliopsida > Fabales > Fabaceae > Vicia > Vicia faba. The sequence continues at coordinate 193,286,832 of OX451735.1, forward strand.
TGTTGATCTCTAACTTTTTCTTGTGTTTACCCCACGAGATCCTTGAAAACATGCATCCACATATCATGCATCATATCATGACAGGTTTCTCCCATACAGGCCTCCTTATCTTCTTGTTGTTTATTTCAGTAAGATGGATATGGAACAGACGGTGAAAGATCTCCAAGCTCAAAACGCTCAATTCCAACAAATGTTGCTGGCTATGGCTAAGGGGCAAGAGGACCTGAAATCTCTCCTTCTCAAAGAAAAGAAGAAAAAGTCCAAGAGGTCATTAGGCGTATTGAACTTGAGAAGAAGACCTAAAGCCCTAGATATTTCAACTCCATCCAACATAGGGGATAGTCTTGAAGAAGAAAACAGTCTAGAGATTGATGAAGTTGAAGTTGACTACTATGAAGAATAATATCCTCCCACTGATGACAATTACAAACTATTGGAGGATCTCCTCAGTGCTATGGAGATTCAACAAACACCTGGCTTGGATTTAGGAGACATGGGTTTGGTTTCTGGAGTGGTCATCCCGCCAAAGTTCAAAATCCCTACCTTTGCCCTGTACGATGGAGTCTCTTGCCCTAAGATGTATTTAAAGTCTTATGTCCGCAAGATTCAACCATACACAACTGATCCAAAGCTTTGGATCCATTTCTTCCAACAAATCCTGTTAGGGACTCATCTCGAGTGGTTCTATCAATTGGAGAGTTCTCGCATCCACACTTGGGAGGATTTAGCTGCTGCTTTCTATAAGCAGTATCAGTACAATGCTGATCTTGCACCAACTCGTGTGCAATTGCAGAACATGACCATGGGTTCCAACGAGAGCTTCAAAGGATACGCCCAAAAGTGGAGAGATCTGGCTGGTAAGGTACAACCCCCTCTAACTGACAGGGAGTTGATTGACATCTTCATGGGAACTCTGACAAGACCTTTCTTCAATCACTTGATCGGAAGCTCCTCAGTCGGGTTCACCGAGCTAATACTGACCGGCGAAAGGGTCTAAGTTGGCATCAAAAGTGGAAAGATCCAAGGAGATACACCTTCTGATGCTTAGAAAAAGCCCAATAATGGGAAGAAAGAGTCCAATGCAGTGACTGGTCAAAAGAATCGTCATGACCAACACGTGAGGGAAATCCTGATCTCTAATCCCATACCTGTTCAATAGCAATAGGCGTAGGGTAAGTGTTGTACCCCAAAATTTACCCTCTCATATTTCCCAAAACATTTCAAGAAAAACCTCCAAGTTGCTCAAGTTTGCTCAAGAGTTGGACAGTCAAGCTATCTCCTAAGGCAGTCAATCCCAAATTAGGGTTTTGTGGTGCATCAAGATCCTTGAGCCCAAATGACCTCAAATGCTCCCTAATGTCCTAATATGTTCTCAAGGTCATCCATGTCAAACTTCAAGCCTTGCAGAGGAAGTTTGGTCAGTCAATTTATCAAAGGGTCCCAAAATCGACTGTGCTAGGGCAAAAGTCAACTGTGGCCCAAATACAGTCAAACCTCAAGATTTTTTGTCAACATTCCAATTTTTAAGGATATTACATTATTTGATCAAGGTTTGATCATGATTCATCAAGGATTGCTCAAAATTCATCAAGACTCAAAAGTTGCTAAATTAGGGTTTTATAGGAAAAGTCAACTCAACTTTGACCAAGCATAACTTTCTCATACTTTATGAGAAATGACCCATCCAAATATAATTTTTAAGAGTATGAAATTTCATACAATCCATCTTCATACCCCAAGATCAGAAAATGCACTCACAAGAAGTTATAAATTTGGACATTATAGGTCATTTCTGAAAGTCAACAAAAACACCTTTTTTGCCAAAGCTTATAACTTGAGCATGGAATATCAAAATGAGATGAGACAAAAAGGGTTGGTTAGAGAACATCTCAAGATTTATAAAAAGTCCAAGAACACTTCCAAAAGTGCAAAATTGAAGAAGTTATGCATTGTTGAAGTTGGGCATTTTTGCAAAATTGCCAAAAGTCAACTATCACCAAAACTTCAAATTTTGTCAAATGGGCCCATTCTTTTCCACTTTATTTGATCTTGACACATTACACACGTGTCCTAGCTTCAGCCTTGAGTCCATTTATCAATTTTATTATTTGATTTGATTTTTTAATGAATTATTTCATTTTTAATCAAATTAAATCCAATAAAATCCAAACATTGATTATTTGATCTCTTTTTGGCTATTTCATGATTGAATCATCATCATCAAGTGTATCAAATTCGTATCAAGCATTCCATGTGCAAAAAGATTGAGTTTTTGACAAATTTGGCAAATCTTCAATGGTGGATCAAATCAAATCCCATAGTCATGATGTGCAAAGATTTAGTCCACAAATGTTGACCTAATACATTGCATATTACATATACAAGCCAAAGCACACGAATTTGAGAGGGAGAGGCTGCAAGAACATTGAAAACAAAACTTGAAAAAAGGTGGAAAAAGTGTGAAACAAAAATCACACTTAGAGGCATTTTCAGAAGCAAAACTCAACACCAATCGCTTGCTGGATAATCACTGAGTCAGAATCAATCCAAAGCAAACTCTCACAGCCATCAAAACGCGCTATAAGCATCACGATTCATGGCCCTGTATTCAAAATCGTAAATCCATATTTTTGCATCTTTCTGGCCAATCTTTGACATATTTGTGATGCTTATGAAATTTCTGAACTTTTGGCATTATTTGATTGCATTGATATGGACTGTAACCCCATAACCGTATGGCTAGGGTTTTGTATTAGATTTTAGGGTTTTCTTTTCCAGGGGAAATCAAGATTCAAGAAGGGTATAGGTTTACTCAGGATGCCCAGACGAACTCAACCATGCGCTTGGATTTAATTTTCATGGCCTAGAATCGATTTTAGGGTTGACCTACGAATTCAACTGCGGATATGAATCCGCAGGAAAAATTACAGGGTTGGAGGAAGAAGACGATGACGCATCAGTCCCCCTGTGGCCAATTCAAATATTCGCGCATTTTTTTAATTCTGGCATATGAACGTGTTTTCCCCATATTATTATTATTATTGACTAATATATTAACAAATGAAGCGTGATGGCTGAGTGGTAGTGGCGTGTGTTCAGTGACCAACAAGACCTGGGTTCGAATCCCAGGTCCCCCATATGCATTGTTATTATTTTTCTACAGGTTATCCAGTGCAAATCCAAGCGCATGACCTATCATACAGCCTCACTCAATCAAGCGCCAGATGGCCCAAGGCCAGATCTGGTGATCCCAGATGATGGTCTACCATGGGACCAAGTCAACCAGTGCGCATGGGAGCCCAGAAGTCAACCAGGCCTGCGCCAATTGGGCCATAAAATTGCTGATCAAACCCCTTTTCCAGGCCCAAACCTCCTAACTCTTTCTACTTTTTTTATTTCTTTTAATTATTTATTGTTATTATTTTTATTATTAACTACCCAATTAAATCTTTTTCTTCATAAAATTAAAAACCAAAAAATATTTTCTTATTTAAATTAAATTTCAGTATTTTATTTTTGTTAACAATATTAATTTAATTTATTTATTTTTAATTAAGAATAACTTTTAATATATTTTGCAATAATTAAAATTAACTTAGACAATTAGGTTTTATTAACATTGATCAAATTTATTTTTATTTCTTTAAATACCAAAAACCCAAAAATATATTTATTAATTAATTAATTTATTAATTTAATAATTAACCTAGATTAATTTCTTTCTTAATTAAAAAATAACCAAAAAATCTTTTCTTGAATAACAAAGGGTCAAAACCCTAGAACTCGCCCGATTTAATTTCCCGCATGCAATCCATTTTATTTCAATATTGTATTTGTTTCTGGAATGTAATAGCTTAATAGGACTTTGAATATTTTTGTCGCTTTATTTATTTTCCGCATTTTAATTTCAAGGGTTGCTTTTGGCGATGTAAATACCCGACGCCTTGTAATAGTTAGTTTAATTTCCGCAATTTAATTTCCGCAACTTATAAACTGTTAGATGTTTGGTAATAGGGAATGCATGACAAGATTGAATGTTTAAACCTAAAATCAACATAGATCACCATTGACATGTACAAAGATAAAATAAACTGAAAACGACACACACGCACATGTGCACTCTTAGGGTACACCCCACTTGGTTGCCTTCGTACGCCGTCATTGAGTATAGGAACTTTTAGAGGTCGCCCTCTTGTCCAAAGGTCATAGTTTCCTCGAAACGGTTGCCTCGGAAAAATGATCTAAGACATTAGGGTTACCGCTAAGGCGTCCTAACATTGCTTTAGTGACCGCACGTTCCTTAATCGAATTGACCCTTAAACTCCAACGACGAGGCTACCTACTCATTCATAGTGGGATAGCCCTGTCTAAAGGACATTAGCATAGAACAATTCCTTTTTCGAGTAGGTAGATGGTTCTTAAGTACTTGCTCTTTCAAAACAAAACAAAATTTTCACACTTACACTCCTTTTCAAACAAAAACTTCTTCAAATCCACAAACACAAAGAAAGCAAATTTTGAAAACCATATGAGCAAGTACCTAAGAGCCCGTGGATAACCACAGATAGAAAGGGTGCTAACACCTTCCCTTTCTATAATCTACCTCCCGAACCTGAGAAAAATCTCGAAAAAGGAATTTTTTTTAGTGCTTTTTTTCCTTTCCTTGTTGGATAAAATAAAAGACGGTGGCGACTCTTGCTTACTGTGATATTTTGCTAAAACAAACGCAAAACGCAAACCAACATTCCAAAAAACAGTCAGTTCTTTCCCACCGTATCACAGAACTGGTGACTCTGTTGGGGACGCTTAATAAGTGGGGTGTACCTTAGGATTAGATTATTGTGTTTTCAATTGTTTACTTTGTATGATTTATATTTGTGGGCTTGTATCAGAGTTACTATAGATCCTAACCCGGATCTGGGGGATACCTTTTAGGTAAGTAGCAATAAACTATGAGGGAACTGTACGGCGTAGACCGATACGGTTGAAGCAGTAGCTACGTTGGTGTGGCACTTTAGATTGTACCGATATCCCTTGTGTTGGAACGAGGAGATTATGGGTCATCTAAGGGGTCATTAAGCACCAACTGACCTTAGAACCTTTAAATTGACCAACTCGGCCATAGAACAGTAGCAGTATGCTACACTCATTGAGACTAAACTCTCACGATGATTCCAGCTGCAAGAAAAGGTTGCTAAACTAGAATTATGACCGATTGAGGGTAGTCAGTGATATTGAGATCCTCTAGAACCCGGTTACTATTTTTAGGATAGGTTTAAACCAACTGAACTGAAAGAGGATACTACCTAAGCTTCTTGCCAGCCTGAAATCTAAGGGCTCTCTGTGTGACTTGTGTGCCTTTACCATGTTTGCTATTTGTGGATACTTGTGATGTGCTTTCTATCATGACATCATGACATCATAACATTGCATGCATCTTGCATTGGACTAACCTATTTCAAAGACATGAGGGATTCATCTTTGTTCTGTTTTGTAGGTCATGATGCCCATGCGTAGGAACACCATCCGGATCAACTATGTCCAGGTTCCCACCTTGCTTAAAGAATTGATTGCAAAGATGCCTGATACTACCTCTTTCATTAGAAGACATGGGCATCTTCTCAGTTTGGTTACCTCCAAATTGGACGAGCAGATGATGAGTGTCCTAGTCCAGTTCTATGATCCACTGTACCATTGCTTTACTTTTCAAGACTACCAGTTAGTTCCCACCTTAGAAGAGTTCTCTGATCTGCTCGGTATCTCTATTCTGGAGCAGACCCCGTTTACTGGTTGGGAGAAGATCCTTAGGCCAGAAGAGATTGCTTCAGCCCTTCATATGATAAAGGATGAGGTAATGGCTAATTGGGAGACTAAAAGTGGAGCAAAGGGCTTTCTGACTAAGTTCTTGGTTGGTAAGGATAATTATTTCTGGGATAGTCTAGACTTCAAGGAATTCGAAGATATTCTGGCTCTTCTGATATATGGCTTGGTGTTGTTTCCGAACCCTGACTCCTTTGTTGATGTGAATGCGGTGAAAATCTTCATCTCTCGTAATCCTGTACCCACTCTCTTAGGTGACATTCTTCATCAGCTTTATGTTCGTACTGCCCGAAAGTTGGGAACCTTGATGTGCTGTGCTCCATTATTGGTGAGGTGGTTTATTTCGCACCTCCCCAAATCAGTGCTGAAGAACAAAGAGGGCATGGGCTGGGCCTATAGGGTTATGTCTCTCTCTCATAATGACATCATCTGGACTATCAAGGGTATGGACGAGGTGGCCATTATTGATCGCTGTGGGGAATACCCTAATGTTCCACTGATAGGAACCAATGGAGGGATTACTTACAACCCATGTTTGGCCTTACGTCAGTTTCGGCGAGCCAGAAGAGAAGGACCTCATGAGCTGCTAATGCCTAGTATCATCTTTGATTTTCAAGGGGATAACGACGAGCAACGCCACAGGTTCATAAGGGCTTGGGGTAGAGTTCACAGATCTGATCCACATGAGCTAGGTCCAAAGACTTCTCTTTCAATGGAGCCATATCTCAGATGGGTTCGTATCCATGCCCAAAAGTTGGGTATGCCGTATGAAGCCGTCCTGCCTATCATTGTTGAAGTTGCTAATGAAGAGGGGGTTCTTCCTACCATCCTCCATCCTTACATGCCCACTGACATTGGGGCACTAAAAAGGTCTTGGATGCAGCTGAGAGAAAAGCGGGACGCTTACCGAGAAAAGTTTAACGAGCAAGAGCAGAAGATCCAGAAGTTGACTAGACAGCTGGAGAACGAGCGGATCCTCAATGACTATGTCCGCACCGACAAGAAGCGACCATGGGAGCACTGATTGCCCTTTGATTATTTCCTTTCCAGTTTTTATTTACTTTTCAGTATTTCCTTTCTTGTAACGCCTTAAGGGCAATTTGTTGAACAATTTGAATTTCAAGTTTACCTATAAAAGTGTGTTTCCTTTTTGGTTTATAAATTTGAGTCTCTCGATGTCTTTGAAATCATAGCATACGCATTTCATTCCATGCACTTCATAACAGGTACCCATTACAGTTCTCTTATCTTCTTCGCTGTTTATTTCAGCACTCATCATGTCTGCTGAACCATCAACTGAGCAAGCAATCAAGGCCCTACAGGCCTAGAATGCCCAATTCTAAGAGTTGTTCATGAATCTAGCTAAGGTCAGCAAGATCTGAAGACCCTGATTATGAAAGAGAAGAAGAAGAAGAAAAGGACAGTCCTGTTTAACACAGGTCACGGGTTTGGAAACAGGCTACGGGATGAAGTTGATTTGACCACCTCATCTGGAGGGAAAGATAGTCAGGAAGAAAGGAGGGCTCCTAGCTCTGTGGTCTCAAACAATGAGACGGACTTCGACGAAGACCAGTATCCTCCGGTCGAGGATAGATACAAACAACTGGAAGACCGGTTGAGTGCGATGGAGGTACAAAAAGTACCTGGTATGGACTTTGGTGATCTAGGTCTATCATCTGGGGTGGTAATTCCCCACAAGTTCAAGGCAATAGCCTTTTCTAAGTATGACGAAGTTTCTTGTTCGAAGTTGCACCTCCGGTCACATGTAAGAAAGATTCAGCCGTACACCGCTGATAAGAACCTATGGATCCACTTCTTTCAAGACAGTCTCTTAGGGACTCAGCTTGAATGGTTTTACCAGTTAGACGGAGCCAGTATCTACAGTTGGGAAGATTTGGCTGCTGCTTTCTACAGGCAGTACCAATACAATTCCGACCTCGCTCCCACGCGTACCCAACTCCAGGGTATGTCAATGGGAACGGGCGAAGGTTTCAAAGATTATGCTCAAAAGTGGAGGGACCTCGCCGAAAGAGTGAAACCACCCTTGTCTGATCGGGAGCTTATGGATATGTTTCTGGGGACCTTGTCTGGTCCATTTTTCAACCATCTGATTGGAAGCTCTTCGTCTGGGTTTATAGAGCTAATTATGACCGGTGAAAGGATTGAGGCTGGTATTAAGGCTGGTAAGATACAAAAGGGTGCTTCATCAAGCACCGAGAAAAAGCCTTTTAAGAAAGAGTCCAGTGCTGTCTACAGTTCGAAAAGCCAGAATAGACCTGAACGCCGCCAAGCTGTTAATGCGGTTGTTATTTCAAGACCTACTGGTGCTACTCAGCGCAACAATCAACAAAAGGCCGAGAGACCTCGAAGGCAATTCACCCATCTCAACATGACTTTGTCTCATATTCTGCCGCAGTTATTAAAGACTAATCTAGTAACTCCAAGGGAGGCTCCGCAGAATCCCAACATTGCATCACCTAAGTACAACCCTAATGCCCGCTGTGCTTTTCACTCTGATAGCCCGGGACATAATACAAATGATTGTTGGGCTTTGAAGAACAAAATATAGGACTTAATTGATGCTAATGAGATTGAGTTCGAGGCGCCCGAAAGACTTAATGTTGTGACTGCTCCTATGCCCAAGCATGGAGTGAATGCTATAAAGGAAGACTCGTTTGTGGTTTCTGTGAACGATATGGTTACCCCTTTGATGACTGTGAAGAAGAACCTTTTGCTAGCCGGTTTATTTCCGGGCTGTGATGAAGGTTGACGTATGTGTTATGCCCTACCAACTGGTTGCCATCTTTTGAAATCAGGTGTCCAACGCCTGATGGATAGTAAATAAGTTCTGTTTAAGAAGACTGTTGTTCCTTTAGTTCGTACTGAAGAAGTTGCTATTATCACCATTCTCGATAATTCTTCCAAGGCTTCCTCGAGAAAGCCTGTTAGAATTACATCTGTTCCAAGAATTGCACCATTGATCATCACTGTTCCTGGGCCTATCCCCTACACCTCTGATAAAGCTATCCCTTGGCATTACGAGGCCGATGTTTATTTTCATGGAGTTAAACAAGATTTAGATGCTGATACTGACGTTAGCAATATTGTTGGACCTGCTAAAGTCACCCGCAGCGGGAGACATTTCTCACCTGATATATCTCCACCAACTTCCCGAAAACCTGTTGTTATTACACCTTCTAGTGTACCTGCTACTATTCCTATTCAAGTTCCTATTCTTACCCCTGTCGCTGAGTCCTCTGACGCTCGGGGCAAAGGGACCACCAGTGAGCCTGCCCAGACGGAGGCACCAAAGACGATTACTGTTGAAGCTTCTAGACAAGAGATGGAAGAGATTATGAAAATCATCAAAAAGAGCGACTACAATGTAGTCGAGCAGCTGGGGCAAACCCCGTCCAAGATCTTTATGTTGTCACTATTGCTATGCTCAGAGGCCCATGCCAAGGCTCTAATTGCATTCCTGAAGACTGCACACGTACCTCAAGAAACGTCGGCTGACCAGTTTAAAGATTGCGTGGCTAGTTTGACTGCTGATAATGGGTTGGGTTTCTCTGACACCGACTTGACTGCTAAGGGGAAGAATCACAATGATGCCTTGCATGTCCCCATTGAATGCAGGGGCACCACTCTTGCTCATGTGTTGGTGGATATTGGTTCCTCATTGAACGTTTTTCCTAAGAAAGCTCTAGACCGGTTGGATTGTGAAGGGTTGGAGCTGAAACCAAGCAACATTGTCGTCAGGGCCTTTGATGGGTCTAAGAGGATGGTGCACGGAGAAGTTGATATCCCGATTAAGGTTGGTTATCAGGTTTTTGCATCTACATTCTATGTGATGGACATTCAGCCATCTTATTCTTGTTTGTTGGGTCGCCCATGGACCCACAAAGCTGGGGCAGTGACCTCTACGCTCCACCAGAAACTGAAGTACCCGGTCAAAGGGAAGATTGTGACCGTGCAAGGAGAGGAGGAGTACATGGTGAGCCACCTCAACTCTTTCCGATATGTAGAAATGGATGGGGAGCTCATTGAGACCCCGTTCCAACATTTTGAAGAGGTTCCCCAGACACTGGCATCAACTGAGACTGTTGTTGAAGATTCTCCTATGAAGATGACTTCCTTTAAGGATGCCTGGGCTGTTGTCGAGAAAGGTGGGTGTTTAAATTGGGGCCAACTCCCTGATTTTTCACAAAAGACTAACAAGTTTGGTTTGGGTTTCACTGCAGAGGCTCAAAAGGCTGTTCGGAATGCACGGATCGGAAGACCTCCCCTGTTCATCAGCAATTCAGGAGTAAATGCCATTGAAGACGACGTTGAAGAGTCTGAGTTTGACAATTGGATCTATCCTACGACCGACGATGGACCAAGCAACTGGACAGCAAAGGACTTCATCCCTATTTCTTTTATTACCCAGTAATGAAACTTTTTGTTTTGAATTTGTAACAGACAATGTTTTAAACTCTACGGCCCGGTGTCTTACCCGGGGCACCGTGGCTTCATTTGTGAGGGCTTTATGTGTGTCATTTTCATATATCATTAATAAAAGCTTTGGACGGTTCTTGCATTTCAAATTTTGCACTCCTTGTTTTTTTATTATATTGCAAAAACAACTATTTTACACACACTCACATATACAGGTCTACATCCACTCTGGATCTCACTGGTAACGACTCTACTACTTCCAGTTATGACTTCGAAAATCCGATTAACTTAGCCGAAGACGAAGGTGAAGATGATTGCGAAGTGTCTGGTGAACTTGCAAGACTGCTACTCCAAGAGGAGAGGGCTATACAGCCACATGAAGAGCCAGTGGAATCAGTAAATCTGGGTACAGAGGTAGACAAGAAAGAAGTCAAGATCGGGGCAAATCTGGAGCTTAGTGTGAAGCAACGGTTGATTCAGATGCTGCGTGACTATGTTGAGATCTTTGCCTGGTCTTATGAAGACATGCCTGGGTTGGATACCGATATTGTGGTTCACCGTCTGCCTACCAAGGAAGAATGTCCTCCAATGAAACAGAAGGTCCGCCGAATGCGTCCAGAGATGTCTGAGAAAATCAAGGCTGAGGTTATGAAATAGTTTGACGCCGATTTTCTAGCAGTTACTTCTTACCCGCAGTGGGTGGCCAATGTGGTTCCTTTGCCGAAGAAGTATGGTAAGGTTCGAATGTGTGTTGACTATAGGGATTTGAACAGGGCGATCCCCAAGGATGATTTCCCTCTACCTCATATCGATGTTCTGGTTGACAACACCGCGCAACATAAAGTCTTCTACTTTATGGATGGTTTCTCCGGTTATAATCAGATTAAAATGGCTCTGGAAGACACGGAGAAGACAACTTTTGTTACTCAGTGGGGTACCTTTTGCTACAAGGTCATGCCCTTTGGATTCAAGAATGCTGGGGCAACGTATCAGCATGCCATGGTTGCTTTGTTTCATGACATGATCCACCATGAGATTGAAGTATACGTCGACGACATGATTGCAAGATCCCAGACATAGGAGGAACATCTTGACCACCTTCAGAAGCTGTTTGACAGGTTGAAGTTGTATAAGCTGAGGTTAAACCCAAACAAGTGCACCTTCGGGGTGAGATCTGGTAAGCTGCTGGGTTTTGTCGTAAGCGATAAAGGTATTCAAGTGGACCCTGCAAAGGTGAAAGCCATACAGGAAATTCCAGCTCCCCGAACAGAAAAAGAAGTCAGAGGCTTTTTGGGACGGTTGAATTACATTGCCCGATTCATCTTGCACATAACTGCTACTTGTAAACCAATCTTCAAGTTACTGAAGAAAGATCAAGTGGTACGTTGGAACGATGAATGCCAGGCCACTTTCGAAAGGATCAAAGAGTATCTCCAAGAGCCACCTATTCTGATGCCACCAGTTGAGGGGAGACATTTGATCTTATACTTGACAGTACTCGACAACTCAATGGGGTGTGTGCTAGGTCAGCATGACTAGTCTAGCCGAAAAGAGCATGCTATTTATTACCTTAGCAAAAAGTTTACCGACTGTGAGACCTGATACTCATTGCTCGAGAAAACTTGTTGCGCTTTGGCATGGGCTGCTCGCCGAATGAGACAATATATGTTGACTCACACTACTCTGTTGATATCAAATATGGATCCAATCAAGTATATCTTCGAAAAGCCTGCCTTGTCCGGAAGAATAGCGAGATGGCAGATGATCTTGACTGAGTATGACATCCAATACACGACTCAAAAGGCAATCAAGGGAAGTGTATTGGTAGACCATTTGGCACATCAGGCAGTGGATGATTACCAGTCTATGAACTTCGAATTCCCAGACGAGAATATCATGTTGGTAATTGATTGTGAGACACCTGGACCGAATGAAGGACCTGAGGAAGGATCCCGATGGTCTATGTACTTTGATGGAGCTTCAAATGCTTTGGGCAATGGCATTGGTGCTATGATCATATCTTCTAAAGGCTCTCATACTCCATTCACAGCCCGACTATGTTTCAACTGCACTAACAATATGGCGGAGTATGAAGCATGCATCTGTTTACAGTGATTTCTGGTAAACAACCGCTAGTCCTCCAAACTATCAAATAATCTTAATGACTGTTATTTAATCTCTCTGGTAACTTGCAGGATCGACTAGATTGATCCTAGGATGTATTGGTCATTTGGATAATTCTCATTATAGAACTGATATTCATGGTTGGTATTTAGAATGTTGTGTAGGTGTTCAACTTACTTCGATTACTCTATTAAAGATCTAATGACATGATCAAGTAAATGCGTGCGAAACTAAATTGCATGAATAAAGTTCAATTGTAAAGACATGTAAAACTGCAGAAAAGACAAGTAAATGACTTCGAAGCATAAAAACATGTAATGTAAAAGCGTTTCTGGAATGTAAAAGATTCGAAATATGAAGAAAGCGTTTAAATGCAAGAAATCAGTAAAATGACTTTGAATGAAAAAGGTATTCGAACGATAAAAGCATGAAGATAAAGGCATGAAATATACAAAAGTTATTTCTGAAATGTAAAGGATTTGAAATGGAAAGAAAACATTTAAATGTAAGACATCAGTAAAAAGACTTCGAATGAAAATATTTTAATGTAAAGGCTTTTGAATGATATTGACATGAAGATAGAGGAAAAGACTGGAAATGATAAAGAGTTTTATTGAATCATAAACACTTGGTGTTATCATACATACATTGTTCGTGCATTCGTTTCCCTAGCCATGTGGTATTTTGAATGTTTACTGAATTTTTGTACAATAGATATGACACACGAAATCCTAATGCTAAGACTTCTATTTATACTACTTCGACCATAACGGTCTTACTATAAGATTCTGCCACGTTCAGAACATGCAAAGCAATGCCCCTCTCTATCTTCCACGCGTCTTCAAATGCTCCAGCGCATATATTTTAAATTTCGAACATCCCGCTTGCGTTTGAATTTCAAATGTTTTGGCACTCTTCGTTTCGAACTCATTTCTTGGACACAGCCTTGTTACCATTTCGAGACTTCTTTGAATATATCCCCATAACTGTCACTCGAAGCTCAGAGTTTTGACATGTTCATTCGAAGCACTGCTTCTACCATTTCGAAACATGACATCTTGCTTTATTCCAATCGAAACATCCAACTTGCTTCGCTTCGAACAATATCATCAAAATCTTCAGCCAACAAAATTCCCCTTTAAAATATGTATTTCGATTCCTTTGAGAAATACTTATTTTAAACATACACGCAAGATTTTGATGCGACCTTTGAATCATCGTAACATTTATTGCATATGACTCCAGTCACGTCAATCATGATGCTTTTCAGATTCCTTAACCGCCTTGAACCATTTCACAGCATGGTGCAGTTACAAAACAATGATTATTATTTAATCACGCCTATTACCAATATTAACTTTTACGCCACCTCCTTCTCAATCCAACCCACGACTACCACGTATCACAATTTTACTCAGTGGATGTTTAAACTCCCATACTATAAAAACCCATCAACTTAGCCTTTTGTTTTTCTTCCCACATTCTGAATCTTTTCTTCCTCTCTTCTCACCGAAACCCTAAAACTTCCAACACTCTTCAAACAATGTCTTCTTCAACTTCATCTCAACTGAACAAAGCTTCCAAAAAGAAAGGAAAGAACACATGAACCATAATGGAAAGCAAGGTTGGCACCTATCAAGGTCAATCTGTTCTTATTCCCCAGATGATCTCCAAAGAGAAGGAAATGCTTTACGCATCTCAGGTACTAATTCCTACTAATGCCGCTGGCAAGAGGTTAGCTTTAATGGGCCCTCTTACAGTCTTTGAAATCTTAAAAGACACCAGAAAATTTTTCCCTGTTTGTTATGATTTTAAACCTCTGTTTAATAAAATGGATACCCCCAAGACAGAGGAGTCTTCTGATTCGACCACCGTGGAAACTCCAATCATTCCCCCAAAGGACCCTTTTGTGCTAGATTATGTAAAGAGTAACTTTAAACCATTTCGATCCAGCCCCACCTCTGACACAGCCTACCACAACTGGTTTACTAAAGTAGAAGCCAAGAAATCCCAGCAATGGGAGGAATTAGGCATTTACAACTTGATTAAACTATCGAAACCAGGCTTTACCTATAGCCACCCATTATTATTCGCGTCCTTATATTTCTGGGACAGTACTTACAATACCTTCCATCTCCCTGGTGGAATGATTACACCCACCTTTTTTGACATAGAAGCCATTACTGGGTTATCACCAATAGGAGAAACCTACATTCCTGACAATGAAGAGCATTCGAGTATTATTGACTTCGAAGTCAAGCTAGCCAGCTTTTCAAAGTTCATTAGCCACTACCATACTGAAGGAGACAGTGTGTCGGATGTGGAACACATTGCTTTCCTTACCTTATGGTTGTCAAGGTATGTCTTTTGCAGCAGGTCCCTACAGGTAGCCAGCAGGTTTATTCCTCTAGCTAGAGATTTACATGAGAATCAGAGGGTGTGTTTAAGCGAACTGATACTTGTTGATCTTTATGAAAGTTTAAGATCAGCTGTCTCGAGTTTGAAATCTCACACCTCCAAAAACATCCTGCTAGCTGGCCCTTTCTGGTTACTCCAGTTATGGCTTAATGCCATGTTTGAACCCTCACTATCAACTGCCAATACTATTGCTGAACAAGATCCGGAAATAGCGGATCGAATCATCGAAGGCACTAGGCTGCGAAGACTTACCCCAAACGATGATAAGGATGACTTCAAAGTTCTCTTTTCCAAATACATAATGATCTTCTCCAAGAGACACAAATTTGAAGAGACCATGGCGCCATTTGCCTCAAGGACTCATGGACCATCATGGTTCACCATGGCTCTCTCAGAAGCAACCAAAAGCAAAGAAATTCAAGATGTATGGAAAGCCTTTTTGCTTCCCAGATTAATCTCCTCACGAATTACTCCTGCTAAGAATCAAATCTTCCTTTTTGCTTATCAACCCAACTTCGTTTCGAGACAATTTGGCTTGTGCCAACTAATCCCTGAACCCCTATTCCAAACAGAAAGTGCCATCACCTCTGGCCGAACCTTCAAGGCAAGAGAAGCCAAACTACAACAGGAACAATACCAAGGCTTCGCCCACTTTGAACTAATATCTTTCGAACCTACACACCTCACAACAAAGGGTTTTCTGGAATGGTGGACAAAGTTCTATCAGTCTTATATGTTCGATACCCTCACTATTCAGCAGAAACTAACTGATGCATTCGATGTGCAGGTACAATCCAAGAAAGTTATGTTCACTCATGCCAAAGAGATTAGGGCTTTTCAAAATTATTTCGAAACTACTTATGATCCCACACACTTGGAATCCACTGTGCATCAAGCGGCTGAGACCTTGAAGGAAAAATTCAAAGAAAAAATTTCTAAGTTAAAACTTCCTTCAGGGTTGTCACCTGAGGATAGGTATAGGTTGGCATTCGAAATGCATCCACCTAAATTTCCTAGATTTCCTACCTCAGAACTGGCTCTGGCTTGGTTTCCTCCATATCCTTGGTGGTTCACTTGCAAAGAAATGTTCAAATATCTTCAAAAGAAACCAAAGCCATCTGAGACTGTGACATGGGCTCGACATTGGCTCCACGATTTCCCAGGACATCTTCGCTATGACCTTTCTGCCATGTCGATTAAATCCGATCAAGGCGCAGGTGCGAATGCTTGGGAAAATCCCAAATGTTTCTCATTTTCTACATTTTTAACTTTTGCCTTAATTGTTTCGATTTTCAGCCATCAGGATAAAGACTGCTGCTTCAAAGTCAAAAGAGGGAAGCGCCTCTCAGGCATCTGTCGAAACCATTGATAATGTGACTCTATCCAAACCAACAACAACTGCTGCAACAACAACAACACCAGTAATAACTACTGCTCCAACTCCACAGGTAATCACTTAGCCTTGATGTTTCGAATACACTAATGTTTGATGATTTGTATCTAACTTATTGTTTAAATATTTTCAGACTAACAAACTCCCGCCAACCACTCTAAAGAAAAGAAAAACAAACACTACTGGGAAGGATCCCAATGCTGGAGGGAATTCACCAGCTGCTTCAAAGAAGAAGCAGGAGAAGGAAATTTCCAAAAGTGTTGTACCAACTAGTGTCTCTGGACTCGATTCCAGAGATGCTGCTCCCTCAACTAAATCCAAAAATCCATCTTCG
This sequence comes from Vicia faba, assembly GCA_948472305.1. NCBI lineage: Eukaryota > Viridiplantae > Streptophyta > Magnoliopsida > Fabales > Fabaceae > Vicia > Vicia faba. The sequence continues at coordinate 193,303,358 of OX451735.1, forward strand.
ACCTCCAACGTAATGTTGGAACATATAGCTAGCAACCTCTCTTCTGAGAGTCCACGGGTAAATTGAACTCTAATCTTTGACAAAATAATTATTCATTACCTTGGTGCATGCCCTTAACACTCTTTGCCTCTGTAGGACATTTTGAATCCGGCTCTTACCACTTCGACTTCTCCATCGAAAACTTCTGCTCCCATCAACTCTTCTCCTCAAGGGGACTCTAGCAACCTGGTGCAGAATAAAGGGTCCTCCAATATGGCGGTTCTGACTGGGGCTTCAGAGCAGCAAGATGACCAGAGCACTTCTCCCCCTCTAAAAGAAACTAATGAAGGGACGCTTCATGAATCTGCATAAACTTTACAAAAGACTTCTCTTCAAAAGTCCCCTCTTGAAACCCTTCAAGAGGATCCAAAGGACATTCACGCTGAAGGAGAGAAAGCTGATTCTGATCAAGGAAACGAAGAATCTGCAGAGGAAGGGTCTGAGGAAGAAGATGCCAATGATGGTTCGACTGCTGGAACAGAGTCAGATGCAAATAGCAGTGAAAACGACGATATCAAAGTGGTGGACCTGGACGATAATGAAGAAGGCAATGAGCGGGAAACGAGTGAAGCTGACGGTGACGCGACCAATAAACCCATGGAAGTCGAAATGGATGTGACTCCCTTGCGCGTGGAACTCCCTCAACCGTCTCTATCCCGAATGACTGAAGAGGAGCTTGCTCTCCTAAGAAGAAATGACCCAATTGGGTACATGAAGGCGAAGCTAGCTCAAAGGGATATTCCACCTGCTAGGGCTGGTACAAGTTCGACTAGCCATCCGTTGCCCACAGATGATAGAATTGTACTTCTTAACAGGATTAGGAGAACAATTCTTGATGTGGATTTGTTCGAAGTGCTCAAACAGGATAACACAGCTTGCTACACTATGAAGGAGTTACTTACAAAAGTCAACCTTGCTACCTGCTCCTTGCCAGTTAGCACTATCTTGTTCGATCTTCAATCTCTGCTAGACAACGTGATTGGGTGCCTTCTCCAAGATGAATTTGCTACCAGAAAGGTTCAAGAAAAACGAACTGCAATGGATGCTGCTTATGAGCATGCTTCGAAACTCTCTCAAGAAGCTGAGGATCAAGCCATGCATCTAAAGCAAGCAAAAATTGACTATGAAGCTCGAGCTGAGTCCATCCTTCTCTGGGAAAGGCAAATTCAGGAACTTCAACAGAAGGTTAAGGAGGCTCAAGAACAACAATTAGCCTACGAAACCAATACTGCTGGCAACTAATTCGAAGAGCTCCTCAACAAAGGACTTGCTGAAATGGAAACCGCAGAACAACTCAAGGGAGAAGTGGCTACCTTAGAGGGAGCAAGACGTTTTACTCAACAAAGGCTTGAGTCTTTTTGAAGTACCTTTAACAGATTGAAGAATAATGCCTACTTTTAAATCTTAGTGTTGATTAGTTTTGTAATTCGGTCTTTGTATGTAACATCTGAACAACGCCATTTTGGCAATCCCATATTACCATTTTGGCATTTTTATGATATTTTGATTACGTTGTTATTATTCGAATCTCTTGCAGGCGTGACTTATATTTCTTTAAATATTTCCCATTAACCTTTAGGATACGTTTATCATCCATCAACTCTTCGATTTCATATGCATTGTTTGAAAATACCTTTATTATTCGAAAAGGTCCTTCCCAATGAGGTGACCATTTACCTAACGTTTTATTTTTCTTGTCCATGGGCAATATGACTTTCCAGACTAAGTCATTAATAGTAAATGCTTTTCCCTTCACCCTTTTGTTATATGTCCTGGACACTCTTTCCTTTTGTCTCATCAGGATTTCCAATGCATGCAATCTAACTTCATCCAACTCAACTAACTCATTCATCATCATTTCCCAATATAATGCAGCTGGAATTTCGTTTTGTCTTTGAATTCAAACTGATTGTAGATGAATTTCTACTGGCAGAACTGCATCATGACCAAATGTGAGTTGGAAAGGTGTGGTGTTAGTATCTTCTTTAGGAGATGTTCTACAGGCCCATAGTATTTGGTCCAAAGTTTTGTGCCAGTTCCTTGGCTTTTTACCAATATGTTTCTTGATTAACCCTATTATCACTTTATTAGCTGCTTCAACCTGACCATTTTCTTGAGCATAATATGGCGTTGATGTTAGTAATTTGAACCCCATTTCTTGAGAAAACTCTTGCATCTTTCTACCAGTAAACACAGAACCTTGGTCTGTGGTTATGCTCTCTGGCAATCTGAACCTATAGATAATTTGTTTCTGTACGAACTCAATAATAGCATCTTGATCAGCAACTATCAATGGTATTGCTTCGATCCACTTGGTAAAATAATCTATTCCTACCAAGATATATTTCTGTCCTTTAGACGAAGCAGGATTTATTTCTCCTATTAAATCCAATGCCCATCCTCTAAAGGCCCATGGTTTAATGATTGAATGCAACTCACTTGCAGGGGCATGTTGAATCCCTGCATGCTTCTGGCATTCTTCACACCCTTTAGCAAAGTCTATACAATCTTTGAGCATACTGGGCCAATACATGCCATATCGAAATAACAACCATTTCATTTTATGACCTGCTTGATGTGCCCCACATGCCCCATTGTGGACTTCTGACAATGCTAAGTATGCCTCACTTTCTCCTAGGAATTTCAGTAATACGCCTTCTTGGGTCTTTTTGAACAATTCGTTTCCCATGAGGACATATGACAATGCTCTATATTTTATCTTCCTATCAACATTTAGAGTTGGATTTGTTAAATAGCTCACAAGTGGACTTCGCCAATCTGCATCTGATAAAGTGTTTATGGCTAATATTTCGAATCCCTGTTTCTCAGCATAACCCAATTTCATACTTTCTAGATCTGATGGTATGAATCTAGTAGCCATAAATCTACCCCTTAATCCAACTAAATCCTCAAAGTTTTTGGCAGAAACTTTATAACCTGAAGCCAACTATGCTAAGTCATTTGCTTCTTGGTTTTCTATTCTTGGTATATGTTGAATATCCATGTGTTCAAATTTTCTAAGTAGCATGTTAACTATGACGAAGTATATCATCAGATTTTCCTTTATGCATTTGTACTCCTTTGTTATTTGCTTGACCACTAACTCTGAGTGTCCTTTAATTTCGACTCTAGTTACCCCTAATTCCAACAAAGCTTCAAGTCCAACAATAAGCGCTTCGTACTCAGCTTCGTTGTTCGAGCAACGAGGACCATCTAATTTATACTTGAATTTTATTGGAATTCCTTCAGGAGAAATTATAAGGACCCCAACACCACTACCATTCCTGTGGGTCGAACCATCAAAGTATAATTTCCATGGTTGCAATTCAACATAACTCATGACAGTCTGTTCAACCAATGAATGGTCCACAATGAAATCAGAAATCACTTGGCCTTTCACAGCTTTCAAAGGCATGAAAGTCAAAGAATATTCTGTTAAGGCTAGAGCCCATTTACCAACTCTGCTATGCATTTTTGGTTTCGAAAGCATGTGTTTAATAACATCGAAATGAGATGAAACATAAACATCAACATGCTTTATATAATACTTGAGTTTCATACAAGAAAAATACAAACAGAGACATAGCTTTTCTATATTGCTATATCTAGTCTCTGCATCATTCAATACTCTACTTAAATAGTATATGGCTCTTTCGATGCCATTGCTATCTTCTTGTGCTAACATACTACCTATACTAACTTCAGAGGCAGATATGTACAATCTCATGGGCTTTCCCCATGAAGGTGGAGACAAGATGGGAGGCTGAGCGAGATAGCTTTTTATCTTGTCAAATGCCTCCTGATGGGCCTCGTTCCACTCGAAGGCTTGGCCTTGCTTCAAACGAAGCAACAGAGAGAAAGCTTGGGTTCTTCCACTCAGATTTGAAATGAACCTTCTGAGAAAGTTAATCTTCCCTAGCAAAGATTGCAGCTCCCTTTTTGACGTAGGTGCTTTCTTCTCCATTATGGCTTTGGTTTTATTTTGGTTGATCTCAATTCCTTTTTTATGAACCACAAAGCCAAGGAAATCTCCAGCCTGCACAAAAAATGCACATTTAAGGGGATTCATCTTTAAGCCATGTTTTCTCATTCGTTCGAATGATTGGCTCAAATGATGCAAATGGGTTTCTGCAGATATCGATTTGATGACTATATCATCAATATACACCTGCATAAAAGTTTCAATGAAATCATGGAAAATCGAATTCATTGCCCTTTGATAAGTTGCCCCAACATTCTTTAAACCAAAAGGCATCACCACCCATTCGTAGGTGCCTAAGGCTCCTGGGCAACGAAATGTTGTCTTGGCAACATCTTCTTCAGCAATAAAAATCTGATTGTACCCAGAGTATCCATCTAACATACTTAAATATTCGAATCCTGCAGCAGAGTCTACTAACATTTCTGCCACAGGCATGGAGTACTCATCTTTAGGGGTTGCAGTATTTAAATCCCTAAAATCTATGCAGATTCTTAAAGAACCATTTTTCTTAATAACATGCACTATATTTGCTAACCATTCGACATACCTTGTGGTTCTGATGAATCTGCAACGCAGCAACCTTTCGATCTCAGCTTTGATCTTTGTGAGAACCGCTGGTGCGAATCTTCTAGGAGTTTGCTTGATGGGCTTCTTGCCATCCTTGATTGGAAGTCTATGTTCCACTAACTCCCTCTTTAAACCAGGCATTTCTTCATAATCCCACGCGAAGCAATCTTTGTTTTTCTTGAGGACTTCGATCACCTCCTGCTTGAGGCCTGGGTTAAGTCTTGCACTTATGTAGGTTATTCTTTTCGTGTTCTCATCCCCTAAGTTCACTTCTTCGAGTGGATCCTGCGCAACATTTTGGCACCTGAGTCTATGGGGTCCCTCTCGAAGCCTAAGGGTTCTTTATCATAGATGGCGTCCAACCTTTGATCTATTTCAAGTGCCTCAAAGGGTGAGCCTTTCGAGCTACCCCCATTTATTTCGCTCATCTTTACAGCCAGTTTATTTATTTCAGCCTCTAAGGCCGCCTTTGATTCGTTCTCAGCCATATAGGCCGAAATCCTTTCGAAAAAGGAGGACTCAATCATGAGCAAGGTTGTCGAATTCCCAGCCTGCTGGCCGTCTTTGTATAGTACCTTCGACTCCTTCATCTTCACTGATTATTCTTCTATCCCAATATATGCCATCATGGCGAAGGGTCATATAGTAGTGTGCTTTCCTGGTTTCGTTGATTTCATCATTTGGGACGCAAGGAGCAATCTTTGCCAGATGTTTGTTATAATTCCTCTTGTCAACTAAGTTGATTGCTGACATGAAGTAACTCTGGTCCGCTTCAATGTTTTCCACGATCCCATCTTCTCTCTATAAAACTAATCGCTGGTGCATTGACGAAGGAACTGCTCCTACGCCATGAATCCACTCCCTTCCCAGCAACAAGTTATAGTTGGCCTTGGCTTCGATCACCATGAACATGGTGGGCCTACAGCTTGAGCCTATCGTCAAGTCCAATTGAACCACCCCCAGTGTTTTGCCTACTTTCCCTTCATAATTGGATAGAACCATGTTGCGTGGTTTGATGTCTCCTTCGTGTATTTCTAACCTTTTCAGCATGAAATGGGGTATTAAGTTGACTGCAGCGCCCCCATCCACTAGAACCTTATTTACGCCATGGGCACCAACCTTTGCCCGAATAAATAATGGCTTCAGATGATTTTTCATAGCTGGTTCTGGATGCTCGAAGAACGCATTCTGCTCCTCGATAACTCCGTTATCCATCATGTAGTAGCACACAGGCCTATGCTTCATCAGATCTATGGTATCTTCTTCCTCATACTCGTCAATTTCAGTTTCCTGTCCAAACTCACAAGGAAGCACAGATACCACGTTGCAATTGATATTGAACGAAGACTCCCCCTCTGATTCGAAGTTGTCCGTTAGCATATCTTCGTCTTCTTCTGGACCTGGAGTGTATTCCTTTGATTCATTTGGTTGTACTTCAGAGAAGAGTCTCCTGCTAACTGGGGGTTTGTCTTCAGTTTGATTTTTTGGTGTGGGTTTGTTGGTGCTAGATTCACCTTGGTTCTTTATCGAAGTTTCTCCTTTGTTTGCCACAACTTCCCTTTCAGCCTTTCGAATCCTCTGTTGCCTTCGCCATTGAGATCTCGACATGGGGTTTCTACCTTTGTAGTTTTCTAACCTCACTTCTTCCCTTTTCGCTATGTTGAACTGCCTCCTATATGTCATAGCATGGCGTGCGTTTCGTTCATTGTTTCTCCATTTGTCTTTGCCTTTGTCATTTCTGGCTTGCAGCCATTTGTCTGTTGGCACTTCAGCAGGAATTTTGAACGTCACTCTTCGAGCGCCCTTGGGATGAGGACTATCAGGCCTTCGTTGATTGTATTTGCTATCGAAACATGGGCCCATCTGAACAGTCTCTTAGTGGTTCCAGCAAGGGGCGAAAGGGATTGTTTCGAAGGCTCTGGCCATGCTTTGATCATACACAGCAGAACACCTTGGGCATATCAAGCATTTGGTTGCCCCTTTGTAGCAGTGAAGCACAAATTCCAACAAACTTTCTCCAGCCTTAGGATAACACCTGAATAACTGGTTATCCTGGCGCCAGTTGTTTCCAGTTCGCGCCCTTTGTACCCTCTCGAAGTTTGCAGCGATTCTCTGGTTGCAGAGGATGTTGCACCTAGGGCATAGTATCATTCCTGTATCTCCTTTGTGGCACATCATGAGGTAATCCTTAAGACTAGCATCTCCAGCATGATTATCCTCCATTTTATACTTTTCTTTTTCTAAGTATCTCTCCACCTCCTCCATTTCAGAACGAGGTCTCTCCATATCCACCATGTTTACCTCAACATCCTCCCCCTTAGCGTCATCATCTCCCCATCCTGTAGGTTTTATATCTTCAATTTGGATTTTTGAACTCTCTGGGGCAAAATATTTGACCAAGTAGTCAAATTTTCCACTGGGCTCCCCTAAAGTATCCCATATTTCTTTCTGAGGGGAAGTTGGCTTCGTGATCTGGACTTTCTCCAATTCCAGCCTCAGGCCTTCAGTAACCTGTGTCAACTCTTGGTTTTGGTTTTCCTGGCCTTCAGTAGCCTGGATTTCTTTTGCAACAGCTAAAGGTGCAACTTCGATCGAAGTCTCTGGTTGCTTGTGGACGCCTTCAGTGACCCCCTTATTGACTTCGACTAACACCCAGCTTTCATTTTCAGTACCTTTCTCTCCTACTGGAACGTCACTTTGGTCAGCTTCCACCATGTTAATTTCCCCAATGCATGCAGGCTCGGAGTAATTGGTGTCTGCGACGTCCAAAGGATCTTCATCTACTTTCATTTTTGCTTTATCAGCGAACTTCAGTCTGCCATCTTTAATTGCATTCTGAATTAGGTCCCTGAAAAGAAAACACTGTGAGGTTTTGTGGCCTAGGAAACTATGATACTTGCAAAATCCTCTTTTCTTCCTTTGATCTAAAGGAGGTATTTTGACATTTAATGGCACAATGAGTTGGCCATCTTTGACAAGTAAATCAAAAATATCGTCACACTTAGTTACATCGAAGGTATAAACCTTCTTTGGGAATTTGTCACTTTTCTCATTTTCAACAATTTCTTTCCCTTTTGTGGGAACTAATAATTTGCAGGAGTAAGGTGGTGCCTGTTTTAATTCAGCGAGGTCGATTTCGAACTCTTCGAAATCGAATTCAGGATAATCTTCTGTTTCCTCAGCTCCAACATAGGAGACACTTTCTTTTTTGTTATTTTTAAAAACTCTGGCCTTTTAGGCCTTAGCCTTTCGACCTGTCGAACCCTATCGGCTAATTGAGCCATATCCCTCAAGTATTGAGTGTCTAATTTCTTTCGAATAGAGTAATCCAGGCTGCCAGCAGCCATTTCGACTAACTCATGTTCAGGAACTACTGTAAAGCATCTAGATTTCAAGAGCCTGAATCTATTCAGATAATCATCTATGGGTTCAGTAAACTTCCTCTTGACACTGGCTAGTTCCTTCAGACTTATTTTTGATTGCCCCATGTAGAACTGCTCATGGAATAATCTCTCCAACAAAGCCCAAGTATCTATGGACCCATGAGGTAAAGTGGTGAACCATGTGAAAGCGTTCTTAGTTAAGGAACTTGGGAAATATTTAATCCTAAGGTCTTCATTATTGGCTATATCTCCTGCTTCGGTTAGATACCTGGCTATATGTTCGACTGTTGATTCATTGGTATCCCCAACAAACTTTGTAAACTTAGGGACTTTATATCCCCTTGGTAAATCAGTGTGCATTATGTAATCTAATATAGGAGAGGCATAATTTGGCCTTCTAATTCCTGTGTTGAGGCCATTCTGGGCCATGATTCTCTCTATCATGGTGGTTAAGTTGTTTTCTGCCAAGATGTTATCGTTTCGAATTCTGTGAACGACTGCATCAGCATCTTGATTTCGACCCACCATGACAACTCCTCTAGGTTGTTCTTCTCGAAACTCTGGGACTTCTAGCCTTTCGACCCTTGCCCCTGGTTCCATAATTTCCCTTTGTTGGCCATGAATCATTGGGGCTTCTAACCTTTGTGCCCTTGCCCCCAAATTAACCTCCTCTCTGGCTGGTCTATAGGGTGGGTCGTTAGCAACTTGTTCTATAATAGGTACGTTTGCTCGAACTCCCGCCTGATTCTTCCTGCACCTTTCTGGGGGAGCGAAGAAGTCTGCTATTCGACTCATGTTATCTGCGTTTTCTCTGTTTGTCACAGTTACATTTTGTACTATTGGGGCAAAGATCTCCTGCATAGTTTGTGCTAATACTCCTATCATATTATGGTTACTGTCATCCATTAATTGCCTAAAGGCCAACTGATTTTCTGTGGTTAAGATAGGCATTGTACTATAACCCACTGACCCTTGGTTATTTGTCATAAATTGATTTGCCCCAGACCCAGACCCTAATTGTGGTAATGAATTCGATGTGGAATTGTGTAAGCCTGCCATAAAAGATGTTGGCATTCCATAAGAGGAAATTCTGGTCCTGTTACCATCGAAACCGGGTGGTCTATTTAGTGGGGTGGCGAAATGGGTTTGTGTCCTTGGTGGTGGGACGAATCCCCTAGGATAACCAATGGTTCCAGTATTTCCTAGGATCGAACTGTTAGTTGATATGCCACTTGTTCCATTAGTGGCTACACTACTGGTAGACGATGCAACAGACTGTGCATTCGAAGGGATCACATTAGATGTTCCCATTGAAGCGGACATATTAGTGCCTGTTGTATGTGGGATATTCTGTTCCCCTTGTTAATTGTCTGGATTAGACATCTTGTTTAAACGTTTTCTTCTGGGTAAGGGTTGGTTGCTATTGGTTATTCTACCACTTCTAAGGTTCATAAAACAACAAACTTATCACTCAGAGAGTACTTTTACAATGGTTACGTCTCAACAATTTTTTACTTTGTTCTAACTTTCGTAATGACCAATGACGGGTCCCACCGGGTGTGCCAATTTGTTTACAGTGATTTCTGGTAAACAACCACTAGTCCTCCAAACTATCAAATAATCTTAATGACTGTTATTTAATCTCTCTGGTAACTTGTAGGATCGACTAGATTGATCCTAGGATGTATTGGTCATTTGGATAATTCTCATTATAGAACTGATATTCATGGTTGGTATTTAGAATGTTGTGTAGGTGTTCAACTTACTTCGATTACTCTATTAAAGATCTAATGACATGATCAAGTAAATGCGTGTGAAACTAAATTGCATGAATAAAGTTCAATTGTAAAGACATGTAAAACTGCAGAAAAGACAAGTAAATGACTTCGAAGCATAAAAACATGTAATGTAAAAGTGTTTCTGGAATGTAAAAGATTCGAAATATGAAGAAAGCGTTTAAATGCAAGAAATCAGTAAAATGACTTTGAATGAAAAAGGTATTCGAACGATAAAAGCATGAAGATAAAGGCATGAAATATACAAAAGTTATTTCTGAAATGTAAAGGATTTGAAATGGAAAGAAAATATTTAAATGTAAGACATCAGTAAAAAGACTTCGAATGAAAATATTTTAATGTAAAGGCTTTTGAATGATATTGACATGAAGATAGAGGAAAAGACTGGAAATGATAGAGAGTTTTATTGAATCATAAACACTTGGTGTTATCATACGTACATTGTTCGTGCATTCGTTTCCCTAGCCATGTGGTATTTTGAATGTTTACTGAATTTTTGTACAATAGATATGACACACGAAATCCTAATGCTAAGACTTCTATTTATACTACTTCAACCATAACGGTCTTACTATAAGATTCTGCCACGTTCAGAACATGCAAAGCAATGCCCCTCTCTAGCTTCCACGCGTCTTCGAATGCTCCAGTGCATATATTTTAAATTTCGAACATCCCGCTTGCGTTTGAATTTCAAATGTTTTGGCACTCTTCGTTTCGAACTCATTTCTTGGACACAGCCTTGTTACCATTTCGAGACTTCTTTGAATATATCCCCATAACTGTCACTCGAAGCTCAGAGTTTTGACATGCCCATTCGAAGCACTGCTTCTACCATTTCGAAACATGACATCTTGCTTTATTCCAATCGAAACATCCAACTTGCTTCGCTTCGAACAATATCATCAAAATCTTCAGCCAACAGCATCATGGGTCTTCGAGCAACAATTGACCTAAGGATTAAGTTCCTAAGTGTCTTCGGAGATTCCGCTCTCGTGATCAGTCAGATCAAAGGCAAGTGGGATACGAACCCAAATCTTATTCCTTATAAGGAGTATGTGTTGACATTGCTTCCCTATTTCGAGGAGATAACCTTTGAACACTTCCCTAGAGAGGAGAATCAGTTGGCGGACGCGCTGGCTACAATGTCTTCTATGTTCAAAGTCAATTGAGACAATGAGGCTCCCCGGATTATCATTGAAAGATTGGACGAATCTACACATTGCTGTGACATTGAGACTGAAGAGGTAACAGAAAAGCCCTGGTTTCATGAAGTAAAAAGGTACCTTGAGGCTCAAGAATACCCCGAGGGTGCATCTGTTAATGACAAGAAGTTTCTGAGGAGGTTCGCGGCGAAGTTCTTCATCAACAATGGCATTCTTTACAAACGTAACCATGATTCAACCTTACTGCGATGCGTGGATAAGAATGAGGCAGACAGAATCATGATAAAGTTACATGAAGGTACTTTCGGAACTCATTCCAGTGGACACACCATGACAAAGAAAATCCTTCGGGAAGGATATTATTGGTCCACGATGGAAGCCGACTGTTATCAGCATTCTCGGACGTGTCACAAGTGTCAAGTCTATGCTGATAAGGTGCACATACCTTCAATACCTCTGAACGTCTTAACAACTCCGTGGGCTTTTGCAATGTGGGGCATTGATATGATCGGCGAAATCAGACATACTGTGTCCAATGGGCATCGTTTCATCGTGGTAGCAATTGATTATTTTATGAAATGGGTTGAAGAAACTTCCTTTGCTACTGTAACCAAGAACGTCGTGGCACGGTTTATTCGACACAATCTGATCTATCGATACGGTGTACCAGAAAGGATCATAACGGAAAATGGTACCAATCTCAACAACAAGATGATCACTGAGCTCTGCAAGCAATTCAAGATACAGCATCACAACTCTTCTCCCTACCGGACGAAGATGAATGGGGCTATTGAAGCGGCTAATAAGAACATTAATAAGATTGTACAGAATATGACAGTGATATACAAAGACTGGCACGAGATGTTACCATTTGCTCTTCATGGGTACCGTACCTCAGCGCGGACGTCAACATGGGAAACACCTTATTCCTTGGTATATGGCATGGAGGCAGTCTTGCCCATTGAAGTTCAGATACCCTCTCTTCGGATTATGAAGGACGCAGGTTTGAGCGAAGATGACTGGATTCAGACCTGGCTTGATCAGCTGAACTTAATCGATGAAAAGAGGCTTGCTGCTATTTGTCATGGTCAAATGTATCAAAAACGGATGATCAAGGCATTTAACAAGAGAGTCAGACGACAAGAGTATCAAGTTGGGGATCTGGTGATCAAGCGCATCATCCTACCTCAAGGTGATCCCAGGGGCAAAGGGACCCCACTTACGAAGGGCCATTTGTGGTTAAGAACATTTTCTCAGGAGGAGCTATGATTCTAACCAATATGGATGGTGACGACCTTCCTCACCCCATTAATGCAGACATAGTGAAAAAATACTATGCATAATCAAAGACCCGCTAGGTTGACTGGCCTAGGCAAAAATAAGGGCTTCCCGGCGAACCAAAAGGGTTCGGGCAAAAATAAGGGATGAAAATTAAAAAAAAACTGTACACCCGGCAAGTCGAAAACCTGAAAAGGCGGCTTGGGCCAAAAAGGGTATCCCGGTGGACTAAAAACCCGAAAGGGTGGTCCAGGCAAAAATTAGGGATCAAAGCGTAACACTATGTCTCATTGGATCACCTTGCATCCAGACTTCGGTATCAACTACTAAGCTCGGACGACACTAATCAATCTGATCTACCTTCGACCAAGTAGCAAAGCGATGAGATGCTCGAGGACATAAAGGAAATAACAGAGTTGGAACCCAGTGGGATTGTTCACATAGCTGTTTTGTTTTCCACAAATGTGTAAATTCTATTATTCGGCAGCGTTCTCTTACTAGGACGTCAGCCTCTTGTACAAAAAACGCCTATTCACAGGCCAAACTTCAAAATCAATATAATTCATTTTCAAAGGAATTTCAAACTGTTTTTCCCTTTATCTGTTTTGTTTTTCAAAGAACGTCCAATGTTCATTTTTTGATATATGCATTTGACATTAATTGCTGCTCATGAATATTTACATGCGAAACAAAAGACGATTACGGGTAATATCAGAAACAGGGGCAATAAAAATTGTCCAAATTGTATAGTTGCTTTGTCCACCAGGTACCGGGTAAATTCATCTGAAGAATATGGCTAAGATACCTTCACTCCCCGCAGAGTAAGGCAGTAATGGTAGCTCTCCCCCAGCTGGGACTTGCAACTATGAACGAATAAGCAATGCTCTCCCCAAGCAGAGTTGATCTACCATCATCACTAAAAAGGCTTGATATCCCCGGCAGTCTTAATATTCCCTAGCGGAGTATAAGAATGTTCCCCGACAGAATTCAAGATACCCCCAGTGGAGTTAAAATTTTCCCAGCGCAGTCTGAAAAAGCTTCCCCAACGGAGTTGAAGCATCATCCCCAGTAGACTCTGGAAGTTTATCCCCAGCGGAGTACAAAAATAAATCTCCCCAGCCGAGTTCAAAGGATCATTCCCAGCAGAACTCAGAGGATTATCCCCACAAAAGTCTAACAGGTTACCCCCAGTAAAGTCGCCACTGAAAGATCATCCCCAGTGAAGTTCTTTCCTTTCACAAACAGGAATTCAATCCCCCAACAGGATTCAATATCACCAGCAACGATAATTCTTCCCGACGGAATTTATCAGCGGAATCCTCAGCAGAGCATCTCTTCCCCACAGAGTAATCTCCTCATCAGTTTATTCCCCCAACGGAGTCATCCTCTCCTGCATGTTTATTCTCTTCGTTCGCCATCCCCAGCGGAAACGAAGAATCCAACTCTATTCTTCAGCAGCTATCCAGGATTTATTTTCCCCAGCTAAAACATCACATTTCCATACATCATGATACATGCATATACGCATCATACCATACAACCTCATTTATGTTGAGAGCATCATTGCTTGATATATATCATGCATTTCATATATCATGACATTGCATATGAGTGACTGTTGTACCCAAAAATTTTCCCTCCCATTTCTCATTGATTTCTCACCACAAAGCCTTTGAAGCTCAAGATCCAGTTAGGGTTTCATCTGCTCAAGACTTCTCCTTGCACTGTTGACTCAAATTAGGGTTTGTGTTTGCACAGAGATGCTTTGACCTAAAAGGCCCAAGATGACTTTCATGCTTCATATTAGACTCCCAAGTTTACCCACATCAAGTTTCAAGTCTTGATTCCAAGTTTTGCCCAGTCAATTGGACAGTTGACCTAAGAATCAGCTGTATTGGGGAAAAAGTCAACTGTGGCCAATTGACAGTCAAACCTCATGAAATTTGACCCACATCAACATTATGAACTCATATGAACCATTTGGTCAAGTTTGGATCACAATTCCACAAGAAATTTGATCAGATCACCAAAAGGGCAAAATGGTCATTTTTAGGGTTTTGACTGCACAAAGGCAATTTTTGACTGTTTGACCTAGCCAATGGCAAACCAAGCTCACATATGGACTCAAGGACCCTATGGAATTATCTTGACATGATCAACAAACTCAAAAGATCCCAAGTACACAGGATTGACAGTTGAATTTCCCAGTCAATTGATCAATTTTGACCGTATACTGAAAAGTCAAACTTTGACTTTTTGGTCAAAATCAAGAGTCAAGATTCATTTTTCATCAAAACTTGCCAAATCATGAAACTTGTTCACCAAGAAACCAAGAAATGCAAATTAGCGTTTAAAATGGAATTTTTCATAACTTAGAATTTTTCTAAGTTATGAAAAACCCTAATTTTTTCCCAACTTTGCCCCACTTTTTCACCATGATCCATTTGGATTCAAACAAAAGTCCAAACATGAAAGTTGTAGCTTGTTGCATAATCTACAACTTTGATTCACAAAGTTTTCTCATTTGAAGCTTGCATCTCAAGTTACAAATTTTTGAATAAGGGCATTAAACCATTTTTAACTTAGTGAAATTTTGACCTATTTTGACAAGGTTTTCTACCCCACTTCAAGGTCATTTTCCATACACTTCCACTTGGAATTTCAATTTTCATTTCAACGATGGATTGTAGTACACATTCCAAGCTTTCCAAAATGTCCAAGAACTCATCAAATAACCTCATAACTTGAGAGAATCGAATTTCACAATATGGCAAAAATTCACTTTTGTTCTTAACCAAAACATGATTCATAACACTATGCATTTTCAAAACTCAGCATGCCCCTTGATTACAGGCCTTTTATCTCAATTACACTCATAAATTTAATGCATATTCTTTGTGCCAAGACCATGTTCTTTGTGTTCTAGCATTGCATGGTGGATTAATCTCAAAGTAGATAAAGTACTTTATCCATTTTTGTAAAAAGCAAGCTTTATGTCAAATTAAAATCCAAGCAAGTACAGTTAGGATCTCATTGGCACAAGTTTATGTGTTAATCACACTGATCAAGAGGGATAGTTGCAGCTTACTTGAGGGGCCTGCATAAGCCTAGAAAACCAACTTGCATTTTGTTGCTTAAGTAAGAAGAAAAGTGCCATAACATAGAAGATCTCTCATATCAGTCAAAAAACCCTTAAGCAAAGATTGCAAACACATTCCAAAGATCATAACCAAGCTGATACACGACCCTTGCACCTCTCAAACACTCCCATTGCCATAATCACTCTCAAACTGCATAAACAGGGCAAAGCCTGCAGTTTGAGTGCTATCTTCCATTTCCCTCAAGCTTTTTTGCCAAAACCAGTTCACACACATTCCCTAACACCTATGCAAGCTAACCATGCCTTGAAACACGACCTGTAACCCCTCTAACA
Organism: Vicia faba; assembly: GCA_948472305.1. Lineage (NCBI taxonomy): Eukaryota > Viridiplantae > Streptophyta > Magnoliopsida > Fabales > Fabaceae > Vicia > Vicia faba. Next base: position 193,318,999 of record OX451735.1, read on the forward strand.
AGTTCCACCATTTTCACTTTTTCATTTTGCAGTTGAAGTTCTACAGCTCAGTTCAAGGTGTCTCAAGGCAAAGTAGATATTGAAACAGCATCACCACACTTCAAGGAAGCTATACCAATCAGTATCTTGCACTGTAAGCTCCCCATTTGCCAGTTAGAACTTCAGCTGAACAGGTATATTGGTGAACTCGTATCTCTCTTATTAGGCATCATTAGCTTTAGGTTTGTGAATAAATAATTTCATACTCATGCCACTGAACATGTACATTCTTTTACTTTTCATTTCTTTTGCCTGAGTTGAGAGAATTTAAGGTTTAAAAATGGCAGAAAACTTAGGTTAAGATTTGGGATTGTTAAAATTCTCTCTCATTTTTTAGAGTTAGGAGATGTTCTTTATATGTTTGAAATCGTGATTCCATGCTTGACATGTTTTGTGTTGAAAGTTTGTGCAAAAGCTCAAAGAATCAGGATGTTTGAATCCCTGTTAGAAGCGCGCGTTTTTGAGACATTTTTGGCTGAAGGTTGAAGAAGGTGTCTTCTTGGGCTGGGCCTGAGCAATTTTCTTATTCACACCACTTTTCCTGTTTTGCACCCCTGAGTCCATTTGCTTCATTTTTAACATTTTGACTTTTTGCTTTTTTGTGATTGGTTCATTTATTTTTCCTCAGCATATTAAAAACATAAAAATATTTTTCCCATCATTTTTTGAATTTATTGCATATTTATTTGATTATTTCTTTAGTTTGTACATAAATAAATAAATAAATATATATATATATATATACTTTTTTGTTTAAAATATTAAGATAATACAAATATACTTTTTATACACTTTTATTTTATTTTTACTCCCTGAAAATATTTTATAGAAAAATACTTTTTTTATTTAAATACTAAATATTATTAATTAATATATATAATGCATATTTTATAAATAATATAAATAAATAAGTATATTAATATACTTAGAATAAAAATGTATATATTTTATTTCTTAATATTTAATACTAAAAAAAATGCCTTTTTACAAATATACCATATTTTATTTTATTTTTGTATATAAATAATAAGTATTATATGAATTAATTGATTAAATACCCCTTTGATTAAAAATTAGGGTTTTTGCCCTAAATTTAAAAATACTCCAAAAAATAATACCTTTTTATTTTTTCTTTATAAATAATACTTTTTTTTTCATGCATATAAAAAATTTCCCTTTTTTGCATTCTTGCATATTTATTTTATTTCTATTTTATTTATGCTTTTGATCATATTGTAAATATTCAAGGTAAAAGATGTAATAGCTTAGATTCAATTTTTTGTCTAATTATCCCCATTTGAACATTGTACCCCCTCCCTATATTATTGTGATGTAATAGCGTAGGAATTTAAATTTCGCACTTTATCGCTTTCTAAACATACTATGCTAAAACTAGGGTTTTGTATGCGAATAAAAATGAACAAGGTAGTGGGACCTAATACAAGATAAATGAGCATGAAAAAATGGACAACACATTTCACACTTGCACCCCCTAGGGTATTCCACTTGTTGCCTTTTATTATTGGGCCATATTGCATGTTGAACTTCTTTGGGCAAAACAAAACAATCAAAAGATCATAGTCCCTCAAAATGTTGCTTAAATGAATGATCAAGTCCCTTTTAAAGAAAATTTCCCAAAGACATTTAACACTATTGCAACTATGGTCTAAACGATGACCCGCGCACGTCCCTTTAATCTCCTAAGACAAGATTGTCCACCAAATGCAATGGTGGAACAAAATTGTCAAAAGGTTTAAAACATAACAAAAATCTTTGAGAAAATTTTAGGGTAGATGAACTCTTAAGTATTTGTCAAACTTTCCAAGAAAACACTTGCCTTATTTCAAAACCCACTTCACAAACACTTTCAAAACAAACTTTTAAAAACCTTGAAACATCTTTTCAAAAAGACAAACACCTTTTGTAAAACATTCGAGTAAAGAATTGTTACAAGGGTAGCCTATACAAGGCATCTTTTTCAAAACCTTTTCAAAACCACACACAAAGCACCATTTCAAACAATTGAAAACCAAGGCAAGTTGATCTAAGCAAGTACTTAAGAGCCCATGGATAACCATGGATAGAAGGGGTGCTAATACCTTCCCCTTCTATAATCTACTCCCCGAACCCAAGAAAAATCTCAAAGGTTTTTGCTGTGGTTTTTAAACCTTTCCTTAGGATAAAATAAAAAGTCGGTGGCGACTCTTGCTCAACCGAAACATTTGCGAAAACAAACGCAAAACCATAGTCAGTTCTCCCACCGTATCACAGAACTGGCGACTCTGCTGGGGATCAATTTAAAAGTGGAGTAACCTTAGGGCTTAGATCACCCTCTTGCATGACTAATTGTTTGATTTGCTTGTTTTATACTTTGGCTCTATTGTTTGGGTTTACAATCCTCCACCCGGATTTTGGGAAACATTCATAGATAGCAATACGTTGTGGAAACTGTGCGGGGTATACCGACACGGTCTAAACAATAGCTATATTAGTGCGACATATTTGTGAGTACCGGTAACCCTTGAGTTCAATCAAGGAGAGTACGGGGCCGCTGAGTGATGTCACTAAGCACTAATGACCTAGAACCTTACTTGACCATCTTGGCCTCTTATTAGGGGTAGTGAGATGACCGGCTTTGGTGCAGTCCGAAGTTGGTAGATACTCGATACTACACTCATTGAGGGTTGTTTTCTTGGAATATTTTGGTCGCTAGTTAAGTGGCTAAACCAAAACAATGAACATTGAAAACAATCCAGTGATATTGAGCTCCTTAGAACCCGGTTACTACTTATAGGACAGGTTTTTAAGCCAACTACACTCAAGAGGGTAGTCACCTATGAAACCCCATGCAAGCCTGAAATTAAGGTTTGGTGTGATTTGCTTGTACATATGTTTTGTGCATATATCATAAACATCATAAAACATCATATGCATTCACTAACCATTTCAAGGGTTTTGGATCTTCATCTTTGTTCTTGTTTTGTAGGACATGGAAATTCCTCGCAGAAATACCATTCAAGTCAACCTTGTGAGAATCTCTCCTCAACTCAAGGAGATCACCTCAAGAATTCCGGAAAATTCATCCTTCAGTGAAAGACATGGTAGACTGCTCAGCCTTATCAACACCAACATTGAAGAAGACATGATGAAAGTGCTATTCCAGTTCTTTGACCCTATTCACCACTGCTTCACTTTCCCTGATTATCAGTTGGTACCCACTTTGGAGGAGTTTTCTCAGCTCCTAAGAATCCCTATCCTTAATCAACTACCCTTCAATGGTACAGAAAAGGAACAAAAGCCGGAAGATGTTGCTCGAGCATTACATCTACAACCATCCGACATCAAGGGGCATTGGGAAACCAGAAGTGGCGTCAAAGGATTCCTAGCAAAATTCTTGTTTGAGAAGGCACAAGAATGTTGGAGCTCGTTGGACCTACAAGCCTTTGAAGAGATTGTGGCACTCCTTATCTACGGGTTGGTCTTGTTCCCAAATCCTGACCAATTGGTAGATGTCAACGCCGTCAAAATCTTTTTGTCCAGGAATCCAATACCAACATTGCTTGGGGACATCCTTCACTCATTTTACACACGAACAATGAGAAAGAGGGGTGTTCTCATGTGCTGTACTCCTATCCTTGCAAGGTGGTTTATTTCGCACCTTCCACAATCTGTCTTGAAGAATGACCAAGGTACAAGGTGGTCCCAACGATTGATGACTCTTACTCATTCTGATGTGTATTGGTGTTCTCGGTCCAGAGAAAATGTCATCATCGTCGATCGTTGCGGAGAGTTTCCTAATGTTCCTTTACTTGGAATTAGGGGAGGTATCACCTACAACCCTTGCCTAGCTTTGAGGCAATTTGGATATGCACGGAGGGATGGCCCTCATGACATGTTGATTCCTAGCCTAGTTTTTGACTTCGACAACGATGCGCAAGGACTTCGCCAAAGATTCATCAGAGCTTGGGGAAAACTCAACAAGGTTGATAGCAAGACTCTGGGACACAAGAACTCCATCCCTCTTGAGCCCTATCTCAAGTGGGTACGAGCCCGAGCCCAAAGTCTAATGATGCCTTATCCTCATGTTCTCCCTATGATTAAAGAGCCCGTCAATGAAGGAGAGGTTCCCTACACTATCCTACATCCAGACATGCCTACATCATGGGAGGAAATGCAGAAAAGTTGGATTCAACTCAAGGAGGAACGGAACACTTTTGAAGCTAGCTACTACGCCAGTGAAAAGAAGGTTCTAGAGCTTACCCGCCGACTCCACGAGCAAGAGGCCCTCAACACCTACATCGCACCAAAGAGGATGCGCAATGTCTTTCTGCCTTGAGAAGTTTATTTTGTAACATTTGGCCCATGGGGCATTTATGTACTAACAATTTTCTTCTTATTAATATGACGTGCGTTCTTCTTTTTCTGAAACAATTTTGAATGTTCTAAATCCTTGGATGCATTGCATACATCAGCATACCATTCATCATGTGCATAAGCAGGTCTCACTCCAGGTTTCCTTATCTGTCTGCTGTTTATTTCAGCAGAATGGATCTCGAGCAAACAGTCAAAGACCTACAAGCCCAGAATGCCCAGTTTCAGCAACTCTTGATGACTTTGGTTAAAAGTCAAGAGGATATCAAGGCTCATCTAGAGAATAAGGACCCAGTGAAGAAGAAAAAGAGGGTCGGAGTGGCTACGTTGGGGAGAAGATTTGACAGAGAAGCTCGGAGAGTGCTTGAATTTCCTCCTACTTCTGATGAAGGGACTAGTAAAAGAGATCGAGTTGCGGTGCCTTCCGAGTCTGATGCGGAGGAGGAAGAGGTTGAAGAGGATGAAGATTATTCTGACCAGCAATACCCTCCAGCTGATGATAAGTACAAAGGTTTAGAAGACAGATTGGCCGCCATGGAATTGTAAAGGGTACCGGGTTTGGATTTTGAAGACATGGGCTTGGTCGCCGGAATTGTGATTCCCCCAAAATTCAAAGTGCTAGTGTTTGTAAGGTATGATGGGCTGTCCTGTCCCAAAATGCACCTCAGGTCCTACGTGAGGAAGATTCAACCCTATACGGCAGATAAAAATCTCTGGATTCATTTCTTTCAAGACAGCCTATCGGGAGCCCAGTTGGAGTGGTTTTATCAGCTAGAAGGAACCAGTGTCAGAAATTGGGAAGATTTGGCCACCGCTTTCTACAAACAATACCAGTATAATTCTGATCTTGCTCCTACTCGTACCCAACTTCAGGGTATGTCACTAGGAACAAGTGAGGGATTCAAAGAATATGCACAAAAATGGAGGGATTTGGCTGGCAGGGTGCAGCCTCCTTTAACCGATCGTGAGCTCGTTGATATGTTTCTTGGGACCCTATCTGGGCCATTTTTCAATCATCTAATTGGTAACTCTTCCGCAGGGTTTACCGATTTGATCTTAACCGGCGAGAGAATAGAAGCTGGCATCAAGTCAGGAAAGATTCAGAAGGGTGTTGCTGCAAGTGTTGAGAAGAAGCCTTTTAAGAAGGAGACAGCCATGGTGTATTCTCAGAGAAGAGCAGGGAAGATGGAGCGTCGGCCAACTGTGGGGGCCGTAATGATTCAAAACACTCCGAGTGAGCAGCCTCGCTATAACCAGTCCAGACCAAATCAGCAACGGGTGGAAAGGCCACAACGACAGTTCACCCGTATTAATATGACTCCAGCGCAAGTGCTTCCCCATCTATTGAAGTTGAATCTTGCCACCATCAAGGAGGCGCCAAAGAATGTAAATACGTCCTCCCCGCATTATCATGCCAATGCTAAATGCGCCTACCATTCAGACAGTGTTGGACACGACACCAATGATTGTTGGGCACTCAAGCATAAAATCCAAGACCTGATAGAGGCTAAGGAGGTAGAGTTTGACGCTCCAGAAAAGCCTAATGTGATATCTGCACCTATGCCGAAGCACGGCCGAAATATCAATGCCATTGAGGAGGATTTGTATGTTGCTGACGTCAGTGATCTGACTACTCCACTGCTAACCATTAAGTTGAATTTGTTAAGGGTCGGGATCTTCCCGGGATGTAAAGAAGACTGCTACTGTTGCCACTCTCTGCCGTTTGATTGTCCGCTATTAAAGAAAGGCATCCAAGGCCTTATGGATAGCCGACAAATTTTGTTCGAAAAAGTTTCTGTTGTTCCAGTTCATGTTGAAAATGTCTCAATCGTAACCATTCACGCCAATCTTTCCAAGGCCGTCAAAAAGCCAGTTAAGATTACACCAGCTGCAAAATCTGTTCCTTTAAAGATAACAATGCCGGGGCCTGTTCCCTATGTCTCTGAGAAGTCGATACCTTGGAACTATGGTGGTGACATCTACTACCATGGTATCAAGCAAGTTGAAGTAATTGAAGAAAGTTCGGATGATGAAGAAGCCAGCATTGGTAACATTGCGGGCACCAGCAAAATCACCAGAAGCGGGAGAATATTTTCTCCAGAGATTTCCCCTCCAAGAGCAGTCTTTGGACCTTCATCAGCTAAAGAAGTCATCCCTGCACCAGTAAAACTCTCCGCTAGAACTCCTTTGATTGAAGAAGTTGTTGTTCCTAGTGATGTCTCTCCTACCATTGCTGATAAAGGAAAGGGAATACAGGATGAGCCCATCAGGACGAGGGCTCAACCCTTGGTGATCCCGGAGGCCTCCAAGAAAGAAATGGACGAGATCTTGAGGATAATCAAGAGAAGTGATTACGATGTGGTGGAACAGTTGGGGCAAACCCCCTCCAAGATCTCCATGCTGGCACTATTGCTTTGCTCAGAAGCGCACGCTCAAGCTTTGATTAAGTTTCTGAAGGCAGCTCATGTGCCCCAGGAAACCTCCGCGGACCAATTTCAACATTGTGTGGCTAGCCTGACTGCGGACAATGGATTAGGGTTTTCTGATGCCGACCTGACCCCTAAAGGCCGAAACCACAACGATGCTTTGCATATTTCAATCGAGTGTCGCGGAACCACCCTTGCACATGTTTTGGTTGATATTGGTTCGTCGCTGAATGTTTTGCCTAAAAAGGCCTTGGACCGGCTAGATTGCGAAGGGTTGGAATTGAAGCCGAGTGATATTGTCGTCAGAGCTTTCGATGGGTCGAAGAGAATGGTCCATGGAGAGGTTGAAATTCCCATCAAGATAGGTACTGAGGTGTTTAAATCCACTTTCTATGTAATGGACATCCGTCCATCATACTCCTGCCTGCTGGGTAGACCTTGGATACACCATGCTGGGGCAGTCACCTCCTCCTTGCATCAGATGCTGAAGTATCCTGTCAAGGGGAAGATCATCACTGTCCATAGCGAAGAAGAGTACATGATTAGCCATTTAAATTCTTTCCGGTATGTGGAGGTTGAAGGAGAGTTCATTGAGACGCCGTTTCAACATTTCGAAGAAGTTCTTCCTGAAATAGCAGTGACAAAGTTGGCAGCTGAGGCACCAAGACAGATGGCCAGGATGGCATCTCTGGAGGATGCAAGAGCCGCAATCAGAGAAGGGAAGAGTTCGGCGTGGGGGCAGTTACCTGACATTCCGCATAAGACTGACAAGTTTGGATTAGGGTTCACAGCCGCTGGTCAGAAAGCTATGCGCCAGTCAAAGATTGAAAGAGCGCCGGTCAAAATTTCTCCTTACAGAATCAACGCCCTGGAAGATGAAGACAAGGAAAGCAACATTGAAGAGTGGATTTATCCAACTGTCAGAGGAGGATTGAGCAATTGGGAGGCTAAAGACTTTGTCCCCATCACTTTTATTCATCAGTAATTTATCTGTTAAATATTTTTTATTTAGTCTGTAATATTTACTTTCAAACAATCCGTACACTATCTTTTCACCTCCTGCCTTGCCCGGGGCATGTAGGTCCACTTGTAAGGGTTTTGACTATTTTTCATATTCATATGCCATGTTTAATGATTCATTGGACGTTTTTCATTTGATAAACTGCTTATGTTCATTTTCTTTCCTTTTGCATTTTTGTTTAAGGATGGCTATCCCTTACACACACCCACACTCACCAATGCAGGTACCCATCCACTCCGGATTCCATGGGTGACTATTCTGCTGTATCTTTCAATAACTCTGAAGATCTGGTCAATCTAGCCGAGTATGAAGATGACGAAGGTTGTGAAGTACCCGGGGAACTAGCCAGACTTCTACAACAAGAGGAAAGGGCCATCTTACCGCATGAAGAGCCATTGGAAGCCGTTAACTTGGGAACCGAGGAGGATCGGAAGGAGGTGCAAGTGGGTGCCAACCTGGAACCAAAAGTCAAGGAGCGCTTGGTACAGTTGCTGAATGAGTATGTTTAAATCTTTGCTTGGTCCTATGAAGACATGCCGGGTCTAGACACCGACATCGTGGTTCACCGTCTCCCCACAAGAGAAGACTGTCCACCAATCAAGCAAAAAGTTCGCCGAATGAGGCCTGACATGTCCGAAAAGATCAAAGCGGAAGTAATGAAGCAATTCGATGCTGGCTTCCTGGCTGTTACGTCTTATCCTCAATGGGTCGCCAACATTGTACCGGTACCAAAGAAAGATGGCAAAGTCAGAATGTGTGTGGACTACCGGGATTTGAATAGGGCCAGTCCTAAAGATGATTTCCCGCTACCTCATATTGACATCTTGATCAACAATACAGCTCAGCATAAAGTGTTTTCCTTCATGGACGGATTCTCGGGCTACAATCAAATCAAAATAGCTCCCGAGGATATGGAGAAAACAACTTTTGTCACACAATGGGGCACTTTCTGTTATAAGGTGATGCCGTTCGGGCTGAAGAACGCAGGGGCAACTTATCAACGCGCCATGGTAGCTTTATTTCATGACATGATACATCATGAGATTGAAGTTTACGTAGACGATATGATAGCTCGATCACAAACAGAGGAAGAGCACCTTGAACATTTGGAGAAGCTGTTTGCCAGGTTAAAAGAATACAAGCTCAGGCTGAATCCAAGTAAATGCACTTTTGGAGTTAGGTCTGGTAAACTCCTGGGATTCATTGTAAGCAACAAAGGCATTGAAGTCGATCCGGCAAAAGTGAAAGCAATACAAGAGATGCCTGCTCCCCGTACTGAAAAGGAGGTTAGAGGATTCTTGGGGCGCATAAACTATATTGCCAGATTCATCTCACATATGACGTCTACCTGTGAGCCAATTTTCAAACTCTTGAAAAAAGATCAGGTAGTGGAATGGAACGACGATTGTCAAGCTGCTTTTGATAGAATCAAGGAGTATTTGCTAGAACCTCCTATTTTGATGCCACCCGTCGAAGGAAGACCATTGATCATGTATCTGACCGTCTTGGATAACTCAATGGGGTGTGTTTTGGGCCAGCATGACGAGTCTGGTCGAAAAGAGCATGCTATTTATTACCTTAGCAAAAAGTTTACCGACTGTGAGACTCGCTACTCACTGCTCGAGAAAACTTGATGCGCTTTGGTATGGGCTGCTCGCCGACTAAGACAGTATATGTTGACTCATACTACCTTGTTGATTTCCAAGATGGACCCTATCAAGTATATCTTCGAGAAGCCCGCTTTATCTGGAAGGATAGCTAGATGGCAAATGATCTTAACCGAGTATGACATCCAGTATACCACCCAAAAAGCTATAAAAGGGAGTGTACTAGCTGACCATCTGGCTCATCAGGCTATCGAAGACTATCAACCCATGAGATTTGACTTCCCAGACGAGGACATCATGAATTTGGACAATGTTGAAAGTGACGGACCGTATGACGGACCCGAAAAGGGATCCCGATGGACCCTGTACTTTGATGGTGCTTCAAATGCACTTGGAAACGGTATTGGCGCAGTACTCATTTCTCCGGAAGGTTGTCACACTCCTTTCACGACCCGACTTTGCTTCAGCTGCACAAACAACATGGCTGAGTATGAAGCTTGCATCTTTGGTCTCGAGGCTGCTATAGACTTGGGGATCAAATCTTTGATCGTATTTGGGGACTCGGCTTTGGTCATCAGCCAAATCAAAGGAGATTGGGATACCAAGCATCCTAATCTTATCCCATACAAAGAACATGTCCTGACATTGTTGCCGCATTTCGAGCAGATTACCTTCGAGCATTTCCCGCGAGAAGAAAATCAGTTAGCCGATGCTCTAGCCACAATGTCCTCCATGTTTAAACTCAATTGGGATAACGAGGCTCCCCAAATCACCATCAAGCGAATGGATGAACCGGCACATTGCCACGAGATTAATACCGAAGAAGTAGTGGAGCAACCTTAGTTCCATGAAATCAAAAGGTATCTCGAGACTAAAGATTATCCTGAAGGAGCTTCCGTGAATGACAAGAAGTTCTTAAGGAAATTCGCTGCTAAGTTCTTCCTGAGCAACGGCATCCTTTACAAACGAAGCCATGATTGTGTATTACTCCGATGTGTGGATAAAGCTGAAGCAGAGTTGATCATGACTGATATACACAGCGGCACATTTGGCACTCACTTGAGCGGGCATACAATGGCTAAGAAGATCCTAAGGGCAGGCTATTATTGGTCTACCATGGAGGCTGATTGCCATCAACATTCCTGTACTTGCCACAAGTGTCAAGTCTACGCTGACAAAGTTCATATTCCTCCGGTTCCCCTCAACGTCCTGACTGCTCTGTGGCCCTTTGCAATGTGGGGCATTGATATGATTGGAGAGATCAAGCCCACGGCTTCCAACGGACATCGCTTCATCCTGGTTGCCATTGACTACTTCACTAAATGGGTCGAAGCAGCTTCCTTCGCCTCTGTCACCAAAAATGTGGTTGCTCGCTTTATCAAGCAAAATCTCATATGTCGGTATGGTGTTCCAGACAGGATCATCACGGACAACGGTACAAATCTGAATAACACAATGATCATTGCATTATGCGAACAGTTCAAGATTTATCATCACAATTCATCTCCCTATCGGCCGAAGATGAACGGTGCTGTTGAAGCTGCGAACAAAAACATTAAGAAGATCATTCAGAAAATGACAGTCACTTACAAAGACTGGCATGAGATGTTACCGTTTGCTCTGCATGGATACCGTACGACGACACGTACTTCAACTGGGGCAACCCCATTTTCTTTGGTTTATGGCATGGAAGTTGTTTTGCCTATGGAAGTCCAGATCCCCTCTCTAAGGATTATGAAGGATGCAGGTTTGAATGAAGATGATTGGATGCAGACCCGACTTGATCAACTCAATCTGATCGACGAGAAGCGACTTGCTGCTATATGCCATGGTCAGACGTATCAAAAGCGGATGATCAAGGCCTTCAATAAGAAAGTCAGACGTCAAGTATATCGAGTCGGAGATCTCGTAATCAAGCGGATTATCTTGCCGCAAAGTGATCCCAGGGGCAAATGGACTCCTACATATGAAGGACCATTTGTGATCAAAAGCATATTTTCGGGTGGTGCAATGATTCTGACCACCATGGACGGCGACGATTTGCCGCACCCTGCGAACGCAGACATAGTCAAAAGATACTACGTAGAAAATAACCCGACAAGTCGAAAACCCGAAAGGGCGGCTTAGGCAAAAATGGGCATCCCGGTGAACCGAAAACCCGAAAGGGAGGTTCAGGCAAAAATTAGGGATAAAAACGAAAAAAATCTGTACACCCGGCAAGTCGAAAACCCGAAAGGGAGGCTTGGGCAAAAAGGGGTTTCCCGGTGAATCGAAAACCCGAAAGGGCGATTCAGGCAAAAGTTAGGGAATTAAAGCGTATGACTATGTCTCGTCGGATCACTTCAAAGACAATTTCTTCGTCAACCAGTTCCAGACTTCTGATCAATCCCGTCATCGTCAAACAAAGCATTGAATGGACAGATATTCAGAGTTGTGAAAGCTATAGCGGAACGGAATCCCATGGAATTATTTCACATAGCCATCCTTTATTTTGTATAAAATCTTTCAATATTTACGACAAAGTCCTCTTACTAGGATGATTGTCTCCTTTGTACAAATATACTCAAAGAAAATCAATACAAATACTCTTCCCAAAATTTGTGTCATTTCCCTTTTCTCTTTCTCTTGCACTATTTGTTTTATTTTGAGAAACGTCCAATGTTTTGTTAAATAGGCATATGCATTTGAAACATAATCACTTCCTAAATGAACCTAAGAAAGAGGATTACTGATAGGATGAAGGTACAGATGGATATCTTGACACCCTTTCGAAGGAACCCCCCCAAGAGATTTGGAATCCACATCCCTAGCAAACCCTGAGGCTTATCTCCAACAGACTCTCGAAGCTTATCCCCAGTAAGGTTCTGGAAGATATCTCCCCGCAGAGCACGAACGTCTCTCCCGAGTTTTATTCAAAGTTATTCCCCACAAAGGCTTATAAATGGGTTATCCTCAGCTAACAACCACAGAAGATCACACTCGCCAGAATTCTTCCTGTCCCCAGCGGAGTTCATCAAGAGTTTCCCAGCACAACTTATCAATATGATCCCCAGAGGAGTTTATCTTTGTCATCACCAGCCAGAGAGTCCTCCAGAGCTCAATTTCCCTTAGAGTGCAAATTTTCAATATCCCCAGCGGAGCCAGACTAATGAGCCTTCTCCCCACAGAGTTTTAGGAAGAGAAACCTGGAGTTCCCCAGTGAGATCACCAGAGTTACTTCCCATCAAATTGAAGATTCTCAGTCTTACCTCCCCAGCATGAGTCTACTAGATTGATACTCCCCAGTAGAGGTCATCAGGAATTCTCTTTTCCAGCAGCAGCCAAGGATTTATTTTTCCCAACAGCAGTCAAGATGTTTTTATCTTCGGCCACCTCGGATTCATTTACCCTCAGCAAGATAGCTCGTCAGCTTACATGCGCATTCATCACATTCATGTCATAAACATCGATGTCACGTATATTGCATCATGCATCATAACGTTGCATACAACTAACTCTTTATCTTTTCAGGAAAGATCAGTCGACAGACTAAAATTATTCAACTTCAAGACTTCTGAAAACAGTTTATGGATTCTTCCCAACAAACGGATGTTAATCTATCGACTTGTTCAGATGCAACTTCTGAAAACAGTTTATGGATTCTTCCCAACAAACGGATGTCAATCTATCGACTTGTTCAGATGCAACTTCTGAAAACAGTTTACGGACGCTTCCCAACAACGGATGCTGCTCTATCGCTTATTCAACTTCAAGACTTCTGAAAACAGTTTATGGATTCTTCCCAACAACGGATGTTAATCTATTGACTTGTTCGGATGCAACTTTTGGAAACAGTTTACGGACGCTTCCCAATAACGGATGCTGCTCTATTGCTTATTCAACTTCAAGACTTCTGAAAACAGTTTACGGGTTCTCCAAGTAACGGATGTTAACCTATCGCTTGTTCAGTTTCTTCTCCAAACCACTGAAAACAGTTTACAGATTCCTCCCAACAACGGATGTCAATCTATTGCTTGTTCAGACTCCCAGTTCGGAGATGGTCCCAAGCCTGGACACCTTCCTGATATTCCCTTCCAGATGGCATCTCTAAGCCCATCCCCGACAAGATTTCTGTCACTCTCCCAGATGGCATCATTAAGCCCATCTCCAAATGGCATCTCTAAGCCCATTCCCACATCCATTGCTTTGACGAGTGCAAATTTCCGGGCACTCTAGTGTCCAATCTCCTTTTACCCTCGAGTCACGAAAGGCAAACTTGCCAATCTAACTATTCGGATTCAAGAAGATTGAACAGGGGCAACTGCTGTACCCCAAAATTTTCCCTCCCATTTCTCATTGATTTCTCACCACAAAGCCTTTGAAGCTCAAGATCCAGTTAGGGTTTCATCTGCTCAAGACTTCTCCTTGCACTGTTGACTCAAATTAGGGTTTGTGTTTGCACAGAGATGCTTTGACCTAAAATGCCCAAGATGACTTTCATGCTTCATATTGGACTCCCAAGTTTACCCACATCAAGTTTCAAGTCTTGATTCCAAGTTTTGCCCAGTCAATTGGACAGTTGACCTAAGAATCAGCTGTATTGGGGAAAAAGTCAACTGTGGCCAATTGACAGTCAAACCTCATGAAATTTGACCCACATCAACATTATGAACTCATATGAACCATTTGGTCAAGTTTGGATCACAATTCCACAAGAAATTTGATCAGATCACCAAAAGGGCAAAATGGTCATTTTTAGGGTTTTGACTGCACAAAGGCAATTTTTGACTGTTTGACCTAGCCAATGGCAAACCAAGCTCACATATGGACTCAAGGAACCTATGGAATTATCTTGACATGATCAACAAACTCAAAAGATCCCAAGTACACAGGATTGACAGTTGAATTTCCCAGTCAATTGATCAATTTTGACCGTATACTGAAAAGTCAAACTTTGACTTTTTGGTCAAAATCAAGAGTCAAGATTCATTTTTCATCAAAACTTGCCAAATCATGAAACTTGTTCACCAAGAAACCAAGAAATGCAAATTAGGGTTTAAAATGGAATTTTTCATAACTTAGAATTTTTCTAAGTTATGAAAAACCCTAATTTTTCCCCAACTTTGCCCCACTTTTTCACCATGATCCATTTGGATTCAAACAAAAGTCCAAACATGAAAGTTGTAGCTTGTTGCATAATCTACAACTTTTATTCACAAAGTTTTCTCATTTGAAGCTTGCATCTCAAGTTACAAATTTTTGAATAAGGGCATTGAACCATTTTTAACTTAGTGAAATTTTGACCTATTTTGACAAGGTTTTCTACCCCACTTCAAGGTCATTTTCCATACACTTCCACTTGGAATTTAAATTTTCATTTCAAATATGGATTGTAGTACACATTCCAAGCTTTCCAAAATGTCCAAGAACTCATCAAATAACCTCATAACTTGAGAGAATCGAATTTCACAATATGGCAAAAATTCACTTTTGTTCTTAACCAAAACATGATTCATAACACTATGCATTTTCAAAACTCAGCATGCCCCTTGATTACAGGCCTTTTATCTCAATTACACTCATAAATTTAATGCATATTCTTTGTGCCAAGACCATGTTCTTTGTGTTCTAGCATTGCATGGTGGATTAATCTCAAAGTAGATAAAGTATTTTATCCATTTTTGTAAAAAGCAAGCTTTATGTCAAATTAAAATCCAAGCAAGTACAATTAGGATCTCATTGGCACAAGTTTATGTGTTAATCACACTGATCAAGAGGGATAGTTGCAGCTTACTTGAGGGGCCTGCATAAGCCTAGAAAACCAACTTGCATTTTGTTGCTTAAGTAAGAAGAAAAGTGCCATAACATAGAAGATCTCTCATATCAGTCAAAAAACCCTTAAGCAAAGATTGCAAACACATTCCAAAGATCATAACCAAGCTGATACCCGACCCTTGCACCTCTCAAACACTCCCATTGCCATAATCACTCTCAAACTGCACAAACAGGGCAAAGCCTGCAGTTTGAGTGCTATCTTCCATTTCCCTCAAGCTTTTTTGCCAAAACCAGTTCACACACATTCCCTAACACCTATGCAAGCTAACCATGCCTTGAAACACGACCTGTAACCCCTCTAACAAGTTCCACCATTTTCACTTTTTCATTTTGCAGTTGAAGTTCTACAGCTCAGTTCAAGGTGTCTCAAGGCAAAGTAGATATTGAAACAGCATCACCACACTTCAAGGAAGCTATACCAATCAGTATCTTGCACTGTAAGCTCCCCATTTGCCAGTTAGAACTTCAGCTGAACAGGTATATTGGTGAACTCGTATCTCTCTTATTAGGCATCATTAGCTTTAGGTTTGTGAATAAATAATGTCATACTCATGCCACTGAACATGTACATTCTTTTACTTTTCATTTCTTTTGCCTGAGTTGAGAGAATTTAAGGTTTAAAAATGGCAGAAAACTTAGGTTAAGATTTGGGATTGTTAAAATTCTCTCTCATTTTTTAGAGTTAGGAGATGTTCTTTATATGTTTGAAATCGTGATTCCATGCTTGACATGTTTTGTGTTGAAAGTTTGTGCAAAAGCTCAAAGAATCAGGATGTTTGAATCCCTGTTACAAGTGCGTGTTTTTGAGACATTTTTGGCTGAAGGTTGAAGAAGGTGTCTTCTTGGGCTGGGCCTGAGCAATTTTCTTATTCACACCACTTTTCCTGTTTTGCACCCCTGAGTCCATTTGCTTCATTTTTAACATTTTGACTTTTTGCTTTTTTGTGATTGGTTCATTTATTTTTCCTCAGCATATTAAAAACATAAAAATATTTTTCCCATCATTTTTTGAATTTATTGCATATTTATTTGATTATTTCTTTAGTTTGTACATAAATAAATAAATATATATATACTTTTTTGTTTAAAATATTAAGATAATACAAATATACTTTTTATACACTTTTATTTTATTTTTACTCCCTGAAAATATTTTATAGAAAAATACTTTTTTTATTTAAATACTAAATATTATTAATTAATATATATAATGCATATTTTATAAATAATATAAATAAATAAGTATATTAATATACTTAGAATAAAAATGTATATATTTTATTTCTTAATATTTAATACTAAAAAAAATGCCTTTTTACAAATATACCATATTTTATTTTATTTTTGTATATAAATAATAAGTATTATATGAATTAATTGATTAAATACCCCTTTGATTAAAAATTAGGGTTTTTGCCCTAAATTTAAAAATACTCCAAAAAATAATACCTTTTTATTTTTTCTTTATAAATAATACTTTTTTTTTCATGCATATAAAAAATTTCCCTTTTTTGCATTCGTGCATATTTATTTTATTTCTATTTTATTTATGCTTTTGATCATATTGTAAATATTCAAGGTAAAAGATGTAATAGCTTAGATTCAATTTTTTGTCTAATTATCCCCATTTGAACATTGTACCCCCCTCCCTATATTATTGTGATGTAATAGCGTAGGAATTTAAATTTCGCACTTTATCGCTTTCTAAACATACTATGCTAGAACTAGGGTTTTGTATGCGAATAAAAATGAACAAGGTAGTGGGACCTAATACAAGATAAATGAGCATGAAAAAATGGACAACACATTTTACACTTGCACCCCCTAGGGTATTCCACTTGTTGCCTTTTATTATTGGGCCATATTGCATGTTGAACTTCTTTGGGCAAAACAAAACAATCAAAAGATCATAGTCCCTCAAAATGTTGCTTAAATGAATGATCAAGTCCCTTTTAAAGAAAATTGCCCAAAGACATTTAACACTATTGCAACTATGGTCTAAACGATGACCCGCGCCCGTCCCTTTAATCTCCTAAGACAAGATTGTCCACCAAATGCAATGGTGGAACAAAATTGTCAAAAGGTTTAAAACATAACAAAAATCTTTGAGAAAATTTTAGGGTAGATGAACTCTTAAGTACTTGTCAAACTTTCCAAGAAAACACTTGCCTTATTTCAAAACCCACTTCACAAACACTTTCAAAACAAACTTTCAAAAACCTTGAAACATCTTTTCAAAAAGACAAACACCTTTTGTAAAACATTCGGGTAAAGAATTGTTACAAGGGTAGCCTATACAAGGCATCTTTTTCAAAACCTTTTCAAAACCACACACAAAGCACCATTTCAAACAATTGAAAACCAAGGCAAGTTGATCTAAGCAAGTACTTAAGAGCCCATGGATAGAAGGGGTGCTAATACCTTCCCCTTCTATAATCTACTCCCCGAACCCAAGAAAAATCTCAAAGGTTTTCGCTGTGCTTTTTAAACCTTTCCTTAGGATAAAATAAAAAGTCGGTGGCGACTCTTGCTCAACCGAAACATTTGCGAAAACAAACGCAAAACCATAGTCAGTTCTCCCACCGTATCACACTGACCCTTTACCGTTTCAGGGAAAGACGAATCAGTAAACACTGTTGACTACTCATATGACCTGGTAGTCCCCTCAAAAGAAAAACTACATCTATGGAAGACTTTTGTCTGGTTCAGCTAAATCGATTCGAAGATTTTTCTGATTCTTATCCAGCCAAAGTTAATCCAAGACCTTCTCTGTTTCAGTCAGATCGACGCTAAGATCTCCCTGATTCGTCTTCCAGTTGAAGATATTCCAAGACTTTCATCTGGTTCAGTTAAATCGATCCTAAGATTTTTCTGATTCTTATCCAATCAAAGTTAATCCAAGACCTTCTCTGGTTCAGTCACATCGACGCTAAGATCTCCCTGATTCGTCTTCCAGTTGAAGATATTCCAAGACTTTTGTCTGGTTCAGCTAAATCGATTTGAAGATTTTTCTGATTCTTATCCAACCAAAGTTAATCCAAGACCTTCTCTGGTTCAGTCAGATCGACGCTAAGATCTCCTTGATTCTTATTCCAGTTGAAGATATTCCAAGACTTTTGTCTGGTTCAGCTAAATCAATTCGAAGATTTTTCTGATTCTTATCCAGCCAAAGTTAATCCAAGACCTTCTCTGGTTCAGTCAGATCGACACTAAGATCTCCCTGATTCGTCTTCCAGTTGAAGATATTCCAAGACTTTCGTCTGGTTCAGTTAAATCGATCCTGATTTTTCTGATTCTTATCCAATCAAAGTTAATCCAAGACCTTCTCTGGTTCAGTCAGATCGACCCTAAGATCTCCCTGATTCGTCTTCCAGTTAAAGATATTCCAAGACTTTTGTCTGGTTCAGCTAAATCGATTCGAAGATTTTTCTGATTCTTATCCAGCTAAAGTTAATCCAAGACCTTCTCTGGTTCAGTTAGGTCGACGCTAAGATCTCCCTGATTCCTATTCCAGTCGAAGTTCATACCACCTATCAACAGTCTCCAAATGGCATCTGTAAGCCCATTCCCGACATCACCAGGCTGATACCACTTCATGCGAGTGCAAATTTCTGGGCACTCTAATGTTCAATCATCTTCCACCTTCGGATCACGAAAGGCACGAAAGCCAATCTACCTCCTCAGGTTTAAGAAGATTGAACAGGGGCAGCTGTTTTACCCCAAAATTTTCCCTCTCATATTTCCCAAAACATTTCAAGAAAAACCTCCAAGTTGCTCAAGTTTGCTCAAGAGTTTGACAGTCAAGCTATCTCCTAAGGCAGTCAATCCCAAATTAGGGTTTTGTGGTGCATCAAGATCCTTGAGTTCAAATGACCTCAAATGATCCCTAATGTCCTAATATTTTCTCAAGGTCATCCATGTCAAACTTCAAGCCTTGCAGAGGAAGTTTGGTCAGTCAATTGCTCAAAGGGTCCCAAAATCGACTATGCTAGGGCAAAAGTCAACTGTGGTTCAAATATAGTCAAACCTCAAGATTTTTTGTCAGCATTCCCATTTTGAAGGATATTTCATCATTTGATCAAGGTTTTATCATGATTCATCAAGGATTGCTCAAAATTCATCAAGACTCAAAAGTTGCTAAATTAGGGTTTTGTCGGAAAAGTCAACTCAACTTTGACCAAGCATAACTTTCTCATACTTTATGAGAAATGACCCATCCAAAGCTTATTTTAAAGAGAATTCAATTTCCTAAAATCCATATTCATGCCCCCAAGATCAGAAAATGCACTCACAAGAAGTTATAAATTTGGACATTATAGGTCATTTCTAAAAGTCAACAAAAACACTTTTTTTTCCAAAGCTTCTAACTTGAGCATGGAATATAAAAATGATATGAGACCAAAAGGGTTGGTTAGAGGACATCTCAATATTTATAAAAAGTCCAAGAACACTTCCAAAAGTGCAAAATTGAAGAAGTTATGCATTGTTGAAGTTGGGCATTTTTGCAAAATTGCCAAAAGTCAACTATCCCCAAAACTTCAAATTTTGTCAAATGGGCCCATTCTTTTCCACTTGATTTGATCTTTCCACATTACACACGTGTCCTAGCTTCAGCCTTGAGTCCATTTATCAATTTTATTATTTTATTTGATTTTTTAATGAATTATTTCATTTTTAATCAAATTAAATCCAATAAAATCCAAACATTGATTATTTGATCTCTTTTTGGCTATTTCAGGATTGAATCATCATCGTCAAGTGTATCAAATTCGTATCAAGCATTCCATGTGCAAAAAGATTGAGTTTTTGACAAATTTGGCAAATCTTCAATGGTGGATCAAATCAAATCCCATAATCATGATGTGCAAAGATTTAGTCCACAAATGTTGAACTAATACATTGCATATTACATATACAAGCCAAAGCACACGAATTTGAGAGGGAGAGGCTGCAAGAACATTGAAAATAAAACTTGAAAAAAGGTGGAAAAAGTTTGAAACCAAAATCACACTTAGAGGCATTTTCAGAAGCAAAACTCAACACCAATCGCTTGCTGGACAATCACTGAGTCAGAATCAATCCAAAGCAAGCTCTCACAACCATCAAAACGCGCTGTAATCATCACGTTTCATGGCTCTGTATTCAAAATCGTAACTCCATATTTTTGCATCTTTCTGGCTAATCTTTGACATATTTGTGATGCTTATGAAATTTCTGAACTTTTGGCATTATTTGATTGCATTGATATGGACTGTAACCCCATAACCGTATGGCTAGGGTTTTGTATTAGATTTTTGGGTTTTCTTTTCCAGGGGAAATCAAGATTCAAGAAGGGTATAGGTTTACTCAGGATGCCCAGACGAAGTCAACCATGTGCTTGGATTTAATTTTCATGGCCTAGAATCGATTTTAGGGTTGACCTACGAATTCAGCTGCGGATATGAATCCGCAGGAAAAATTACAGGGTTGGAGGAAGAAGACGATGACGCGTCAGTTCCCTGTGGCCAATTCAAATATTCGCGCATTTTTTTAATTCTGGCATATGAACGTGTTTTCCCCATATTATTATTATTGACTAATATATTAACAGATGAAGCGTGATGGCTGAGTGGTAGTGGCGTGTGTTCAGTGACCAACAGGACCTGGGTTCGAATCCCAGGTCCCCCATATGCATTGTTATTATTTTTCTACAGGTTATCCAGTGCAAATCCAAGCGCAGGGCCTATCATACAGCCTCACTCAATCAAGCGCCAGATGGCCCAAGGCCAGATCTGGTGATCCCAGATGATGGTCTACCATGGGACCAAGTCAACCAGTGCGCATGGGAGCCCAGAAGTCAACCAGGCCCGCGCCAATTGGGCCATAAAATTGCTGATCAAACCCCTTTTCCAGGCCCAAACCTCCTAACTCTTTCTATTTTTTTTATTTCTTTTAATTATTTATTGTTATTATTTTTATTATTAACTAACCAATTAAATATTTTTCTTCATAAAATTAAAAACCAAAAAATATTTTCTTATTTAAGTTAAATTTCAGTATTTTATTTTTGTTAACAATATTAATTTAATTAATTTAATTTTAATTAGGAATAACTTTTAATATATTTTGCAATAATTAAAATTAACTTAGACAATTAGGTTTTATTAACATTGATCAAATTTATTTTTTTTTCTTTAAATACCAAAAACCCAAAAATATTTTTATTAATTAATTTATTTATTAATTTAATAATTAACCTAGATTAATTTCATTCTTAATTAAAAAATAACCAAAAAATCTTTTCTTGAATAACAAAGGGTCAAAACCCTAGAACTCGCCCGATTTAATTTCCCGCACGCGATCCATTTTATTTCAATATTGTATTTGTTTCCGGAATGTAATAGTGATGTTGCTGCGATCGACTTAATGTCTGACGGTATCTTAACTGCAAGCGCACAGCCTATCGCGGTAGTAATAAAATATTGTCGAATCCACAGGGACTTTGTAATCACTCTAGTGTTGTAAAACAGGTTGGTTTAGCTAAGGCGGAAATTGTCACGTTGGTTTTGGGAAGGTTAAGGAAGGTAAATTAATTGATTTTAAAGTAATTATAAAATGAAATGGTCGGTATGCAATAGAGTCGACCTAAAGGATCTAATCGGACCTAGGCGTATATGGATGGTCAACTTGGTTTATCTACAGAATTAATCAGTTTAAAAACCCTCAACTCACACTTTCATGGTCTTATCTCGGATTATACGTCTAAAGCCCTATACCTGCTTTCGCTAGCCTATAAGTGTTTAGAAGTATTTTTTGGAAACTTAATTAATTCTAATTTGGTTTAAAGCGCTTTCACTGTATTTAAATCAAATGCCTAACTTTAGCTATCCGGTTAAAAACCTCACACTTTCGTGGTCTCGATCTAACCTATTTACTCTTCTTACTTTCGTAACAAAGGTTTTATTATTAAGCATAAAAAGTTATAACCAAAGTTAAGTTGATTAAAGTTTTAGCCTAAGTTTGATCAGATGCCTAATGTCTCTTACTATCCCATACCGACACTAAAGGTTTAGCTAGACATGGAAATTATAATGAACGTACTAGAAATAAAAACAAACAAATATAGATTGGACATTATAAATAATAAATTAAACATGCATTAATTAATTAAAAGGTATGTAATACAATTGCAAAATAGAAACCTGAAAATAAAGCCAATACTTCAATCCCTCTTCCACAAATCGGAAACTCGGACTTGGTATCGGTAATATGACAAATTCTGAGGCTTGAATAATAAATCCTAAACTATAATAATAATTCCTGATGTTGGAAATTATTATTTGGGCAATGAAATTAAAAGAACGGAAATAAATGAATGCAGAAATAATAACTGAAGGAATAATGGTTTTGATTTCGGCAGAGCTTCCGCACAAGTAAACTGTAAAAATCTCTGTACTTCTAACGTTGAATGTTGAGGTATTTATAGAAGAATGAATTTGGCAGTTGGCTTGAAGACTTGTAACGAAGCTTTCCTTAAAAATCTCCACAAATGTAGGAACGTGGGTAGTTGAGGAATAAGTGGTGAGCGTGGAGTTTGACTGGAGAGAAATAAGGAGTTTGAAAACTCCTTCTGTTTTGCTTTGCCACGTTCTGCACTTTTCAATTAACTGATATACGCATTACGTTCGTTACTGAGGCGTTACGAGCAGGTTTGGTGCTTCCCCGTGTTACGGTCGTGGCCAATGTGTTACGGTCGTAACACGCTTCATGATGGCTTACGGTCGTGGCAGCTACATTACGACCGTCACAGCTACAAAAATGTAATTCTTGACAGATTTATCTTTTTCTTTTGTTCTTTTGATGCTTTCTTGCATTGTTTCATGTTTTCTTCTGTTTTGAGCTGAGTTATGAATACCTGCAAAAAGTAATGACAGACTCGAAATATTCGGGAATTAATCGGGTCAAAATAATACAGAACGGGTAAATTTCATGGAAAATAAACGATACAATTTCGTGTTATCAAATTCCCCCATACTTAAACCTTTGCTTGTCCTCAAGCAAAATAATCAATTAAAAATATCGGACAAGTTTTTATAAACGCACATAACTAGTATACCTTTCGTTTTCAAATAATCTCAAGAAATCCTAAGTTAGTTCGACCGAGAAAATCGAATGAAACCACAACGATACGTAAACGACACAAGCAACAAGCTAGTCGACGACTATCCATTTTAAACGAAACATCCAATTATACCGTTATAATTCAACTCAAGGTTTCTCGTTTATATTTCACCCGGTTTCGTTCTTGCGCAATCACATTAAGCCCATTATCCTTGCACGCACGTAGTGGAATAGCCGGTTAGTGGTTCTGATCGAAACACGACGGTTTCTGGCACAATTATGTGGCAAACTCTTTTATCCAATTGCAAGATGCGGGGGATCAAACCGTAGTCTTCCCTACCGAGTTCAGTGCCAGATGCTTCTGAACCACCTAGACAATGAATTCTCATGTTACTTAGTAGAAGCTTTTGCATCCGTTGGATTAAACGATCGGGTGAGGATCACCCAATTTAATTGGTGCAATACCTATTTCTTTAAAGCATGTAACATTCTATTTAAATCAATTTTGCAAGATCATCCACTTATGTTCATCGACTTTCCACGTGGTTTGTGTTAAGACTGGTGCTGACTGCTAATATAAACTACTAGGGGCTAAATTAAAACTTAAAACTCAAAGTATCGGTATAACGAAAATGGAGACGATTCGCGTAAGTAGAGAGTCGAAGGTGTCATAATCGTATAGTTCTCGTTGGATCGCTCTCGGCCTTCTAACTAAGATTTCAGTTAAAGTAGGTAACTAACGGTTATGCGAATATAAAAGGAGAAAATTTTTGGTATGGCTAAATAAAACGGGGAGAAAATGAAATAACGAAATATAACTGAAATAGAAATGAAATTACTCGTTCTGAAATTAAGAATGCAGTGCTCCTCCCACACTATATCAAACATTGTCTCAATGTTATGATATAATGGCGAGGTTAAATGAAAAATACATCGGAAAAACAAGGAAAACAACAAGAAAAGGAAAAACTACTGGCGACCACGGCGGCTTCGGGTTCGTGACCATCTGGAAGGAGTAGCGTCAGAGTCAGTGCCCTGGGGTCCAAGAGATGTAACATCCATCCTTAAAGCATTAAGCTCGCATAGCACTTCATCAAGCATTTCATTCGTCGAGCGTTGACCACTCAAGATTTGGGCATTTTGCGCGAGTACGGCGTCGAAACGCTCCTGATTCTTTCTTTCAAGAGCTACAGCCATCTGATTTTGCTGATGGAGGGCTCTAAGGACGTCCTCCATAGTAAAAGGAGGTGGTGCAGAAGAGGACGACTCAGGAATGTCAGGCACGGGAACAGCTCGATCCAGTTCTTCCTGCATCTCATCAGCGGGGCCGACATGAGGTTCTTCTTGAGAAGCAACAGGGCCTTCAGGGTTAAATAGCCAGTTGGCTCGGTTCTGAGGGTCGATTCGGTCCCTGCAAGGCAAAACAATGTTAGTGTAAACTCGGTTTTGTATCACTGGATGAAATCTTCCGTCGTCCCGCTCGTGGATGAGGTGGGCCGATTTGCAATGATCCAAAGTAAGCAGAACCGGTGGTCGGGATGGCAGATGAACAAGGGTGTCACCATGGTTTAGTGCTAAAGCAAGAGAAGTGACAAGCTCTCAGAAATAGAAAGGTTTGCCGCCTCTGGTGCAGATGGAGTGAATATGAGCCAGGAGGAAAGGTGCGGCATTAATTTTCTGACCCGAGAATGCACAATGCATGAAAAATAGCTCCTTGGAGTTGAGCTTGTGGTTACTATCCCTTGCAAAGATTGTGTTGGATAAGATGCGGTGGAAGTAGCGAATGGCGGGGTTGTGGATTTGGGTAGCATTGAGGTGATCGTATGAATCAGCCCGATTATTGGTCAAGCTATGCCAAAGGTTGAAGGATTCCTCATGAAAGGTGTCAGGCACACGTAGGTGAGCGCCTTCGTCAGTACAGAAATCTAGTAGGCGACCGAATGCATTCTGAGGGAATTCGTATTCGGTGCTGAAAATGCGAAACCTTACCACACCGGTAAGTTGATTTCTTGGGCCGTTTGGAGTGATGTAGAAAAATGAACTGAGGAACTCAAGGGTGAGGTTCTCGTACGTTGGTTGTGGCTGGCTACATAGGGTCCAAAGGTTGACATTCTGTAGTAAGTGTTGGACACTTTCAAGTAACCCGAGGTTTCGGAGGCAGTCAATGTCGACGAACCTCGTAGGATGGATGCCTCGGCGTTGGAACTTCAGGAACCGTGTGCGCTGAGTTTCACCTGCTTCGCCATTTCGTAGGGTAATGCCAGGAATGGGTTGGAGATTGTTCGCCATTTGCATGCAAGAGTGTTTGAGTGAGAATGGTTATGGTTGGTGAATGAGAGAATGAGAAGATGATACGGGTAATGGATGTATATATGGTGGAAGGAGATACTGGAAGTTTGAAAATTGATAGGGATTAATGGTGGGTTGAATGGGGTTAATGGGGAGTTATGGAAGAAGAAGAGAGAAAGGTTCAGGGAAGAAGAAAAGGGAACGTTCTGCTAACAGGGTTACTGATGTAGCCCGTGTTACGGTCGTAACACCAAGCTGACGAGCGTAACACTCTGAAAGGCGCGTTACGGTCGTGGGGGATGGATGACGATCGTGGCAGCTACAAATTTTGCAAATTTTTACAGAACAGAACACAATTACAGAGTATATATTTTTATAGCAGGCAGAACATCTCAGGCATTCCAACATAAACACAACATTAATTGATTCAACATATAATCCAACATATATAATTTGCAATAGAGTAGAAAACCATAAAACATTGTAAGCAGCATAATGATTGTAAGTTTAAAATTGAAAACAAACAATTGCATCAATTCAAATTGAGTAACTTGTTCTTTTTGACAGAAAATAAATGACTTGTAAATTGAAATGCAGTAACTTAACAAAAAATTGAAACTACCTAGGAACAAAGCAGAATGGAAAAAATCTAAAAACAAAGAATTGAAAAACTGAAAACTGAAAAACTAAGAAACTAAAAACTGCTTCATCCAATCTTTTCTTTTAATATTTCCAAAACTTGGGTGATGTTATAGAATTGCTCCACCGAGATGTCAGTTAAACCAATAAGATCCAAACGCATAGTCTTCAATTCATTCTTTATTCCATCAATGTCAGTTTTATAAGCATCCAAAGTGGTCAGAATGGTGTTTAATTGTGTAGTATATTCTCCTTGGTTTATATCAGGGGCTACTTGTGCTTCAGCCATATTTGTAAAGTCATGGTAACCAGGAGGAGTTTCAGGATCTATTTCGTTTTCAGACATGATATTATTAGAAACAAAATATGATTGTGGTGTTTCTGGTGTCGAAGGATGGTCGGGTGGATTCAATTTGTACAACCAATTTTCACGGTTGTGGACACTTATTCGGGCATGGTTCGGGAGGGTAAAAAGAGTAACAACTTCGTTTCTGATCAGGTAATCATAAGGTGCAGGGCCTAAATTTCCTATTATCCGGTTGTTGAAACAGAAATCAATATTCATAGGCCTAATTGATCCAAATGGTGCACAGTTATTAAGTTGGTAACGAGGTCCAAGAGCATGTGCAATCATTGTAACTAATCCTCCCACACTGACAGGGACATTAGGGTCCTCACTAATGCGGGTAAAGGTCTTCATCAGGAGTGGGACAGCATTGACAGGGCGTCCTAGGTTCATACAATAAAGCAGAGATAATTCATCCTTGGATACAGCATTTTGATTTTGTTCTTTTCCAAACAGAGTGTGGGCAAGGATCCTATGGAAATAACGGATGGTTGGGTTATGTATCTCATTGTTATCCATACTTTCTGGGTCAGGGTGATAGTTTCCGGTTAAAGTACCCCAGAAGTAATCCAGCTCAAAATCCAATAAATCGGCCTCAGGGGTAGTAAAAGCTAAGGGTCCACTGGGGAATCCTAATAAAGCAGCTAAGTCCCTATGGTTATAGGTGAACTCAATACCAAAAAGTCTGAAGGTAATGATTCCTTTTCGGGCTCTGATACCGTGTTCAGGGATGTAAACTAGAGAACTCAAGAACTCAAGGGTAAGCTCTCGGTAAGTGACAAACCTATTTTTCAGGTGGGCTTTCTCCCATCCCAACTGGTTAAACATGTAGTACACACTGTCAGTAATGCCTAAAGAGTCCATAGTGGGTTCATCATGATACAGGGTTAAACTGATGTCTCGCTGAGACAAAGCCTCAAACCTTCTTCGTTGGTTTCTACCTCTGAAGGTGGTTTCCATAAAGTTCCGTGGAGGAGCCATAGCAAAAACAAAGCGGGGAAACAAAGTAGAGGGGAAAGTAAAGAGAAAAAGACTATTCAGAAATCCTGTGGCAAGTAAAATTATTTTGAAATCAGCAGCAGTTTCATAAAAGTTTTAAAAAAATGAAAAATACTTATATAGCAAGCAAAAACAAATAATACAAACAAAATAGTAGGTAAAAACAAATAAAATGGGTTGCCTCCCATGAAGCGCTGTTTTTAACGTCATAAGCCTGACGAAATACCTAGTGAAAGATTAGTCGGGAGAAATAGGTAGCAGTTCTACGAGTTTAAGCTTATTCGTATAATCTCTATTATCTATACGATGATATTGTTTTAACCGCTGCCTGTTTACAATAAAAGGGGCGCTATTTCTATCCTTAATTTCTACCGCTCCGCTAGGAAAAACTCTTGTAATTTCGAAAGGACCGGACCATCTAGATTTAAGTTTTCCAGGGAAGAGTCTAAGTCTAGAATTAAATAAAAGTACGACATCTCCCACACTAAATTCTTTTCGAGATAAATGTTGATCGTGCCATTTTTTAGTTCGTTCTTTGTATATTTTAGCGTTTTCGTAAGCGTCTAGTCTTAATTCTTCCAGTTCATGTAAATCGAGGATTCGTTTCTCGCCAGCAGCAGTGTAATTAATATTGAGTGTCTTTATCGCCCAATAAGCTTTATGCTCTAATTCTACCGGGAGATGACATGATTTTCCGTAAACAAGTTTGAAAGGTGTAGTTCTGATAAGAGTCTTGTAAGCCGTCCTATAAGCCCATAAAGCTTCGTTAAGTTTGGATGACCAATCTTTTCGAGATATCGCGACGGTTTTTTATAATATTTGTTTAATCTCTCTGTTCGAAACTTCGACTTGTCCGCTAGTTTGCGGATGATAAGGTGTTGCTACGCGGTGGTTCACTCCATATTTAGATAGTAATTTATCAAATATCTTCGAAATAAAATGAGATCCACCGTCACTGATAACAAGTCGGGGAACACCAAAACGCGGGAAAATTATATTCTTGAAAAGCTTTATCACTACTCGTGTGTCATTTGTAGGAGAAGTTATTGCCTCGATCCATTTTGAAACGTAATCGACAGCGACGAGTATAAACTTGTTTCCAAAAGAAGATGGGAAAGGTCCCATAAAATCTATTCCCCAAACATCAAAGATTTCAACTTCAAGTATTCCTTTCTGAGGCATTTCATCGCGTCTTGAGATATTACCGGTGCGTTGGCATCGATCACAGTTTTTAACAGCGACGTGGACATCCTTCCACAGGTTAGGCCAGAAAAGGCCAGCTTGGAGAATATTGGCACACGTTTTAGAGGTGCTAGTATGTCCGCCATAAGGAGATGAATGACAATGGGAAATGACGTTTTCTATTTCTTCGTCGGGTATACACCGGCGGAAAATTCCATCAGGTCCTCGTTTAAATAAAAGTGGTTCATCCCAATAGTAACTCTTGAGATCATGGAAGAATTTCTTTTTCTGTTGATAAGTTAAGTCAGGTGGAAGTGCTCCGGCAGCTAAATAATTAACGATGTCAGCATACCAAGGCAATCTTATGGTCATGTCGATGGCTTCCACGACTTCTTTAGCTTCTGGTTTATTTAAATTCAATTGAGCTAGGTCGCTTATCATATGTGCTATCAGATGTTCATACGGAAAATCGTCGTTAATTGGCACTTGTTCGGGTTTTATACCTTCTAAACGGGATAAATGATCCGCTACGACGTTTTCGGTTCCTTTCTTATCTTTATTTTCCAAGTCAAATTCTTGTAAAATTAAGATCCATCGGAGGAGTCTGGGTTTTGCATCTTTCTTGGCAAGTAAATATCTGATAGCAGCGTGGTCCGTGTAAATGATGATTTTTGCTCCTACAAGGTAAGAACGGAATTTGTCGAGTGCGAAGACCACGGCTAAGAGTTCTTTTTCAGTGGTGGCGTAGTTCATCTGAGCTGAGTCTAGCGTTCTGCTGGCATAGTAAATTGCGTGAAGTTTCTTATCTTTCCTTTGTCCAAGAACTGCGCCTACAGCATAATCACTTGCATCGCACATGATTTCGAAAGGTAACCTCCAATCGGGCGGTTGCATGATTGGTGCAGAAATAAGTGCGGCTTTAAGGGTTTCAAAATCTTTAAGACAATCGTCATTGAATATGAACTCAGCATCCTTCATTAATAGACCGGTAAGTGGTTTTATAATTTTCGAGAAATCTTTAATAAAGCGTCGGTAAAAACCGGCGTGTCCTAGAAAACTTCGTATCTCTCGAACGGTCTTTGGTGGTTGGAGTTCTTTAATCACTTCTATCTTAGCTTTATAAACTTCAATTCCTTTATTAGAAATAACATGTCCAAGTACGATTCCTTCTCTGACCATGAAATGGCATTTTTCCCAGTTGAGCACAAGGTTTACTTTCACACATCGTTCTAAAATACTTTCTAAATTAGATATACATCCTTCAAAGCTTTGTCCACACACAGAGAAGTCGTCCATAAACACTTCCATGATGTTGTCAATGAAATCTGCGAAGATGGCCATCATACATCGTTGGAAAGTTGCGGGAGCATTACATAATCCAAATGGCATTCGTCTGTACGCGAACGTTCCATAGGGACACGTGAATGTAGTCTTCTTTTGATCATCAGGGTGAATCGGAATTTGGAAAAATCCGGAATAACCGTCTAAATAGCAGAAATAGGAGTGTTTGGCTAATCGTTTTAACATTTGATCAATAAAGGGTAAAGGAAAATGGTCTTTCCGAGTAGCTTTGTTCAATTTTCGATAATCAATGCACACTCTGTGTCCACTAACTACTCTTTGTGTTATCGATTCGCCTTGTGCATTTTTCACGACAGTGACACCTCCTTTCTTAGGTAACACATGCACTGGGCTAACCCATTTACTGTCGGAGATCGGGTATATAATTCCAGCTTCCATTAGCTTTTTGATTTCATCTCTGACTACAGTGCTTAGAATCAGATTGATTCTTCTTTGAGGTTCTCGAGAGGTTTTGCAATCCTCTTCTAATAGAATACGGTGCATACAAATCGAAGGACAAATTCCTTTTAAGTCTGATATGTTGTAACCTAACGCAGTAGGGTATTTCCTTAGAACGTCTAAAAGTTTCTGAGTTTCGAGCGTTCCTAAACTGGAATTCACTATTACAGGTCGAGTTTGTTCAGTATCAAGGAATTCGTATCGTAGATTTTTAGGTATAACTTTCAATTCTAGTTTTGGTTTCTTGGAACATGGCATATGATCGGGTGTAAGTGCTAGACTTTCGCTTAGACTGTCATCTTTATATGGTTCTCGCTAATTGTCGTCTTCGAATATCAGAGGGGTTTCAATTTTCATTATTTCGGAATATGTGGTTTGTTCAACTTCCATCTCTCTCACGCACTCGTCTATAATATCGAGTAAATAACATGTGTCATTCATGGCGGGTGCTTGTAGAAATTGAGTGAGGATGAATTCCACTTTTTCCTCTCCGACTTCGAATGTTAATCTGCCCTTCTTTACATCAATTATAGCTCCAGTTGTGGCTAGGAATGGTCTTCCTAATATGATAGGGGTAACTGAGTCCTCGGTTATGTCCATGATGATGAAATCGGTAGGGATATAGAATTGACCTATTCTAACTGGAACGTTTTCCAGTATACCTACAGGGTATTTAACCGATCGGTCGGCTAATTGGACGGACATTTTCGTGGGTCTGAGTTCTCCCATCTCTAGCTTTTTGCAGATAGATAAGGGCATGACACTAATGCTTGCTCCTAAGTCACATAGAGCTTTGTCTATGACAAATTTTCCAATATTACAAGGTATAGAGAAACTACCTGGGTCTTTTAGCTTAGGAGGCATATTGTTTTGAATGATCGCGCTACACTCGGCAGTGAGTGTAACTGTTTCGTTATCCTCTATCTTCTTCTTGTTGGATAGGATTTCCTTAAGAAATTTAGCGTACGAGGGCATCTGAGTGATGGCTTCTGTAAAAGGTATTGTTAAATTGAGTTATTTCAGAAGTTCAACGAATTTCTTGAACTGGCCCATCGTTTTGGAATTTGTAAGTCTCTGAGGATACGAAATTGGTGGTTTATAAGGTGGCGGAGGTACATAAGGCTTCTCTTGCTCCACTGCCTCTTGCGTTTCGCTTTCCTTTTCTTTTTCTCTAGGTTCATTGGCTTGTTCAAGCGGCTCGCTCTGCTTTTGGTACATGGCTGGATTTTCTAGTCTCGGGTCAACAGGTCCGTCGAGTTCTTTTCCACTTCTCAGTATCACATCATTAGCATGTCCTTTCGGGTTGGGCTGTGGTTGACCAGGAAAAATTCCAGCTGGTGCCGCAGTAGGTGCTTATTGTTGAGCTACCTGTGAAATTTGTGTCTCAAGCATCTTGTTATGGGTGGCTAAAGCATCAACCTTGCTAGCTAATTGTTTTATCTGCTCATTAGTATGTAAATTTTGATTTATAACGTCTTTATTAGTCTGAGCTTGGGAAACAACGAAGTGTTCAATCATGATTTCTAGGTTAGATTTCCTAGGAGCATTAGGTCCATTACCAGGATGATTTGGGATAGCTTTTGGATAACCGGGTGGTGTGGCAGGAGCTTGTACAGGCGCGTATAACGCGTTGTTACTTTTGTATGAAAAGTTCGGATGATTTTTCCAGTCTGGGTTATAGGTATTGCTATAAGGGTTCCCTTGTACATAGTTTGCTTGTTCAGCTGGAACTCCTGTTAGAAGTGGGCATTCTGGAGCAAGATGTGATTGAAGACCACATAGATCGCAAGTTTGGATAACTGCAGCTACGGTAGCTGCAGGAGCAGTGGTAAGGTTTTCTAGCTTTTGGGTAAGAGCTTCCACTTTAGCATTGACTTGGTCCAGGATATTCACTTCAGACATTCCACCTTTGGTTTGGGATTTCTCCACATTAGCTCTTTCGCTTCCCCATTGATAGTGGTTCTGGGCCATGCTTTCGATAAGTTGATTTGCTTCGGCATATGGTTTATCCATCAGTGCGCCACCAGCAGCGGCGTCTATAGTCATTCTTGTGTTATACAACAGACAGTTATAAAACGTATGAATGATTAGCCATTCTTCTAAACCATGATGAGGACAGAGTCTAATCATATCCTTGTAACGTTCTCATGCTTCGAAAAGTGATTCGTTATCTTTTTGTCTAAAACCGTTGATGTTAGCTCTAAGCATAGCAGTTTTGCTTGGTGGGAAATATCTAGCCAAGAAGACTTTTTTCAATTCATCCCATGTGGTGATTGAATTTGAAGGAAGGGATTGGAGCCAGGCTCGGGCTCTGTCTCTTAAAGAAAAAGGAAATAGGCGCAATCGTATCGCCTCGGGGTTTACACCATTCGCTTTTATAGTGTCTGCGTACTGCACAAACACTGACAGATGTAGGTTAGGGTCGTCAGTAGGAGATCCAGAAAATTGGTTCTGCTGAACGGCGGATAGAAGCGAAGGTTTCAGCTCGAAATTGTTTCGAGCGATAGCACGGGCGGCAATGCTGTTGTGAGGTTCTGCTTGCGAAGGAACTGCGTAGTCCTTAAGAGCGCGAGGTGGATTTGGTACGTCAGCCATTGTCGATTCTTCGGTAGATTCCGATAACGGGATATCAGGAATTTTAGTTGGAGGAAGATTATTGAGAGATCGGTATTCTTGAATTCGGCGTCTTAATCTTAAGTAACGCTCGATATCGTTAATTTGTAAATGCAAAGGCTCGTTTTGAGAACGAGTGTTTGGCATACAACAGAGGGAAATATAAAAAGTTGCCTTAGTCTAGACAGCGTTGTTTTCAGATTACACTAGTGACTAAACTAAAGTCCCCGGCAACGGCGCCAAAAACTTGATGTTGCTGCGATCGACTTAATGTCTGACGGTATCTTAACTGCAAGCGCACAGCCTATCGCGGTAGTAATAAAAGATTGTCGAATCCACAGGGACTTTGTAATCACTCTAGTGTTGTAAAACAAGTTGGTTTAGCTAAGGCGGAAATTGTCACGTTGTTTTTGGGAAGGTTAAGGAAGGTAAATTAATTGATTTTAAAGTAATTATAAAATGAAATGGTCGGTATGCAATAGAGTCGACCTAAAGGATCTAATCGGACCTAGGCGTATAAGGACGGTCAACTTGGTTTATCTGTAGAATTAATCAGTTTAAAAACCCTCAACTCACACTTTCATGGTCTTATCTCGGATTATACGTCTAAAGCCCTATACCTGCTTTCGCTAGCCTATAAGTGTTTAGAAGTATTTTTTGGAAACTTAATTAATTCTAATTTGGTTTAAAGCGCTTTCACTGTATTTAAATCAAATGCCTAACTTTAGCTATCCGGTTAAAAACCTCACACTTTCGTGGTCTCGATCTAACCTATTTACTCTTCTTACTTTCGTAACAAAGGTTTTATTATTAAGCATAAAAAGTTATAACCAAAGTTAAGTTGATTAAAGTTTTAGCCTAAGTTTGATCAGATGCCTAATGTCTCTTACTATCCCATACCGACACTAAAGGTTTAGCTAGCCATGGAAATTATAATGAACGTACTGGAAATAAAAACAAACAAATATAGATTGGACATTATAAATAATAAATTAAACATGCATTAATTAATTAAAAGGTATGTAATACAATTGCAAAATAGAAACCTGAAAATAAAGCCACTACTTTAATCCCTCTTCCACAAATCGGAAACTCGGACTTGGTATCGGTAATATGACAAATTCTGAGGCTTGAATAATAAATCCTAAACTATAATAATAATTCTTGATGTTGGAAATTATTATTTGGGCAATGAAATTAAAAGAACGGAAATAAATGAATGCAAAAATAATAACTGAAGGAATAATGGTTTTGATTTCGGCAGAGCTTCCGCACAAGTAAACTGTAAAAATCTCTGTACTTCTAACGTTGAATGTTGAGGTATTTATAGAAGAATGAATTTGGCAGTTGGCTTGAAGACTTGTAACGAAGATTTCCTTAAAAATCTCCACAAATGTAGGAATGTGGGTAGTTGAGGAAGAAGTGGTGAACGTGGAGTTTGACTGGAGAGAAATAAGGAGTTTGAAAACTCCTTCTGTTTTGCTCTGCCATGTTCTGCACTTTTCAATTAACTGATATACGCATTACGTTCGTTACTGAGGCGTTACGAGCAGGTTTGGTGCTTCCCCGTGTTACGGTCGTGGCCAATGTGTTACGGCCGTAACACGCTTCATGATGGCTTACGGTCGTGGCATCTACATTACGACCGTCACAGCTACAAAAATGTAATTCTTGACAGATTTATCTTTTTCTTCTGTTCTTTTGATGCTTTCTTGCATTGTTTCATGTTTTCTTCTGTTTTGAGCTGAGTTATGAATACCTGCAAAAAGTAATGACAGACTCGAAATATTCGGGAATTAATCGGGTCAAAATAATACAGAACGGGTAAATTTCATGGAAAATAAACGATACAATTTCGTGTTATCAAATAGCTTAATAGGACTTTTAATATTTTTGTCGCTTTATTTATTTTCCGCATTTTAATTTCAAGGGTTGCTTTTGGCGATGTAAATACCCGATGCCTTGTAATAGTTAGTTTAATTTCTGCAATTTAATTTTCGCAACTTATAAATTGTTAGATGTTTGGTA
This sequence comes from Vicia faba, assembly GCA_948472305.1. Classification (NCBI taxonomy): domain Eukaryota; kingdom Viridiplantae; phylum Streptophyta; class Magnoliopsida; order Fabales; family Fabaceae; genus Vicia; species Vicia faba. The sequence continues at coordinate 193,354,273 of OX451735.1, forward strand.
ATAGGGAATGCATGACAAGATTGAATGTTTAAACCTAAAATCAACATAGATCTCCATTGACATGTACAAAGATAAAATAAACTTAAAACGACACACTCGCACATGCGCACTCTTAGGGTACACCCCACTTGGTTGCCTTCGTACGCGGTCATTGAGTATAGGAAGTTTTAGAGGTCGCCCTCTTGTCCAAAGATCATAGTTGCCTCGAAACGGTTGCCTCGGAAAAATGATCTAAGACATTAGGGTTACCGCTAAGGCGTCCTAACATTTCTTTAGTGACCGCACGTCCCTTAATCGAATTGACCCTTAAACTCCAACGACGAGGCTACCTACTCATTCATAGTGGGATAGCCCTGTCTAAAGGACATTAGCATAGAACGATTCCTTTTTCGAGTAGGTAGATGGTTCTTAAGTACTTTCTCTTTCAAAACAAAACAAAATTTTCACACTTACACTCCTTTTCAAACAAAAACTTCTTCAAACCCACAAACACAGAGAAAGCAAATTTTGAAAACCATATGAGCAAGTACCTAAGAGCCCATGGATAACCACGGATAGAAAGGGTGCTAACACCTTTCCTTTCTATAATCTACCCCCCGAACCCGAGAAAAATCTCGAAAAAGGAATTTTTCTGTACTTTTTTCCTTTCCTTATTGGATAAAATAAAAGACGGTGGCGACTCTTGCTTGCCGCGATATTTTGCGAAAACAAACGCAAAACGCAAACCAGCATTCCAAAAAACAGTCAGTTCTTTCCCACCGTATCACAGTAAGATATCAAGAAAGGCTGTACACTAACATTAACATGCATTTGTCTCAAGCGTTACAACAATTGCTGAAGTTGAAACTGAACACACTAAAGGATCCTCCTCAAAATCCTGATACCTCCTCTTCTAAGTACAATCCGAGCATAAGATGTGCCTATCATTCTGACAGTCCCGGACATGACACCGACGACTGTTGGACTTTGAAGAACAAGATTCAAGACTTGATTGATGCCAAGGAGATCGAGTTTGACCCTCCAGAGACCCCAAATGTGATCACCGCTCCTATGCCAAATCATTGAAGGTTTTTGTTTCATTTGAATTTTCAATTGTAATTTCTTTTGTTATTCTAACAATTATCTATTAATGTCAAACTCCGTTTAATTAATGCATTGCATATGTTTGTCTTGAATTCATCCTTTCGTTTTCACTATATTTAAACTATGCTTTTTATTCTTCTTATGACATTTAACTCTTGCTAAAAGTTACAAGCCTTTAGAGGGAGGATGACGAAAACAATGCCATAATCTCATACAGTATGGTTTTGGACAGACCTTGCTGACGATGTACGGACATTCTTTCAAATTCTAAACACTATAGTTATAAGGAAGAAAATCCCTAGTCAACCTCTTCGAGCCAAAGAAGTAGAAGTTTTCTATTTTAACACAAATTGAAACCTTTAATCAAAACCTGGGGCAGGGTAGTCTCTCAGTTAATTCAAACGCGCGTTTAGCCGCAAACTCTCATTTCTTAATACAACGAATGACATCAAAAACATTCCTCTGGAATCAAAAGACGGTGATGGTTCCCTATCACATAGGCAGTCATTATCTCTCAAAAATAAAAGCCCACCAAGTTAAAACCTACAAAGGAGACTTAAGAAAACTGGGGCATCCCGCTGGCTGTAATCTCAAAACAAGAACAGTCAGGCAAAAATTAGGGATAACAAATCAAAAGAAAGAGGTCGCTACAATTCCTCGACAACATGAAAAAATGTTGCAAAAATGACTGCCTTCCGACAAACCTAACTTGTATGAACCATCACCAAAACTTCATTCCAGACTCAATTGAAGTTCAAACGCACAATTAGCTGAGCTTAGGATTGAAGAACATCATGAAGAACTGGTGGGTACAAATACGCTTTGAGCCTATATCCTTTGTTTCTTAAACCGTGAACCAAGCCACGTTACAACCCTTCAAAAGTCCTAATTGAAGCATGGGTTAGTTCGAAAGCATACTGTTACAAAAGGTATCCTGACTCCTGTAAGGCTTTACTCTAAATCTTGAGTTTGAATTTTTCTTACAAAATTTCTTTACTCACTAAAACGCATTTTCAAAACTTCAAGACAAGCATAAACTTTGCATTACTTGAATATCACTGTTTGCATATGGCTAATTGATTGACAGCGGAGAAATTCACACAATGAATGTCCATTAAACGAAAGCTCTCTCAGTGAACAAAATCAATTCAAGTGGGATGACACTTCCATTGACGAATCTCCTATCAATAAGGGGGCATGACATGTCACTATCCAGCACACCTGGGGCAGTCCAGTCAAGATTCTAAGAAAATCTCTCAAGAAGTGCAGAGTAACCAAGGGCAAGTCTCCATCTCCGTCACTTGGGGCATTAAACGTCAATCTCATCAAAGGGTTACGTACAGTCAAACATTTCTTGGCAGTGCCACCAACACTTGCTGCTAGGGGCAGTGACAAATCTCCCCAAAATCATTCTCATAGGATGACTCCCAGCCAGAGTTTCAATCTCTGATAACCTCTTCCCAGCTAAGTCGACCTCAAGAATCCTCGAGGATTTTTCTCCAATAAAGTCGTCGCCTCTCCAATAGACTGAGCAACAGGGTTTATTTCCCCAACAAACGGCAGGATTCTCCAACTCAAGTTTGCCTCTCCGACTGCTACAGATCAAAGGACCACAACTCCTCTTCCCCAGTAGACTACTCTACAATCCCCAGCAAGTTACTATGAAGCCTGGACCCAACCAGTTTAACTTTAACTCCCCAGTAGAGCAACGGACAACCGAGACTCCTGAACTTTTCCCCAAGCAGAAATCAACACTCTTCACAGAGTTTTCAACTTTCCCCAGCAGAGTTCTCCTCAACAAAACAGGGATCCTCAGTGGAAACATTCTAAGCAAAGTTTGAAGACATACCTACTCTTCAACAGCAATCCGGGATTTAATAACTCCCCAACACTTGTCAAGGATTTATTCTCCAAGACAAAATTACATTTCAACAACATTCATAGCATAGACATACAAAATACATATAACATAAATCTCATTTATTTTGAGAACATCATTACGCAATGCATACATCATGACATTGCATATAACTAACTCTTTACCTTTTCAGGAAAGATCGATCGACAGGTAAAGGTTATCATTACCTTTTGGAGTAGCAGTTGTCAAAGATTCCTTCATCATCCTGCTGAGGTTGTAGTCATCCAAGATTACTTCATCATCCTGCTGAGGTTGTAGTCATCCAAGATTCCTTCATCATCCTGCTCAGGTTGTAGTCATCCAAGATTCCTTCATCGTCATGTTGAGGTTGTAGTCATCCAAGATTCCTTCATCATCATGCTAAGGTTGTTGTCATCCAAGATTCCTTCATCGTCTTACTGAGGTTGTAGTCATTCAAGATTCCTTCATCACCCTGCTGAGGTTGTAGTCACCAAAGATTCCTTCATCGTCCTGCTGAGGTTGTAGTCATCCAAGATTCCTTCATCATCCTGCTGAGGTTGTAGTCATCCAAGATTCCTTCATCACCCTGCCGAGGTTGTAGTCATCCAAGATTCCTTCATCATCCTACTGAGGTTGTAGTCATCCAAGATTCCTTCATCATCCTGTTGAGGTTGTAGTCATCCAAGATTCCTTCATCGTCCTGCTAAGGTTATAGTAATCCAAGATTCCTTCATCATCATGCTGAGGTTGTAGTCATCCAAGATTCCTTCATCATCCTACTGAGGTTGTAGTCGTCCAAGATTCCTTCATCACCCTGTTTAGGTTGTAGTCATCCAAGATTCCTTCATCGTCCCGCTAAGGTTGTAGTCCTCCAAGATTCCTTCATCGCCCTGCTGAGGTTGTAGTCATCCAGGATTCCTTCATCACCCTGTTGAGGTTGTAGTCATCCAAGATTCCTTCATCACCCTGCTGAGGTTGTAGTCATCCAAGATTCCTTCATCACCCTGCTGAGGTTGTAGTCATCCAAGATTCCTTCATCATCCTGCTGAGGTTTTAGTCATCCAAGATTCCTTCATCACCCTACTGAGGTTGTAGTCATCCAAGATTCCTTCATCATCCTGCTGAGGTTGTAGTCATCCAAGATTCCTTCATCATCCTGCTGAGGTTGTAGTCATCCAAGATTCTTTCATCGTCCTGCTGAGGTTGTAGTCATCCAAGATTCCTTCATCATCCTGCTGAGGTTGTAGTCATCCAAGATTCCTTCATCATCCTGCTGAGGTTGTAGTCATCCAAGATTCCTTCATCACCCTGTTGAGGTTGTAGTCATCCAAGATTCCTTCATCGTCCTGCTGAGGTTGTAGTTATCCAAGTTTCCTTCATCGCCCTGCTGAGGTTGTAGTCATCCAAGATCCCTTCATTACCCTGCTGAGGTTGTAGTCATCCAAGATTCCTTCATCACCCTGCTGAGGTTGTAGTCATCCAAGATTCCTTCATCACCCTGCTGAGGTTGTAGTCATCCAAGATTCCTTCATCATCCTACTGAGGTTGTAGTCATCCAAGATTCCTTCATCATCCTATTGAGGTAGTAATCGTCCAAGATTCCTTCATCATCCTGCCGAGTCCAGATACAATCACCTTCGGATGGCATCTTTAAGCCCATATCCAACAAGATTCTATCACCTCTCCAAATGGCATCTTTAAGCCCATTCCTCCTATCATCGCATCACCAAGTGCAAATTTCTGGGCACTCTAGTGTCCAATCATCTTCCACCTTCGAGTCATGAAAGGCAGAACTCGCCAATCTAACTCTTCAGGTTTAAGAAGATTGAACAGGGGCAGCTGTTGTACCCCAAAATTTGCCCTCTCATTTCTCAAGGATTTTCTCACAAGATCTTCTATGACATCAAGTTTGCAGCACCGATACATCAATTTAGGCTTGGAATTGGCAAAAGGGAAAAATGGTCAATTGCATACTAGAAAGTCAAACTTTGACTTTTTGGTCAACATTACAACCCAAAGATCAAATTTCATCAAGACATTCAAAAATATCAAGCTTGATCATCAAGAAGTTGAGAAAGTCAAAAGTCAACTTGAAAAGTCAATATTTCCAAGACTTAGAAATTTTCTAAGTGTTTTTATACATGATAATTCCATCACTTCATGTCATTCTTTCACTAAGATGCAAGACAGTTCAAGGGAAACTTTTAACATGAAAGTTGTAGATCTCCATGATATCTACAACATTGCTTTACACAACTTCTCCTAGAAGTGCTTGGATTTTGAGTTATAAGTTCATGAAGTCATGACATTTTCATTTAACACTTAGAGAAATTTTCAACAGATTTTGTTCAGGATTTTATCCCAACTTCTTGGCATTTTTTCACATAGTTCCAAGATGATTTTGTCAAAATGGCCAATAGAAAGTTATAGAGGGTGTTTCAAGCTTTTCAAAACATCCAAGAGCATGAATGTATTATATTTGAGATAGGAGATACAAGGATCTGAAGTTGGACATTCATTCTTGATTTATAAGGCAGATTTGTGATGAACACCTGACTAAAATTCCAACCAAAGCTACAAGATCTCTCTTTTCAGGCTATGTTCTCTCCAAATCTATGCATAGTCAATCAATTACACAAACCCTAAGTGTATTACACATGAATTTGAAGTTTTGTCCAAGTCTTGATACCATTTATGGTTAGAAATGCAAAAAGCAACATTTCCATTTGCATAAAGCTTCACTTTTCCAACCACTCTCTTCTTTCAAAGCTTGAAATCTGTTCCAAAGATGACAGAAAATCTCTCAACAGCAGAAGCAATCTACAAGACCTACAAAGCATGGCTAAAGTTCCTTAATTCACTCATTTCTTCATCATGAAGCAGCTTGTCTTTATGAATTTGAAAAAAAGGCATAACATGTTTTTTTTCAAAAAGTCTGAGTTTCTCAAATCTCAAACCTTCTCTATAAATAGATAGGCCAGTTGCAAGAGAGAGAGGGTTGAAAAAGGTTAGAAAAAAATAGAGAGAGAGAACAAGGAGAAAAGACAGAAGTTATATTGCTAAACCCTCAAAAATCTCATATTCAAAAAAGCCATAACAGTCCACAAAACTTCCACTCTTGGGTTTTAAAGTCCAAACCTTTGAACCTCTCATACCTTGCAAGTTCTGCCCAACCATCCAAACATTTCATACCATACAGAGGTTTTTTAGTAACCTTCAACAAAAAGGAAAGTCTAGCAGCTGGTTGGAGCTTCCTTAAGGTTCATACAACATCTTGAAGGATATTTGGTTTCAAAACCTAAAGTACAGTTTTAAGGTAAGTCATCTTTACCTTGCCTTTTCCGTACATCAACTTTGTTGTTTATAGGATGTAGCAATCACTGTTTTGAAGTTAATCATTTATTTTTTGTTCATGTTATTCATTCATATGTTAAAAACTAACTGATGTATGCAAAGAGTGGCGTTTAAGGCAGAAAAATGCAGGATGTATCGACACATATCCACATGTGTCGACCCATCTTAGTAAAAAAAGGTGTATGAGTCGACACATGACCCTCATGCATCGACACATACTGAGTTCATGTCACAAAACAGAGACTAGAAAGGACTATGAGTCGACACATACGCATTTCGCGTCGATGCAAAAAGGTGTATGAGTCGACACATCCCATTATGTGTCGACACATACTGAACAAATTTCACAAAACAGAAGCTGGAAAAGCCTATGAGTCGATACATATGCGTTTCGCGTTGATACAAGAAGATGCATGAGTCGACACATCCCATTATATGTCGACCCATACTGAACTAATTTTGTTTTACAGGAGCCGAAGAAGCTATGTGTCGATGCATAGCAGCATGGGTCGACACATAGCAGTTCAAAAGTGCATTTTTCCCTTTATTTTACACTGTTTTCACATTCTTTTCATTATCATTTGATATGGTTGTAATATTTTAGTTCCTACTCCATCCCCATTTGTTAAATTGTATCCCCATCCCCCTAAAGTGATGTAATAGCTTAGGATTTATTTTCCGCCTTTTACTTGATTTTCATATATTGCTAGTAAATAAGTGTGTATGGCAAGATACAAACAACAAAATAGGCCACCCTAATCAAAGACTAAATGCATGCAAATCAAACACATTATTCACACATGCACCTCTAGGGTAATCTCACTTGTTGCCTATTGGAAAATAGTCATGTCCCTTGAGCATGGGCGTTTTAGCAAAGACCCTCGATAAAAAGATCGTAGTCCCTCGATGACCCTTGATGTTGCCTTCGGTAAACGATCTAGTCCCTAAAACGACATTGCTAAAACGTCCCATATGTTGCCTTCTATGACTATACAAACGTCCCTTCACATCCAACGATGGGGCTTCTTACCAAAACAATGGTAAGATAGCAACATCTAAAGGAGGAGGAAAATCACATCTAAGATCTTTTGAGTAGGTAGGTTCACTCTTAGTTACTCGCTTGCTCACAACAAAAACATTTTTATACACCCACACTCTCATCTTTGAACTATTTTCGAAACAAACACTTTGTAGGCGTTCTTATAGAAACAAGAACCATTACGAAGTTCCATTTTCAAAATACTTTCAAAAACACATCTCACAAATACACTTTTGAACTATTTTCGAAACAAACACTTTGTAGGCGTTCTCATAGAAACGATAACCGTTACGAAGTTCCATTTTCAAAATACTTTCAAAAATCACCACCACAAGCACACATTCAAACAAAAGCAAGTGATCTAAGCAAGTAACTAAGAGCCCATGGAAAACCATGTATGAAAAGGGTGATAATACCTTCCCTTTTCATAATCTACCACCCGAACTCAAAAACATCTCTAAAGGTCTTTCCTGTGCTTTTTTACCTTTCCTTTTTGGGTAAAAGTCGGTGGCGACTCTTGCTAACCGCAACATTTGCGATAAAACGTAAAACTTCAAGTCAGTTCTCCCACCGTATCACAGAACTGGCGACTCTGCTGGGGAATCTTATAAAAGTGGGGTTACCTTAGGGTTTAGATCATATTTATTTGCTTACATTGTTTGATTTGCTTGCTTTACATTATGGTTCTTTTTTTGGGTTTGAATCCTCCACCCGGATTTGGGAAACATTATAGGTAAATAGCAATACATTGTGGAAACTGTGCGGGGTATACCGACATGGTCTAAGCAATAGCTATGTTAGTATGACATATTTATGGGTATCGGTAGCCCTTGAGTAGTCAAGGAGAATACGGGGCCGCTGAGTGATGTCGCGAAGCACTAACGGAGTTTTAGAACCTTTACTTGACCAACTTTGCCTTTTAGGATGTAGTGAGATGACCGGCTTTGGTGCAGTCCGAAGTTGGTAGATACTCGATACTATACTCATTGAGGTTTGGTTTCTTGGGATATTTCGGTTGCCATTAAAGAGGCTTGCGCTGAAACAATGCCCGAGAAGATAAACCAGTGATATTGAGATCCTTTAGAACCCAGTTACTATTAACTAGGACAGGTTGAGCCAACTAAACTTCAAGAGGGTACTTACCTCTAAAACCCCATGCAAGCCTAAAATTAAGGACTTGTTTGCTTTGTGTGAATATGATTATATAAACTTGCTTACCTCGCATATACGTATATATAACATCATAACATCATACCATAGCATTTTTAATAACCATTTCAAGGATCTCGAGGGTCTTTGATGCAGGGTCACGTTGAACCAGATTTCTATCAAGGGACAAGAGGATTTATTTTCCTCTGACCAAACACCGTCAAAGATCAAGTACAACAAACTTGAGTCAGGGGCTATGACCCACTTGACATGGTGAGCTTAATTCTTGTGGAAGGACGTCCACTGATACAAAGTTCTCCAATCAAAGATGTTGATCTCTAACTTTTTCTTGTGTTTACCCCGCAAGATCCTTGAAAACATGCATCCACATATCATGCATCATATCATGACAGGTTTCTCCCATACAAGCCTCCTTATCTTCTTGCTGTTTATTTCAGTAAGATGGATATGGAACAGACGGTGAAAGATCTCCAAGCTCAAAACTCTCAATTCCAACAAATGTTGTTGGCTATGGCTAAGGGACAAGAGGACCAGAAAGCTCTCCTTCTCAAAGAAAAGAAGAAAAAGTCCAAGAGGTCAGTAGGCGTCTTGAACTTGAGAAGAAGACCTAAAGCCCTAGATCTTTCAACTCCATCCAACATAGGGGATAGTCTTGAAGAAGACAATAGTCTAGAGATTGATGAAGCTGAAGCTGACTACTCTAAAGAACAATATCCTCCCACTGATGACAAGTACAAACTATTGGAGGATCGCCTCAGTGCTATGGAGATTCAACAGACACCTGGCTTAGATTTAGGAGACATGGGTTTGGTTTCTGGAGTGGTCATCCCGCCAAAGTTCAAAATCCCTACCTTTGCCCTGTACGATGGAGTCTCTTGCCCTAAGATGCATTTAAAGTCTTATGTCCGAAAGATTCAACCATACACAACTGATCTAAAGCTTTGGATCCATTTCTTCCAAGAAAGCCTGGTAGGGACTTAGCTCGAGTGGTTCTATCAATTGGAGAGTTCTTGCATCCATACTTGGGAGGATTTAGCTGCTGCTTTCTATAAGCAGTATCAGTACAATGCTGATCTTGCACCAAATCGTATGCAATTGCAGAACATGACCATGGGTTCCAACGAGAGCTTCAAAGAATACGCCCAAAAGTGGAGAGATCTGGCTGGTAAGGTACAACCCCCTCTAACTGACAGGGAGCTGATTGACATCTTCTTGGGAACTCTGACAGGACCTTTCTTCAATCACTTGATCGGAAGCTCGTCAGCCGGGTTCACCGAGCTAATATTGACCGGCGAAAGGGTCGAAGCTGGCATCAAAAGTGGAAAGATCTAAGGAGCTACACCTTATGATGCTCAGAAAAAGCCCTATAATGGGAAGAAAGAGTCCAATGCAGTGACTGGTCAAAAGAATCGTCATGACCAACACGTAGGGGCAATCCTGATCTCTAATCCCATACCTGTTCAACAAAGACAGAGCAATAGGCGTAGGGTAAGATATCAAGAAAGGCAGTACAATAACATTAACATGCCTTTGTCTCAAGCGTTACAACAATTGCTGAAGTTGAAACTGATCACACTAAAGGATCCTCCTCAAAATCCTGATACCTCCTCTTTTAAGTACAATCCGAGCGTAAGATGTGCCTATCATTCTGACAGTCCCAGACATGACACTGACGGCTGTTGGACTTTGAAGAACAAGATTCAAGACTTGATTGATGCCAAGGAGATCGAGTTTGACCCTCTAGAGACTCCAAACGTGATCACCGCTCCTATGCCAAATCATTTAATGCTTTTGTTTCATTTGAATTTTCAATTGTAATTTCTTTTGTTATTCTAACAATTATCTATTAATGTCAAACTCTATTTCATTAATGCATTGCATATGTTTGTCTTGAATTCATCCTTTCGTTTTCACTATATTTAAACTATGCTTTTTATTCTTCTTATGACATTTAACTCTTGCTAAAAGTTACAAGCCTTTAGAGGGAGGATGACGAAAACAATGCCATAATCTCATACAGTATGCTTTTGGACAGACCTTGCTGACGATGTACAGGCATTCTTTCAAATCCTAAACACTGGAGTTATAAGGAAGATAATCCCTAGTCAACCCCTTCGAGCCAAAGAAGTAGAAGTTTTCTATTTTAACACAAATTGAAACCTTTAATCAAAACCTGGGGCAGGGTAGTCTCTCAGTTAATTCAAACGCGCGTTTAGCCGCAAACTCTCATTTCGTAATACAACGAATGACATCAAAAACATTCCTATGGAATCAAAAGACGGTGATGGTTCCCTATCACATAGGCAATCATTATCTCTCAAAAAGAAAAGCCCACCAAGTCAAAACCTACAAAGGAGACTTAAGAAAACTGGGGCATCCCGCTGACTGTAATCTCAAAACAAGAACAGTCAGGCAAAAATTAGGGATAACAAATCAAAAAAAATAGGTCGCTACAAATCCTCGACAACATGAAAAAAATGTTGCTAAAATGACTGCCTTCCGATAAACCTAACTTGTCTGAACCATCACAAAAACTTCATTCCAGACTCAATTGGAGTTCAAACGCACAATTAACTGAGTTTAGGATTGAAGAACGTTATGAAGAAAGGGTGGGTACAAATACACTTTGAGCCTTTATCCTTTGTTTCTTAAACTGTGAACCAAGCCACGTTACAACCCTTCAAAAGTCCTAATTGAAGCGTGGGTTAGTTCGAAAGCATACTGTTACAAAAGGTATCCTGACTCCTGTAAGGCTTTACTCTAAATCTTGAGTTTGAATTTTTTCTTACAAAATTTCTTTACTCACTAAAACGCATTTTCAAAACTTCAAGACAAGCATAAACTTTGCATCACTGTTTGCATATGGCTAATTGTTTGACAGTGGAGAAATTCACACAATGAATGTCCAGTGAACGAAAGCTCTCTCAGTGAACAAAATCAATTCAACTGGGATGACACTTCCATTGACGAATCTCCTATCAACAAGGGGGCATGACATGTCACTATCCAGCACACTTGGGGCAGTCCAGTCAAGATTCCAAGAAAGTCTCTCAAGAAGTGCTGAGTAACCAGGGGCAAGTCTCCATCTCCGTCACTTGGGGCATTGAACGTCAATCTCATCAAAGGGTTACGTACAGTCAAACATTTCCTGGCAGTGCCACCAACACTTGCTGCTAGGGGCAGTGACAAATCTCCCCAAAATCCTTCTCATAGGATGACTCCCAGCCAGAGTTTCAATCTCTGATAACCTCTTCCCAGCTAAGTCGACCTCAAGAATCCTCGAGGATTTTTCTCCAGTAAAGTCGTCGCCTCTCCAATAGTGAGCAACAGGGTTTATTTCCCCAACAAACGGCTGGATTCTCCAACTCGAGTTTGCCTCTCCGACTGCTACAGATCAAAGGACCACAACTCCTCTTCCCCAGTAGACTACTCTACAATCCCCAGCAACTTACTGTGAAGCCTTAAATAATACAATATTAATTAAGTTTATAAGATTTACTTAAATAAATAAATAAAGTGTGAAGAATAAAAAAATATTGTTATTTATGGAAAAATAAAATGAAATAAGTCAAAATATAAAATATCATTTTTTGCATTTTTATCATTTTTAGTATTTAGAAAATATATTTGAGAAAATAAATAAAATAAAATAAATGAAGAAATAAAATAAAATTGGGCCAGGTTGCAAATATGAAACAGGGGGGAGGAATGTTAGAAAAAAATTAGGCCCAGGAGGAGGAAGGCCCATGCGCTGGAAAGAACAAAAATGTAAAAATGAGAGAAAAAAGCAAAAGGCAGCGCGCGCTGAGGCTCGAACCCATGACCTCCTTATTACCAGCGTGCTGCCTTACCACTGGGGTGGCTATACATCCGTTAATACAAATGAAACAATAAATATGTAAGGCAAAACGTGTTCTAAAGACTTCATCTTCAACCTCCAGCCAAAGGATTTGTATCTTCTTTATCTCTCAACAAAAATGAAAAGTTCAAACATGAAAGTTGTGGCATTTTTTTCCATGAATCCAAACATATAAACAACTTAAGCTATCAATCAAGGATGAATAATAATTTTTCTAGCCCTAATTCAAAACCTAAAAATTTCAGAAAACTTTTATCCTAAAATTCTCTAAGCTCAGGCCATATAAATGTAAACTATGGATATGTACAGCTTCGTGGCAATGGTATCTACATTTTATCTTCACAAACCAAACTCAAATGATTCATGTATGAAGAGATAGAAGTTTGAAAATTTACCTCTTGCAGTTGGAGTCGTGTATAGAGTTTGAGCAACCTTTGTGATGGCCTGATGATTTCTATATCTTGCCTGGACCTCCTTGAATGTGTTCCAACTCCTACTTTGCTTTGAGGATGACTGGAACTCCTTACTCAAGTCAAGTTGCAAGCTTCAGATTTGAAAATGGTGGATGATGATGGAGGAGTTACAGTTAGGAAATGAGAGCCTGGATCATTTTGACATGATGTATGGAAGGTGTTTGGATGATTAGTTTTCAAAACGCACGAGTGGAAATGAAGATGGTGAGTTTTTGCTCAAAACTGTCAAGTTTGGGCAGTTCTGTGCAGCAAGATGCTTAGGAGTGTTTTAGGACTTGTGAAAACGTGTGTTGTGTTGCAATTGACTTGTTAATATGTATGGAAAATATTAGAGCACAAAATCACTCAAAGCTTCTGAGGTATAAGGTTATGGCTCTATAACTTGCTTTTGAAGAAAAGTGAAATGACAAATCTCAAGTATTTTACAAGCATGTCCTGAGCTTCTTCAGACCTTAGACACCTTGATTTTGGTTTATAGGGGTTGTGTGTGCATAAAGAACAAGTTAGAAGCTCAAGACAAGTTGACTTTGTGATTAAAGTAACTTTTCAAGAATGGAATGGTAACTTTCTTCCTAAAATGGAAAATTGGCTTGGACAATGCTTGGAACACTTGGATAATAGCTCAAAAGCAAGTGTAATCTTCTGATTATGGAGAGATCTTAAGGTTTAGAGGCCTGAAAAACAATATTGTGCAGCATAGGTTTGAAATTGAATTTGTGTTCATCACAAAATGCCTTGTAATTCGAGTGACAAAACACCAACTTCATCTCTTCGATTCTCCCTACTCAAGAATGATCTCAAGGAGTTCTTGGACATTTTGGAAATCTTGTAGTGTGAACTACAACCCATATTTGAATTTATTTTGAATATTCCCCTTGGAACTATATATAAAAGTGCCATGAAGTTAGGTCAAAATCCTGGCCAAATTAGGGCAAATTTTCACTAAGTGTTTAGTTTCATGACCCTATCTTCACAAAATTATAACTTGAGATATAAGCACTTTTGGAAGAAGTTGTGTGAATAAAAGTTGTATAGTTCATGGATATCTACAACTTTCATTTTTAAAGTTTCTCTTGAATCATCTTGCATCATGGTGAAAATTTGGCTCAAAGTTATGAAAAAAACATGAATTTTCAACACTTAGAAAACTTTCTAAGTTTAGAAATTTTGACTTTTCAAAATGAAATCTTGACTTTTTGATTTCTTGATGAATAAGTTTCATATTTTGACATGTTTTGATGAATTGTGATCTTTGGCACTTAAATTTGACCAAAAAGTCAAAGTTTGACTTTTCAGTATACAATTGACTTTTGATGAGTTGACTGCAAAATTCATCTGTCAATCCAATGGACTTGCAATGTTTTGAACCATGTAATTAGGTAAAAATGATGCAATTTGACTCTTGAGATCATGCCTTAAACCAATTGACCATTTGTTAGGTCAAAAATCAGAAATTGCCCTTTCCCAATCAAAACCCTAATCTTGACCAATTTGCCCTTTTAGAGATTTGATCAAACTTCTTGAAGAATTATGGTCCAAACTTGATCAAATGATACATATGGGTTTAAAATGTTGATGTGGATAAAAAATTATGAGGTTTGACTATAAATTGGCCATGGTTGACTTTTTCCCCAATACAGCTAATTTTTAGGTCAACTGTTCAATTGACTGATCAAAAGTGTGATCCAAGACTTGAAATTTGACATGAGTAATATTGGGGTCCATAATGGTCCATGAAAGTCATATGAAGCATTTATAGTTCAAAAATACTTGTGAAAACTCAATCCCTAATTTTGGTCATCAGTGCCTAAGGAGGTGTCTTGAGCTGATCAAACCTAGTGTAGTCTTGAGCCCAAGGAGATCTTGTAAGCAAATTCTTGATAAGTGAGAGAGAAAATTTTGGGGTACAACAGCTGCCCCTGTTCAATCTTCTTAATCCTGAAGAGTTAGATTGGCAAGTTTCGTCATTCGTGACTCGAAGGTGGAAGATGATTGGACACTAGAGTGCCTAGAAATTTGCACTCGGTGATGTGATGGTAGTGGGAATGGGCTTAAAGATGCCAATTAGAGAGGTGATAGAAAGTTGTGTGAGATGGGCTTAAAGATGCCATCTAAAAGTGATTATTTGTGTTGTAATTTGTAAGCTGAAAGAATGAGTATCAGAATGGCGTCCGTGTCTGGAGCATATTTGAACTGTATCTGGGAGTTAAATTTGAGTGAGTATCAGAATGGCATCCGTATCTGGAGCATATCTGAATTGTATCTGAGAGTTGAATCAGAATGAGTATCAGAATGACATCCGTGTCTAGAGCGTATCTGAACTGTATCTGAGAGTTGAATCTGAATGAGTATCAGAATGGCATCCGTGTCTGGAGAGTATCTGAACTATATCTGAGAGTTGAATCTGAACGAGTATCAGAATGGCATCTGTGTCTGGAGTGTATCTGAACTGTATCTGAGAGTTGAATCTGAATGAGCATCAGAATGGCATCCGTGTCTGGAGCGTATCTGAACTGTATCTGAGAACTATGAACATTGTTAATGATAGATGTTAATCTTATCCTGAAAAGGGTAAAATGTTAGCTAAAATGTAGGGTCATATTGTATGAAATGTATGATATAATGCATTTGTTTTATCGATGTTTATGATATATGGATGCGATGTATGCACATGCGAGCTAATCTGCCACACTGCTGTTTGATTGGGGAAAATAAATCCATGACTGCTGCTGAGGATATGGAGTGTAAGTCTTCATGTTATGAAGTTAAAGTGTTGATGAATTTCCGCTTAGAGAAACAAACTCTGTTGTAAGGGAAATGTCGTGTGTTGCTTGTAAAATCCTGTTGGGAAATCTTGAGAAATTGAACGACTTCTACTAGGGTTTGATAATTGGAAGCTTGTTCCGTTGGGAATTAAACTGCAAACTGTGGGGGATTTATGGAAATAGCTTAGAGAGATTTCCCTACCTCTTAAAGCCATTAATGATTGTCTTTTTATTTTGTTTATTTGTAAACATTAATTATATTCAAATGCATATGTTCAACAATGAATCATTGGAGTAAATAAAAACAGATAGTTTTGCACTTTCAAAGGAATATCTTTGTATTGACTTTGAGTAAGTATTTTTGTACAGTGAGACAAACATTCTAGTAGGAGAACTTCGTCGTAAGAAAAAATGAAAATTTTAATACAAAGAAAAGATAGCTATGTGTAATTATCCCATGGGGTTCCCATTCTGCTATAGCCTTTGTATCTCTGAGCATCTTGTCTATTTGTTGCCTTGTCCGAAGATGATTGAATTGGTCAGAAATGTCGAGTTCACAAGTTGAATCCAAAGGTTGTCCTCAAAGTGATCCAATAGGACATAGTCATACGCTTTAATTCCCTAACTTTTGCCTGGACCTCCTTTTTGGGTTTTCAGTCCACCGGGAAACCCTTTTTTGCCTAAGTCGCCCTTTCGGGTTTTCAACTTGTCGGGTGTAGAGATTTTTTTTGTTTTATCCCTAATTTTTGCCCGAACCTTTTGGTTCTCCGGGATACCCCTGTTTTGCATAGGTGTGTCAACCTAGCGGGTCTCTTATGCATAGTATATTTTGACTATGTCTGCGTTCGCAGGGTGCGGAAGGTCGTCACCATCCATGGTGGTAAAGATCATGGCTCCACCAGAGAAAATGTTTTTGATTACAAATGGTCTTTCGTATGTAGGAGTCCATTTTCCCCTGGGATCTCTTTACGATAGCATGATACATTTGATCACCAGATCCCCAATGTGATACACTTGGTGTCTGACCTTTTTGTTGAAAGCCTTGATCATCCGTTTTTAATACATTTGACCATGGCAAACAGCAGTAAGTCTTTTCTCATCAATTAAGTTCAGTTGATCAAGTCGAGTCTGGATCCAATTGTCTTCGTTTAGTCCTGCATCCTTCATAATTCTTAGAGAGGGGATCTGAACCTCAATAGGCAAGACAGCTTCCATGTCGTATACCAAAGAATAGGGTGTTGCCCTGGTTGATGTGCGAGATGTGGTACTATACTCGTGGAGAGCAAATGGTAGCATCTCATGCCAGTCTTTGTATGTGACTGTCATTTTCTGTATGATCTTTTTAATGTTCTTATTTGCAGCTTCGACAGCACCATTCATCTTCGTCCGGTAAGGAGAATAATTTTTATGCTGAATCTTGAATTGCTCGCACAAGGCGGTGACCATAGTGTTGTTGAGATTTGTACCATTGTCAGTGATGATCCTCTCCGGGATACCGTACCAGAAAATGATATTTTGCTTGATGAAACGGGCAACAACATTCTTGGTAACTGAGGCGAAGGAGGCTGCCTAAACCCACTTTGTAAAATAGTCAATGGCCACTAGGATGAAGTCGTATCCATTGGAGGTTGTTGGCTTGATTTCCCCAATCATATCAATCCCCCACATAGAAAAGGGCCAAGGAGTCGTCAAGAAGTTTAGAGGAACTAGAGGTACGTGCACCTTGTCAGCATAAATCTGACACTTATGGCAGGTTCGAGAGTGTTGATAACAATCAGCTTTCATGGTAGACCAGTAATAGCCTGCCTGTGATACGGTGGCAGAACCGACTGTTTAATACTGGTTTGCATTTTGTGTTTTTTTATTCGCAAAATGTCACGGTAAGCAAGAGTCGCCACCGACTTTTATTTCATCCAACCGGAAAGGAAAAAAGTACAGAAAAAATCCTTTTTCGAGATTTTGAGTACGTGGGGTAGATTATAGAAAGGGAAGGTGTTAGCACCCTTTCTATCCATGGTTTTCCATGGGCTCTTAGGTACTTGCTCATTTTTAAATTGCTTGTGTTTGTGTACTTGTTTTTGAAAAAATGTTTTACTTCGTGATAACCCTTGTATCACTCCTCAAGGGTGTGATGAAGTTGTTTTGAACATTTGTTTAAAAAGTGTAAGTGCGAAAAAGTTTTGATTTGAGAAAGTACCTACTAGCATCTACCTACTCAAAAAAAGATTGTTTATATTCTTGTTTCCTTTAGACAGCGCTATCTTACTATTGAGAAATAGGTAGCACCGTCGTTGGAGTTTGTAAGGGTCAATTCGAAAGGGACGTACGGTTACTAAAACAATATTAGGACACCTTAGTAGTAACCCTAGAGTCTTAAGATCTTTTCGAGGCAACATTTCCGAGGGAACATTTGAACGGGACAATTTGATCTCTTTAGACGGGAGGGCAACCACTAAGACACCCTATGCTTAATGATCGTTTACCGAAGGCAACCGAAGTGAGAGTATACCCTAAGAGTGAATATGTGCGAGTGATTTATTTTCAGTTTATTATCTTTGCACGTTAGGGTTTTCTAACTATTTTAATTTTATCATGCATTCTTGCCATACAATCCTAAACATACATCTAACAGTTAAGAGTTTTGCGGAAAGTAAAAGCAGAAAAAATAACCTACGCTTATTACATGGCTTAGACAGTTACATAATTGTCGTTGACAGTAAATAAAGTTGCGGAAATTCAAAAAAAAAAACTAATTAAAACTATTACATCCTCAAAACAGTTACAAAAAATAACAAAAGAATTAAATGCGCGCAGTAAGTTAAATGCGAGGCGATTAGGGTTTTGACCCTTTGACTAATCCTACTTGCGATTGATTAAAGAAAAAATGTTTTTCTTGTCATGTTTTTTTATTTGAGAAAATAAATAATAATTAAATTGCAAAGAAAATCCTAAGTTCTAATTAATGTTAATTTAGGAAAATAAATAAATCAATGAAAAGCAATTAATTCTAAATAACCTATTTTTTGTATTTTTATTTTATTTGCAAAAAGAAAACAATTAAATCAAGAATTAAACCTAATTTTTCTAGTTGATTTTAATTGTAAAAATAAGTTAAAGTTACCCTAAATTAAATTAAGCTAATTAATTAAAAATTAAATTTGATAATAATAAAAAACTAATTCTAAATTTGTGAATTCTTGATTTTGTGATTTTATGAAAAAAATTGATTTTTAAAAATAAAATAAATGAATAAATTCAAAAGAATAAAGAAAATCAAAAAAAGAGAAAGAGTGAAAATTGGGCCTGATTGTGTTGCTGAAGAAGGGGTGCAAATCTGAATTTTGTAAGGCCCAATATTACTGAGCCCATCTATCTGCGCTAGTTCCAGTGTCATGGCCTTCTGGGAGTCTACCGTGTGGTTGTAGCTTGGAGGCGTTAGATCTGGTCAACGTGTAATCCAATGGCTGGACATTGAGGCGCACGGTGAGCATATGAGAGAGATTTGCACTGGATCTGTGGAAGGAAAAGAAAATAAAGAAAGTGGTCTGGACCTGGGATCGAACCCAGGTCCTTATGCCTTCTGCCAATGCCATGTTGCCAGCTGCGCTACAATGGTTATTTATCAACATAATACAAACAAAATGTAATATACAAAACAAGATAGTTGGTCAGAAAAATGCGCGAGATTCAAACGCTCCAATGGTTGGCTGCCACGCATCACCTTCTTCGCTGCAACCGTCGTTTTAGAAAAAGGGACTTTTACCTATAGACATCCACTATAGGTATAACCCTGCATATTTCAAAAATTCTATACACGCAAGATAAATGAAAGGTAATGGTACCAATCAACTCGTCTCATCCTCACGAGCATCATGGTACCTGATTCAAGGCCCAATTGTTCCTATACAAAAAGACCCTAAAAATATCACAAAAACCCTAGCAATGGCAACATCGTGTACAGGCTTCAAAAACGCAATTAAATGACATGGTTAGCTTGAAAACATGATGACAAACACGAATATAACAATCAAAAGTGCTAATGATGCAAGAACTATGATAATCGAATTGGAAAATTATGCCAAACCGTATGAGGTGTAGCGCGCGTTTATGGGTGTTTCATGCCTTGCAAACGATTGGGACAACTTCCTGTGACGTCCAGCAATGGATTGGGATAGCTAGGATGGCTTGAGATGGCCTGTGGAGTGAAAACCAATTCACACTTTTCTTTGAATTTTGTGACTTTGCTCTGCCTTTTTTCATGACTCTCACCCTCGTATTTTGATCTGGAATTGTTCACTATATAACCTAGAGTGAATTAGGTTAACAAACTTGGACTAAATCTTTGCATTTATCCAAGATTTGATTTGATTTGCAAGTTATATGATATGTTTCTATTTTGAGCCAAACCATGCCTTTCTTGTACCAATTGACCTTAATTCGATTTGATCTTGTTAATTCAGCATATCTTGATTGCCAATCTGTCAAAGAAATAAATCAAATTATATCTTTGTTAATTTTCATCATTTATTTGATTTAATTCACTTTTTAATTAATGAAAAATAAAAATAAATTAAAAAATTAAGCACATAATGTGTGAGTGAACATTTGAATCGTTGACCACATTATAATTGAAGTGCAAGCATAAAAAGTATGGCCCATTTAGCAAAAAATGCAAATTTGAGCACATTTGACTTTTGGCAATTTTGCAAAAATGGTCAACTTGGCCAATGCATAACTCTCTCAATTTTGACCCTAGTTGGACTTTTTAGAAAGCTTAGGATGTCCTATAAACAACCCTTTTGGTCTCATCTCAATTGAGTCTTCCATGTTCATGTATGAAGCTTTAACCCAAAAGGTGTTTTTGTTGACTTTTCAAAAGGACCTATAATGTCAAAATTCATATCTTTTTGTGAGTGCATATTCTGGACTTGGGAGATGAAGATGAATTGTAGGGAATTTCATCCTCTTCAAAATGAGCTTTGGATGGGTCATTTATGATAAAGTATGAGAAAGTTATGCTTGGTCAAATTGAGTTGACTTTTCCTGTAAAACCCTAATTTAGCAACTTTTGGGTTTTGATGAATTGTGAGAAATCCTTGAGGAATCATGATCAACCCTTGATAAAATGATGGATAACACTTAAAAATGATGATTTTGACCAAAAATATTGAAGTTTGACTGTATGTGGGCCACAATTGACTTTTAACCTAGTATAGTTGATTTTCAGGCATTTGAGCAATTGACTGAGCAAACTTCTTCTGCAAGGCTTGAAACTTGACATGGATGATATTGAGAACATATTAGGACAATGGTGAGCATTTGAGTCCTTTGTGGTTCACACATCTTGATGAAGATGGAAACCCTAATTTGAGGTATACTTCCTTAGGAGAGAGTGTGTCTGGTCAATTCTTGAACTTCCTTGAGCAATTTGGGGACCTCACTTGCCATGCGTTGAGAAATATGGGAGGGAAAATTTTGGGGTACAACAGCTGCCCCTATTCAATCTTCTTAAACCTTAAGATGTAGATTAGCTCATCTGACTTTTGTGATCTGAAGGTGGAAGATGATTGAACACTAGAGTGCCCGGAAATTTGCACTCGCATGAAGTGGTACTGATGGGAGCTATCAGTAATGGGCTTACAGACGCCATTTGGAAGTTGAGGATTGAAGATTGTCGGGGATGGGCTTAAATATGCCATCCGAAGAGGTGTCGATCGCATAAGAGATTCCTTTGCGAGAACCCGTATACCTGTTGTTGAGGAGGACTTCGCTGGGGAATGTTGGTCTCTGTCTTGGGAGAAATAGAGTTTTAGGAGCTTCGGTTGTCCGTTACTCTACTGGGGAATAACTCCGGTTTGGGGAAACAGAAGTGAACTGCATATCTGGTCGGGGTATATGTTGCACCGCGACTTATTGGAGAGATGTGAAACCAATCTTGTTTGATCAGGTCCCGGTCTTATAGTGTTGTGGACTGTTGTCTGGGGATAAGAGAGAAAGAACCCGGATAGTAAGGTTATGAGAAGGAACCTAGATAGTAGGGTTACTTCGAGATGAAAGCCTGGATAGTAGGGTTGTGAAGGACCCTGGATAGTAGGGTTACTTCGAGATGAAAGCCTGGATAGTAGGGCTTGAGAAGGAACCTGGGTAATAGGGTTACTTCGAGATGAAAGCCTGGATAGTAGGGCTTGGGAAGGAACTTGGGTCGTATGGTTACTTTGAGATGAAAGCCTGGATAGTAGGGCTGTGAGAAGGAACCTGGGTAGTAGGGTTACTTCGGGATAAGTCTGTGTAAAACTTCAGGAGGAACTGGGGTAAGGTTACTTTGTGATAAGTTCGTGTAAAACTTCGGAAGGAGCCTGGGTAAGGTTACTTTGTGATAAGTTCGTGTAAAAATTCAGAATGAATCGGGGTAAGGTTATAAGTTTGTGTAAAACTTCAGGATGAACTGGGGTAAGGTTATAAGTTTGTGTAAAACTTCAGGAGGAACCGGGGTAAGGTTACTTTGTGATAAGTTCGTGTAAAACTTCGGAAGGAACCTGGGTAAGGTTACTTTGTGATAAGTTCGTGTAAAACTTCATAATGAACTGGGGTAAGGTTATAAGTTTGTGTAAAACTTCAGGAGGAATCGGGGTAAGGTTACTTTGGTATGATAATGTAGATTAGTTGACCCGTTTGATTTTAGGAACTAAGTTTCCATTAGTTGTCTGTAGATATGATTTATATAACTGCTGGATTTGTTGAAGCTAATCGTCTCTTCCTGAAAAGATATCAGGGTTAGTTGTATGCGATGCATGAAATGCAAGGTGAGATGATGTTCTCAAAATAAATGAGATTATGCTGTATATGATTTGTATGCGTCTGTCATGATGTATGTTCATGAAATGCTGACGTAATAATCTGAGTTCGAGAAAATAAATCCCTGACCGCTGTTTGGAGAGTATGAGAAATGGTATTCTTGACTGCTATAAGAAACCATAGTTCCTCTACTTCTGTTGGGGATGGTGAACAAAGATGACTAGCTGGGGATTCACATCCATTCGGCTGGTGAATATTCTGCCGAAAGAGACCCTATCTGAGGATAACTCTATAGGGAATAACTCTGTTGGAGAGGAGATACTCTATTGATAGATCTGCTGATTTGGAGAAATAAACTCAGCTGGGGATGAATTTCCGTTGCTGGCGATAATGAATTCTGTTGGAGATTGAATTTCTGCTTATGAGAGAAATAAACTCTGCTTGGGGAAAAATCTACTGACTCACTCGCGATTGTGAACCTCAGCTGGGGAGAGTTATGTCCTGTTCGGGAAATCTAACATCACTGTTTTTGGATACTTTTTACTCTATGCGGAGTGTATGTACCACTACTCATGTTCTCAAGCTGGCTCTATCCCGGTACCTGATGGGCAGAGTAACTGTAAGGTTTGGGCACTTCTTGTTTTCCCTGTTTTTGGTATTACGAGTAATCGTCTTTTGTTTCTTGTGTAAATATTTATGAGCAGCCATTATTTTCAAATGCATATATCAAAAATGAATCATTGGATGTTCTTTCAAAACAAAACAGAAAAAGAAAAACAAATTGAAATTTCTTGTGAAAATGAATTGTATTGATTTTTGCAATTGGCCCGTAATAGGCATTTTTGTACAAAGAGGCTGACATCCTAGTAAGAGAACGCCGCCGAAAGAAATTACAATTTGTAAAAAAAAGAAGAAGGAAAACAGTTATGTGAAACAATCCCACCGGGTTCTAACTTTGTTATTGCCTTTATATCTTCAAGCGTCTCATCACCTTGCTACTTGGCCGAAGGTTGATCAGATTGATTGGCGCTGCCCGAGCTTGATAGTTGATACCGAAGTCTGGTTGCGAGATGATCCAACAAGACATAGTGTTACGCTTCGATCCATAATTTTTGCCTGGACCGCCTTTTCGGGTTTTCAGTCCACCGAGATACCCTTTTTTTCCCAAGTCGCCTTTTCAGGTTTTCGACTTGCCGGGTGTACAGTTTTTTTCATTTTCATCCCTTACTTTTGCCTGGACCCTTTTGGTTCGCCGGGAAGCCCTTATTTTTGCCTAGGCCAGTCAACCTAGCGAGTCTTTGATTATGCCTAGTATCTTTTCACTATGTCTTCATTGACGGGGTGAGGAAGGTCGTCACCATCCATGGTGGTTAGAATCATAGCTCCTCCCCGAGAAAATGTTCCTAACCACAAATGGCCCTTCGTATGTGGGGGTCCATTTTCCCCTGGGATCACCTTGTGGTAGTATGATACGTTTGATCACTAGATCCCCGACTTGATATTCTTGACGTCTGACTTTCTTGTTAAAATCCTTGATCATTCGCTTTTGATACGTCTGACCATGACAGATAGCAGTAAGTCTCTTTTCATCAATTAGATTCAGCTGATCAAGTCGGGTTTGGATCCAGTCGTCTTCGTTCAAACTCGCATCCTTCATAATCTTGAGAGAGGGTATCTGGACTTTGATGGGTAGGACTGCCTCTATTCCATACACCAAAGAGTAGGGTGTTTCCCCTGTCGACGTCCGTACTGAGGTACAGTACCCATGAGGAGCGAATGGTAACATCTCGTGCCAGTCTTTGTATGTCACCGTCAACTTCTGCATAATTTTTTTGATGTTCTTGTTAGCTGCTTCAATAGCCCCATTCATCTTCGGCCGGTAGGGAGAAGAGTTATGATGCTGAATCTTGAACTGTTTGCAGAGCTCGGTGATCATTGTGTTATTGAGATTTGTACCACTTTCAGTAATAATTATCTCTGGGACACCATATTGACAGACCAGATTATGTCGGATGAACCGCGCCACGACGTTCTTGGTTACAGTAGCAAAGGAAGCTGCCTCAACCCACTTTTTAAAGTAATCAATGGCTACCATAATGAGGAGATGCCCATTAGATGTAGTAGGTATGATCTCGCTGATCATGTCGATGCCCCACATTGCAAAGGGCCAAGGAGCTGTCAAAATATTCAGGAGAATTGGAGGTACATGCACCTTATCAACATAGACTTGGCACTTATGACAGGTTCGAGAGTGCTGATAACAATCGGCTTCCATAGTGGACCAGTATTATCCTGCCCGTAGGATTTTCTTCGCCATGGTATGTCCACTGGAATGAGTTCCGAAGGTACCTTCATGTAACTCTACCATGATCCTTTTTGCCTCGCTCTTATCTACACACCGCAGTAAGGTTGAATCATGGTTACGCTTATAGAGGATTCCATTACTGATGAAGAACTTCGCAGCGAACCTTCTCAGAAACTTCTTATCATTAACAGATGCCCCCTCGGGGTATTCTTAAGCCTCAAGATACCTCTTTACCTCGTGAATCCAGGGTTTATGTGCTACCTCTTCAGTCTCAATGTCACAACAATGTACGGGTTCGTCTAACCTCTCAATAGTGATCCGGGGAGCTTCATTATCCCACCTGACCTTGAACATAGAAGACATAGTAGCTAGCGTGTATGCTAACTGATTCTCCTCTCTTGGGAAATGTTCAAAGGTTACCTCCTCAAAGTGTGGGAGCAATGTCAGTACATACTATTTGTAAGGAATAAGATTCGGGTGCTTTGTATCCCACTCGCCTTTGATCTGACTTATTACAAGAGCGGAATCTCCGAATACACTCAAGAACTTAATCTTCAGGTTAATAGTAGCTCGAAGTCCCATGATACACACTTCATACTCCGCCATATTGTTGGTGCAGTTAAAACATAATCGGGCGGTGAATGGAGTATGACAGCCCTCAAGAGATATAATTACGGTGCCAATGCCATTTCCCAATGCGTTTGAGGCTCCATCAAAATACATAGACCATCAGGATCCCTCCTCGGGTCCTTCATCCGGTCCAGGTTCTTCGCATTCGGTTACCAACATGATATTCTCATCCGGGAACACAAATTCATGGACTGGTAGTCATCCACGGCCTGATGCGCCAAATGATCCACCAATACACTCCCCTTGATTACTTTTTGGGTTGTGTATTAGATGTAGTACTCGTTTAAGATCATCTTCCATCTTGCTATTCTTCCGGACAAGGCGGGCTTCTCGAAAATATATTTGACCGGATCCATCTTTGATATCAACAAGGTAGTGTGAGTCATCATATACCGTCTCAGTCGGCGAGCAGCCCATGCCAAAGCGCAGCAAGTTTTCTCGAGCAATGAGTATCGGGTCTCACAGTCGGTAAACTTTTTGCTAAGGTAGTAAATTGCATGCTCTTTTCGACCAGACTCGTCATGCCGCCCCAACACACACACCATTGAACTATCTAGCACTGTCATGTATAATATCAAAGGTCTTCCTTCAACTGGAGGCATCAGAATTGATGGTTCTTGAAGGTATTCTTTGATTCTTTCAAAAGTAGTCTGGCATTCATCATTCCATTTTAACACTCGATCTTTCTTCAGCAGCTTGAAGATTGGCTCACAAGTAGCAGTCAGATGTGAAATGAACCTGGAGATGTAATTTAGGCGTCCCAAGAAACCTCTAACTTATTTTTCTGTGCAGGGAGCCGACATCTCTTGTATGGATTTTACCTTTGCAGGGTCTACCTGAATACCTTTGTCACTGACAACAAAACCCGGAAGCTTACCAGACCGTACCTTGAAGGTACACTTGTTCGGATTCAACCTCAGCTTGTACGTATTCAACCTATCAAACAGTTTCTGGAGATGACCAAGGTGCTCTTTCTCAGTCTGGGACCTGGCTATCATGTCATCAACATAAACCTCGATCTCATGGTGAATCATATCATGGAACAAAGCGACCATGGTGCACTGATAAGTTGCCCCAGCATTCTTCAACCCAAAAGGCATTACCTTGTAACAGAAGGTGCCCCACTGTGTAACGAAGGTTGTCTTCTCCATGTCCTCAGGAGCCATCTTAATCTGGTTGTAGCCAGAAAAACCATCCATGAAGGAGAAGATCCTGTGTTGCACGGTGTTGTCGACTAGAACATCAATGTGAGGAAGTGGGAAGTCATCCTTGGGGCTTGCTCTGTTCAGATCTCTGTAGTCCACACATATATGTACCTTACTGTCCTTCTTAGGTACCGGAACAACGTTGGCAACCCACTGCGGATAAGAAGTGACAGCTAAGAATCCTGCGTCGAACTGTTTCATGACCTCTACCCTGATTTTCTCTGACATTTCAGGGCGCATACGACGGACCTTCTGCTTTACCGGAGGGCAGTCTTCTTTAGTTGGCAGTCGATGTACCACAATATCAGTGTCCAAACTAGGCATGTCTTCATAGGACCAGGCGAAGATCTCAACGTAGTCGTGTATTATCTGTATTAACCGTTGTTTGACACTAGCCTCTAGATTCGCACCTATTTTAACCTCTTTCTTGTCTTCCTCTGTACCCAAATTCACTGACTCAACTGGCTCTTCATGGGGCTGTATGGCTCTTTCTTCCTGCTGTAATAGTCTAGAAAGTTCTCCAGGCACCTCACAATCATCCTCACCTTCATCCTCGGCTTGGTTGATCGGATTTTTGAAGTCATAACTGGCAGTAGCAGAGCTCTTATCAATGGGATCCAGAGTGGATGTGGATCTGCAGTATGGTACGTGAATGTGTGTAAGAGAATAACTGTTTTGATAAAGTGAGAGACAGAAAACAAAACAAGGATCACAAAATTTGTATACAAGAAACGTCCAATGCTTTATTAATGATATATGAAAGGACAATTAATGGCCCTCACAAGCAAAGCCAAGGTGCCTCGGGCAAGGCACCGAGCCATAAAGTTTCAAATTTTTTATTACAAATCTTAAAACAAATGAGTCAATTACTGCTGAATAAAAGAAACAGGTATGAAGTCCCTAGCCGTCCAGTTATTCGGTCCACCATTGGTTGTTGGGTAGATCCAGCTGTCGATGTCTGAATCCTCTTCACTATCTTCAATCGCATTAATTCCCCGATTGTTGATGTGTAGAGGAGGTCTTCCAGCTCGAGCGCGCCTAACAGCCCTTTGAGCCCCTGTAGTAAAGCCCAAACCAAATTTGTCAATTTTGTGAGTGAAATCAGGGAGCTGACCCCAATTGGTACACCCACCTTCTTCAACCACAGCCCTGGCGTCCTTGAGAGAAGCCATCTTCAATGGAGGTTTGTTGGTAGTAACTTCAGTTGATGCCAAGATCTGAGGGACCTCTTCGAAATTATGACAAGGAGTTTCTATGAATTCCCCGTCCATCTCTACGTAGCGGAAGGAATTTAGGTGACTCACCATATATTCTTCTTCACCTCTCACTGTGACAATTTTTCCTTTCACCGGATACTTCAGCATTTGATGGAGTGTGAAAGTAACTGCCCCAGCCTCATGGATCCAAGGACGACCCAGCAAGCAAGAATATGACGGCCTGATATCCATTACGTAGAAGGTGGACCCAAAAGTCTGAGAACCCACTTTGACAAGGATGTCCACCTCCTCGTGCACCATTCTCTTAGATCCGTCAAAAGCCCTTACCACAATGTTACTAGGATTTAGAGTCAAACCCTCACAATTTAAACGGTCCAATGCTTTCTTCGGCAGAACATTCAGTGAAGACCCGATATCTACTAGCACATGAGACATAGTGGTGCCCCTTCACTCAATCGAGACATGCAGAGCATCATTATGCTTCCTTCCTTTCGGTGTCAGATCCGCATCTGAAAAACCCAGCCCATTGTCAGCGGTCAGGCTGGCCACACAATCTTTGAACTGGTCTGCTGATGTTTCCCGCGGCACATGCGTAGTCTTGAGAAATGCAATCAAAGCCTTCGTATGGGCTTCAGAAAACAACAACAGAGACAACATGGATATCTTTGATGAGGTCTGCCTCAGCTGCTCGACCACATTGTAGTCGCTCTTCTTAATGATTTTTAGTATTTCCTCTATTTCTTGTTTAGAGGCTTCCACAATGATTTTCTTAGGTGCCTCCGTCTTGGTAGGCTCACCTATAATTTCCTTGCCCCGAGTCCCAGATGGCTCAGCACCAGGGGTAATAACTGGAGTAGGAACTGGAGAAATGTCAGGAGTGCTGGTTGGAGCAGCAGTTGGAATAACAGTAGGCTTGATGATCTTCTGAGCAATCTCAGGAGAGAAAACCCTTCCACTTCGGGTAACCTTACTAGTCCCGACAATATTACTGACATCAGTATCAGCTTCTTCATTCTTCAGATCTTGCTTAATGCCATGATAGTACACATCAGCACCATGATGCCATGGGATAGCCTTGTTTGAGGTGTACGGGATGGGACCAGGAACAATGATTATCAGTAGAGAAATTCTTTGAACAGGTGTAATCCTAACAGGTCTTCTCGAGGAAACCTTGGAAGGATTGGCAGAAATGGTTATAATAGCGACGTCTTCAATTGGAACAACAGGGATCACAGTGTTCTCGAACAAAATCTCTTTATTATCCATCAGGCGCTGAACACCTGACTTCAACAAACGGCAACCAGAAGGTAGAATCGAACACATATGGAAACCTTCACCACAACCCAGAAATAAACCGGCCAACAGAAAATTCTTCTAACAGTCATAATAGGAGTAGAAATTTCTTCAAGAGAGGTCACAAACAAATCAGTGTCAACAATATTAACTCCACGACCATGTTTGGGCATGTGAGCAGTTATAACTTTCGACTTTTCTGGAGCATCGAACTCCATCTCCTTGGCTTCAAGCAAGTCTTGTACTTTGTTTCTCAGAGCCCAACAATCGTTTGTATCATGGCCAAGACTCTCAGAATGGTAGGCGCATCGCGCGTTGGGATTGTATCTAGGAGAGGTAGTGTTTGGATTCTTGGGAGCCTCTTTCAAGGTTGCCAAGTTGGATTTTATTAAATGAGGTAGAACTTCAGCAAAAGTCATGTTGATGCGGGTAAACTGCCATTGTGGCCTTTCCACCCTTTGTTAATTGTTGCATTGTGGAGCAACTGCGGGTCTTGGTATCACTACAGCATTTACCGTTTGACGGTGTTCAGATCTTCTTTGGCCCCTCGGGCTATAGACCGCACTGGCTTCCTTCTTACCAGCGAAAGGCTTCTTTCCTGAACTCGAGGAGGCATCCTTCTGTATTTTACCACTCTGAATTCCAGCTTCTACTCTTTCTCCAGTTAAAATCAACTCGGTGAAACCAGATGACGAGTTGCCGATTAAGTGATTGAAAAATGGACCTGATAGCGTTCCTAGAAACATATCAACCAACTCCATATCAGACAAAGGGGGTTGAACTCTCCCAGCCAAGTCTCTCCATTTTTTAGCATAATCTTTAAAACCTTCACCTGCACCCATGGACATACTCTAGAGTTGATTACGAGTGGGAGCAAGGTCGGTATTATACTGATACTGCTTGTAGAAAGCAGCAGCAAGATATTTCCAGTTTCGGACACTGGCTCCCTCCAACTGGTAGAACCATTCAAGCTGAGTCCCTGACAGAATATCTTGAAAGAAGTGCAACCACAAATTTCTATCAGCGATGTGGGGTTAAATCTTCCTGACATACGAGCGGAGATGGAGTTTTGGGCAGGACACCCCATCATACTTGGCAAAAACTGAGCTTTGAACTTTTGCGGGATGGCAACTCCCGACACCAAACCCAATTCTTAGAAATCCAACCCATGTATCCTCTGAACTTCTATGACACTCAGACGATCCTCTAATTGTTTGTATCTATCCTTAGCAGGAGGATATTGCTCATCGTTATAATCAGTATCATTGTCAGAGACTGCAGGACTAGGGTCCTTTTCCCCTTCTTGGTTTTCCCCTTCCTTGGATGAAGAGGTCAGATCAGTTTGTTGCTTTAACCTTTCTCCAAACCTTTTTCCCATATTCAGAATATCGACAACCTTCTTCTTTTTCTTCTTCTCTTTCAAAATAAGGGCTTTCAGATCCTCCTGCCCTTTTGCCAGACTTATGAACATTTATTGGAACTGGGCGTTCTGTGCCTGAAGATCTTTGATGGCTTAATCGGAAGACATTTCTGCTGAAATAAACAGCGAAGAAGATGAGAAACCTGTAGTGGTACCTGTAATGATGTGTATGATAATGGGATGCGCATGTAATGATTTCAAAGACTTCGGGAAATTTAAATTTGCAAACCAAAATAAACAAAAAATTTATTAGCTTAAATTTGAAGTTTCAAAATGCCTTTAAGGCGTTACAAATAAGTAAATAAAACAAATCTAAAACTAGAAAAGAAAAAATCAAAAGTCCCATGGACGCTTTCTCTTTGTGCTGATATAATCATTGAGCACTCTTTCTTCCTGGAGCTGCCTGGTGAGCTTTAAAACCTTCCTCTCTTGATCATGGAACTGTTCCCTGTAAGTATCCCGCTCATTCTTCAGCTGAATCCAGGACCTCTATAACTCCCCAAGATCAGTGGGCATGTAAGGATAGAGAACCGTGTAAGGAATGCCTTCTTCAGTAGTGGGCTCTACAATCACTGATAATACGGCCACATAAGGCATCATAAGCTTCTGGGCACAAGCTCGTACCCATTGGAGGTAAGGCTCCATAGGAATGGAAGTCTTTGGTCCCAAATCTTTAGTGTCAGATCTGTTTACCATGCCCCAATCTCGTATGAACCTCCGACGATACTCATTAACATCATCCTCATAGTTGAATACAATGCCCTCAATAAGTAACTCATGGGGACCATCCCTTCGAGCATGACCAAATTGTTGCAAATCTAGACAAGGATTGTAAGTTATACCCCCTTTGATACCAAATAATGGGACATTAGGGTACTCCCCACAGCGGTCAATAACAACAATGTCTTCCATAGCTCGAGAACACCAAAGAATATCCGTATGAGCGAGTGACATTATCCTTTGCGACCAACCCAAACCTTCTTCATTCTTCGGTACAGACTTAGGGAGGTGAGAAATAAACCACCTCGGCAGCAACGGCATGCAGCACATAAGAGTCCCTCTTCTCTTCATGGTACGAGTATGGAGAGTGTGCAAAATATCTCCAAGCAAGGTAGGCACAGGGTTACGAGAAAGGAAAATCTTGATAGCATTCATATCTACGAAGGAGTCCGGATTAGGGAAGAGAACTAAACCATAGATAAGAAGAGCCAAGACCTCCTCAAAAGCCTGAAAATCCATATCATCCCAAAATAGCTGAGCCTTGTCTATCAGAAATTTGGCTAGAAAACCCTCGACTCCGCTTCGAGTTTCCCAATTGGATACCACGTCGGCCTATTTCAAATGCAAAGCTGAGGCAATGACTTCTAGCTTAGGAACTTCTTCTATACCTGTGAAGGGTACCTGTTCAAGAATGGGTATGCCCAATAGCTGAGAGAATTCTTCCAAGGTGGGTACCAACTGATAATATGGAAAGATGAAGCAGTGATGCTTGGGATCAAAGAACTGAAAAAGTACGCTCATCATCTGTTCATTAAAGTTTGAAGTAACCAGGCTGAGAAGTTGACCGTGTCTCTTAATGAAAGTATAAGTTTCATAAACTCTTGATACTAGCTCTTTGAGTTGGGAAGGTATCTTCACAAAGCTGATTCGGATAGTATTTCTACGCACGGAAGCCATGATCTGCAAAATAGAACAAAGATAAATTCCCTTGGTATTTGAAATGGTTAGTGTAATGAAGCATGAATGCCATGTTATGATGCATGATGTCATGATAAACCACAGGTATAGCAAACACAGGTATTGCAAACACAGTCAAATCACACAAAGCCCTTAGATTTAAGGCTTGCATGAGGTCAAAGGTAATACCCTCTTGAAGTTAAGTTGGTTTCAAACCTGTCCTAAAAAAGTAATCGGGTTCTAGAGGATCTCAATATCACTGACCATCCTTTATCGGTCATGGTTTCAGCTCATGCAATCTTTTCTTGCAACCGAAATATTCCGAAAGTATGATCTCAATGAGTGTAGCATCGAGTATCAACCAGTTCTCAGCTCTACACCGAGGCCGGCTATCTCGCTACTTTCTAATGGCCAAGTTGTTCAACTAAGGTTCTAAGGTTCGTTAGTGTAACACCCCAATTCTACCCCAAGCAAATATACAATTAAATTAGAGTTACAAAATTTCAATCATACAAATGAATCGGGACGTCACAAATTCTTCTAACAAATTCATTGCATTCATCATGGATATATAACACTTTCAATAAACATCGGATGAACCATCAACATATCATCTTTAATAAAATAATTCAACAACTACGCAGCGGAATTCTTTAATAACATATTTAAATAAAAGCAACAACTTCGAAACATCTCATATTTAATAATAATCAATTCAAAATTCAGCAACTGAAAATCAACAATCAAAAATCAACAAGCGTTCATCCCCCCGAGTGTTACATATCAGAGCAATGACACCGACTCGAACTATTGAAGGTATACGACTTTCACTCTCGATTACCTGCACGTTACCAACATAAGGGCAACATTCAAACAGAAGGGGTGAGATATCTAACAATATAATAAAGCGCGTGATAATTAATATATTAAATTAGATCAATAATATCACCACTTCTCATCTGATAATCAACAATAATTACAGCATATATACTCATTCATCAACATCAAGTACACTTCATTATTCATTCATATAATGCGACTCAAAACTATGCAAATGCACGTGGTACCATTGGAGCAGAACTCCCATCTCAAAAATCTAATCTGCCAATTAATAGAGGTATCAACAAGGAATAACCTTCATCTCAAAATTTGCCAATCCAGGCCATCTCAACGAGCATAAGCTCCATCTCAAAAATGCAATGTATGCGACTCAACATGAATGTAATAACACACTCAGTTAACAACATCTCAAAACACATCTCAAAACAACAACATCTCAATCATCTCAAAACAACAACATCTCAATCATCTCAAACAACAACATCTCAATCATCTCGGAACAACAACATCTCAATCATCTCAAAACAAAAACATCTCAATCATCTCAAAAACAACAACATCTCAATCATCTAAAAACAACAACATCTCAATCATCTCAAAAACAACAACATCTCAATCATCTCAAAAACATATCAATCATCTCAATTACAGCATCTCATAAACATCTCAAAATAATTTATTAAACATCATTTATTTATCAAACGTCATTTGTTCATCATAATTGTTAAACACAACTTTAATAACCACATCTCATTAATGACTCAGCTGTATATCAATAATACAGTAATCCATACTATTATTCTGCTAATTTATATCGTTGTTGTCACTAATCCTACTATCATAATCCTAACAGCAGTCTCTAACATCTCTTATTCATCATTCGGTCCAAAATCCAGCATAACTGTCAATCACGGGAATTAATTATAAATATTAGATTGGTTACTAGGATTACACCTCTTAATCATCATTTAAATCATCTAGAATAAAGTTCATCACGTTAGCTAATCAATGCTTCGAACGGTATCTCAAACAGCATCCTACAACTCAAGTTGCAGCAATTTAAAAGTCAATTCTGTCGAAAACCAGACATTATGTATTGACACAAAACCTTATGGATCGACTCATCCTGCTTCATCTACTCACTATGAGTCGACGCATCCTCCTTATGGGTCGCCCCATCCTGCTTCAAATCACAACATGTATCGACACATGCACTTACCGATCGACTCATCCTGACTTCAAAACGCAACATGTATCGACACATGCATCGCACCGATCGACTCATCCTGAGCCCCACACACTCATGTATCGACACATCCTCTCTTCGTGTCGACTCATCCTGAGTCTAACATCCTTCATGTATCGACACATCCAGCTTGAGGTCGACACATCCTTTGACAGTCAACATAATTTTCTGCGTTTCTTCTGTAATTTCACTACGGGAATTATACTACAGCCCTAAAAACCTTATTATGATCATGGTAATTCATCACCTAATCATTATACTCTATTACTCCATCTATTAGACAACATAATAACATCATTATTCATCCAGAATTCATCAATATTCACCATACATCATTCATAACACATCTAATTCAAGAACAAACAACAATTACATCTAACCCCATATATCAAACATCATGAATCCAATTATAAAGCCAGAACCCCACCCTTACCTTGGATTGAAGGTCGCTCTACAATCTTTCGGGTTGAATCTTTGTTCTTGCCGTTTTCCACTATTTCCAGCAGCTTCACGTTCTTCACAATCCTTATTTTCTTCTTACTGCTTCCTCCTTCTATTCTTCTCAAAAATAATAAAATAACCTAATATTATTATATTATTCTTATTGGGCTCAAAACCTACACCCCCTTATTACTTCCACTCACACCATATAGGCCCACATGAAATAATATTAGCTTCTAACATTATTTCACCACCCAATAATATAATACCTCAAATATATTATTTCTCCACTTACTAAAATAAATCCAATTTAATAACACTTCTTCACAAATATTCTAAAAATAATTTAATTAAATAATTAATTAAATTACGGGCGTTACAGTTAGTGCTTCACGACACCACGCAGCAGCCCCGTATTCTCCTCGTTTCACCACAAGGGATACCGGTACCAACCAAAGTGCCACACCAACATAGCTACTGATTCAACCATATCGGTCTATGCCGTACAGTTCCCTCACAGTCTATTGATACTTACTTGATGAGTTCCCCCAGATCCGGGTAAAGGATCTATAGTAACCCCAAACAAAACCCTCAAAAATAAAGAAAACAAATCAATCAAGAGAAGCAATTTTAATGACTTAGATCCTAAGGTCCTAAGGTATACCCCATTTAACATTCCCCAGCAGAGTCGCCATTTCTGTGATACGGTGGCAGAATCGACTGTTTAATACTGGTTTGCGTTTTACATTTTTTTATTCACAAAATTTCGCGGTAAGCAAGAGTCGCCACCGACTTTTATTTCATCCAACCGGAAAGGAAAAAAGTACAGAAAAAAATCCTTTTTCGAGATTTTGAGTACGGGGGGGGGGGGGGGGGGGGGGGTAGATTATAGAAAGGGAAGGTGTTAGCATCCTTTCTATCCATGGTTTTCCATTGGCTCTTAGGTACTTGCTCATTTTTAAATTGCTTGTGTTTGTGTGCTTGTTTTTGAAAAAATGCTTTACTTCGTGATAACCCTTGTATCAGTCCTCAAGGGTGTGATGAAGTTGTTTTGAACATTTGTTTGAAAAGTGTAAGTGCAAAAAGTTTTGATTTGAGCAAGTACCTACTAGCATCTACCTACTCGGAAAAGATTGTTTCTATTCTTGTTTCCTTTAGACAGCTCTATCTTACTATTGAGAAATAGGTAGCACCGTCGTTGGAGTTTGTAAGGGTCAATTCGAAAGGGACGTACGGTCACTAAAGCAATATTAGGACAACTTAGTAGTAACTCTAGAGTCTTAAGATCTTTTCGAGGCAACATTTCCGAGGCACCATTTGAACGGGACAATTTGATCTCTTTAGACGGGAGGGCAACCACTAAGACACCCTATGTTTAATGATCGTTTACCGAAGGCAACCGAAGTGAGAGTATACCCTAAGAGTGAATATGTGCGAGTGATTTATTTTCAGCTTATTATCTTTGCACATTAGGGTTTTCTAACCATTTTAATTTTGTCATGCATTATTGCCATACAATCCTAAACATACATCTAACAGTTAAAAGTTTTGCGGAAAGTAAAAGTGGGAAAAATAACCTACGCTTATTACATGGCTTAGAAAGTTACACAATTATCGTTGACAGTAAATAAAGTTGCGGAAATTAAAAAAATAAATAATTAAAACTATAACATCCTCAAAACAGTTACAAAAAATAATAAAAGAATTAAATGCGCGCAGTAAGTTAAATGTTAGGCGATTAGGGTTTTGACCCTTTGACTAATCCCACTTGCGATTGATTAAAGAAAAAAAATTGTCATGTTTTGTTATTTGAGAAAATAAAGAGTAATTAAATTGCAAAGAATATCCTAAGTTCTAATTAATATTTATTTAGGAAAATAAATAAATCAATGAAAAGCAATTAATTCTAAATAACCTATTTTTTGTATTTTTATTTTATTTGCAAAAATAAAACAATTAAATCAAGAATTAAACCTAATTTTTCTAGTTGATTTTAATTGTAAAAATAAGTTAAAGTTACCCTAAATTAAGTTAAGCTAATTAATTAAAAATTAAATTTGATAATAATAAAAAACTAATTCTAAATTTGTGAATTCTTGATTTTGTGATTTTATGAAAAAAAATTGATTTTTAAAAATAAAATAAATGAATAAATTGAAAAGAATAAAGAAAATAAAAAAAAAAAGAGAAAGAGTGAAATGTCATGGCCTTCTGGGAGTCTACCGTGTGGTTGCAGCTTGGAGGCGTTAGATCTGGTCAACGTGTAATCCAGTGGCTGGACATTAAGGCGCACGATGAGCATACGAGAGAGATTTGCACTGGATCTGTGGAAGGAAAAGAAAATAAAGAAAGTGGTCTAGACCTGGGATCGAACCCAGGTCCTTATGCCTTCTGCCAAAGCCATGTTGACAGCTGCGCTACAATGGTTATTTGTCAACATAATACAAACAAAACGTAATATACAAAACAAGATAGTTGGGTCAAAAAAAGCGTGAGATTCAAACGCTCCATTGGTTGGCTGCCAGGCATCACCTTCTTCGCTGCAACCGTCGTTTTAGAAAAAGGGACTTTTACCTACAGACATCCACTGTAGGTATAACCCTGCATATTTCAAAATGCTATACACGCAAGATAAATGAAAGGTAATGGTACCAATCAACTCGTCTCATCCTCACGAGCATCATGGTACCTGATTCAAGGCCCAATTGTTCCTGTACAAAAAGACCCAAAAAATAACACAAAAACCCTAGCAATGGCAACATTGTGTACAGGCTTCAAAACGCAATTAAATGACATGTTTAGCTTGCAAACATGATGAGAAACACGAATATAACAATCAAAAGTTCTAATGATGCAAGAACTATGATAATCGAATTGGAAAATTATGTCAAACCGTATGAGGTGTAGCGCGCGTTTTTGGGTGTTTCAGGCCTTGCAAACGATTGGGACAGCTTCCTGGGACGTCCAACAATGGATTGGGATAGCTAGGATGGCTTGAGGTGGCCTGTGGAGTGAAAACCAATTCACACTTTTCTTTGAATTTTGTGACTTTGCTCTGCCTTTTTTCACGACTCTCACCCTCGTATTTTGATCTGGAATTGTTCACTATATAACCTAGAGTGAATTAGGTTAACAAACTTGGACTAAATCTTTGCATTTATCCAATATTTAATTTGATTTGCAAGCTATATGATATGTTGCTATTTTGAGCCAAATCATGACTTTCTTGTACCAATTAACCTTAATTCGATTTGATCTTGTTAATTAAGCATATCTTGATTGCTAATCTGTAAAAAAAAACAAATCAAATCATATCTTTGTTAATTTTCATCATTTATTTGATTTAATTCACTTTTTAATCAATGAAAAATCAAAATAAATTGAAAAATGAAGCACATAATGGGTGAGTGAACATTTGAGTCGTGGACCATATTATAATTGAGGTGCAAGCATAAAAAGTTAGGCCCATTTAGCAAAAAATGCAAATTTGAGCACATTTGACTTTTGGCAATTTTGCAAAAATGGTCAACTTGGCCAATGCATAACTCTCTCAATTTTGACCCTAGAGAGTTGTTCTTGGACTTTTTAGAAAACTTAGGATGTCCTATAAACAACCCTTTTAGTCTCATCTCAATTGAGTCTTCCATGTTCATGTATTAAGCTTTGACCCAAAAGGTGTTTTTGTTGACTTTTCAAAAGGACCTATAATGTCAAAATTCATATCTTTTTGTGAGTGCATATTCTTGACTTGGGAGATGAAGATGAATTGTAGGGAATTGCATCCTATTCAAAATGAGCTTTGGATGGGTCATTTCTGATAAAGTATGATAAAGTTATTCTTGGTCAAAGTTGAGTTGACTTTTCCTCTAAAACCCTAATTTAGCAACTTTTGGGTTTTGATGAATTGTGAGGAATCATGATCAACCCTTGATCAAATGGTGGATAAAACTTCAAAATGATGATGTTGACCAAAAATCTTGAAGTTTGACTGTATGTGGGCCACAGTTGACTTTTGACCTAGTACAATTGATTTTTAGGCATTTGAGCAATTGACTGAGCAAACTTCTTTTGCGAGGCTTGAAACTTGACATGGATGATATTGAGAAAATATTAGGACAATGGTGAGTATTTGAATCCTTTGTGGTTCACACATCTTGATGAAGATGGAAACCCTAATTTGAGGTATACTGCCTTAGGAGAGAGTTTGTTTGGTCAATTCTTGAACTTCCTTGAGAAATTTGGGGACCTCACTTGCCATGTGTTGAGAAATATAGGAGGGAAAATTTTGGGGTAGAACACTGCCCGTAGGATTTTCTTTGCCATTGTATGCCCACTGGAATGGGTGCCAAAAGTGCCTTCATGCAATTCAGCCATGATCCTTTCAACTTCAACCTTATATATGCACTGAAGTAACACAGAGTCATGATTGCATTTGTACAGGATGTTGTTACTAAGGAAGAACTTAGCGGAGAATCTCATTAAGAAATTCTTGTCATTAACGGAAGCTCCTTCCGGATATTCTTGATCCTCGAGATACCTCTTGACTTCGTGAAACCAGGGCTAGTCCACTACTTCTTCAGTATTAATCTCGTGACAGTGTGCTGGTTCATCCATTCATTCGGCGGTGATTTGGGGAGCCTCGTTATCCCATTTAAGTTTAAACATGGATGACACAGTGGCTAGTGCGTCTGCTAGCTGATTTTCTTCTCGCGGGAAATGCTCGAAGGTAATCTTCTCAAAATGTGGTAGCAATGTCAAAACATGTTCTTTGTAAGGGATCAGGTTAGGGTGTTTGGTGTCCCATTCCCCTTTTATCTGACTGATGACCAAAGCTGAATCTTCGAACACACTCAAAGATATGATCCCTATGTTTATGGCAGCTCTGAGGCTAAAGATGCACGCTTCGTATTTCGCCATGTTGTTTGTACAATTGAAGCAGAGTCTGGTAGTAAATGGAGTATGACACCCTTCCAGAGATATGAGTACAGCACCGACACCATTTCCAAGTGCGTTGGATGCCCCATCAAAGAATAGGGTCCATCGGGATCCTTGTTCAAGTCTGTCACGTGGCCTGAATTCTTTACAGTTGTCTAACATCATGATGTCCCGGAAATTCGAACTTCATGGATTGGTAGTCTTCCACGGCTTGGTGAGCAAGGTGATCAGCTAATACACTGCCCTTTATTGCCTTCTGGGTGGTATTCTGTATGTCGTACTCTGTTAGGATCATCTGTCATCTCGCTATTCTCCCGGAGAGAGCAGGTTTCTCGAAGATGTATTTTATCGGATCCATTTTAGATATCAACAAAGTAGTATGAGTCAGCATATACTATCTTAGCCGGCGAGCTGCCCATGCCAGAGCGCAACAAGTTTTCTCAAGCAGTGAATATCTGGTTTCACAGTCGGTAAATTTTTTGCTCATGTAGTAAATAGCATGCTCTTTTCGGCTATACTCGTCATGCTTCCCCAATACACACACCCATTGAGTTTTCTAAAACAGTCAGATACATGATCAATGGTCTTCCCTCGAATGGTGGCATCAACACAAGAGGCTCTTGTAAGTATTCTTTGATTTTGTCAAAAGCAACTTGGCACTCGTCATTCCATTTGACTACTTGATCTTTCTTTAACAATTTGAAGATTGGATCACAAGTAGCTGTCAGGTGAGAGATGAATCTGGAAATGTAGTTCAAACGCCCCAAGAATCCTCTGACTTCCTTCTCAGTACGAGGAGCAGGTATCTCTTGTATTGCTTTAATTTTGGCAGGATCGACCTCGATACCTTTGTTGCTGAAGATAAAGCCTAGGATTTTACCAGACCGTACCCCAAATGTGCATTTGTTTGGATTCAACCTCAGCTTGTACTTCTTCAGTCACTCAAACAATTTTTGTAAGTGATCAAGATGCTCTTCTTCTGTTTGAGATCTGGCTATCATATCGTCCATGTAGACCTCTATTTTGTGATGTATCATGTCATGAAATAAATCTACCATGGCACACTGATAGGTTGCCCCAGCATTCTTTAGTCCGAATGGTATCACCTTATAGCAGAAAGTGCCCCACTGCGTGACAAACGTTGTTTTCTCTATGTCTTCAGGCGCCATTTTGATTTGATTATAATCTGAGAATCTGTCCATGAAGGAAAACACTTTGTGTTGTGCCATATTGTCAAATAGAATATCAATGTGGGGGAGTGGAAAATCACCCTTAGGGCTTGCCCTATTCAAATCTCTGTAGTCCACACACATTCGCACTTTGCCGTCCTTTTTGGGCACGGGAACAACATTGGCAACCCATTGAGGATAAGAGGTGACAACCAAGAATCCAATGTTAAATTGCTTCATGACTTCTGCTTTAATCTTTTCTAACATATTAGGCCTCATGCGGCGAACCTTTTTCTTTATTGGCGGACAATCCTCTCTTGTAGGCAGATGATGTACCACAATGTTTGCATCAAGTCCCGGCATGTCTTCATACGACTAGGCAAAGACTTCAACATAATCGTGTAACAACTAAATCAGACGCTCCTTGACACCGGGTTCCAGATTGGCACCCATCTTGACCTCTTTTTTGTCTTCTTCGGTACCTAGGTTGATTGTATCCACGGGTTCCTTGTGAGGCTGCATAATTCTTTCTTCTGTTGTAGTAGTCTGGCAAGTTCCCCTGGTACTTCACAATCTTTCTCACCTTCATCTTCGGCTTGGTAGATTAGATTCTCAGAGTCACAAAAGGCCATAGCAGTATCATTACCCATGGGATCCCGAATGGATGTATACCTGCATTGTGAGTGTGAGTGTGTGTAAGGGTATAACTATCTTTGAAAGAAATGAAAATGTATAAATAAAAACAATGATCACAAAAGTTTGTATGCGAAAACATCTATGATTCATTGATGTCATATGAAAATGAGATAATAACCCTTACAAATGGACCATTGTGCCTCGGGTAAGACATAAGGTTTTAAGAGTGCAAATTATTTTAATATTACAGATCCAACAAAATGTAAAGACAGATTACTGTGGGATAAAAGTGATCGGGACAAAATCTCTAGCCTCCCAGTTTCTGAGCCCTCCACTAACAGTTGGGAATATCCAGTCCTCCAAGTCACAGCTATCTTCATCATCTTCTACGGCATTGACCTCGCGGTTACTGATCTTCAGGGGTGGTCCTCCAGCACGAGCGTGGCGCACAACCTTCTGGGCACCTGAAGTGAAACCCAAGCCAAATTTGTCAGACTTATATGGGATATCTGGGAGTTGTCCCCAGATAGTGCACCCACCTTCTTCTACCACTGCTTGGGCATCCTTCAGAGATGGCATCCAGAGTGAAGGCCTTGTAATCTTGGGAACCTGAGACGCAACCTTGGTCACTGCCACATCTTGGGGGACTTCTTCAAAGTGTTGAAATGGTGTTTCAATAAATTCACCATCTAATTCCACATATCTGAAGGAATTGAGATGGCTAATCATGTACTCTTATTCTCCATGAATGGTTATAGTCTTCCCTTGAATTGGATATTTTAGCATTTGGTGCAATGTAGAAGTAATGGCACCGGCATTGTGAATCCACGGTCGACCTAGAAAGCAAGAATATGAGGGGAAAAT
The DNA here is from genome assembly GCA_948472305.1 of Vicia faba. Taxonomy (NCBI): domain Eukaryota; kingdom Viridiplantae; phylum Streptophyta; class Magnoliopsida; order Fabales; family Fabaceae; genus Vicia; species Vicia faba. The sequence goes on from OX451735.1 coordinate 193,396,568, forward strand.
ATCCATTACGTAAAAAGTTGAATCAAATGTTTATGTTCCAACTTTTATGGGAATGTCTACCTCCCCATGTACCATCCTTTTCGAACTGTCAAAAGCCCTCACCACTATATTGCTTGGCTTCAATGTCAATCCTTCGTAGTCAAGCCTATCAAGAGCCTTTTTAGGCAATACATTCAGGGATGAATTGGTATCAACTAACACATGAGCCAACTTTGTGCCCCTACATTCAACTGATACATACAATGCCTCATTATGCTTCCTTCCCCTTGGCGTTAGATCAATATCTGAAAAACCTAAGCCATTATCTGCAGTCAAGCTGGCTACGCAATCTTGGAACTGATCGGCAGATGTTTCTTGAGGTACATGGGCGTTTTTTAAGAACTTTACCAAGGCCTTTGCATGCGCCTCAGAACACAGCAATAAAGCCAGCATGGAGATTTTTGATGGGGTCTGCCCCAGTTGCTCGACTACATCGTAGTCACTTTTTTTATGATCTTTAGAATCTCCTCCATCTCTTTCCTGGAGGTCTCAGGGATAGTCAATGATTGTGCCTTCGTCTGGACAGGCTCAATCAGAATACTTTTTCCTCGAGTCTCGGTTAACTTGGCACCCGGAGTATCAGTAGGGGTGATAACATGGATTCTAATAGCTTAGTCAATAGGATTACTTGCAGAGATGATTATGGGATTGGGAGTAACCTTCGGAGGAGCAACATCAACAGGAATGATTACGGGTCCAGAAACAGCCTTTGGGGGAGCAATTTCTAGAGAGAAGATCCTACCACTTCGGGTAATCTTACTAGTCCCTGCAATATTACTGACATCGGAATCCACTTTCTCAGAACTTGAATCTTCAGCATCTGGCCAATCTTGCTTAATACCGTGGTAGTAGACATCCCCTCCATAATTCCATGGTACGGTTTTGTCTGACATATACGGGATTGGTCCAGGCATTGTGATTATTAAAGGAGTTGCTTTTGGAACTGATGTAATTCTAACGGGTCTTTTGGTGGAGACCCTGGAAGAATTGGCGGAAATGGTAATGATAGAGACATCTTTAAAATGAACAGGTGGAACATAAGTCTTTTCAAACAAAATTTCTTTGTTATCTATTAGGCACTGAACGCCTGTTTTCAACAAAGGACAGCTGGTTGGTGAGGACAAACAGAAATGACAGCCTTCATCACAGCCCAAGAACACACCGACATTCAACAAGTTCACTTTAATAGTCAGGAGTGGGGTCATAAGTTCATCAATTGAAGTAACAAACATTTCTTCTTCAATGGCATTGGTATTATGGCCATGTTTGGGCATAGGGGCAGAAATGACATTTGGCTTTTTAGGCGCATCGAATTCAATCTCTTTAGCTTCAAGGAGGTCTTGTACCTTGTTCTTTAGAGCCCAACAATTATTAGTATCGTGACCATGATTTTCAGAGTGATATGTGCAATGGGCATTGGGATGATAGTGAGGAGAGGTTGTATTGGGGTTTTTTGGAGCTTCTTTCAAGGTCACCAAATTGGATCTTAGTAGATGTGGTAATACCTGAGATATGGTCATGTTAATTCTCATAAACTGCCTGACCGGTCTTTCCATCCTCGGTTGATTGTTTCTTTGTTGATCAGGCGCATGTTTAGGGATCATCACAGCCCCCACCATTGGTCAGCGCTCGGCCCTATCTTGATTTCTTTGCGGATATACAGCAACCGCCTCTTTCTTTCCGATGAAAGGCTTCCTTACAACTGCAGAAGAGGATGTATCTTTTTGGATCTTTCCATTCTTTATACCGGCTTCTACCCTTTCTCCGGTCAATATCAACTCAGTAAAACCTGCTGATGAACTTCCAATCAAGTGATTAAAGACGGGACCAGACAAGGTGCCCAAGAACATGTCTACCAACTCTCTCTCTCAGATAGAGGAGGTTGAACTCTTTCGGCTAAATCTCTCCATTTTTGCGCATAGTCCTTGAAGCCTTCATTTGAAGCCATGGCCATACTCTGAAGTTGAGTATGGGTAGGTGCAACATCAGCATTGTATTGGTATTGTTTGTAGAAGGCTGCAGCAATATCATCCCAGTTGTGAATGTTGGCTCTTTCTAGTTCGTAAAACCAGTCAAGTTGAGTTCCAGACTGACTGTCTTGGAAGAAGTGTACCCATAAGTCTTTGTCAGCGGTATGGGGTTGAATTTTCCTCACATAGGATTGGAGATGCATTTTTGGACATGAGACTCTGTCATACTTAGTGAACACAAGTGCTTTGAATTTCGGGGGAATGACAATCCCCGACACCAAACCCAATTCCTCAAAGTCCAAGCCAGGCAATTTTTGGATTTCCATTGCACTCAATCGCTCTTCGAGATGTTTATACTTGTCATCAGCTGGAGGGTATTATTCTTCAGAATAGTCTTCTTCTTCCTCTTCCTCTTCTGATTATGACGGGATAACTGTTTCCTTGCCTTTCCCATCTTGATTGTATCTTTCACCGGATGTCGTTGCAAAACCTAGGGTCCTTCTTGTCTGCCCATGAAATCTTATTCCCATGTTTAGGACTCCGATCACCTTCTTTGTCTTCTTTTTCTTCTCCTCAGCCAGCAAAGTCTTCAACTCTTCTTGTCCTTTGGCTAGGGTCAAGAGAAACTGTTGAAACTGTGCATTCTGAGTTTGGAGGTCCTTCACTGTTTGCTCGAGATCCATCTCACTGAAATAAACAGTAGAGAGATGAGGAGACTTATTGCAAGAAACCTTCTTATGTTATGATGAATGGTAAATGCGTATGCAATGATTTCAAGGATTTTAAGATTCAAATTTGTTTTAGACAAAAAGGAAACACATGTTATATTAATAGATTAAAGCTCGAGTACATCAATGCCTTCTCAGGAAAAATAATACAAAAACTCTAAGATAAAAAAGATAGTTCGCATCCTCTTTGGTGCGATGTAGGCATTCAGAGTCTGATCCTCATGAAGTAGTCTAGTGAGTTCCAAAACCTTCTTCTCGCTTGCGTAGAATTGGGCTTTGAAAGTATCTCGCTCTTCCTTGAGTTGTATCCAATATCTTTGTAGGTCTTCAAGAGAGGTGGGCATATCAGGATGTAGGATAGTGTATGGAACATCTCCCTCCATGACAGGCTCAATGATTACCGGGAGAATGGAGGGGTAAGGAATCATAAGACTCTGAGCACGAGTTCGTACCCATTTGAGGTAAGGCTCAAGAGGGATGGAATTCTTGTGCCCAAAAGTCTTTCTATCCACCTTGTTCAACATCCTCCAAGCTTGGATAAATCTCTGGCGAAGACCTTGATTGTCGTTATCGTAGTCAAATACCAAACCTTGAATCAGCATCTCGTGCGGGCCATCCCTTCGGGTGTAACCAAATTGTCTTAAGGCTAAGCATGGATTGTAGGTGATACCTTCCATAATTCCAAGTAAAGGGACATTAGGTAATTCTTCACAACGGTCGACAATGATAACATTCTCTTTGTATCGGGAGCCCCAATGAATGTCCGAATGTTTGAGCGTCATCAACCTTTGTGACCACCTTGAACCTTGTTCATTTTTTAATACAGATTGGGGAAGATGCGAAATAAACCATCTTTCCAAGAGAGGATTGCAACACATAAGGACACCCCTTTTCCTCATTGTGCGAGTGTGAAAAGAGTGTAGGATATCTCCTAGCAATGTAGGCACCGAGTTGCGGGATATGAAGATTTTGACGGCGGTGACATCTATGAGTTGGTCAGGATTTGGAAACAAAACTATCACATAGATGAGGAGAGCCACAATTTCCTCAAAGGCTTGCAAGTCCAAGGAGTTCCAATAGCTTTGGGCTTTCTCGAACAAGAACTTTGCTAAGAAACCTTTGACACCACTCCTTATTTCCCAATGAGTTGTGATATCAGATGAGTGCAAGTGTAGAGCTTGAGCAATCTCTTCTGGCTTTGGGTCTCTTTCTGTACCGTTGAAAGGTAGTTGATTGAGAATTGGAATCATCAATATTTTGGAGAATTCTTCCAAAGTAGGCACAAGTTGATTGTCGGGAAATGTGAAGCAATGGTGTAAAGGATCAAAGAACTGAAAAAACACCTTCATCATGTCCTCATCTGTGTTGGAGGTGACCAAGTTGAGTATGCGACCATGTCTCTCAGTGAATGGAGAGTTTTCAGGAATCCTTGAAGCTAGCTCCTTAAGTTGTGGAAGGATCCTTACAAGGTTGACTTGAATAGTTTTCCTGTGAAAATAATCCATATCCTACAAAACAAGAACAAAGATGAATCCAAAAATCCTTGAAATGGTTAGTGAATGTGTATGATGTTATGATGTTCATGATGTTATGTACAAGTATGTATATACAAACAAAGCAAACAAGTCCTTAGGTTTAGGCTTGCATGGAGTTTTATAGGTAAGTACCCTCTTGAAGTTTAGTTGGCTTAAACATGTCCTAGTAATAGTAATCGGGTTCTAAGATGCTCAATATCACTGGTTTGTTTCCTTGGTCATTGTTTTAGCACAAGCCTCCTTAATGGAAACCGAAATATCCCAAGAAACCAAACCTCAATGAGTGTAGTATTGAGTATCTACCAACTTCGAACTGCACCAAAGTCGGTCATCTCACTACATCCTAAAGGCCAAGTTGGTCAAGTAAAGGTTCTAAAAGTTCATTAGTGCTTTATGACATCACTCAGCGGCCCTGTATTCTCTTTGATTAACTCAAAGGCTATCGGTACCCACAAATATGTCGCACTAACGTAGCTATTGCTTAGACCATGTCGGTATACTCCACACAGTTTCCACAATGTATTGCTACTTACCTATAAGGTATACCAAATCCGGGTAGAGGATTCAAACCCAAACAAAGAACCATAATGTAAAGCATACAAATCAAACAATGAAAGCAAATAGATTGGATCTAGCCCTAAGGTAACCCCACTTTTAAGTATTTTCCCCAGCAGAGTCTCCAGTTCTATGATATGGTGGGAGAACTGACTTGAAGGTTTTGCGTTTGCTCGCAAATGTTGCGGTTAGCAAGAGTCGCCACTGACTTTTCTTTTATCCAAAGGTAAAGGTGAAAAAGCACAGGAAAGACCTTTGAGATTATTTCTTGGGTTCGGGGGGTAGATTATGAAAAGGGAAGGTATTAGCACCCTTTTCATCCATGGTTTTCCATGGGCTCTTAGTTACTTGCTAGATCACTTGTTTTGTTTGAAATTGTGCTTAGTGTGGTTTTTTTAAAGTATTTTGTAAAGAGGCAATTGTTTAGGCAATCTTTGTAATGATTCTCGTTCGTAAGAATGTATACAAAGATGTTAATCTTTTGAAAATGTTTTCAAGTTTGTAAGATGTTTTGAAATGTGTAGGTGTTTGTTTTGAAAATAGCAAGGATGTTTGTTTTGAAATGGAGCAAGTAATTAGGAGAAATCTACCTACTCAAATGTCTTTCTTGTTCATTTTATTTTCCTTTGACATTGTCATCTTACCATTGATTTGGTAAGTAACCCTATCTTTGGATGTAGACGGGACGGCGTGGGTCATCGTATAACCATGATTAGCAATGTTACAAGGCATCTTAGCATTCTTTTTTAGGGACTTAAGATCATTTGTAAGGCAACTTAAATAGCGTCATCGAGGGACTATGATCTTGTATTTTTGCTTGTTTTTTGCTAAGATACCTCACATGCGTAATATGGCCATTTATAAGGCAACCAAGTGGATTTTACCCTAGGGGTGCTTGTGTGCAAATGTATTGTTTTCATGCTTGATTTAGTCTTGAATTAGGGTTTGCTATTTATTGGTCTTAAGTCTTTCCATACAAACCCTAATTACTAGCAATTCTTTATAAAGCGATAAATTGCGGAATTTAAAGTTACTACGCTATTACAACATTTGTGGGAGGGGGTGTACAAATTACAAATGGGGATTGCGAGAAATTAAACCCTAATTAGTCTATTACAACCAAATTGAATTTATACAAGAATTGAAATAAATAGCGCACAAGATGAATTAAATATGCAAGAAGGTAAATGTGAAGAAAATGGATATTTTGTTTTGATGTTTTATGAAAAGGAATTTTACCTTAACCTAATAAAATAAAGAAAATAGTTTATTAAGTTTGGAAATTATTGAGAAAAGATTTTAGGTGAAAACCCTAATTCTATTAATTAATCAAAAGAAAATAAGATTAAGAAAAGTATTTTTTTTGGCATCTTTTATCTTGAAAATATTTATAGCAATATAAAATATTTTTAGTCTTTTTGGTATTAAAATAATATATTTTAAATGGTGTGAAGAAAAAATAAATAAATAATACAATATTAATTAAGTTTATAAGATTTACTTAAATAAATAAATAAAGTGTGAAGAATAAAAAAATATTTTTATTTATGGAAAAATAAAATAAAATAAGTCAAAATATAAAATATTATTTTTTGCATTTTTATCATTTTTAGTATTTAGAAAATATATTTGAGAAAAAAAAATAAAGAAAAAAAATAAAATTGGGCCAGGGTGCAAATATGAAACAGGGGGGAGGAATGTTAGAAAAAAATCAGGCCCAGGAGGAGAAAGGCCCATTCGCTGGAAAGAACAAAAAATGTAAAAATGAGAGAAAAAAGCAAAAGGAAGCGCGCGCTGAGGCTCGAACCCATGACCTCCTGATTACCAGTGCGCTGCCTTACAACTGGGGTGGCTATACATCCGTTAATACAAATGAAACAATAAATATGTAAGCCAAAACGTGTTCTGAAGACTTCATCTTCAACCTCCAGCCAAAGGACCTGTATCTTCTTCATCTCTAAACAAAAATGAAAAGTTCAAACATGAAAGTTGTGGCATTTTTTCCACGAATCCAAACATATAAAAAACTTAAGTTATCAATCAAGGATGAATGAGAATTTTTCTAGCCCTAATTCAAAACCTAAAAATTTCAGAAAGCTTCAACCCTAAAATTCTCTAAGCTCAGGCCATATAAATTTAAATTATGGATATGTACAGCTTCGTGGCAATGGTATCTATATTTTATCTTCACAAACCAAATTCAAATGATGCCTGTATGAAGAGATAGAAGTTTGAAAACTTACCTCTTGCAGCTGGAGTCGTGTATGGAGTTTGAGCAACCTTTGTGATGGCCTGATGATTTCTATAGCTTGCCTGGACCTCCTTGAATGTGTTCCAACTCCTACTTTGCTTTGAGGATGGCTGGAACTCCTTACTCAAGTCAAGTTGCAAGCTTCAGTTTTGAAAATGGTGGATGATGATGGAGGAGTTACAGTTAGGAAATGAGGGCCTGGATCACTTTGATATGATGTATAGAAGGTGTTTGGATGATTAGTATTCAAAACGCGCGAGTGGAAATGAAGATGGTGAGTTTTTGCTCAAAACTGTCAAGTTTGGGCAGTTCTGTGTAGCAAGATGCTAGGGAGTGTTTTAGGACTTGTAAAAACGTGTGTTGTGTTGCAATTGACTTGTTAATATGTATGGAAAATATTAGAGCACAAAATCACTCAAAGCTTCTGAGTTATAGGGTTATGGCTCTATAACTTGCTTTTGAAGAAAAGTGAAATGACAAATCTCAAGTATCGTACAAGCATGTCCTGAGCTTCTTCGGGCCTTAGAAACCTTGATTTTGGTTTATAGGGGCTGTGTGTGCATAAAGAACAAGTTAGAAGCTCAAGACAAGTTGACTTTGTGATTAAAGCAACTTTTCAAGAATGGAATGGTAACTTTCTTCCTAAAATGGCAAATTGGCTTGGACAATGCTTGGAACACTTGGATAATAGCTCAAAAGCAAGTGTAATCTTCTGATTATGGAGAGATCTTGAGGTTTAAGGCCTGCAAAACAAGATTGTGCAGCATAGGTTTGAAATTGAATTCTTGTTCATCACAAAATGCCTTGTAATTCAAGTGACAAAACACCAACTTCATCTTTTCGATTCTCCCTACTCAATAATGGTCTCAAGGAGTTCTTGGACATTTTAGAAATCTTATAATGTGACCTACAACCCATATTTGAATTTCTTTTGAAGATTCCCCTTGGAACTATATGAAAAAGTGCCATGAAATTAGGTCAAAATCCTGGCCAAATTAGGGCAAAATTTCACTAAGTGTTTAGTTTCATGACCCTATGTTCACAAAATTATAACTTGAGATCCAAGAACTTTTGGAAGAATTTGTGTGAATAAAAGTTTTATATTTTATGGAGATATACAAATTTCATGTTGGAAGTTTCTCTTGAATCATCTTGCATCACGGTGAAAATTTGGCTCAAAGTTATGAAAATAACATGAATTTTCAACACTTAAAAAATTTTCTAAGTTTATAAATTTTGACTTTTCAAAATGAAATCTTGAATTTTTGATTTCTTGATGAATAATTTTCATATTTTGACATGTTTTTATGAATTGTGATCTTTGGCACTTGAATTTGACCAAAAAGTCAAAGTTTGACTTTTCAGTATACAATTGACTTTTGATCAGTTGAGTGCAAAATTCATCTGTCAATCAAATGGACTTGCAATGTTTTGAACCATGTCATTAGGTAAAAATGATGCAATTGTACTCTTGAGATCATGCCTTAAACCAATTGACCATTTGTTAGGTCAAAAATCAGAAATTGCCCTTTCCTAGTCAAAACCCTAATTTTGACCATTTTGCCCTTTTGGAGATTTGATCAAACTTCTTGAGGAATTATGATCCAAACTTGATCAAATGATACATATGGGTTTAAAATGTTGATTTGGATAAAAAATTTATGAGGTTTGACTGTAAATTGGCCATGGTTGACTTTTTCCCCAATACAGTTGATTTTTAGGTTAACTGTTCAATTGACTGATCAAAAGTGTGATCCAAGACTTGAAATTTGACATGAGTAATCTTGGGGGTCCATAATGGTCCATGAAAGTCATATGAAGCATTGATAGTTCAAAAATCCTTGTGCAAACTCAAACCCTAATTTTGGTCATTACTGCCTAAGGAGGTGTCTTGGGCTGATCAAACCCTAGTGCAGTCTTGAGCCCAAGGAGATCTTGTGAGCAAATTCTTGATAAGTGAGAGAGAAAATTTTTGGGTACAACACCCACGTATCCATAGGCCCATTTACGAATCATGTTGGCCAATGGCCCATGATATTCGAATATGAAAGGTATTGCAGGAAATTATTAAGTTTAAGTGAAATAAAGTCCATTTAAGCTTTATTGTTGTTAGTAAGAAGAAGAGGTGAAACTTCAAAGCCCATCAGAATTCGCATGGCCCATTTCGTTTTTGACTAAATAGCGAAGAGTAAGATTAAAGGCAATAGGCCCATTAAGGTATCGTTAGACTAACACATTTTTTTTTGTTATTACTATTTTTTTTTTTGGAAAATTATTATTGACTGCTTAATGAAATTTTTTTTACAAAATTGTAAGTAAATTTATTATAATTACTAAAATATTTTTTGTATAGATTTATTTAATTAAAATTTCTTAATTTTTGAAGAGTTGTATTATAAGGCCCAAACTCAAATTAAAATGTTGGCAGCATGGTTAAGGCCTAATTCAGATTGTAACACATGGGCCACGTTTGAAATAACAGCTACTGTGTAAATCATTTACCAAAATATGCGCACGTTTTCAATTAGAACACTTATTGTTCAAATCCTAATTTTGTTACAAGATCAAATCTTTTTTTACAATTCCAAATCAAATCTTCAGAATCAAGTCCAAGCCCTGAAATATATTACAACAGAGCAATAATAAAATATTAAATCAAATCCAAAACCGAAATAAAATCTCTATAACATTACAATTTGAATCAATTACACAGAATTACAAATCCCTAGTTTATTCTAAAAAAACCCTAAATCTATGCTAACAAACTGGTAACGACAAATTTTTGAAACCATATAAATACTAAAGAGAAAATACAGTACAGGGGGAAGGGCTTGAAGACAGAACGAAAGAAATCGAAGAGGGAAGAAATTCAAGGCAGTAGACAAAGAACCGATACCAGTTGTTGAAGAAGGTAGAAGACGGTTAGGGTGTCAACATCTGAAACCCTAACTGCCGCTGATAATTTAATCGCGCCACCATTGAACACCGTCGTTACTCCCCTTTCACCAAGACTTGCGAATCAAGAAAACAGAGGGGGATTAGTATCGGATTGGACACGCGCAAAGTCAGAAAATGAGATCCCACAAGGGGTAAATATCTTAGCTTTTCTGTTGTTTTTTCTTTGTTGTTGTTTGAGGGTATCATGTTTGCAGTAGGGAAGGGGACGATTCATGCACCGCCGTGGTGTGGTTTTGGGGGCTAGGGTTTGTGAGGAGGAAAGGTTAGGTTGAAGGGAGAGAGAACAAAGAGGGTCGTTGTAAAATAAGAACGAAAATGATATAGAAAAATGTGAAAATAAATTCATGTTGAAGTTCAGTACATGCGCGCCTATAATAACTAGCATGCACCTTCATTTTGGTCCATCAGATCGTCAATAGACGATCGTGAGGCCAAGTCCACTGTAACATCCATACTCCCTCGCACATACAATCGGTCAGCCCCTTTCCAAACTACGTATTAGGCCTAGCCCGGTTATTTTTAACAGCTCCCCTTGCTACCAATTCCTGAAACAAGGCTAACAACGTACCCCCTCACCTCTAGGCCCAGTTCAATATCTGAACTTGGGCCCAACCTCCTAAAAACACCCCTCTGTTTTGCTTATTAGTTCAAAATTACACCCCTCAAGCATACTGGGCCTGAATTAAATATCTGAATTCAGGTCCTCACTTCTCACACCCCTATATTTTTACTACTCAACTAAAAGCGCGCCCCCCTTAAATTAATTAATATAACCTCTTTTATTTAATTATTCTATTTTTTTATTCTTTTATTATTATTATTTTCTTTCTATAATTATTATATATTTAATTTTGATACTTTATTTTTTTAAATTCTTATATTTTACATGTTTTTATTTAATATCATATATTATTTATATTATCATAAATAATTATTTTATTTAAAACTCATGTATATATTTTTATATATTGCATTAAAATATTTTTTTATCATGCATTAATCAAGAAATTTCATAATTAATATGATCAAAAAATACATAACAAACACTAAATCTTTTTCGCCATAAACTAATCTAAACAAATAATTTTTGCTAAAGGGTTTCAAATATATTTTGACTAATCGCGCATTTAGTCAAAAATTCTGCAATCTTTACACCTGATCAAAATGCGAGGTGATTCAAAGTACTTTTGCAACCCCTAAAAAACACAAACCCATACGAACTACGAATTGGGACTTTGATTCCTCCTAAGAGGATATGTAAGCATGCGATTAAAATCGTAGCGAGTTCTCTTATTAAAAAATTAAAACCTTGTTTAACCCAAAACCTAAACATAAACCTAGTATCCTTAAGAATAAGGTAGATGAAAGGTGCCTAACACCTTCCTTTCGTCTAATAGAGTCCAAAACTTAGAATCGTTGTCTTTACAAATTAATGTTTCCTATTAGATTCCCTTCCTTAGGATAAAAACTAGTAGTAGCGGCTCTGTATTTAAAACCAGTCGCAATAACTGGCGACTCTGTTGGAGACCTCAACCTTAGGTTTTAGGTTTTGTTTTGGGTTTTTATTTTATTTATTTATTTATTCATTGCATTTATTTATTTACCGCATTTATTTATTCTTGTATATTTTTTTATCATTGTATATTTACTGCGTGGCTAGACTTTTGTTTCAAAACAAATATTCTCAAATAACCCTTAGAAAGAAGGTTCGTCTATTAGCTTATGGGATACATCATCCCTGCGAGTTTATGTGACGACTTCTCCTAGAGTCGGTGGAATTCTGCAAAAGGAATACTTATCGAGAGATATCCTCTTGACGAGTAGGACTTTGGAATGCCACCCATGACTATTTGTAACAACCTTAACCAAAATCTCATGACAAGACCTTTCACGACTTTGAGACAAAAATCTTAGTCCGTAAAGAGGCTCCTCCTAAGGGAGGCCCTTGTGCCTTTTTCCTCTGGTGTTATTCATGATACCCTTAAGGAAACCACCTTTTGGGAGGGTAGATTAACCATAAGTCAAAATTAAGATCCTACCTTATAATGATACCTATCACAAAACCCCGTCACTCAACCTTACATCCATGCATTCATACATTTCACATATTCATCATCTGTTTCTTTTATTTGTCTTATTCACAGGGTAAAAAACAAAAATAATAAAATCAAGATTTTGGTGATTATCTTTGAAAATGGATACCAACGGAAAATAACTTGTCTACGTCAATGCCATCAAGCCAGACATGTCTGAAATCAAAGCCATAAAAGGGAAATTATACGAAAGAGCTCTGAAGATGTCCGTTCTCCACTATGGGGATACCCTTGATCCTAAGGATGTTGAAGACTTTCTCAAGCTTTGTCAAGCAATGGTCAATGGTTTCAGAGCAAACATCCGCAAGCGCACATGGAAGATTTGTTTCCCTTTGCTTAATTTCATGCAAAAAAGTTTTGGTTTAAGATTGTAATATTTTCAATATCTGGATTATATTACTTTCAATAAATGCATTTTGTTTCTGTATCTCGTTTGCGTGTCTATTTTTAAGATATTCACCAAATAAGAAGAAAAAAAAGATAAAAGAAGAAAAAAACAAATATATACCCAAGTGAATAAGACATTTAACCCCTTTCATGTTCATACATATTCATTCGCATGCATGCATTCGCAAACACCTGCATTTCATACCCAAGATCATGTTTTTAAAAATCTCTCCAGTTAAACCATTGGTAGAAAAAGATCACCACCTCCTTGCCCCCCATATCAAACAAGGGTCTACCAACAAAAAGCAATGGAACAAATTAAAGAGAATCGGGTTGCATTCAAGGAGGATCTCGACCAAGTCGAAGGTGATGTGAGTTCCATGAAAAGAGATCTAAGTCAAGTTCTCCTAGCTCTAAAGAACATCATTGACAGACAAGATCAAATTCCCACGGTAGCTTTCGAATAAGTAGCTCAAAATTGGTGCATCAAGCGGTAACCAACTAAGAAAGGAGCCAGAAACAGGACCCCAAAAGTCTGTCATGGCCCAGCAAGAGACAAGAGAAGCTGAAACTGAAGGGTTTGTCCCACCACCATTAAAAGCAGGGGAATCACATACCCTATAAATTCCAACCAACAATGCAGACAATTACTTTGACTTACAATATGGAGACCACAGCCTGGAGGATGTCAATCAGGGACCCTTGAAGACGACTTGTACTCATGTTGTCGATAATTCGATGGTGATGAATCAATATAAAGCTCTAGAAGAAAGGTTGAAAGCTGTGGAGGGATTTGATGCCTTTGAAGTAGATGCTCTCGAAATCGGCCTAGTTCTTGATGTGGTAATTCCGCCAAAGTTCAAAGTGTCTGACTTTGAAAGATACAAAGGGCTCACTTGTCCAAGGAATCATTTATGCATGTATTGTAGGACGATCCATGCTCGTGCCCATGATCAAAAGAAAATGGTTCACTGTTTTCAAGACAGCTTAAGCGGGCATCTCTAGATTGGTATATGCAGCTGGAGCGAGTGCACATTCGAACAGGGGCATATCTTTCTAATGCTTTCTTAAAGTATTACAAATATAACCTGGACATGGCGCCTACCCGCATGCAACTCCAGAATTTGTCCCAGAAGAAAGAAGAGTCTTTCAAAGAATATGCTCAGAGATGGAGGGAGATGGCATCCCGTATGCAACCATCATTGTTGGAAAAGGAGTTAGTCGATATGTTCATGGGAACCTTGCAAGGGTTATATTATGATAAGATGGTTGGAAGTATTGCTTCGGGATTCGCAGATCTAGTGACTATCAGGGAAAGAATTGAGACTGGAATAAAGAATGGGAAAATAACAGAGGGACCATAAAATGCCACCTATAATTCAAGAAGGACCGCTTCAAACTTCCCCAAAAGAAAAGAGGCAGAAATTAATGTTGTAGCCTCACAAGCAAGGGCGCATTAACCATTAATGATCCCACAAGGACAACAACAAGGAAGATTTGGAAGGCCGCAAAGAAATTTTGATCCACTCCCCATGCCACCCAACCAGTTATTACAACACCTAGTCAAGGCATCCTTAGTGGAACTAAAACCTCTAGCTCCTCCAGTCGGGCCACTCTCGCGAAAGCACAATGCCGACACCAGATGCGAATACCATGCTAACTCTCTCGGGCACACCATAGAACAATGTTGGGCATTCAAGCACAAGGTTCATGATTTGTTAGAATCTCAAGACATCACTTTTGATAAGCCTAACATTAAATCAAACCCTATTCCTCCACATGGTGGACCGGCAATAAATGCAATCGAAGTAGTCACTGACTGTTGGGCAACCAGACAAGCAAAATCCCTAATAAAATTGTTGAAGAAATATTTGTTGGAATGTGATTTCCTGCTGGAACATAATGAAGCCTTCAAAAGAACTCTTCAGAAACAAGTGGACCAGGGAATAGTCCAATTCAGACCATACCCTGAAGAAAAATATAAAACTACTCTGAAAGGTAAAACACGGTTTCCTCCAATCCAAAAGACCTTTGTCAACAAGGGAATAGAGCACGGTGTACATGTGGTGATGATATCTATTGTACCCCAAAATTTTCCCTCTAATTTTATCAACATTCGTCATCACAAGACTTTTGGAATTCAAGATCAAGCTAGGGTTTGCTCTGCTCAAGACACCTCCTTGCACTGTTGACCTAAATTAGGGTTTGAGTTTGCACAGGGATATTTTGACCTACAATGCCCAAATTGACTTTCATACTTCATGTTGGACTCATAAGTTTACCCATACCAAGTTTCAAGCCTTGAATCAAATTTTGGCCCAGTCCATTGGACAGTTGACCTAGAAATCAACTGTATTGGGGAAAAAGTCAACTGTGACCAATTTACAGTCAAACCTCATGAATTTTGACCCACATCAACATTATGAACTCATATGAACCATTTGATCAAGTTTGGACCACAACTCCACAAGAAATTTGATCAGATCACCAAAAGGGCAAAATGGTCATTTTTAGGGTTTTGACTGTACAAAGACAATTTTTGACTGTTTGACCTAGCCAGTGGCAAATTAAGCTCAACCATAGACTCAAGGACTCAATGACATTATATTGACCTATTCAACAAGTTCAAAAGATCTCAAATGCATAGGATTGACAGATGATTTTTTTTCAGTCAACTGATCAAAATTTGACTGTACACTGAAAAGTCAAACCTTGACTTTTTGGTCAAAATCAAGTGCCAAGGGTCATTTTTCATCAAGATATGTAAAATTATGAAACTTGTTCATCAAGAAACCAAAAATTGCAAATTAGGGTTTGAAATTGAAAATTTTCATAACTTAGAATTTTTCTAAGTTATGAAATTTTCTTAATTTTTCCTAACTTTGTCCCACATTTTCACCATGATGCAAATGGATTCAAACAAAACTTACAACATGAAAGTTGTAGTACTCCACAAATTCTATAACTTTTAATCACAAAGTTTTCTCAAAAGAAGCTTGGATATCAAGTTATGATTTTTGGAACAAGGGTCCCTAAAACTTTTAACTTAGAGAAATTTTGCCCTAATTTAGGCAGGATTTTGACCCATCTTCTTGGCCATTTTTCACATAGTTCCACTTGGAGTCTCAAGTTGCACTTCAAATATGGATTATATTACATGTTTCAAGCTTTCCAAATTGTCCAAGAACTCCTCAAACACATTTGTGGTTAGGGAGAATCGAATGTTTGAAGTTGGCAAAAACTCACTTTGATCCATGGCCAATACATGTTCATACAAGTTGCAAAATTCGTCCAAACTAGCTTTGTACTTGATTACAGGTCTCTAAACCAATTCACACTCCTTAATTAAATGCAAATACATTGGACATTGGTCTTATTCTGATCAACAAAGCTTGGCACAATGAATAAATCCATTTATGGCATAAAGGTAGCACTTCCATTTTCATAAAGGCAACTTTATGTCAACATTGCTTCTCTTGAGCCTTGGACCTATCTCTTTGCAGCAAACAAGTTTCACAAACTCAGGCAAAGGTACAAGGAACTTGTGCATGCTTAGAGATAGCCTGTACAGGCCTACCTCATATCACTTCACACTTTTCTATTAAAACAAGTCAACTTGCCAAAACAACACAACTTGAGCATCTGATATATTCAACTCTTGCCAAGATTCCAAACAAGTTTTTTGCATTTCCTTGAGCCAGAAACACGAATTGTTGAGCCCTCAAGCCATCCAAAACACCAAATCACATTCTTCTTGCAAAACAGGGCACTCCCTGCAAATTCACACCCATCACACAAACCACTCGTGCGTTTAGCCTCAAACTTGTTCCAATACCTTCCATTCAACTCACTCAAGCTATCCCAAACCTCCATTGCCAACTGTAACTCCATTTACAGTGTTCACCATTTCTGTTTTGAAGCTTTGCAGGTTGAGTTCTATAGAGAGATTCAGACCACTTCAAAGCAAACTAAGCATTAGGAAAGGTCCAGAGAACATCAAGCAAGCTCAAAAGAACCTCAGGCCTCACTGAAAGTTGCTGCATTGCCATACTCGAGCTTGACTGAAACAAGTATTTCTCAAACTTCTATCTCTCTATTTAGGAACATTTAGCCTTAGGTTTGTGAATGAAAAATGTAGTATTCAATGCCATGAAGCTGTACATATGCTCAGTTTTCATTTATATTAAGCGTGCTAAGAGAATTTCATCCATGAACATGCTGAAAAAACTAGGTCTGATTTAAGGGACAGAGAAATTCTCTCTGGTGTTTGAGAGTTAGATTAAGTTTTTTATATGGTTAGAATCGTGGTTTGATGCTCTACAAGTTTCATGTTTTGAGTTTTGGCAAAAGATCATAAATACAGGAGTTAGCAGTTTGAACAACAGGCGTGCGTTTTTCAAATGTGCTGGAGGAAGAAGATGAAGTGGTGGGCTGGGCTTGGCCTGCTTGCTTCTAACACCCCCAATTTTCAGTTTCACACCCTCTGGCCCAATTTCTTATATTTTTGCATTTTTGAATTTTTGTTTTCTTTTCTGACTTTGTTATTTTATTTTCAAACATAAAAAAGGCTTAAAAATATTTTCACATTTTTTTTACATTTATTAGGTATTTTATTTTGATTTTTCTAACATAAAAACAATTTAAATACTTTATATTATTTATTAAAACTTGAAAATAATATAAATAATACTTTTATTTTTATTTCTTATTTTTATTCACACTGAAAATATTTTCTTGAATATATTTTATTTTTGTAAATATTTTATTTATTTTATACATACTTAATATATTTAATAAAAAAACTTAGAATAAAAATACAAAATATTACATTTTTATTTTTATTATTATTCATACTAAAAAACACTTTTTTCTCAATATATTTTATTTTTTGTACATATTAATATATTTTTGTATATAAATAATATATAATACTTACTTTCTTAAAGAAATTAGGGTTTACCCTTAAAATGAATAAAATAAATCTTTTATTTTATTTCTTTATTTTTGCATTAAATATTTTTACATACATAAACAAATAAAAACTTCTTTTTACATAATACATTTTATTCAATATTCATTTATTTTGATTATTTAAATATTGTACATTTAAATATTGTTGCATTATAATTCAATTTGGATGTAATAGTAATCTAGGGTTTTATATTTCATGTCAAATATCCCCCTATTCAAAAATTGTACCCCCATCCCCATAATCATGTTGTAATAGCTTAGGATTTAAATTCTCGCACTTAACGCTTTCAATTATGCCATGATTAGAGAATTAGGGTTTGTATGCCAAAATCAAATTAACAAATAGTTTGACCTAATCAAAGACAAAAATGCATGAAAAAACAAACACAATGCACACTTGCACCCCTAGGGTTACAATCCACTTGTTGCCTTCAAAAATGGGCCATGGTATGCATGTTGAGTACTTTGGCAAAACAAAAACAAAACAAAAGATCATAGTCCCTCGATGACGCTATCTGAGTTGCCTAAACAAAATGATCAAGTCCCTCAAGAAAATTGCCAAAAATACTTAGCACAATTGCTATCATGGTCTATACGATGACCCGCGCCTGTCCCGTTTAACATCCTAACACAAGGTTGTTCACCAAATGCAATGGTGAAACAACACTGTTAAAAGGGTTAAAAAACATAAGAAATATCTTTGAGTAAAATAGGGTAGATAGCTCTTAGTTACTTGATCAAAAGCTTGCAAACCATCCTTGCTATTTTCAAACACACTTCACAACACAATTTCAAAATCCAACTTTCAAACATTGAAAACATTTCAAAAGAAAAAAACAACTTTGTATACATTCAAACAAGAATCATTACAAAGGTTGCCACAACGATGGCCTCTTTTCAAAACATCTTTCAAAACCACACACAAAGCACCATTTCAAACAATTGAAGAGCACCATTTCAAACAATTGAAAAGCAAAGCAAGTGATCTAAACAAGTAACTAAGAGCCCATGGATAACCATGGATGAAAAGGGTGCTTGCACCTTCCCTTTTCATAATCTACTCCCCGAACCCAAGAAAACATCTCAAAGGTATTTCCTGTGCTTTTTGACCTTTCCTTAGGATAAAATAAAAATTCGATGGCGACTCTTGCTAAACCGAAACATTTGCGAACACAAATGAAAAATCCCAAGTCAGTTCTCCCACCGTATCACAATATCCAACAAAGTCAACACCAAAAAGGTAATTGACTTCATCCAAGAATGCGCCCCAGGAGGAGAACTCAAAAGTTGGACTGCCGTGGAGATTCCTGAGATCTTTTTCTTTCCTAAGTAATTTTTCTTGTTTTTGAAAAAACCTATGTCAAGCCCGAGGCATAGGGGTTGCTTGTAAGGGTTCCCCCGTTTTGTTTCAAACAATATTTATAATTAATAAAAGTTATATTTTGTTTTCAATTAAGATTTGTGTCTTTCGCTTTCATTTATCTCTAAAATTTAAAAATGGCAATACTTTCTCTGCATATGCATTTTCAAAGTTCATATACTGAAATCTGCACCAAAACATGATAAATGTGAAGATCCATGCCCAAAACCACCGATAATGTTATTGCTGCGTGTTGTACCCCAAAATTTTCCCTCCCATGTTTTCAAAGGTCTTCCCTTATATGGTTGGTCATAAACCCTTGCCTAAGAAAAATAAAGTTTTTTTAAGATGAACAAAATGCCTTTCGATTGACATCTGGGAAAAGTCTTCGATTGGGCATCCAAAATCCTTCGATCAGGCTTGGTTCACCAGTCTTCGATTGGGCATTTGGCACTCTTCGATCAGGTTTTGGACAAACACTTCGATTGGGCATTTGGCACTCTTCGATCAGGCTTTGATTAGTAAGCTTTGATTAGGTGTTCAAAATCCTTCGATCAAGCTTTGGTCTGCAAGTCTTCGATTGAGCGTTGGACCTCCTTCGATCCAGCTTTGATGTGCAAGTCTTCGATTGAGCGCGGGACCCCTTCGATCAAGTCAATTTCACAATGCTTCGACTAGTACTTCAGAGGGTCCTTCGACTAGAACTTCATACTTTACCTCAATCAGAACATAAGAACGAAATGACCTTCGAATGGCATTTTAGTTCAGAGTTTCCCTTAATAAGAACATAAGAACGAAATGACCTTCGAAGGGCATTTCAGTGCAGAGTTTCTCTTAATCTAAGATGCTCTGATGAAGGAAGTGCTGGACACTTCGAATCAGAACTCAGACTCATCACAAGGCCAAGGGCTGGGCGAAGTTGTCTAACAGGGAATGTTCCAAACAAATTCGAATTGGATTTTGAAGCTGGCAAAGAAGGCAGATTCGAAGGAATGAAGTAGGCTGGCATGACTAGGCAAAAGTTCACAATGGCATGTGTCCCTTGCAAATATGCAATCGAAGCAGGGAGAGTCTCAATCGAAGGGGCTGTGACTGGAGTAGTTCTAATTGGGACTTTGAAGCAATCGAAGAGAGAAAATTCGAAGGGGCAAGTCAGCTTTTGATTTCCATCAAGTTGGAGGCCCAAAACAACTCAGAGCAAGTTGGCAGAAACGCATGATTGAATCAAATATGGCAAGTCTTTATGAAAAATCAAATCAAATCTCTTCATCATAATGGACCAAGATTTGATACACAAATGTTGACCTAATTCGTTCTATTATATACAAGCAAGCCTCACAAACTCTACACACGAAGCTCTGTACACACAGGGGAAAGAACACAGCCAAAACTCTGTAGACACGAAAAGAATACACAAAAATTCTGCAGAAACAGCCATACAACTTTGCAAAAAACCCTTGAAAAAGTGGTGATCGAGTTTCGGCTCAGAGGTGAATTCAGACCAAAAGCAAAACGTAGCACCCTTTCCTGATATCCTGTGAAGCTGTAGGGATCAAAGCCAAGCATTTCCATCGTCTATAACACGCTATAAGTGTTCTTGAGATTGCCTCTGCGCATGAAATCGTAAATCATCCTCCTTGCAATTTTTGCCAATTTGATTGCACATTCATACTGACCATTAAAATTCTAATGATTTTGCATTATTTGATTGTATTTTCGTGACCTCTAACCCCCTACCCAGAACCTAGGTTTCTTGCATATGTTTTTTTAGGCGTTTTAATTGCAGGAAAAATCAAGGCCAACAATGGCCATGGGTGAGTTCAGTGGAGTGAGACGAGTATAGTGGTACTCTTAGCTTGCGTTTTTGTGGCCTGGGGAGAATTTTTGAGAGAGGCTACGAATCTTCCTGTGGAACAAAATCTGCAGGTAATTGAACCAGGTTTCGTGAAGAAGATGAAGAGGTGTCCTAACGTGATTGGCCTGTTTGAGAATTAGCGCGTTTTTCTTATTTTCAAGCATATTCATTGGTTTTCCCATATATTATTTATTTCTTACTCCAATGACAAATTGAACAAACTGGCTGGTTGGTGAACGCGTTAGTGCAAGACCCCTTGGGACCTGGGTTCGAATCCCAGGTCCCCCAAAACTTTGCTGTGTTTTTCCTTCAGGTATTCACATGCAGCGCTTCAGGCAGGGACTACCATACGTCCTCAGATCTCAACGTGCCAGGTGGTTCCAGATCCAGATCCAATAGTCCAGGATGGAGGTTCACCATGAACCCTGGTCAACAAGCGCACATGCAATCTGAAAGTCAAAGCAGGCTGGAATATGTTTGGGCCAAGAAAATGCTGACCAAACCTCCTGATTTGGGGCCCAACCCCCCTTTGGTTTACTTCTTTTCTATTTTCTTTCTTTAATTTGCTTTCATTATTTTTATTGTTAATTAATCAACCCTTAATTTTTTTCCTAAAAATCAGAAAACACAAAAATAATATTTAGTAACTTCACTATTTTATTTTTGTAAATAAATTATTAACCAATTAATTTAGTTTTTTTAATTAGGTTTAATCTTAACATTTTTGCAATAAATTAAAATTGACTTAGAATTAGGTTTTTTTTTTATATTTCTGATTTTATTTCCTCAATTAAAATAAAACTCAAAAATATTTTCTTTAATTCCATTATTAATTTAGACTTGATTCTTAATTCAAAAAAGACCAAAAAACATGCTTTCTTCAAAAAGGGTCAAAACCCTAAAGGACAATCTGATTCAACTTTTCTCGCGCATATTATTTTTTATCCATATATTGTAATTGCTCTGAGGATGTAATAGTTTTAACTTAGGATTTTTTTTATTTACCGCTTTTATTTACTTTCCGCATTTACTTTTAAGGGTTTGTTTTTGGCGATGTAAATACCCGACGCCTTGTAATAGCTTAGCTTTATTTTCCGCAATTTATTTTCCGCAACCATTAACTGTTTAGATGTATGTTAACTAGGCTATGCATGACAAGATTAACTCTTAACCTAAAATCAACAGTAGCTCACCATGACATGTAAATATAACATAACTGAAAATTGACACACTTGCACATGCCACTCCTAAGGTACGCCTCACTTGGTTGCCTCGAACGTGGTCATTGAGTATAGGATGTTTTAGGGGTCGCCCTCCTGTCTAGAGATCAAAGTTTCCTCGAAACGGTTGCCTCGGATAAAAGTGATCTAAGACATTATGGTTACCACTAAGGCGTCCTAACGTTGCTTTAGTGACCACTCGTCCCTAAAATCGAATTGACCCGAAAACTCCGACGACAATGCTACCTACTCCTTCATAGTGGGATAGCATTGTCTAAAGGGACATTTACATAGTTTAATTCCTTTTGAGTAGGTAGAGGTTCTTAGGTACTTGCTCTTTCAAAATAAAACAAATTGTTCGCATTTACACTTTTCAAACGAAGTTTTCAACAACACTTCATACACTCTTGAGGACAGAAACAAGAGTTAAATCGAAATTTTCAAACAAAACTCTTTTCAAAATCCACAAACACAAGAAAAGCAAAACTTTTTGAAAACACTTTGAGCAAGTACCTAAGAGCCTGTGGATAACCACGTATAGAAAGGGTGCTAACACCTTCCCTTTCTATAATCTACCTCCCGAACCCGAGAAACATCTCGAAAAGGAATTTTTCTGTGCTTTTGTCCTTTCCTTGTTGGATAAAATAAAATACGGTGGCGACTCTTGCTTACCACGACATCTTGTGAAACGCAAACGCGAACCAGCATTCCAAAACAGTCAGTTCTCATTCCCACCGATCACAGAACTGGCGACTCTGCTGGGGAATTTATAAGTGAGGTGTACCTTAGGATTAGATCACTTGTGTTTTCAATTGTATGCTTTAAATTTTGTGGGCTTGTATCGGAGTTTTATAGATCCTAACTCGGATCTAGGGGTACCCTTTTTTAGGTAAGTAGCAATAAACTGTGAGGGATCTGTCCGGCGTAGACCGACACGGATGAAGCAATAGCTACGTTGGTGTGACACCTTGGTCTGTACCGATATCCCTTGTGTTGGAACGAGGAGAATATGGGTCTTCTAAGGAGTCATTAAGCACCAACTGACCTTAGAACCTTAAATTGACCAACTTGGCCATAGAACAGTAGCAGTATGCTACACTCATTGAGACTAAACTCTCGCGATGATTCCGGCCGCAAGAAAAGGTTGCTAAACTGGAATTATGACCGATTGATGGTAGTCAGTGATATTGAGATCCTCTAGAACCCGGTTACTATTTCTAGGACAGGTTTGAACCAACTGAACTGAAAGAGGGTAATACCTAAACTCCATGCCAGCCTAAACTTAAGGCTATTTGTGTGACTTGTGTGCCTTCAAATCTGAACTACTTGCACATTCTTGTTATCTAACAACATGAGTTCCTTGTAGGTTTTGTTTACAGTCCTTATCCAATAATTTGGATTTATCGCAGGGTTTACTTACAGCACCTCACACTTTTGCTTAAACGCATAGCATGCACATCATAACATCATGCCTTAACATTTCCTTAACCATTTCAAGGATCTCAAGGGTCTGTGATGCAGGTTATGGTAAATCAGATGTCCAACAAGGGGCAAAGGGGATTTATTTTCCTCTAGCCAATGTCATCTAGAGATCAAAACACGATAACTTGAGTCGGGGGCTATGACCCACTCGATATGGTGAGCTTGACTCTTGAAGAAGGACTCTCAACAACATGAAGTTTCCTTCAATCAAGCTACCAGATTCAGATTCTAACAGTTTCTTATTTACCCCGCGAGATCCTTGAAAACATTGCATACATATATCATACATATCATTGCATAACAGGTCTCCCAGTACAGGTCTCTTATCTTCTTCGATGTTTATTTCAGCAATCATCATGTCTACTGAACCTTCCACTGAGCAAGCTATCAAGGCCCTCCAGGCCCAGAATGCCCAATTTCAAGAGTTGGTCATGAGCCTAGCTAAGGGTCAGCAGGACCTGAAGACCCTGATTCTGAAAGAGAGGAAGAAGAAGAAAAAGAGGACCTTCCTGTTCAACACCGGACGCAGGTTTGGAAACGGGCTGCAAAACGAAGTTGATCTGACCACCTCATCTGGAGGGAAAGACAGTCCACAAGAAAGGAGGGCTCCTAGCCCTATAGTCTCCGACAACGAGACGGACTATGATGAAGAACAGTATCCTCCCGCTGAGGATAAGTACAAACAGCTGGAAGACCGTTTGAGCCCCATGGAAATACAGAAGTGTGATCGGTGGAAATAGAACTGACAGTTTTTGAATGCTGGTTCGCGAAATGTCGCGGTAAGCAAGAGTCGCCACCGTCTTTTATGTTCTCCAACATGGAAAGGACAAAAGCACAGCAAAATTCCTTCTTTGAGAATGTTTCTCAGTTCGGGAGGTAGATTTATAGAAAGGGAAGGTGTTAGCACCCTTTCTATCCGTGGTTATCCACGGGCTCTTAGGTACTTGCTCTTATGTTTTCAAAAATTGTTTGCTTTTCAAGTGTGTGTGGGTTTTGAAAAAGTTTCGTTTGAAAAATTTCTGAGTAACTCTTGTATCCATCCTCAAGAGTGTATGAAAAATTTGTTTGAAAACTTTTAGAAAGTGTCAGTGCGAAAAGATGTTTTGTTTGTTTTTGAGAGAGCAAGTACCCATGAGAATCTACCTACTCTAAGGAATTAGGCTGTGTAAGAGTCCTTTAGACAGTACTATCCCACCATTGAGAGGTAGGTAGCACCGTCGTTGGAGGTATTCGGGTCAATTCGATTGTAGGGACAGTGTGGTCACCGAAGCAATAGTAGGACACCTTAGAAGTAACCCTAATGTCCTAGATCCTTCTTTTCTCCGAGGCAACCGTTTCGAGGCAACTGGATCTTAGACAGGAGGGCGACCTCTAAAACACCCTATACTTGACGACCATGTTCGAGGCAACCAGTGAGGCGTACCCTAAGAGTGGCATGTGCATGTGTGTTGTTTCATGTTAATGTTTATCTTGTACATGTCATTTTGTGAGCTACAGATTGGTTTTATTTGTCATTCAGTCTTTCATGCATATTAACAGTTAGGAGTGCGGAGAATAAATTGCAGAAAAGGTAAATCTAGCTATTACAAGGCGCGGGTCTATACATCGCCAAAAACAACAACCCGTTTTGAAAAAAATAAAATGAGAGAATTTAAAAGAAAGCGATAAAGTTCTAATTAATTATTACATTTCCGGAAGCAGTTACATAAATATAATGAATTAAAATAAATTGCACGCGAAAGAATGAATCGGGACGTCCTGAGGGTTTTGACCCTTTTGAGAAAGAATTGAATTTGTCTTTTTATTAAATTAATGAAATTAGGCTTAATTACTATTTAATTAATTAAAAGAAAAAATGTTTTTGAATTTTTATGTTTTTAATGAAAATAAAGAGAAAATAAATAGAAATTAAAAGTTAGCAAAAACCTAATTCTAAATTGTTTTTATTTATTATGAAAAAAAATTAAAGTTGACCTAATTTTTAAAAGACTAAATTAATTAACCATATTTATTTACAAAATAATTACCTAAGTGAAATTAATAAAAATAAAATATTTACATTTTTTAGTTTTTTTTGAATTTTTATGGAAAAATATTAATTGATTAGTTTTAGTGATAATAAATAATAATTAGAAAAATAATTAATAAACAAACAAAATAAAAGAAATAAAATGAGAAGAAAAAAAGAAATGAACCAAAGGGGGGTTCTGGGCCTTTTTGGAGGTGTGGAGAAGCAATTTGGCCCATCAAGCTCAAGCCTTTGTTTGACTTTCCTGAGTTGTCCACGCCTGCATTGACTAGATTGTACCATGGTCTTCCTCTTTTGACCACTGGATTGGTAGTGGTGGCCACATGGCATGCATCAGGATGAGGCGTATGGTGGGATACACTTAGGAAGCCTGCGTGTGATTGAGTTAGAAAAAATATGAACAAGCATTTGGGGGACCTGGGAATCGAACCCATGTCCCAAGGGACAATTCAAGGACACATCCACCAACTGAGTTGTGGCGCTTTTCTATTGATAAAACCAAACCTGATTATTATATGCAATAAAGTAATTAATGTGCTAAAAACAAAAACAAATGGCGCGCTGTTTGAATGGGCCACTAGTATCTTGCCAGTGCACCGTCTTCTTCGTTTTTCCTGTAAGAAAGAAATCAAATAACGGGGATTTTTAACCCCCACAAAACAAAATGACAGAAAATAGCGATTAGGCCCCTGATGATCAGAAATTGTTCGCGAGGGTAGTGTTAGCTTCGTTTGGATTTCACGAGTTCAATCATATGCGTAAGAAGGTCTAATTTTGCTGGATGTGTAAACCCCCAATTCGAAGGTTTATGAACCCTAGAATTTGAACGTGGTGGTTTATGATTTAGGCCGTTTCAAAGCAATTGAACCATACCATTAGTTTCCTGTGGACTCATACAATACAAAACAAGCAAGAACTTATGTTAATGATGCATAAATGTAGAGCTATGATTCTGGAAAAAAATGACAAACCGAAGGTCTGTGAATGGTGACTCCTTGAGTGTTTGCACGTGGTTTTGATTCCAAATCACCCCTGAAGCTTCCAGCAATATGTCTGAATCTTTAAATCTCCTTGAACGGGCCTCTAAGGTGGAATTCAGTTTCAAACTTTCTTTGACTTTTTTCAATATGGTAATGGCCGTTTGTGCAGTGCTCAGATCGTGAATTAGGTCTGCAATGCTTGCATATGTATATGTGAATGCAATTAGGTTAGCAGCTAGGCTTGGGATCCATTGAATTGAAGTTTGGAGATTCTTGTTTAACCACCATTAAAGACCTTCCATATTTGGTTCAA
Organism: Vicia faba; assembly: GCA_948472305.1. Classification (NCBI taxonomy): domain Eukaryota; kingdom Viridiplantae; phylum Streptophyta; class Magnoliopsida; order Fabales; family Fabaceae; genus Vicia; species Vicia faba. The sequence goes on from OX451735.1 coordinate 193,423,294, forward strand.
AATCAAGATTTTATGCACAAAAAGCCTTAGCACGAAATTGTGAGCTGGCATATCATACATAAAAGCTATTCAAACCAAAAATATGCCATTCAATTAATTTTTTAGATTTATTTGAATTATTATGGATTTAAAATGAATTAAATCCATAAAAATTAAATAAAAATGAAAAATAAATGTTTGGTCTTGAAATTAATCATGGGACACGTGGGTGGCATGACAAGGCTGAATCAAGTGGGAGAAAGTGGGCCCTTTTGTCAAAAATTGAAGTTTTAGGGATAGTTGACTTTTGCCATTTCACAAAAATTTCCCAACTTCTCCAATGCATATCTTGCTCAATTTTGATCATATGAACATGTTCTTGGACATTTTGGAAAGGTCTTGAAGTCCTCTAACCAATGCCTTTGGTCCCATGTCATTTGGATTTACCAATCTCAAGTTATGGTCTTTGACTTAAAGTGCATTTTTGTTGACTTTTGAAAATGACCTATAATGTTGAAATTGATAACTTTTTGTGAGAGCCTTTCTTGGACTTGAAATATGAAGATGAGTTGTAGGAAATGTCCTCCCCTTCAAAATGAGCATTGGATGGGATTTTTCTGATGAACCATGAAAAAGTTATGCCTTGGTCAAGTTACAGTTGACTTTTTCAGCTGTCCCAAAATGGAAACTTTTGCATCTTGATGATTTTTGAGCCATTCTTGTGGAATCATGATCAAGAATTGATCAAATGATGATTGTGGCTTCAAAATAAGATGTTGACCAAAAATTTTGACTTTTGACTGCCAAATGACCATTTTACCCCTGCAGTTGATTGTGAAGCAAATGAAGCTTTTGACTGTGCAACTTGACCCTGTGAGCCTTGAAACTTGACATGTAGATGCTTGACAATGTGTATAGGCATATGGGACTTGATTTGACCACTGAAAACCTCAACTTCCTTGCAAGAACCAAAACCCTAATTTTGACTGGCTTAGAAGGATGTTTTGACTGTGCAACCCCTTGATCCATTTGAAGATTGATCTTGACAAATCTTGAAGAATATGGGAGGACAAATTTTGGGGTACAACAAGAAGGTTCCCAGTCTGGACTTCGGGGATCTAGGTCTATCCTCTGGGGTGGTGATTCCCCATAAATTCAAGTCACCTGCCTTTTCCAAGTACGACGGAGTCTCCTATCCAAAGCTACACCTCCGGTCATATGTGAGGAAGATTCAACCCTATACTGCTGATAGAGATCTCTGGGTTCATTTCTTTCGAGATAGTCTGTCAGGGACTCAACTTGAATGGTTCTGTCAACTGGAAGGAGCTAACATCCGCCACTGGGAGGACCTTGCTGCTGCTTTTTACAAGCAATACCAGTATAATGCCGACCTTGCTCCCACGCGTACTCAGCTTCAGGGTATGTATATGGGTACAGGCGAAGGCTTTAAGGACTACGCTCAGAAGTGGAGAGACCTTGCTGGAAGAGTCCAACCCCCTCTGTCTGATAGAGAGTTGGTGGATATGTTTCTTGGGACTTTGTCTAGTCCCTATTTCAAACACTTGATCGGAAGCTCTTCATCCGGATTCATCGAGCTAATACTGACCGGCGAAAGGGTCGAAGTTGGCATCAAAAGTGGGAAGATTCAAGAAGCTACACCTTCTGATGCTCAGAAAAAGCCCTACAATGGGAAGAAAGAGTCCAATGTTGTGTATGGTCAAAAGGGTCGCCATGACCAACACGTAGGGGCAGTCCTGATCTCTGGTTCTGCGTCACACCGACAATAGCAAAAGGGAAATCAACGAAAGCCAGATGAGCCTAAAAGACAGTTCACCAACATCAACATGCCATTGTCACAAGCGTTGCAACAGATGTTGAAGATGAATCTGATTACGGTGATAAAACCTCACCCAAACCCCAAGACCTATTCTCCTAACTACAATCCTAATGCGACCTGCGCTTATCATTCTAACAGTCCCGGGCATGATACTAACGATTGTTGGGCATTGAAGTACAAGATTCAGAATTTGATTGATGCCAAGGAGATTGAGTTTGGTCCTCCGGAGACTCTAGCATAATCATTGCTTCTACGCCAAATCATTGAGAATGCCTTTGTTTCATCTGAATTTTCAAGTTGTAATCTCTTTGTTATTCAAACAATTATCTATTAATGCCAAACTTTGTTTCATTAATGCATTGCATATGTTTGTCTTGATTTGATCCAATCATTTTAATTACATTTAAACTATGCTTTTTTTACTCGCTTTATGACATTCAACTCTTGCTAAAAGTTACAAGCCTTTAGAGGGAGGATGACGAAACAATGCCATAATCTCATATAGTATGCTTTTGGACAGACATTGCTAACGATGTACAGGCGTTTCTTTCAAATCCTAAACACTGGAGTTATAAGGAAGATAATCCCTAGTCAACCCCTTCGAGCCAAAGAAGTAGGAGTTTTCTGTTTTAAACACAAATTGAAACCTTTAATTTAAACCTGGGGCAGGGTAGTCTCTCAGTTAATTCAAAAGGTGCGCATTGAAGTTGCAAAACTCTCAGTTCATAATACAACGAACGACATCAAAAGCATTCCTCTGGAATCAAAAGACAATGGTGGTTCCTTATCTCATAGGCAGTCAATCTCTCAAAAGAAAAAATCCCACTGAGCCAAAACCTATAAAGGAGGCTTAAGAAAGTTGGGGCATCCCGCTGACTGTAATCTCGAGAACAGGAACAGTCAGGAAAAAGTTAGGGATAACAAATCAAAAGAACAAGGTCATTACAAATCCTCGATAACATGAAAAATGTTGCAAAAAATGATGACTGCCTTCCAAAATCCAACTTGTGTGAACCATCACCAAAACGTCGTTCCAAATTCGAATAGAGTTCGACGCACAATTAACTGAGTTTAGGATTGAAGAACATCACGAAGAGCGGGTGGATACAAATATACTTTGAGCCTTTATCATTTGTTTCTTAAACCGTTAACCAAGCCACGTTACAACCCTTCAAAAGTCCTAACTGAAACATGGGTTAGTTCAAAAGCATACTGTTACAAAAGGTATCCTGACTCCTGTAAGGCTTTACCCTAAATCTTGTGTTGAATTTGTCTTATAAAAAGTTTTCTGCTAAAAAACGCATTTTTCAAAACTTCGAGACAAGCATAAACTTTGCATTATTTGAATATCACTGTTTGCATTTGGCTATTTGTTTGACAGCGGAAAAATTCACACGACGAATATCCGATGAACGAAAGCCCTCTCAGTGAACAAAATCACTTCAAAAAGGGTGACACTTCCATTGGAAAATCTCCTATCAACAAGGGGACTTGACATGTCACTATCCAGCACACCTGGGGCAGTCCAGTCAAGATTTTAAGAAATCTCCGAAGAAGTGCAGAGTAGCCAGGGGCAAGTCTCCATCTCCGTCACTTGGGGAATTGAACATCAATCTTAGTGAAGGGTTACGTATAATTAAACATTTCCGGCAATGTCACAAACACTTACTACTAGGGGCAATGACAAATCTCCCCAAAGTCCTTCTCATAGGAGGATTCCCCAGCTTGAGTTTTCCTCTCCGACTACTACAAATCAAAGGACCACAACTCTTCTTCCCCAGTAGACTCTGGAAGCTTGTCCCCTGCGAAGCACAAATAAGTCTCCTCAGCCAAATTCAGAGGTTATCCTCACAAGAGTCTAACTGGGTTATCCCCATCGAAAATCTTTCTATCCCCAACAGAGTTCATTCCTTTCATAGACAGAAATTCAATCCCCAACAGGGTTCACTGTCACCAGCAACAGTAATTCATCCCCAGCTGAGTTTCATTTCTCCAAATCAGCAGATCTTCTAGCAGAGTATATACTCCCCACAGAGTCATTTCCTCGTCAGTCTATTCCCCAGCGGAGTTATTCTCTCCTACAGGATTATCCTCCCAATCATCTTCGGCCGTCATCTCCAGCGAGTGAAACTCTCTATTCTCCTACAACAGTCAGGGATTTATTCTCCCAAACTCGGACGTACCACAATAGCATTTCATGTTCATACATCATGACGTGCGCATACATATTGCATACAGCATAATCTCATCTATTTTGAGAACATTATCATACAATGCATGTCATTAATCATGTACCTTTTCAGGAAAGATGATTATCATCAACAACTTCCAGCAAGGTCAAGATTAACTCCAGAATCTAAACAGAGTAGTTATCTGCACGATCAAATACAGCTTCACACGGGTTCATCCTGAAAAATCCTACACGGGTCCTTTCTCATATATTTCTGAATGAACTTTTACACAAACTTATCTCACATCAACCTTACCCCGGTTCATTCTGAAGTTTTACACAAACTTATCTCACAGCAACCTTACCCCGGTTCATTCTGAAGTTTTACACAAACTTATCTCACATCAACCTTACCCCGGTTCATTCTGAAGTTTTACACAAACTTATCTCACAACAACCTTACCCCGGTTCATTCTGAAGTTTTACACAAACTTATCTCACAGCAACCTTACCCCGGTTCATTCTGAAGTTTTACACAAACTTATCTCACAGCAACCTTACCCCGGTTCATTCTGAAGTTTTACACAAACTTATCTCACAGCAACCTTACCCCGGTTCATTCTGAAGTTTTACACAAACTTATCTCACAGCAACCTTACCCCGGTTCATTCTGAAGTTTTACACAAACTTATCTCACAGCAACCTTACCCCGGTTCATTCTGAAGTTTTACACAAACTTATCTCACAGAAACCTTACCCCGGTTCATTCTGAAGTTTTACACGGACTTATCACAGAGCAACCTTACCCCGGTTCATTCTGAAGTTTTACACGGACTTATCCCAAAGTAACCTTACCCAGGTTCCTCCAGAAGTTTTACACGGACTTATCCCAAAGTAACCTTACCCAGGTTCCTCCAGAAGTTTTACACGAACTTATCCCGAAGTAACCCTATACAGGTTCCTCCTTTCCAAAGATGAAGTTTTACACGGACTCGTCATCAGGAAACCCTACACTGGTTCCCTCTCTTTCTAAGATGTAGTTTTACACGGACTCAACATCAGGCAACCCTACACAGGTTCCTCCTCAGGAAATTTCAGATGCAGTTTTACACTGACTCGTCATCAGGCAACCCTACACAGGTTCCTCCTCTCCAGATGAAGTTTTACACTGACTCGTCATTAGGCAACCCTACACAGGTTCCTCCTTCCTAGATGAAATTTTACATGGACTCATCATGAAGTAACCTTACCCAGGTTCCTTCTCTGTCCCCGATACAGTTCAATGGCATGCCAGACACGAATACCATTTAGATACTCATTCTTTTGGCCTACAACATTGCGGGTCAACAAACATTCTTGGATGGCATCTTTAAGCCCATCTCCAGCAAGACTCTACCATCAACCTTTTTTAAGTTCCAGATTAATACCTGTAACAAGCCAGGAAAAATATCTGTGGATGACTGATTATAGATTAATACATGTAACAAGCCAGGAAAATTATCTACATGAAGAGATTGAAGATTAATACCTGTAACAAGCCAGGAAGACCATCTTTCCTTCTCAGGTCAGAGATTAACACCTGAAACCAGCCAGGACAGCTATCTCCTCGACCAACCTTTTCAAATTCCAGATTAACACCTGTGACAAGCCAGGAAGACCATCTTTCTTTCTCAGATATGCAAGTTCTCGCTAAGGAATCTCTTATGCGATCGACACTTCTGCAGATGGCATCTATAAGCCCATCCTCCTACCAACAATCTCCAAATGGCATCTGTAAGCCCATTCCCGACGTCACAATGCTGATACTACACCATGCGAGTGCAAATTTCTGGGCACTCTAGTGTTCAATTATCTTCCACCTTCGGATCACGAAAGGCACGCAAGCCAATCTACATCCTCAGGTTTAAGAAAATTGAACAGGGGCAACTGTTGTACCCTAAAATTTTCCCTCCCATGTTTTCAAAGGTCTTACCTTATATGGTTGGTCATAAACCCTTGCCTAAGAAAAATAAAGTTTTTTGAAGATGAACAAAATGCCTTTCGATTGGCATCTGGGAAAAGTATTCGATTGGGCATCCAAAATCCTTCGATCAGGCTTGGTTCACCAGTCTTCAATTGGGCATTTGGCACTCTTCGGTCAGGTTTTGGACAAACACTTTGATTGGGCATTTGGCACTCTTCGATCAGGCTTTGATTAGTAAGCTTCGATTAGGTGTTCAAAATCCTTCGATCAAGCTTTGGTCTGCAAGTCTTCGATTGAGCGCTGGACCTCCTTCGATCCAGCTTTGATGTGCAAGTCTTCGATTGAGCGCTGGACCCCTTCGATCAAGTCAATTTCACAATGCTTCGACTAGTACTTCAGAGGGTCCTTCGACTAGAACTTCATACTTTACCTCAATCAGAACATAAGAACGAAATGACCTTCGAATGGAATTTTAGTTCAGAGTTTCCCTTAATAAGAACATAAGAACGAAATGACCTTCGAAGGGCATTTCAGTGCAGAGTTTCTCTTAATCTAAGATGCTCTGATGAAGGAAGTGCTGGACACTTCGAATTAGAACTCAGACTCATCCAAAGGCCAAGGGCTGGGCGAAGTTGTCTAATAGGGAATGTTCCAAACAGATTCGAATTGGACTTTGAAGCTGGCAAAGAAGGCAGATTCGAAGGAATGAAGTAGGCTGGCATGACTAGGCAAAAGTTCACAATGGCATGTGTCCCTTGCAAATATGCAATCGAAGCAGGGAGAGTCTCAATCGAAGGGGCTGTGACTGGAGTAGTTCGAATTGGGACTTTGAAGCAATCAAAGAGAGCAAATTCGAAGGGGCAAGTCAGCTTTTAATTTCCATCAAGTTGGAGGCCCAAAACAACTCAGAGCAAGCTGGCAGAAACGCATGATTGAATCAAATATGGAAAGTCTTTATGAAAAATCAAATCAAATCTCTTCATCATAATGGACCAAGATTTGATACACAAATGTTGACCTAATTCATTCCATTATATACAAGCAAGCCTCACAAACTCTACTCACGAAGCTCTGCACACACAGGGGAAAGAATACAGCCAAAACTCTGCAGACACGAAAAGAATACACAAAAATTCTGCAGAAACGGCCATACAACTTTGCAAAAAACCCTTGAAAAAGTGGTGATCGAGTTTCGGCTCAGAGGTGAATTCAGACCAAAAGCAAAACGTAGCACCCTTGCCTGATATCCTGTGAAGCTGTAGGGATCAAAGCCAAGCATTTCCATCGTCTATACCACGCTGTAAGTGTTCTTGAGATTGCCTCTGCGCATGAAATCGTAAATCATCCTCCTTGCATTTTTTGCCAATTTGATTGCACATTCATACTGGCCATTAAAATTCTAATGATTCTGCATTATTTGATTGTATTTTCGTGACCTCTAACCCCTACCCAGAACCTAGGTTTCTTGCATATGTTTTTTTAGGCGTTTTAATTGCAGGAAAAATCAAGGCCAACAATGGCCATGGATGAGTTCAGAGGAGTGAGACGAGTATAGTGGTACTCTTAGCTTGCATTTTTGTGGCCTGGGGAGAATTTTTGAGAGAGGCTACGAATCTTCCTGTGGAACAAAATCTGCAGGTAATCGAACCAGGTTTCGTGAAGAAGATGAAGAGGTGTCCTAACGTGATTGGCCTGTTTGAGAATTAGCGCGTTTTTCTTATTTTCAAGCATATTCATTGGTTTTCCCATATATTATTTATTTCTTACTCCAATGACAAATTGAACAAACTGGCTGGTTGGTGAACGCGTTAGTGCAAGACCCCTTGGGACCTGGGTTCGAATCCCAGGTCCCCCAAAACTTTGCTGTGTTTTTCCTTCAGGTATTCACATGCAGCGCTTCAGGCAGGGACTACCATACGTCCTCAGATCTCAACATGCCAGGTGGTTCCAGATCCAGATCCAATAGTCCAGGATGGAGGTTCACCATGAACCCTGGTCAACAAGCGCACATGCAATCTGAAAGTCAAAGCAGGCTGGAATATGTTTGGGCAAGGAAAATGCTGACCAAACCTCCTGATTTGGGGCCCAACCCCCCTTTGGTTTACTTCTTTTTTATTTTCTTTCTTTAATTTGCTTTCATTATTTTTATTGTTAATTAATCAACCCTTAATTTTTTTTCCTAAAAATCAGAAAACACAAAAATAATATTTAGTAACTTCACTATTTTATTTTTGTAAATAAATTATTAACCAATTAATTTAGTTTTTTTAATTAGGTTTAATCTTAACATTTTTGCAATAAATTAAAATTGACTTAGAATTAGGTTTTTTTTATATTTCTGATTTTATTTCCTCAATTAAAATAAAACTCAAAAATATTTTCTTTAATTCCATTATTAATTTAGACTTGATTCTTAATTCAAAAAAGACCAAAAAACATGCTTTCTTCAAAAAGGGTCAAAACCCTAAAGGACAATTTGATTCAACTTTTCTCGCGCATATTATTTTTTATCCATATATTGTAATTGCTCCGAGGATGTAATAGTTTTAACTTAGGATTTTTTATTTATTTACCGCTTTTATTTACTTTCCGCAATTACTTTTAAGGGTTTGTTTTTGGCGATGTAAATACCCGACGCCTTGTAATAGCTTAGCTTTATTTTCCGCAATTTATTTTCCGCAACCATTAACTGTTTAGATGTATGTTAACTAGGCTATGCATGACAAGATTAACTCTTAATCTAAAATCAACAGTAGCTCACCATGACATGTAAATATAACATAACTGAAAATTGACACACTTGCACATGCCACTCCTAAGGTACGCCTCACTTGGTTGCCTCGAACGTGGTCATTGAGTATAGGATGTTTTAGGGGTCTCCCTCCTGTCTAGAGATCAAAGTTGCCTCGAAACGGTTTCCCCGGATAAAAGTGATCTAAGACATTAGGGTTACCACTAAGGCGTCCTAACGTTGCTTTAGTGACCACTCGTCCCTAAAATCGAATTGACCCGAAAACTCCGACGACGATGCTACCTACTCCTTCATAGTGGGATAGCATTGTCTAAAGGGACATTTATACAGTTTAATTCCTTTTGAGTAGGTAGAGGTTCTTAGGTACTTGCTCTTTCAAAACAAAACAAATTGTTCGCACTTACACTTTTCAAACGAAGTTTTCAACAACACTTCATACACTCTTGAGGACAGAAACAAGAGTTAAATCGAAGTTTTCAAACAAAACTCTTTTCAAAACCCACAAACACAAGAAAAGAAAAACTTTTTGAAAACACTTTGAGCAAGTACCTAAGAGCCTGTGGATAACCACGGATAGAAAGGGTGCTAACACCTTCCCTTTCTATAATCTACCTCCCGAACCCGAGAAACATCTCGAAAAGGAATTTTTCTGTGCTTTTGTCCTTTCCTTGTTGGATAAAATAAAAGACGATGGCGACTCTTGCTTACTGCGACATCTTGCGAAACGCAAACGTGAACCAGCATTCCAAAACAGTCAGTTCTCATTCCCACCGATCACACTACGATCCGATATAATTTTGATGCTCCCATCAACCAAGCCGAAGGGGAAATTGATGAAGATCATGAACTCTCTGAGGAAATGGAAAGTGAAATAGAGCGAAAGGCCGACAACATACAACTGTATCAAGAGGCTATTGAGACCATTAATCTAGGCACATAGGAAGATCCGGAAGAAATCAAGCTAGGGACAATGTTAGAGCAGAGAGTCAAAGAAAGGTTGATCAATCTTTTACATGAATACGTGGATATATTTGCTTGGTCCTACAGGGACATGCCAGGGTTAGATACAGACATTGTGGTGCATAGACTCCCTCTCAAAGAAGGTTGTTCTCTGGTTAGGAAAAAACTTAGAAGAACTCGTCCAGATATGTCTAGCAAGATCAGAGAAGAGGTTCTTAAACAATTCGACACAATTTTCTTAGCAGTGGTAGATTATCCACCATGGATAGCTAACATTGTCCCAGTACCCCTGAAAGATGGCAAGGTACGCATGTGTGTGGATTATCGATCTGAACAAAGCAAGCCTTAAGGATGACTTCCTGTTACCTCACATAGATGTTCTGGTAGACAACACGGCTCAAGCTTCGGTATTCTCATTCATGGACGATTTCTTGGGCTATAATCAAATCAAAATGGCACTCGAAGACATGGAAAAGACTACTTTCATGACACCTTGGGGAACCTTTTACTACAAAGTAATACCATTCGGTCTAAAAAATGCAGGGGAAACTTATCAAAGGGCCATGGTCACACTATTCCATGATATGATTCACAAGGAGGATGAAGTGTACGTAGATGATATGATCGCCAAATCCCATACGGAAGAGGAACACATCATACATTTACAAAAGTTATTCGAGCGGCTGCGCAAGTTCAGATTGAGGTTGAATCCGAATAAATTTACATTTGGCGTCAAATCAGGCAAGTTGTTGGGTTTCATTTTAAGTCAGTGTGGTATCGAGGTAGACCCCAACAAAGTAAAATCTATACAAGGGATGCCAGCACCAAGGATAGAAAAAGAAGTTCGTGGTTTCTTAGGGCGATTAATATACATCTCAAGGTTCATATCACATCTAACAGCTATGTGTGAGCCGATATTCAAATTATTACGAAAAGATCAAACGGTAGTATGGAATGATGATTTCCAAACAACCTTCGAGACAATAAAGCAGTATCTACAAGATCCACCGATATTAATTCCACCAGTTCCCAAAAGACCACTCATCATGTATCTGACAGTGCTCGAAGGATTAATGGGTTGTGTTTTGGGATAGCAGGATGAAACAGGAATAAAAGAGCATACAGTTTACTACCTCAGCAAGAAATCCACTGACTGCGAAACCAGGTACTCGCTCCTCGAGAAAACTTGTTGTGCTTTAGCTTGGGATACTAAGAGGTTGAGGAAATATATGTTAACCCACATCATATGGTTAATAGCAAGAATGGATCCTCTAAAGTACGTGTTCGAAAAACCGGCTCTTACAGGGAGAATTGCCCGATGGAAGATGCTACTATCAGAATACAACATCCAATATGTCACTCAGGAGGCCATCAAGGGTAGTATACTAGCTAATCATCTAGTTCACCAACTGCTTCCAGAATATCAACCTATGAAGTTCGACTTTCCAGACGAATATGTCATGTGTGATCGGTGGGAATGAGAACTGACTGTTTAAAGTTGGTTTCGCGAAATGTCGCGAAAGCAAGAGTCGCCACCATCTTTTATTTTCTCCAACATGGACAGGACAAAAGCACAGCAAAATTCCTTATGAGAACGTTTCTCGGTTCGGGAGGTAGATTTATAGAAAGGAAAGGTGTTAGCACCCTTTCTATCCATGGTTATCCATGGGCTCTTAGATACTTGCTCTTATGTTTTCAAAGTGTTTGATTTTCAAAATGTGAGTGGGTTTGAAAAAGTTTCATTGAAAGATTTCTGAATAACTCTTGTATCTGTCCTCAAGAGTGTTTGAAAATTTTGTTTTGAAAGTCTTTTGAAAGTGTCAGTGTGAAAAGGTTTTTGATTTGTTTTTGAAAAGAGCAAGTATCCATGAGTCGTCTACCTACCCTAAGGAATTAGGCTGTGTAAATATCCTTAAGGTAGTGCCATCCCACCATTGAGAGGTAGGTAGCACCACCGTTGGAGGTGTTCGGGTCAATTCGATTGTAGGGACAGTGTGGTCACCGAAGCAACAGTTAGGACACTTTAGAAGCTACCCTTATGTCCTTGATCCTTTTTTTAATCCGAGGCAACCGTTTCGAGGCAACTGTTTCGAGGCAACTTGTTTCGAGGCAACTGTTTCGAGGCAACTGGATCAGGGACATAAGGACTACTAAAACATCCTATACTTGACGACCACGTTTCGAAGGCAACAAGTGAGGCATACCCTAGAAGTGGTGTGTGAATTGTGTGTTGTTTTCATGTTATGTTTGTCTTTGTAATTAGTGAGATACGGGTTGTTTTTATTTACATACATTCTTTCATGCAAGTTAACAGTTAAGGGGTGCGGAAAGTAAATTGCGAAAACATAAATCCTACGCTATTACAAGGCGCGGGTCTATACATCGCCAAAAATTACAAAGACCCGTTTTTTTAGTAAATAAAGTACGGAAATTAAATAAAGCGATAAACCTATTTAACTATTACATTCTTGAAGGCAATTACATAATGATCAAATAAAGTAAATGCGCGCGAATAAATTAATCGGGAATGTCTAAGGGTGTTGACCCTTTTAAGAAAAGAAATTGATTTTTTGGTCTTTTTTGTAATTAAAATGAAATTAAAGCTAATTAATAACTAATTAATTTAATTAAGAGAAAATATTTTGTGTTTTTTTTATGTTTTTTATGAAATAAAATAAACAGAAATAAAACTAAAAGTTAATTTTTCCTAATTCTAAATCTATTTTAATTATTAAAAGAAAAGTCAAAATTGCCTAATTAAACTATTTCACTTGTTGTTTATTTACAAAATAATAATAATAATAATAATAATAATAATGTTAGTTCTATTTTTTTGATTTTTTATGAAAAATATGTTAATTATTTTAATTGTTAATAATAAAATAAATAAAATAAGGCAAATAATAAAAAATGAAAATGAAAAAAAAAAAAAAAAGATTAAACCCAAGGGGGGGTGAATCAGGAATTTAGGCCCATTTGAATCCAGCTCGTTTGACTTTCTGGAATCCAATGCTTGTGTGTTGACTCCTGAACATGGTGAGGACCACCTCCTGGCCATCAGATCTATGAGAGAGGCCACCTGGCGCTTGGGTCTGTGAGGTTTATGGTGAGTTATTTGATGAGACGCTGCACTGGAAAGCGTTAGAAAAAATAATATTGGAATTATGGGGGGACCTGGGAATCGAACCCAGGTCCCAGAGATCACCAAGTATATTGCCAACCACTACACCAATCCTGCGCGTTTGTTAGTAAAATAGAAAAGAAAAATAATATAAAATAAGCGCACTATATGCTGAAAAAAGGAAAAAGCGCGCGCCCGTTTTGAATCAGCCAATCACATGGAGGCACGTCCTTCATCTTCTTCGTTTCCTGTAAAAAAACATAAAGCAGATAGCGGGGGTGAGTTTGTGATGACTTACAGTGCTTGATATGGAGTCTCAGGGTGTGGTAAAGGTCTCTTTAGTTTCAGGGTATGGCAATGAAGGATCTCACGTGCTTTGTTTTGTCTGAAACTGCCTGCAACCTTGCTTTAGATCTCACACTTTTTTGACAAATTCTGAGTTTTTGCTCTGCCGTTTTAGGGATGCCTTTTTTTTCTTCCATGAGGGTGGGGAGGCCTGTATATGTGTATATGAATGAGTATTAATCAAAATAAAGAGCCTTGAAGCCTTGCCATCATGTTTTGGATTTTGCCATGAACACCATTTAAACAACTTGCCATTTTTGTGAAAATTTGAATTTCTTGCCTAGAATAGGCCTTGCACGAATTTGGAAGGTGAATGATGGTGTATCAAAGCTATTCAAACTCAAAGATATCCCTCCATTAATTTTCTTGATTTTTATTTGAATTTTAAAGATTTAAAATGAATTAAATCAAATAAAATCAAATAAAAATGGAAAAATTAATTTTTAATCTTGAAATAAATTGTGGGACACGTGGGAGGCATGGCCAAGCTGAAACAAGTGGAAAAAGTGGGCCCCTTTTGTCAAAAATGAAATTTCAAGGATAGTTGACTTTGGCCATTTCACAAAAATTTCCCAACTTCTCCAATGCATATCTTGCTCAATTTTAAAGCTATGAACATGTTCTTAGACATTTTGGAAATGTCTTGAAGTCCTCTAACCAATGTCTTTGGTCCCATGTCATTTTGATTTACCAATCTCAAGTTATGGTCTTTGACTTAAAGTGCCTTTTTGTTGACTTTTGAAAATGACCTATAATGTTGAAATTGATAACTTTTTGTGAGAGCATTTCTTGGACTTGGAATGTGAAGATGAGTTGTAGGAAATGTCCTCCCATTCAAGATGAGCATTGGATGGGATTTTTCTGATGAACCATGAAAAAGTTATGCCTTGGTCAAGTTACAGTTGACTTTTCAGTTGTCCAAAAATAGAAACTTTTGACACCTTGATGATTTTTGAGCCATTCTTGTGAAATCATGGTCAAGATTTGACCAAATGATGATTGTGGCTTCAAAATAAGATGTTGACCAAAAATTTTGACTTTTGACTGCCAAATGACCATTTTGCCCCTACAGTTGACTGTGAAGCAATTAGGGCTTTTGACTGTGCAACTTGACCTTGTGAGCCTTGAAACTTGACATGTAGGTGCTTGACAATGTATATGAGCATATGTGACTTGATTGAGCCCTTGAAAACCTCAACTTCCTTGCAAGAACCAAAACCCTAATTTTGACTACCTTAGGAGGCAATTGAACTGTGCAATCCTTGAGAGATTTTGAAGCATTTGAAGATGATGCTTTGTCAAAACTTTGAAGAATATGGGAGGGCATATTTTGGGGTACAACAGTTGCCCATGTTCAATCTTCTTAGACCTGAGGATGTAGATTGGCTTGTGTGCCTTTCGTGATCTGAGGGTGGAAGATGATTGAACACTAGAGTGCCCAGAAATTTGCACTCACATAGTAGAGTATCAGCAGTGTGATAGCGGGAATGGGCTTAAAGATGCCATTTGGAGAGGTGGTGGATAGGAGGATGGGCTTAAAGATGCCATCTGGAAGATGTGACAGAACCTTGTCGGGAATGGGCTTATATATGCCATTTGGAACTGTAATGGATAGCTGCGTCTGAATAAGAAATAGAATGGCCTCCGTGTCTGGAGCATATCTAGTCTGTGTTTGAATGAGTGACAGTATGTCATCCGAATCTGGATCGTATCTGGACTGTCTTTTGAATGAATCTGGACTAAACAATAGAATAGCATCCGGGCTGGAGCATCTCTAAGTTGTCTTTGAAAAGAACTCTGAATAAGCAAAAGAATAGCGTCCATATCTGGAGCATTTCCCAGCTATATCTGAAAGGAAACTCTTGAATAAGAAAAAGAACAGCACCCATATTTGGAGCATTTCCAAGCTATCTCTGAAAGGCAATCTGGAAGAAGTATCAGAACGTCGCCATGCCTGGGTCACATCTGAACTATCTCTAGAAGGAGTCTTGAATAAGAAAAAGAACAGCATCCATATCTGGAGCATTTCCAAGCTATCTCTGAAAGGAAATCTGGAAGAATTATCAGAACGTCGCCATGCCTGGGTCACATATGAACTATCTCTAGAAGGAGTCGTGAATAAGCAAAATAACAGCATCCATATCTGGAGCATTTCCAAGCTATCTCTGAAAGGAAATCTGGAAGAAGTATCAGAACATCGCCATGCCTGGGTCACATCTGAACTATCTCTAGAAGGAGTCTTGAATAAGCAAAAGAACAGCATCCATATCTGGAGCATTTCCAAGCTATCTCTGGAAGGAAATCTGGAAGAAGTATCAGAACGTCGCCATGCCTGGGTCACATCTGAACTATCTCTAGAAGGAGTCGTGAATAAGCAAAAGAACAGCATCCATATCTGGAGCATTTCCAAGCTATCTCTGAAATGAAATCTGGAAGAAGTAACAGAACGTCGCCATGCCTGGGTCACATCTGAACCATCTCTAGAAAGAATCTCTGAATAAACAATAGAATAGCATATGTGGTTGGAGCATCTCTAAGTTATCTCTGAAAGGAAATCTGGAATAAGTATCAGAACGTCGCCATGCCTGGGTCACATCTAAACTATCTCTAGAAGGAGTCTTGAATAAGCAAAAGAACAACATCCATATCTGGAGCATTTCCAAGCTATCTCTTTAATGTAGATATGCCCTGTCTAGATACAGGTATCGAATCCACAATCAATCGCTCACAGATATGCCCTGGCTAGATACAAGTATCGAATATGGAACTGCGACAGTTGTTGGTAATCATCTTTGGATTGACCTTTTTCCTGAAAAGGCAAAACATCAGTTGTGCAATGTCATGATATATGAAATGCATGATGTCATGATGTTCTCAAAAATAAATGAGATTGTGTGATATGATGCGTATATGCATGTGTGATCGGTGGATCTGGAACTGACTGTTTAACGCTGGTTCGCGAAATGTCGCGGTAAGCAAGAGTCGCCACTGTCTTTTATTTTCTCCAACATGGACAGGACAAAAGCACAACAAAATTCCTTATGAGATAGTTTCTCGGTTCGGGAGGTAGATTTATAGAAAGGGAAGGTGTTAGCACCCTTTCTATCCATGGTTATCCATGGGCTCTTAGATACTTGCTCATTTGTGTTTTCAAAATGTTTGTTTGCTTTTCAAGGTGAGTGGGTTTGAAAAAGTTTCTTTGAAAGTTTCAGTTCGACTCTTGTATCAGTCCTCAAGAGTGTTTGAAAAGTTGTTTTTGAAAGCTTTTTGCAAAGTGTCGGTGTGAAAAAGATTTTTGATTTGTTTTGAATTAGAGCAAGCATCTACGAGTCATCTACCTACCCTAAGGAATTCGTCTATGTAAATGTCCTTAAGGTAGTGCCATCCCACCATTGAGAGGTAGGTAGCACCACCGTTGGAGGTGTTCGGGTCAATTCGAGGGTTCGGGACATTGTGGTCACCAGAGCAATAGGAAGACACCTTAGAAGCTACCCTCATGCCATGTTCATGGACATGAGGACTTACTAAAACGTCCTCTACTCGACGACCACGTTTCGAGGGGCAAGGCAACAGTGAGGCGTACCCTAGGGGTGGTGTGTGAATTGTGTGTCATTTTCAATTATGTTTATCTTGTCATGCATTGGTGGTCTACGCTTTATTTTTACTTTTGGCATTCATTCTTTCATGCAAGTTATTAACAGTTAAAAGATACGAGAAGATAAAAGTCCTACGCTATTACAAAGGCGCGGGTCTACATCGCCAAATTAATCCAAGACCCGATTTGAATAAAATAAAATGCGGAAAGTAAATACCCTAATTAATCTATTACAAGGCTTTGGGGCAAGTACATGAAATCTAAAAGGAAATAAAAGTAAATGTGCGAAAAGAAATAAAATCGAGAATGCGAGGGCGTTGGACCCTTTTAAAGAAATTAAATCGAAATCGTAAATTAATTAAATTAAATAAAAGCAAGAACTTATTTTTTGGAGTTTTTGTATTTATGGAATTTAATAAGAAAATTAAATGGAATTAAAATCCTAATTCTAAACTATTTTTAATTTATTAAAGAAAGTGTTTAAGTTTGACCTAGTTTTAACCTAATTATTTAATTACAAGTTATTTATAAAAATAATTAATTATTGATAATAATAATAAGAAGAAATTTTAATTATTGAAAAAGGAATAAAAAGCTAGAAACCCTAATTTTTATATTTTTAATTTATTTAAGAAAAGAAGTTAAAGTTAAAACCCTAATTTAAAGCTAAAATAATTATCAAATTTATTTACAAAATAAAACATTAGTGAATTAAATAATAAAATATATTTTTATTTTTTGACTTTCTGATTTTTTTTGTATTTTTATATTATAAAACTTATTTTATGAATTAAAAGAAAAAAAATCATTAAATTAAAATAAACAAAAAAGAAAAAAAAAGAATGAGAAAAGAAATACAAACATAGGGGGGTTTGTTGGCCCTTTTGGAGGTATATTTGAGCAACTTGGCCCACCATAGTCTGGCCTTTTTTTGACTTCTTCTGATTACGTGTGCATGCGTTGACTAGCGTCCAGTGTGATCTGCAAGTTCTGGCTTCTGGATGGATCTCTGGAGACATGTGGCAATCAAGCAGGCAAGGCATTTGGTGGACCTTAGCTGAAGCGCTGCAGGGAAATACGTTAAACAAAATAATATTGAGGAAGGGAGGGGACCTGGGAATCGAACCCAGGTCCCAATACCTGCAAACCAAACGCACTAACCACTGAACCACTCAAGCTTCTTTGTTATTATAGTGGGACGCAATTAATATATTTGGAAAATCAGGATTATGCTGGAAAAACAAAAAAGGCGCCATTTATTCAAACCAACCAACCATGGTTCCACACGCAAGCATCTTCTTCCTTGGTCTTTCGTTTTGCCTGAAAAATAACATCAAATAGCGGGGGTTTTAAACCCCCACTAACTCAAACCTGGAAAATAACGAATAGCTCATATGCAAATATAAATAGGGCACGACTAGTGAGTTTGATTCGTTTTGAGGTCCTGAGTCCAATGGCATAGGTCTTATGGTTCAATTTTTCCATATGAATGAAGCCCTCTTTTTAAGCTTCTGAAACCCTAATGCGTGTTCATGGTAACTTTGCATACAGGCGTCCAAATCTCAATTGAATGGTACCAATGGCTTTAGAATCATCATGTTAGTATAAATCACATATTAAAAGTCATGAATAACGTATGAAAATGCAAACACGATTATCAAAATTTTACAGAAAAGTTAGACTCCTATCTACCAATTCTTTGCGCTTGGAGAGTTGATTTTGATTGGAGTAGCTTCCTGGATGCCTTGGCAAGCTATTGCAATGGTTATTTTGCTTTGAATTGCGCTGGAACTGTGTTTTCAGTTTTGAGAAAATTTGGAAAAAATGCAAAGTTTTCTTATTGTTTGAGGCGCAGCTTCCAGGTTCTGAGCCTTAGGGTTGTGTTTGTGTATGTATATGGAACAAATTAGGGTAGAAATCTCAACCAAAAACCTTTGCATTCATGAATCAAATATTTGATTTTTAATGTAATCTTTTCAATCTTTTCCATGTGAAGATCATGCCAATCATTGCCAATTCTTTCCATATTGAGTATGCACGAAATCTTGAGATTATGATGAGTAGAAATGCTGCATAAAAAGATTTGAAAGGTGGCATTTAGTATTTTTTTTCATATTTAATTTGAATTAAATGAATTAATAGATTTAAAAATTCAATTAATAAATTAAAAATAAGAAAATAACTCCCCTACGGGCCAATGGGTCGTGCATAGCTTTGGGATGATGATTCTTGGAAGAAAATGTGGCCCATTAGCAATTTTGAGCCATTTGAAGCAAAGTTGACTTTTCAAAATTCCCAAAAATTTCCCAACTTCCACAAGGCATATCTTGCTCAATTTTTAAGCTTTGATCATCTTCTTGGACATTTTGGAAAGGTCTTGAAGTCCTCTAACCAATTCCTTTTGTCCCATGTCATTTTGATTTACCAATCTCAAGTTATGGTCTTTGACTTAAAGTGCCTTTTTGTTGACTTTTGAAAATGACCTATAATGTTGGGATTGATAACTTTTTGTGAGAGCATTTCTTGGACTTGAAGTGTGAAGAGGCGTTGTAGGAAATGTCATTCTCTTCAAAATGAGCTTTGGATGGAATTTTTCTGATAAATCATGTGGAAGTTATGCCCTGGTCAAGTTACAGTTGACTTTTTCAGTTGTCCAAATATGGAAACTTTTGCATCTTGAGACTTTTTGAGCCATGCCTTGAGAATCATGATCAAGAATTGATAAAATGATGTTTGTGGCTTCAAAATAAGATGTTGATCAAAAATTTGAACTTTTGACTGTCAAATGACCATTTTGCCCCTACAGTTGACTGTTGAGCAATTAGGGTTTCTGACTGTGCAATTTTGTGCTGTAAGTCTTGAAACTTAGTATACGGATGCTTGACCATGTTTATAGGCATGTGGGAGTTGTTTGGACCCTTGGAAACTTCAATTTCTTTGCCAGAACCAAAACCCTAGTTTTTGACTATTATGAGGCCCTTGAACTGTGCAACCCTTGGGATATTTTGAAGCATGCTCTTTGCAAATCTTGAAGAATATGGGAGGGAAAATTTTGGGGTACAACAGTTGCCCCTGTTCAATCTTCTTAGACCTGAGGATGCAGATTAGATGACGTGCCTTTCGTAATCCGAAGGTGGAAGATGATTGAACACTAGAGTGCCCAGAAATTTGTGCTCACATGTTAGCAGTGTGATGGTGGGAATGGGCTTATAGATGCCATTTGGAGATTGATGGATAGGATGATGGGCTTATAGATGCCATGCTAAGAGATTATGGATGAGTGGATGGGCTTATAGATGCCATCTGGGTGTCGATCGCGTAAGAGTTTCCTTAGCGAGAACTTGCGTACCTGAAAAAGAAAATGATTACCTGACCTGTTACAGGAGTTGGTCTTTAAACTCTTTGTATAGATGCGCCCTGACTGGTTACAGGAATTGAATCTGGAGCTTCAAAAGGTAATGAATGAACCAGGGATGGTTACTATCTCAACGGGACAGTGAGAGAACCTTGGACGATTACTACCTCAACAGGAACGCTGAGAGAATCTTGGGGCGATTGCTACCTCAACAGGAACACTGAGAGAACCTTGGGCGATTGCTACCTCAACAGGAACGCTGAGAGAATATCGGGGCGATTACTACCTCAACAGGAACGCTGAGAGAACCTTGGGCGATTACTACCTCAACAGGAACGCTGAGAGAACCTTGGGCGATTACTACCTCAACAGGAACGCTGAGAGAACCTCGGGCGATTACTACCTCAACAGGAACGCTGAGAGAATCTTGGGGCGATTACTACCTCAACAGGAACGCTGAGAGAATCTTGGGGCGATTACTACCTCAACAGGAATGCTGAGAGAATCTTGGATGTCTTCTACTGGGATAAGAATCAGGGAGATCTTAGGGTCGATCTGACTGAACCAGAGAAGGCCTTTGACTGGATAAGAATCAGGAAAATCTTAGGGTCGATTTAACTGAACCGGGCAAGGTCTTGGAATATCTTCAACTGGATAAGAATCAGGGAGATCTTAGGGTCGATCTGACTGAACCAGAGAAGGCCTTTGACTGGATAAGAATCAAGAAAATCTTAGGGTCGATTTAACTGAACTGGGCAAGGTCTTGGAATATCTTCAACTGGATAAGAATCAGGGAGATCTTAGGGTCGATCTGACTGAACTAGAGAAGGCCTTTGACTGGATAAGAATCAGGAAAATCTTGGGGTCGATTTAACTGAACCGGACAAGGTCTTGGAATCTTCAACTGGATAAGAATCAGGGAGATCTTAGGGTCGATCTGACTGAACCAGAGAAGGCCTTTGACTGGATAAGAATCAGGAAAATCTTAGGGTCGATTTAACTGAACCAGACTAAAGTCTTGAAATATAGCTGAGAACTTAACTGGATCTTTCCTGAAAGGTAAAGGTCAGTCATATGCAATGCATGATATGGATCAAGCAATGATGTTCTCAATATAAATGAGGTTGTAAGATATGATGCGTATGTGCATGCGATGTTTATGAATGTATGTTTTTGTCTAGGAAAGTAAATCCTTGACGGGTGTCGGGAAGTCACTCCTGGGCTGATGTTGAAGAGAAGAATATTTGTTTCCGCTGGGGATGATAGTTGCAAGAATACCGGTAGGAGCAGATAACTCCGTTGGGGAATAAACTTGGCGAAGAGATCACTCTGCGGGGAGAAAATTATTCTAGCGATCTTGCTGGGGAATAATACTCTGTGGGGAGAGAGATACTTTGCTGAGGTTGATGAGGATAACTCTGTTGGGGATACTATTGATATGTTGGAAGTGTTAATAGACTCCGCTGGGGATAGGAAGACTTCGTCGGGGACGATCTTTCCGTGGCTTTTGGCTGAGGATAACCCAGTTATATCCTGGTAGGGAAATAACCTTTGAATAAAGCCGAGAGACGCGTTCGTGCTCTGCGGGGAAGAAGCTTCCAGAATCTACTGGGGATAAGCTTCCTGCTGGGGAGATGACTCCAACTTTCCTGGGGAAACTGGATTGGACTCTCCTGGGGAAATTTTGAACTATATCGGGGAAGTGACTCCATTGAATGTTTGATATACCACCGGGGAACAATCTTTAGGTCAAGACTGTCGGGGATGCTTGTTAAGAATGTTTGTATATCGTGCTGGGGAATGTTGAGATCTGCTGGAGGATACCCAACTTCCTTAAGGCTGATAGCATAGCTTTGCTTGGGGAGAGCGCACTGACTTGCTGACTCACTTTCTGGGGAATTAATACATACTGGTTATGTTCTTCAGCCGAACCTACCTTGATACCTTGATGGACAGAACCATTAGATCGCTTTAGACAACTCTTTATTGCCCCTGTTTCTAATGTTACCTGTAATTAATCCTTTGTTTCGTATGCAAATATTTATGAGTTAGCAATTAGTGTCAAATGCATATATCACCAATTGAACCTTGGACGTTCTTCGCAAAACAAAACAGAAAAGGAAAAACAAAATGGCAATTTGAGCTGAAAAGTGTATTTATATTGATTTTTGAATTTGCCTGTAAATAGGCGTTTATATACAAGAGGCTGACGTCCTAGTAAGAGAACGCCGCCGAAAAAGAGTTTATACAAGTTTGCACAAAGGGAAAACAAAACAGCTGTGTGAAAAGAATAATCCCACTGGGTTCCAACTCTGCTATCGCCCTTATATCTTCGAGCGTCTCATCACTTGATGACCTAGTCGAGGATGAAGCTGATTGATTGATGCCGTTTTGAACTTGATATTGATACCGGATTCTGGATGCAAAGTGATCCAATGAGACATAGTATTACGCTTTATCCCTAACTTTTGCCTGGACCGCCCTTTCGGGTTTTCAGTCCACCGGGATACCCAATTTTGCCCAAGCCGCCTTTTCAGGTTTTCGACTTGCCGGGTGTACAGATTTTTTTATTTCATCCCTTCATTTTGCCCGAACCCTTTTGGTTCGTCGGGAAGCCCTAATTTTTGCCTAGGCATGTCAGCCTAGCGGGTCATTTTTATGCGTAGTATCTTTTAACTATGTCTGCATTGGCGGGGTGAGGAAGGTCGTCACCATCCATGTTGGTTAGAATCATGGCTCCTCCTGAGAACACATATTTAACCACAAACGGCCCTTCATACGTAGGGGTCCATTTTCCCCTTGGATCACTCTGAGGAAGGATGATACGCTTGATTACCAGATCCCCAACTTGATATTCTTGTGGTATGACCTTTTTGTTAAATGCCCTGATCATCCGTTTTTGGTACGTTTGAGCATGACAAATAGCAGCAAGTCTTTTTTCGTCAATCAGATTTAGCTGATCAAGTCGTGTCTGGATCCAATCGTCTTCACTCAGGTCTGCATCCTTCATTATCCAGAGAGAGGGTATCTGCACTTCGATCGGTAAGACTGCCTCCATACCGTAGACCAAAGAGAAAGGAGTTGCCCCGGTTGACGTCCTGGCTGAGGTACGGTACCCATGTAGAGCGAACGGTAACATCTCGTGCCAATCTTTATAAGTCACTGTCATCTTCTGCACAATTTTCTTAATGTTCTTATTTGTTGCTTCTACAGCCCCATTCATCTTCGGTCTGTAAGGAGAAGAGTTGTGGTGTTGTATCTTGAATTGCTCGCAGAGCTCAGTGATCATCTTGTTATTAAGATTGGTACCGTTGTCTGTAATGATTCTTTCAGGGACACCGTACCGACAGATCAGATTGTGCCGAATGAACCGTGCCACAACATTCTTGGTTACAGTGGCGTAGGAAGCTGCTTCAACCCACTTCGTGAAGTAATCGATCGCCACCAGGATGAAGCGGTTCCCATTGGATGTTGTAGGTTTAATCTCACCGATCATATCTATGCCCCACATTGCAAAAGGCCAAGGTGCAGTCAGGACATTTAGAGGAACTGGAGGAACATGCACCTTGTCTGCATATATCTGGCACTTATGGCATGTCCGAGAGTGTTGGTAACAGACGGCTTCCATTGTGGACCAGAAATACCCTGCCCGAAGGATCTTCTTCGCCATAGTGTGTCCACTGGAATGTGTTCCGAAGGTCCCTTCATGTAGCTCTTCCATGATCCTTTCTGCTTCAGTTTTATCCACACAACACAGTAAGGTCGAATCATGGTTTCGCTTATACATGATGCCATTGCTAAGGAAGAATTTCACTGCGAACCTTCTCAGAAACTTCTTATCATTGACAGATGCACCTTCAGGGTATTCCTGAGCTTCCAAATATCTCTTCACCTCATGGTACCAAGGTTTCTCAATCACTACTTCAGCCTCAAGATCACAACAGTATGTCGGTTCGTCCAGTTTCCAGATGATGATCCGGGGAGCCTCATTGTCCCATTTAACTTTGAACATGGAAGACATCGTAGCTAACGCGTCCGCTAACTGATTCTCCTCTCTTGGGAAATGTTCAAAGGTTATCTCTGTGAAGTGGGGGATCAAGGTCAACACACATTCTCTGTAAGGAATAAGATTCGGATGTTTCGTATCCCACTCTCCTTTGATCTGATTGATCACGAGAGCGGAATCTCCGAAGACACTCAGAAACTTGATCCTTAAGTCGATCGCAGCTTGGAGACCCATGATGCATGCCTCATACTCCGCCATATTGTTGGTGCAGTTGAAACATAGTCGGGCAGTAAGTGGAGTATGAGTGCCTTGAGGGGATATGATCACGGCGCCGATGCCGTTACCCAAAGCATTGGAGGCTCCGTCAAAGTGCATAGACCATCGGGATCCTTCCTCGGATCCTTCATCTGGTCCAGGTACTTCACAATCAGTCACTATCATGATACTCTCGTCTGGAAACTCGAAGTTCATTGACTGATAGTCATCTACTACCTGATGTGCCAAATGGTCTGCCAATACACTTCCTTTGATGGCTTTCTGGGTTGTGTACTGGATGTCGTATTCTGTCAAGATCATTTGCCATCTTGCTATTCTCCCAGACAGAGCAGGCTTTTCAAATATGTACTTTATAGGATCCATTTTTCAGATCAACAAGGTAGTGTGAGTCAACATATACTGTCTCAGCCGGCGAGCAGCCCATACCAAAGCGCAGCAAGTTTTCTCAAGCAGTGAGTATCGGGTCTCACAGTCGGTAAACTTTTTGCTAAGGTAATAAATGGCATGCTCTTTTCGGCCAGACTCGTCATGCTGCCCCAACACACACCCCATTGAGTTATCAAGTACTGTCAAGTATAATATCAGAGGTCTCCCCTCAACCGGTGGCATAAGGATGGGTGGTTCTTGGAGATACTCCTTAATTCTTTCAAAAGCGGCCTGACATTCATCGTTCCAACGTAATACCTGATCTTTCTTCAGCAGCTTGAAGATTGGCTCACAGGTAGCAGTTAGGTGCGAGATGAATCGAGCAATGTAATTCAGGTGTCCTAGAAAGCCTCTGACCTCTTTCTCTGTCTTAGGAACTGGCATCTCTTGAATAGCTTTAACCTTGGCAGGGTCCACTTGAATACCCTTATCACTTACAACGAAGCCTAGCAATTTCCCAGATCTTACCCCGAAGGTGCACTTGTTCGGGTTCAACCTCAGCTTGTACAACTTCAGACGGTCAAACAATTTCTGCAGATGATCAAGGTGTTCTTCCTCAGTTTGGGACCTTGCAATCATGTCGTCAACATACACTTCTATCTCATGATGGATCATGTCATGAAATAAAGCAACCATGGCACGTTGGTAGGTTGCCCCAGCGTTCTTCAATCCAAAAGGCATGACCTTGTAGAAGAAGGTGCCCCACTGAGTAACAAAGGTAGTTTTTTCCATGTCTTCAGGTGCCATCTTGATCTGATTATAGCCTGAAAAACCATCCATGAAAGAGAACACCTTATGCTGAGCCGTATTGTCAACCAGGACATTAATGTGAGGTAGAGGGAAGTCATCCTTGGGGCTGGCCCTGTTCAGATCCCTGTAGTCAACACACATTTTGACCTTACCATCTTTCTTTGGTACCGGCACCACATTCGCAACCCACTGAGGATAAGAAGTCACTGCAAGAAACCCGGCGTCAAACTGTTTCATAACCTCATCTTTGATCTTCTCAGACATCTCTGGACGCATACGACGGACCTTTTGCTTAACCGGAGGGCAGTCTTCCTTAGTAGGCAAATGATGGACCACAATGTCGGTATCCAACCCGGGCATGTCTTCGTAGGACCAGGCAAAGATCTCCACATAATCATGTAGCATCTGAGTCAACCGTTGCTTCACGCTGAGCTCTAGGTTGGCACCAATCTTGACCTCCTTTCTGTCCGTCTCAGTACCCAGATTTATCGTTTCCACCGGCTCTTCATGTGGTTGAATTGCCCTCTCTTCCTGGAGTAACAGTCTTGCAAGTTCGCCAGGCACTTCACAATCATCTTCACCTTCGTCTTCGGCTAAGTTGATCGGATTTTCGAAGTCATAACTGGCAGTAGCAGAGTCGTTACCAGTGAGATCCAGAGTGGATTGAAACCTGTATGAGTGAGTGTGTGTAAATACAGCTGTTTTGCAATATATAAAGAAAGGAAAGAAAGAAAAGGAGCATAAGATTTGAAATGCGAGAAAACGTCCAAGGTCTTTATTCATGATATATGAAATGGCAATTAATATACCCTCACAAATGAAGCCACGGTGCCCCGGGTAAGACACCGGGCCATAGAGTTTTAATTGTTTATTACAAATAAAAAAAACAAAGGAGTTTATTACTGCGTAACAAAAGTAACAGGAGTATGATCCTTAGCAATCCAATTAGTCAGTCCACCATCAGTCGTCGGGTAAATCCAGCTATCAAACTCTTACTCTTCCACTTCATCTTCGTCCCCAACAACATTTACTCCTGGGTTGGTGACGAGCACAGGAGGTCTTCTGGTTCTAGCTTTGCGCACAGCCTTCTGGGCCTTTGCAGTAAAACCCAGTCCAAACTTGTCAGTTTTAAGAGTGAAATCAGGGAGCCTGCCCCAGTTAGCACATTCACCTTTCTCGATTACAGCTCGGGCGTCCTTCAAGGAAGCCATCTTCAAGGGAAAGTCCTCTTCCACTAATGTTTCTACTGCTGCCAATGTTGGAGGTACCTCTTCAAAATGCTGAAAGGGGGTTTCAATAAACTCCTCGTCCATCTCAATATATCGGAAGGAATTCAAGTGACTAAACATATACTCCTCCTCTCCCTGCACAGTGACGATCTTCCCTCTGACAGGGTACTTGAGTTTCTGGTGTAGGGTAGAAGTCACTGCCCCAGCTTTGTGAATCCAAGGTCGACCCAGTAAACATGAATAAGATGGACGGATATCCATCACATAGAAAGTCGAGTCGAATACTTGAGAACCCACACGAATAGGAATGTCTACCTCTCCATGAACCATCCTCTTAGAACCGTCAAAGGCTCTGACGATGATGTTGCTAGGTTTCAGCTCCAGGCCCTTACAATCCAACCGGTCTAAGGCCTTTTTGGGTAGCACATTCAGGGAAGAACCGGTGTCCACCAGCACATGCGCAAGAGTAGTGCCCCTGCATTCAATAGAGACATGCAGGGCATCATTGTGGTCCTTTCCCTTAGCAGTAAGGTCAGCATCCGAGAAACCCAAACCATTGTCGGCTGTCAAATTGGCTACGCAATCAGTAAACTGGACTGCAGATGTCTCCTGTGGCACGTGGGCCATCTTTAGAAATGAAATCAAGGCCTTAGCATGGGCCTCTGAGCACAGTATTAAGGAGAGCATAGAGATCTTGGAGGGGGTATGCCCCAGCTGTTCAACAACATTAAAATCGCTCTTCTTGATTATCTTCAGAATTTCCTCCATCTCTTGTTGGGAGGCCTCAGCATTCACAGATTTTGGTGCCTCCATCCGGGCAGGCTCATCTTCAATCCCTTTGCCCCGAGCATTAGATGACTCGGCAGCAGGGGAAACAACTTGATCAGAAATGGGAACAGGTGCACTTGCAGGTGTTATAATGAGAGGTCTTTGAATAGTGGGTGGCGCAATGTCAGGCGAGAAGAGCCTGCCACTGCGGGTAACTTTTGCTGGACCAGTGATATTGCTGATGCTGGTACCAGTGTTGAACTCTTGCTTTATACCATGTACATATACGTCTGCCCCATAGTGCCATGGGACAGCCTTATCAGATTCATAGGGGAGGGGCCCCGGAACAGTAATAACAATGGGTGCGACTGTCATGATTTTAACTGGCTTCCTCAGGGGAGCCTTGATTGGATTTTGGAAAATGGTAACAACAGATACTTCTTCCACAGGAACAAACGGAACAGCGGTCTTCTTGAACAGAATCTCTTTGATGTCCATCAGGCTTTGGATGCCCAACTTCAGCAAAGGACAACCAGAAAGGGAAACAGCACAGAAAAGGCAACCTTCGCTACAACCCGGAAATAAACTGGCCAGCAGTAGGTTCCTCTTAACAGTCATCAGAGGAGTAGCTACATCACTCACAGAAACGGCATACACATCTTCATCGATGGCATTCACTCCATGCTGGGGCATAGGAGCAGTCACCACATTTGGCCTCTCAGGCGCTTCAAATTGTATCTCCTTCGCATCAATAAGGTCTTGCACCTTATTCCTTAAGGCCCAACAGTCATCGGTAGAATACCCCGGGCTATCGGAGTGATAAGCACAGCGGGCATTTGGATTGTACTTGGGAGAGGCAGTATTCACAACCTTCGGGGCCTCTCTAACAGTCACTAAGTTGGTGGATAGCAACTGCGGCAAGATTTGCGACAAGGTCATACTCAGCCGGGTAAACTCTCTTCTGGGTCTTTCAGCCCTTTGCGGATTGGTTTGCCGAGGAGCGGCAACAGGCTTTGCAATCATCACCGCGTTGACAGATTGGCGGTGCTCTGGTTTCTCTTGCCTTCTAGGCCCATATACAGCACTGGCCTCCTTCTTAAAGGGTTTCTTCTCAGAACTTGAAGATGCCCCTTTCTGAATTTTACAAGACTTCATTCCAGCCTCTATCCTCTCCCCAGTCAGGATAAGATCA
Organism: Vicia faba; assembly: GCA_948472305.1. NCBI lineage: Eukaryota > Viridiplantae > Streptophyta > Magnoliopsida > Fabales > Fabaceae > Vicia > Vicia faba. The sequence goes on from OX451735.1 coordinate 193,452,018, forward strand.
GTGAACCCTGCAGACGAATTACCGATAAGATGATTGAAAAATGGCCCAGATAGGGTCCCCAAGAACATATCCACCAGCTCACGGTCTGTTAACGGAGGCTGCACCCTGCCAGCCAGATCCCTCTACTTCTGTGCATACTCTTTAAAACCTTCGCTTGATCCTAGCGACATACCCTGGAGTTGGGTACGTGTAGGAGCAAGGTCGGCATTATATTAATATTGCTTATAAAAAGCAGTAGCCAACTCCTCCCAGTTACGAACCTTGGTCCCATCCAGCTGATAGAACCATTCGAGATGAGTCCCTGAAAGACTCTCCTAGAAGAAGTGGATCCACAAATTCTTATCCACAGTGTACGGCTGAATCTTCCGCACATAAGATCTGAGGTGTAGCTTGGGGAAAGACGCCCCGTCATACTTGGTGAAAGATGGTGCCTTAAACTTGTGAGGAATAATCACACCAGTAGATAAGCCCAAGTCTCTGAAATCCAGCCCAGGCACTTGTTGGATCTCCATTGCATTCAGTCTGTCTTCCAACTGCTTATACCGGTCTTCAGCAGGAGGATACTGTTCCTCATTAAAGTCAGTCTCGTTGTCAGAGACTACTGGACTTGAAGCCTTTCCCCCCTGGGGACTGCCTTTGCCTACAGAAGAACCAGCTTCTTCATTCTGCAGAGTATTACCAAACCTCCGACCCGAGTTGAAAAGAACAGTTCTCTTCTTCTTCTTCTTCCCCTTCTTCAGGAGTAAAGCCTTCAGCTCTTCTTGGCCTTGAGCCAAACCCATGATCAACTCCTGAAATTACGCGTTCTGCGCCTGAAGGGCCTTGATAGACATCTCGGTTGATGATGAGTCAGGGTTCATGATGCTGAAATAAACAGCGAAGAACAGTAAGCAACCTGAAAAGAAGAATACTTGCTATGCACATGATGAATGGAATGCGTATGATTTATGTTTTCAAAGACAATCGGGAATCAACTTTGTAAACAAAAAGGAACACACTTCATTAGATTCAACTTTGGAACTTAAATTGTTCAACAGATTGCCCTTAGGCGTTACATAAAAGGGAAATACTGAAAAGGGAAATAAAACTGTAAAAGAACATCCAGAGCTCCTTATTGATCCCATGGTCTCCTCTTCTCAGTACGGATGTAGTCATTCAGAGCTCGCTCATTCTCCAACTGCTTTGTCAGCTTCTGGATCTTCAATTCCTGCTCGTTGAACTTTTCCCGGTAAGAATCCCATTCTTCTCGCAGTTGCGACCAAGACCTCTTTAATGTCTCATAATCAGTAGGTATCTGAGGAGGGAGGACAGTTGGAGGAGCCCCATCTTTATCAGGATACTCAAGAATGACGGGTCTGACAGCTTCGTACGGCATACCTAACTTCTGAGCACGGATGCGAACCCATTTGTAGTAGGCTTCCATAGGTAGAGAAGTCTTTGGCCCCAACTCTTGTGGGTCAGCCTTATGAACTATGTCCCAAGCTTTGATGAACCTACGACGCAGCTCGTCACTATCCACCTGAAACTCAAAACTGATGTGAGGCACCAACATCTCATGAGGCCCTGCTCTTCTGGATCTTCCAAACCGACGGAGCGCTAGACATGGATTGTAAGAGATTCCTCCTTGAGTACCAATTAAAGGAACATTAGGGTATTCTCCGCAACGATCAATAACAGCTATCTCATCCAAACCTCTGAAAGTCCAAATGATGTCTTTGTCAGTGAGAGACATTAACCTATGAGCCCAACCTCTTCCTTCTTGGTTCTTCAGCATGAAGGATCTCACGTGCTTTGTTTTGTCTGAAACTGCCTGCAACCTTGCTTTAGATCTCGCACTTTTTTGACAAATTCTGAGTTTTTGCTCTTCCGTTTTAGGGATGCCTTTTTTTTCTTCCATGAGGGTGGGGAGGCCTGTATATGTGTATATGAATGAGTATTAATCAAAATAAAGAGCCTTGAAGCCTTGCCATCATGTTTTGGATTTTGCCATGAACACCATTTAAACAACTTGCCATTTTTGTGAAAATTTGAATTTCTTGCCTAGAATAGGCCTTGCACGAATTTGGAAGGTGAATGATGGTGTATCAAAGCTATTCAAACTCAAAGATATCCCTCCATTAATTTTCTTGATTTTTATTTGAATTTTAAAGATTTAAAATGAATTAAATCAAATAAAATCAAATAAAAATGGAAAAATTAATTTTTAATCTTGAAATAAATTGTGGGACACGTGGGAGGCATGGCCAAGCTGAAACAAGTGGAAAAAGTGGGCCCCTTTTGTCAAAAATGAAATTTCAAGGATAGTTGACTTTGGCCATTTCACAAAAATTTCCCAACTTCTCTAATGCATATCTTGCTCAATTTTAAAGCTATGAACATGTTCTTAGACATTTTGGAAATGTCTTGAAGTCCTCTAACCAATGTCTTTGGTCCCATGTCATTTTGATTTACCAATCTCAAGTTATGGTCTTTGACTTAAAGTGCCTTTTTGTTGACTTTTGAAAATGACCTATAATGTTAAAATTGATAACTTTTTGTGAGAGCATTTCTTGGACTTGGAATGTGAAGATGAGTTGTAGGAAATGTCCTCCCCTTCAAGATGAGCATTGGATGGGATTTTTCTGATGAACCATGAAAAAGTTATGCCTTGGTCAAGTTACAGTTGTCTTTTCAGTTGTCCAAAAATAGAAACTTTTGACACCTTGATGATTTTTGAGCCATTCTTGTGAAATCATGGTCAAGATTTGACCAAATGATGATTGTGGCTTCAAAATAAGATGTTGACCAAAAATTTTGACTTTTGACTGCCAAATGACCATTTTGCCCCTACAGTTGACTGTGAAGCAATTAGGGCTTTTGACTGTGCAACTTGACCTTGTGAGCCTTGAAACTTGACATGTAGGTGCTTGACAATGTATATGAGCATATGTGACTTGATTGAGCCATTGAAAACCTCAACTTCCTTGCAAGAACCAAAACCCTAATTTTGACTACCTTAGGAGGCAATTGAACTGTGCAATCCTTTAGAGATTTTGAAGCATTTGAAGATGATGCTTTGTCAAAACTTTGAAGAATATGGGAGGGCATATTTTGGGGTACAACAGTTTCCCATGTTCAATCTTCTTAGACCTGAGGATGTAGATTGGCTTGTGTGCCTTTCGTGATCTGAGGGTGGAAGATGATTGAACACTAGAGTGCCCAGAAATTTGCACTCACATAGTAGAGTATCAGCAGTGTGATAGCGGGAATGGGCTTAAAGATGCCATTTGGAGAGGTGGTGGATAGGAGGATGGGCTTAAAGATGCCATCTGGAAGATGTGACAGAACCTTGTCGGGAATGGGCTTATATATGCCATTTGGAACTGTAATGGATAGCTGCGTCTGAATAAGAAATAGAATGGCCTCCGTGTCTGGAGCATATCTAGTCTGTGTTTGAATGAGTGACAGTATGTCATCCGAATCTGGATCGTATCTGGACTGTCTTTTGAATGAATCTGGACTAAACAATAGAATAGCATCCGGGCTGGAGCATCTCTAAGTTGTCTTTGAAAAGAACTCTGAATAAGCAAAAGAATAGCGTCCATATATGGAGCATTTCCCAGCTATATCTGAAAGGAAACTCTTGAATAAGCAAAAGAACAGCACCCATATTTGGAGCATTTCCAAGCTATCTCTGAAAGGCAATCTGGAAGAAGTATCAGAACGTCGCCATGCCTGGGTCACATCTGAACTATCTCTAGAAGGAGTCTTGAATAAGAAAAAGAACAGCATCCATATCTGGAGCATTTCCAAGCTATCTCTGAAAGGAAATCTGGAAGAAGTATCAGAACGTCGCCATGCCTGGGTCACATATGAACTATCTCTAGAAGGAGTCGTGAATAAGCAAAAGAACAGCATCCATATCTGGAGCATTTCCAAGCTATCTCTGAAAGGAAATCTGGAAGAAGTATCAGAACATCGCCATGCCTGGGTCACATCTGAACTATCTCTAGAAGGAGTCTTGAATAAGCAAAAGAACAGCATCCATATCTGGAGCATTTCCAAGCTATCTCTGAAAGGAAATCTGGAAGAAGTATCAGAACGTCGCCATGCCTGGGTCACATCTGAACTATCTCTAGAAGGAGTCGTGAATAAGCAAAAGAACAGCATCCATATCTGGAGCATTTCCAAGCTATCTCTGAAAGGAAATCTGGAAGAAGTATCAGAATGTCGCCATGCCTGGGTCACATCTGAACCATCTCTAGAAAGAATCTCTGAATAAACAATAGAATAGCATATGTGGTTGGAGCATCTCTAAGTTATCTCTGAAAGGAAATCTGGAATAAGTATCAGAACGTCGCCATGCCTGGGTCACATCTGAACTATCTCTAGAAGGAGTCTTGAATAAGCAAAAGAACAACATCCATATCTGGAGCATTTCCAAGCTATCTCTTTAATGTAGATATGCCCTGTCTAGATACAGGTATCGAATCCACAATCAATCGCTCACAGATATGCCCTGGCTAGATACAAGTATCGAATCTGGAACTGCGACAGTTGATGGTAATCATCTTTGGATTGACCTTTTTCCTGAAAAGGCAAAACATCAGTTGTGCAATGTCATGATATATGAAATGCATGATGTCATGATGTTCTCAAAAATAAATGAGATTGTGTGATATGATGCGTATATGCATGTGTGATCGGTGGATCTGGAACTGACTGTTTAACGCTGGTTCGCGAAATGTCGCGGTAAGCAAGAGTCGCCACTGTCTTTTATTTTCTCCAACATGGACAGGACAAAAGCACAACAAAATTCCTTATGAGATAGTTTCTCGGTTCGGGAGGTAGATTTATAGAAAGGGAAGGTGTTAGCACCCTTTCTATCCATGGTTATCCATGGGCTCTTAGATACTTGCTCATTTGTGTTTTCAAAATGTTTGTTTGCTTTTCAAGGTGAGTGGGTTTGAAAAAGTTTCTTTGAAAGTTTCAGTTCGACTCTTGTATCAGTCCTCAAGAGTGTTTGAAAAGTTGTTTTTGAAAGCTTTTTGCAAAGTGTCGGTGTGAAAAAGATTTTTGATTTGTTTTGAATTAGAGCAAGCATCTACGAGTCATCTACCTACCCTAAGGAATTCGTCTGTGTAAATGTCCTTAAGGTAGTGCCATCCCACCATTGAGAGGTAGGTAGCACCACCGTTGGAGGTGTTCGGGTCAATTCGAGGATTCGGGACATTGTGGTCACCAGAGCAATAGGAAGACACCTTAGAAGCTACCCTCATGCCATGTTCATGGACATGAGGACTTACTAAAACGTCCTCTACTCGACGACCACGTTTCGAGGGGCAAGGCAACAGTGAGGCGTACCCTAGGGGTGGTGTGTGAATTGTGTGTCATTTTTCAATTATGTTTATCTTGTCATGCATTGGTGTTCTACGCTTTGTTTTTACTTTTGGCATTCATTCTTTCATGCAAGTTATTAACAGTTAAAAGATACGAGAAGATAAAAGTCCTACGCTATTACAAAGGCGCGGGTCTACATCGCCAAATTAATCCAAGACCCGATTTGAATAAAATAAAATGCGGAAAGTAAATACCCTAATTAATCTATTACAAGGCTTTGGGGCAAGTACATGAAATCTAAAAGGAAATAAAAGTAAATGTGCGAAAAGAAATAAAATCGAGAATGCGAGGGCGTTGGACCCTTTTAAAGAAATTAAATCGAAATCGTAAATTAATTAAATTAAATAAAAGCAAGAACTTATTTTTTGGAGTTTTTGTATTTATGGAATTTAATAAGAAAATTAAATGGAATTAAAATCCTAATTCTAAACTATTTTTAATTTATTAAAGAAAGTGTTTAAGTTTGACCTAGTTTTAACCTAATTATTTAATTACAAGTTATTTATAAAAATAATTAATTATTGATAATAATAATAAGAAGAAATTTTAATTATTGAAAAAGGAATAAAAAGCTAGAAACCCTAATTTTTATGTTTTTAATTTATTTAAGAAAAGAAGTTAAAGTTAAAACCCTAATTTAAAGCTAAATTAATTATCAAATTTATTTACAAAATAAAACATTAGTGAATTAAATAATAAAATATATTTTTATTTTTTGACTTTCTGATTTTTTTTTGTATTTTTATATTATAAAACTTATTTTATGAATTAAAAGAAAAAAAATCATTAAATTAAAACAAACAAAAAAGAAAAAAAAGAATGAGAAAAGAAATACAAACATAGGGGGGTTTGTTGGCCCTTTTGGAGGTATATTTGAGCAACTTGGCCCACCATAGTCTGGCCTTTTTTTGACTTCTTCTGATTACGTGTGCATGCGTTGACTAGCGTCCAGTGTGATCTGCAAGTTCTGGCTTCTGGATGGATCTCCGGAGACATGTGGCAATCAAGCAGGCAAGGCATTTGGTGGACCTTAGCTGAAGCGCTGCAGGGAAATACGTTAAACAAAATAATATTGAGGAAGGGAGGGGACCTGGGAATCGAACCCAGGTCCCAATACCTGCAAGCCAAATGCACTAACCACTGAACCACTCAAGCTTCTTTGTTATTATAGTGGGACGCAATTAATATATTTGGAAAATCAGGATTATGCTGGAAAAACAAAAAAGGCGTCATTTATTCAAACCAACCAACCATGGTTCCACACGCAAGCATCTTCTTCCTTGGTCTTTCGTTTTGCCTGAAAAATAACATCAAATAGCGGGGGTTTTAAACCCCCACTAACTCAAACCTGGAAAATAACGAATAGCTCATATGCAAATATAAATAGGGCGCGACTAGTGAGTTTGATTCGTTTTGAGGTCCTGAGTCCAATGGCATAGGTCTTATGGTTCAATTTTTCCATATGAATGAAGCCCTCTTTTTAAGCTTCTGAAACCCTAATGCGTGTTCATGGTAACTTTGCATACAGGCGTCCAAAACTCAATTGAATGGTACCAATGGCTTTAGAATCATCATGTTAGTATAAATCACATATTAAAAGTCATGAATAACGTATGAAAATGCAAACACGATTATCAAAATTTTACAGAAAAGTTAGACTCCTATCTACCAATTCTTTGCGCTTGGAGAGTTGATTTTGATTGGAGTAGCTTCCTGGATGCCTTGGCAAGCTATTGGAATGGTTATTTTGCTTTGAATTGCGCTGGAGCTGTGTTTTCAGTTTTGAGAAAATTTGGAAAAAAATGCAAAGTTTTCTTTTTGTTTGAGGCGCAGCTTCCAGGTTCTGAGCCTTAGGGTTGTGTTTGTGTATGTATATGGAACGAATTAGGGTAGAAATCTCAACCAAAAACCTTTGCATTCATGAATTAAATATTTGATTTTTAATGTAATCTTTTCAATCTTTTCCATGTGAAGATCATGCCAATCATTGCCAATTCTTTCCATATTGAGTATGCACGAAATCTTGAGATTATGATGAGTAGAAATGTTGCATAAAAAGATTTGAAAGGTGGCATTTAATATTTTTTCATATTTAATTTGAATTAAATGAATTAATAGATTTAAAAATTCAATTAATAAATTAAAAATAAGAAAATAACTCCCCTTTGGGCCAATGGGTCGTGCATAGCTTTTGGATGATGATTCTTGGAAGAAAATGTGGCCCATTAGCAATTTTGAGGCATTTGAAGCAAAGTTGACTTTTCAAAATTCCCAAAAATTTCCAAACTTCCACAAGGCATATCTTGCTCAATTTTTAAGCTTTGATCATGTTCTTGGACATTTTGGAAAGGTCTTGAAGTCCTTTAACCAATGCTTTTAGTCCCATGTAATTTTGATTTACCAATCTCAAGTTATGGTCTTTGACTTAAAGTTCCTTTTTGTTGACTTTTGAAAATGACCTATAATGCTGGGATTGATAACGTTTTGTGAGAGCATTTTTTGGACTTTAAGTGTGAAGAGGAGTTTTAGGAAATGTCATTCTCTTCAAAATGAGCTTTGGATGGAATTTTTCTGATAAACCATGTGGAAGTTATGCCCTAGTCAAGTTACAGTTGACTTTTTCAACTGTCCAAATATGGAAACTTTTGCATCTTGAGACTTTTTGAGCCATGCCTTGAGAATCATGATCAAGAATTGATCAAATGATGTTTGTGGCTTCAAAATAAGATGTTGATCAAAAATTTGAACTTTTGACTGTCAAATGACCATTTTGCCCCTATAGTTGACTGTTGAGCAATTAAGGTTTCTGACTGTGCAATTTTGTGCTGTAAGTCTTGAAACTTAGTATACGGATGTTTGACCATGTTTATAGGCATGTGGGACTTGTTTGGACCCTTGGAAAATTCAATTTCTTTGCCAGAACCAAAACCCTAGTTTTTGACTGTTAGGAGGCCCTTGAACTGTGCAACCCTTGGGATATTTTGAAGCGTGCTCTTTGCAAATCTTGAAGAATATGGGAGGGAAAATTTTGGGGTACAACAGCATGCATCATGGTGTATGATAATGTAATGTTTATGAATGTATTTTCGTCTAGAAAAATAAATCCTTGACGAATGTCGGGAAGTTGAATCCTGGGCTGATGTTGAAGAGTGAAGTTCTTCATTTCCGCCGGGGATGATGGTTGCACGAATAAACCGGTAGGAGAAGATGACTCCGTTGGGGAATAAACTTGTTGGAGAGATTACTTTGCGGGGAATACTCTGTAGGAAGTGATGCTTCGCTGAGGTTTGATGATAACTCCGCTGGGGATACCGTTGGTGAGTTATGTTGGAAGATTTGATGAACTCCACTGGGGGATAGGAAGAACTTCGCCGAGGACGATCTTTCTGCGGTTTTTAGCTGAGGATAACCCAGTTATAAGCTCTGGTGAGGAATAACCTTTGAATAAAGTCCGGGGAGACGCGTTCGTGCTCTGCAGGGGTAAGCTTCCAGAATCTACTGGGGATAAGCTTCCAGAATCTATTGGGGAGATTGATTCAACTCTCCTGGGGAGACTTTTTGAGATTGTACTGGGGAGGTGGCTCCAGTGGGGTGTCTGTATTCCGCCGGGGAACAATCTTACATTAAGACTGCCGGGGATGCTTGCTTAGGAACATCTGTATACTCCGCTGGGGAATTTTGAGATTTTCTGGAGATACCCAACTTCCTTAGGGCTGACTGTAGGCTACTCTGCTCGGGGAGAGTGTTGCTGACTTGCTGGAGATACGGTACCTTGTTAGGGTTGATGGGAGGCCAACTGCTTGGAGAGTATTGTTGAGTCCTGACTTACTTGGCGGGGAGTGAAGGTATCTGGGTTACATTCTTCATCCGAACTTACCTTGGTACCCTGGTGGACAGAGCAATTAGATTGCTTAGACAACTCATTATTGCCCCTGTTTCTGTGGGAGAAGGTACCTGTGAAGGTGCTTGATGACTGCCGATTTGACAAATCTTCTTCTGATAGGCAAGTGACGAGGTGCTGGGACATAGTCGTACGCTTTGATCCCTAATTTTTGCCTGGACCGCCTGTTGTACCCCAAAATTTGCCCTCCCATATTCTTCAAGGTTTGCTAAGATCATGCTTCAAAATCTCCCAAGGGTTGCACAGTCCAATTGCCTCCTATAAAAAATTAGGGTTTTGGTTCTGGCAAAGAAATTGAAGTTTCCAAGGGTCCAAACAAGTCCCACATGCCTACATACATTGTCAAGCATCCTTATGTCAAGTTTCAAGACTCACAGCACAAAATTGCACAGTCAAAAACCCTAATTGCTTCACAGTCAACTGTAGGGGCAAAATGGTCATTTGACAGTCAAAAGTCAAAATTTTTGGTCAACATCTTATTTTGAAGCCACAAACATCATTTGATCAATTCTTGATCATGATTCTCAGAGCATGGCTCAAAAGGTCTCAAGATGCAAAAGTTTCTATTTTTGGACAGTTGAAAAAGTCAACTGCAAATTGACCAAGGCATAACTTCCACATGGTTTATCAGAAAAATTCCATACAAAGCTCATTTTGAAGAGAATGACATTTCCTACAACTCATCTTCACACTTCAAGTCCAAGAAATGCTCTCACAAAAAGTTATCAATCTCAACATTATAGGTCATTTTCAAAAGTAAACAAAAAGGCATTTTAAGTCAAAGACCATAACTTGAGATTGGTAAATCAAAATGACATGGGACCAAAGGAATTGGTTAGAGGACTTCACGACCTTTCCAAAATGTCCAAGAACATGATCAAAGCTTAAAAATTGAGCAAGATATGCCTTGTGGAAGTTGGGAAACTTTTGGGAATTTTGAAAAGTCAACTTTGCTTCAAATGCCTCAAAATTGCTAATGGGCCCCAATTTCTTCCATGAATCATCACTCAAAAGCTATGCACGACCCATTAAGCTAAAAGGGAGTTATTTTCTTATTTTTAATTAATTAATTGAATTTTTAATCCTGTTAATTCATTTAATTAAAATTAATTATGAGAAAAATACTAAAACATGTTTTCCAAATCTTTTTGTGCAGCATATTCTCCCATTAAGACCTAAATATTTCGTGTACCACATCAAGGGACAAAATCTTCCATAATTGGCAATGATTGGCATGAAAAAGATTTGGAAAAAGATGCTTGAAAATCAAATATCAAAAACATCAATGCATGGATTATGGGCCAGTTTTCTTGACCTAATTCACTCACATACATATGCACATTGAAAACCTAATGCATTGGACAAGAAAGCTGCGCAGAAACCATAAGAACAACATTGCACTTTTTTCACAAAAATCTCAAAACTGAAAACCTACCTAGAGCTTGTTTCAAAGATCAAAAAGCATTCCAATAGACTCCTGACACCACGGGGAAACTATTCCAATTGAAACCAAGTCTCCACGCACAAGGAATTGGTAGAACCATGTTGCACTTTTTCACAAAAAATTCATAATCGTGTTTTAAATTTCATGCATCATTTGTGATTTTTAATGATTTATTTATACTAACATGATGATTCTGAAGCTAATGGCACAATTCAATTGAAGAATGGCTGCCTGTATAGAAAGTTTCCATGGACGTTTCTTAGGGTTTCAGAGCTCCAATTTTGGGGTTTTACGCATAAGGCAAAATTGGCCAATCAAACCTGTACCACTGAAATCAGGACATTCAAACGAAGCTGAATCACCCATCGCGCCCTTTTTATGCTTGCTTAAATCCTAATCGCTATTTTGCAGGTTTGAGTTTAGTGGGAGTTTAAAACCCCCGCTATCTATTCATTATTTTCAGGAAAAACGAAGGAACAAGGAAGGAGACGCTGAGCTGTTGGACTATGGTTGGCCAGTTTGAATAATTGGCGCTTTTTTTTTTATTGTCCAGCATAATCTTACTTTTCCACATATATTGATCATGTTCCACTAAACTAACAAATATACGCGCTAGCTCAACTGGTTGGTGCATTGTCATGCAGGCACTGGGACCTGGGTTCGATTCCCAGGTCCCCCATATTCTCTACAATTTTGCTTGTAACGTGATCAGGTGTAATTCTCACCCAGTGACCCACCATACATGCATATGCCTGTGCTTGCCACCTATGCATAAGGATCAATCCAAAGGCCAAGATGTGGAGACTATCATGCATGCTCAGTCAACCACAAGTACGTGATCACTGGAAAGTCAAAAAGGGCCAGATTTCTTGGGCCAAAATTCTCAAATACACCTCCTCTAGGGGCCTGATACCCCATGGTTTGTCCAATTTGCCATTTTATTTATTTCTCCTTTTATTCTTTAAATTGTTTTTTTTATTTTAATTGTCTCTTTTAATTCTACCAAAATTAATTTTCATAATAAAATAAAAAATCAGAAATCATAAAAATAAAAATATGTTTTATTTAATATTTAAAATCATTAATATTTTTGTACATAAATTCTTAATAATCAATTTAGTTTAATTTAGGGTTTTAACTTTAATTTTTTTTCTAAATAAATAAAATGTGTAGAAATTAAGTTTTTTTTAGTATTTTTTTTCTTAATAAATAATTTCTTATTATTATCATTATCAATTATTAATTAATTTTGTAAATAAACTTGTAATTAAATAATTAGGGTAAATTAGGTTAAACTTAAACATTTTTTTAATAATTAAAAACTAACTTAGAATTAGGGTTTTATTTAATTTCTAATTTTAATTAATTTGCTTTATTTTCATTAAATACAAAAACCATAAAAATACAATTTCTTTCCTCATTAAATAATTAATTAACTTTCAATTCCAATTTAATTTCTTTAAAGGGTCCAACGCCCTCGCACATTCGATTATAATTTCCTTTCGCGCGTTTGTCCTTATTTTCCGTTTAAATGTTATGTAACTGCCAAAGCCTTGTAATAGATAATTAGGACATTTACTTTCCGCACTTTTTATTCAAAATCGGGTCTTTGTTAATTTGGCGATGTATAGACCGCGCCTTGTAATAGCGTAGGACTTTTATTTTCCGCATTTTAATTTCCGCACCTTTTGACTGCTAATCACATGAAAGAATGAATGGCCCAAATAAAATCAAAGCGTAGCTCACCCAATGCATGATCAAGATAAAAACATAACTGAAAATGACACACAATTCACACACCACTCTTAGGGTACGCCTCACTGTTGCCTTGCCCCTCGAAATGTGGTCGTCGAGTATAGGACGTTTTAGTAAGTCCTTATGTCCATGATCCATGGCATAAGGGTAGCTTCTAAGGTGTCCTACTATTGCTCTGGTGACCACACTGTTGCCTTGCCCCTCGAAACGTGGTCGTCGAGTATAGGACGTCTTAGTGAGTCCTTGTGTCCATTAATCTAGTTGCCTCGAAACAAGTTGCCTCGGAATAGTTGCCTCGAAATGGTTGCCTCGGAATAAAAAGGATCAATGGCATAAGGGTAGCTTCTAAGGTGTCCTACTGTTGCTCTGGTGACCACACTGTCCCTATAAACTCGAATTGACCCGAACACCTCCAACGGTGGTGCTACCTACCTCTCAATGGTGGGATGGCACTACCTTAAGGACATTTACACAGCCTAATTCCTTAGGATAGGTAGATGACTCGTGGATACTTGCTCTATTTCAAAAAAAAACAAATTAAAAACTCTTTTCACACCGACATTTTCAAAAAGCTTTCAAAACAATTTTTCAAACACTCTTGAGGACTGATACAAGAGTCGATCTGAAACTTTAAACGAAACTTTTTCAAACCCACTCACAATTGAAAAGCAAACATCTTTTGAAAACACAAATGAGCAAGTGTCTAAGAGCCCATGGATAACCATGGATAGAAAGGGTGCTAACACCTTCCCTTTCTATAAATCTACCTCCCGAACCGAGAACTATCTCATAAGGAATTTTTCTGTGCTTTTGTCCTTTCCATGTTGGAGAAAATAAAAGACGGTGGTGACTCTTGCTTCCGCGACATTTCGCGAACCAGCGTTAAACAGTCAGTTCCAGATCCACCGATCACAGAACTGGCGACTCTGCTGGGGATACTTTTAAAGTGAGGTGTACCTTAGGATAGCTCATACTTGTGTTTTCAATTGTTGTGTTTGTTTGCTTTATTATTATGGGTAGCATAAGCTATGAGGGACCTGTCCGGCGTAGACCGACATGGGTGAAGCAGTGGCTACGTTGGTGTGGCACCTTGGTCTGTACCGATATCCCTTGTGTCGCAACGAGGAGAATATGGGTCTTCTGAGGAGTCATTAAGCACCAACCGACCTTAGAACCTTAAATGACCCAACTTGGCCAATAGAACAGTAGCAGTATGCTACGCCCATTGAGGCTAAACTCTCGTGATGGTTCTGGCCGCAAGAAAAGATTGCGATGCTGGAGTTATGACCGATTGAGGGTAGTCAGTGATATTGGGATCCTCTAGAACCCGGTTACTTCTGATAGGACAGGTCTCAACCAACAAATTGAAAGAGGGTAATACCTAGACCCCATGCTGGCCTAAACTCTAAGGGCTTCTCTTATGTGACTTGTGTGCCTTCCAACTTGACTATTTGCATGCTTGTTATCTGACACTTGAGTTTCTTGCAGGTTTTGTTTATAGTCCTTAATCTGGACTCATAACAGGGTTTACATATATCACTCCATGCATAGCATAACATCATACCATTATATACATCCTGCATAAAGACTAACCCATTTCAAGGATCTCAAGGGTTTGTGATGCAGGTCATGATGAATCAAACGTCTAGCAAGGGGCAAAAAGGATTTATTTTCCTCTAGCCGAGGTCGTCAGGGGCTATGACCCACTCGATATGGTGAGCCTTGACACCTGAAGAAGGATTCTCAACAACATGAAGGTCCTTCAATCAAGCTACAAATTAAAATTCTAACAATTTTCTTGTTTACCCCGCAAGATCCTTGAAAACATTGCATGCATATATACAAATCATTGCATAACAGGTACCCTTGTTACAGGTCACTTACCCTCTTCGCTGTTTATTTCAGCAATGGCTTTCCAATCAAATAACCAGGAGTTCCCTACTCAAGAGACTCAGTTCAGAGAGATCTTCCTAAGCCTATCCAAGGGGCAGGAAGAGTTGAGAATGCTCCTCATGGGGAATTTGGTCAAGAACAATCCAGAAGACGGTAAAGATGAACGGCTGAAACATATGCAAGCGGAGATAGACGCAATGAGGACTCAGATGCTGGGGCAAATGACCCTTATCCAAGTCTTAGCTCGGGAACAAGAAGAGTTGAGAATTGTGATCAACCAGCTTCAGCAAGATAGTATGAAGCAAGTAGCCAAGGCTGGGGACCAAGCTGGTAATCAGTCTCTAAGAAGTCAGAGGATTGGTTCAATGAATAGACCTCTCCAAATTGCTATCACTTCACAAGTCCAACAACGACTTCACCAAGAATAATGGGTTGATATGAGCAAGCCAGACAAGCCTGGGAGGCAATTCACCCAGCTCAACATGTCGTTGTTTCAAGCCTTACAACGCCTGTTGAGATTGAATCTGATCACATTAAGGGCCCCTCTCCAGAAGCCCAACACATCTGCTCCTAATTATCATCCCAATAAAAGGTGCGCCTACCACTCTGTCAGCCCGGGACACGACACAAATGAGTGTTGGGCTCTAAAGAACAAGATACAGGACCTGATTGATGAAGGAGCATTGGAGTTTACACAAGATGGTCAAGCTGAGTTTTTCTACCATCCCTCCAAGGCTCACCATTTGAAGTGACAAGCCCAGAGAGGAGAAGACTTTTTGCTCATTAGGATTTTTCAAGTTGTATTTTTTTTTCTTTTTTGTTCAAACAATTATCATGTCAAACTCTTTTAGTCCATTAATGCATCGCATATGTCTGTTTTGGAATTAATACAATTGTTTTCGTTATATTCAAAACTACTTTCATTTTTTGTGATGTTCAACTCTCAATTAATAATTCTAAGCCTCTTGAGGGAGGATGACGAAAACGATACCACGAAATCTACAGTATGCTTTTGAACAGACCCCGCTGATGAGGTACAGGCATTGTTTCAATTCCCAAACACTGGAGTTATAAGGAAGATAATCCCTCGTCAACCCCTCTGAGCCAAAGAAGTAGGAGTTTTTTCTTTTCGAAAATTAAAACC
Source organism: Vicia faba (assembly GCA_948472305.1). NCBI lineage: Eukaryota > Viridiplantae > Streptophyta > Magnoliopsida > Fabales > Fabaceae > Vicia > Vicia faba. Next base: position 193,467,534 of record OX451735.1, read on the forward strand.
CTTTATCATAACCTGGGGCAGGGTAGTTCTCTCAGCTGATCTAGGTGCACAACGAATGGCACCAAAGGAGTCCTTCCAAAAACAAAAGACAGTGATGGTTCAGAACAATCATAAGGACAGGCAGTCATTATCAAAAAATAAATGAAAAGCCCAAAAAGTCAAAACCTATGAAGGGGACTTACAAAACTGGGGCATCCCGCTGACTGTAATTACAAAAGAAACAGTTCAGGCAAAAAAAAAAACAGGAATAATGAAATCAAAAAGAAAGAGGTCCAACAAATCCTCAACAAAAGGAAAGGACTGCCTATTCATATAAACGTTCAACATCTGAACCGTCACTGGAATTTCAGAGCAAAGACTCAAACAAGGTCTAACGCACGATCAGCTGAGTTTAGGTTTGAAGAACATCACGAAGAACGGGTGGGTACCAAATAAATTTGAGCCTTTATCCTTTGTTTCTTGAACCGTGAACCAGACCATGTTACAACCCTAAAAAGTCCTAGCTGAAGCGTGGGTTAGTTCGAAAGCATACTGTTACGAAAGGTATCCTGACTCCTTAAGGCTTACGGTAAAATAACGAGTTGACATCACAGTTTACAAAAAAAAAACTCACTTGCTTTTATTGAAAAATGCATTTTCAAAAATTTCAAGACAGACATAAGCTTTGCATTCTTAAGATAACATTGTTTGCATATGATTATTTGTTTGAACAGCAGAGAACTTTGCGCAACGAATATCCGATGAACGAAGGTCCTCTCAACAAAAGAGTTACCTCCGGTGGAAGAAACACTTCCAATCAAGGGGCATGGCATGATCAGTGGCCATCATCTGGGGCAGTCTAGTCAAGACTCGGAGAATTTCTCAAAAGGCCAACCAGCTTGGGGAAAATCTCCATCTGGATCACCTGGGGCATTCCGACAACGAATCTTGCCTGATCAGACATCTTCTAGTGGTACGGCAATGCAATACTACTGACAGTGACAACTCCCTGCTCTCTGAGAGCATGGATATAGTCGAAAAAATACTACGCAAAATCAAAGACCCGCTAGGTTGACACACCTAGGCAAAAATAAGGGCTTCCCGGCGAACCAAAAGGGTTCGGGCAAAAATAAGGGGTGAAAATAAAAAAGATCTGTACACCTGGTAAGTCGAAAACCTGAAAAGGCGGCTTGGGAAAAAATGGGTATCCCGGTGGACTGAAAACCCGAAAGGGCGGTCCAGGCAAAAGTTAGGGATCAAAAGCGTACGACTATGTCCCGGCATCTCGTCACTTGCCTACCAAAAGAAGATTTGTCAATCGGCAGTCACCAAGCACCTCCACAGGTAACATCAGAAACAGGGGCAATAATGAGTTGTCTGAGCGATCTAATTGCTCTGTCCACCAAGGTACCAAGGTAAGTTCAGCTGAAGAACATAACCAAGATATCTTAAGTCCCCAGAGAGTGAGCCAGCAAGTCAATGCACTCTCCCCAAGCAGAGTTATCCTGTCAGCCTTAAGGAAGTTGGGCATCCCCTGCAAATCTCAACATTCCCCAGGAGTATACAGACATTCTTAACAAGCATCCCCGGCAGTCTTGACCTAAGATGGCTCCCCGGCGGTATACCAGACATTCAATGGAGCCACTTCCCCAGTACATATCAAATTAGTTTCCCCAAGAGAGTCCAGTCTAATCTGAAAAGATTTCCCCAGGAAAGTGGTATCAAACTCCCCAGCAGAAAGCTTATCCCCAGTAGATTCTGGAAGCTTATCCTCTGCAGAGCACGAACGCGTCTCCCGGCTTTATTCAAAGGTTATTTCTCTACCAGGATATAACTGGGTTATCCTCAGCCAAAAGCCACGGAAAGGTCGTCCTCAGTGAAGTCTTCTCATCCCCAGCAGAGTCTATTAAAACTTCCAACATAACAACGGTATCCCCAACGAAGTTACCATCAATGTCTCAACAGAGTATCTCTCTTCCCACAGAGTATTGTTCCCCAGCAAGGTCGCTAGAATAATTTTCCCCCGCAGAGTAATCTCCAAGTTTATTCCCCAACGGAGTCATCTTCTCCTACCGGTATTCTTGCAATCATCACTCCCCAGCGGAAACAACGAAGCTCTATTCTTCAATATCAGCCTAGGATTTAACTTCCCGGCACTCGTCAAAGATTCATTTTCCTAGACAAAACATACATTCAAAAACATCACATACATCATGATACATGCATAAACGCATCATATCTTACAATCTCATTTATGTTGAGAACATTATTGCTTGATCCATGGCATGCATTACATACGACTGATTTTTACATTTCAGGAAAGATCCAGTTAAGTTCTCAGCTATTCCAAGACCTTGCCTGGTTCAGTTAAATCGACTCCTAAACATTTTTCTGATGCCGATCCAGTCAAAGGCCTTCTCTGGTCCAGTTAAATCGATTCCTAAAGATTTTCCTGATGAAGACTCAGTTGAAGATTCCAAGACCTTGCCTGGTTCAGTTAAATCGACTCCTAAAGATTTTTCTGATGCCGATCCAGTCAAAGGCCTTCTCTGGTCCAGTTAAATCGATTCCTAAAGATTTTCCTGATGAAGATCCAGTTGAAGATCCCAAGACCTTGCCTGGTTCAATTAAATCGACTCCTAAATATTTTTCTGATGCCAATCCAGTCAAAGGCCTTCTCTGGTCCAGTTAAATCGATTCCTAAAGATTTTCCTGATGAAGACTCAGTAGAAGACATCCAAGGTTCTTTCATCATACTGTTGAGGTAGTAATCAACCAAGGTTCTCTCATCATTACTGTTGAGGTAGTAATCGACCAAGGTTCTCTCATCGTTACTGTTGAGGTAGTAATCGACCAAGGTTCTCTCATCGTTACTGTTGAGGTAGTAATCGCCCAAGATTCTCTCATCGTTACTGTTGAGGTAGTAATCGACCAAGATTCTCTCATCGTTACTGTTGAGGTAGTAATCGACCAAGATTCTCTCATCGTTACTGTTGAGGTAGTAATCGCCCGAGGTTCTCTCATCGTTACTGTTGAGGTAGTAATCGCCCGAGGTTCTCTCATCGTTACTGTTGAGGTAGTAATCACCCAAGGTTCTCTCATCGTTACTGTTGAGGTAGTAATCGACCAAGGTTCTCTCATCGTTACTGTTGAGGTAGTAATCGCCAAAGATTCTCTCATCGTTACTGTTGAGGTAGTAATCGACCAAGATTCTCTCATCGTTACTGTTGAGGTAGTAATCGACCAAGATTTTCTCATCGTTACTGTTGAGGTAGTAATCGCCCGAGGTTCTCTCATCGTTACTATTAAGGTAGTAATCGCCCGAGGTTCTCTCATCGTTACTGTTGAGGTAGTAATCACCCAAGGTTCTCTCATCGTTACTGTTGAGGTAGTAATCGACCAAGGTTCTCTCATCGTTACTGTTGAGGTAGTAATCGACCAAGATTCTCTCATCGTTACTGTTGAGGTAGTAATCGCCCAAGGTTCTCTCATCGTTACTGTTGAGGTAGTAATCGCCCAAGGTTCTCTCATCGTTACTGTTGAGGTAGTAATCGCCCAAGGTTCTCTCATCGTTACTGTTGAGGTAGTAATCGCCCAAGGTTCTCTCATCGTTACTGTTGAGGTAGTAATCGCCCAAGGCTCTCTCATCGTTACTGTTGAGGTAGTAATCGCCCAAGGCTCTCTCATCGTTACTGTTGAGATCGTAATCGCCCAAGGCTCTCTCATCGTTACTGTTGAGGTACGCAGGTTCTCGCTAAGGAATCTCTTACGCGACCAACACTTAGATGGCATCTATAAGCCCATCCACATACTGACAGTCTCCAAATGGCATCTATAAGCCCATTCCCGACAAGACCCCGTCACCACACCAGATGGCATCTATAAGCCCATCATCCTACCCATCAATCTCCAAATGGCATCTGTAAGCCCATTCCCACCATCATACTCTACATGTGAGCGCAAATTTCTAGGCACTCTAGTGTTCAATCATCTTCTACCCTCGGATTACGAAAAGCACGCCAGCCAATCTACATCCTCAGGTTTAAGAAGTTTGAACAGGGGCAACTGTTGTACCCCAAAATTTGCCCTCCCATATTCTTCAAGGTTTGCTAAGATCATGCTTCAAAATCTCCTAAGGGTTGCACGGTCCAATTGTCTCCTAACAGTCAAAAATTAGGGTTTTGGTTCTGGCAAAGAAATTGAAGTTTCCAAGGGTCCAAACAAGTCCCACATGCCTACATACATTGTCAAGCATCCTTATGTCAAGTTTCAAGACTCACAGCACAAAATTGCACAGTCAAAAACCCTAATTGCTTCACAGTCAACTGCAGGGGCAAAATGTTCATTTGACAGTCAAAAGTCAAAAAATTTTGTCAACATCTTATTTTGAAGCCACAAACATCATTTGATCAATTCTTGATCATGATTCTCAGAGCATGGCTCAAAAGGTCTCAAGATGCAAAAGTTTCTATTTTTGGACAGTTGAAAAAGTCAACTGCAAATTGACCAAGGCATAACTTCCACATGGTTTATCAGAAAAATTCCATCCAAAGCTCATTTTGAAGAGAATGACATTTCCTACAACTCATCTTCACACTTCAAGTCCAAGAAATGCTCTCACAAAAAGTTATCAATCTCAACATTATAGGTCATTTTCAAAAGTAAACAAAAAGGCATTTTAAGTCAAAGACCATAACTTGAGATTGGTAAATCAAAATGACATGGGACCAAAGGCATTGGTTAGAGGACTTCAAGACCTTTCCAAAATGTCCAAGAACATGATCAAAGCTTAAAAATTGAGCAAGATATGCCTTGTGGAAGTTGGGAAACTTTTGGGAATTTTGAAAAGTCAACTTTGCTTCAAATGCCTCAAAATTGCTAATGGGCCCCAATTTCTTCCATGAATCATCACCCAAAAGCTATGCACGACCCATTAAGCTAAAAGGGAGTTATTTTCTTATTTTTAATTAATTAATTGAATTTTTAATCCTATTAATTCATTTAATTAAAATTAATTATGAGAAAAATACTAAAACATGTTTTCCAAATCTTTTTGTGCAGCATATTCTCCCATTAAGACCTAAATATTTCGTGTACCACATCAAGGGACAAAATCTTCCACAATTGGCAATGATTGGCAAGAAAAAGATTTGGAAAAAGATGCTTGAAAATCAAATATCAAAAACATCAATGCATGGATTATGGGCCAGTTTTCTTGACCTAATTCACTCACATACATATGCACATTGAAAACCTAATGCATTGGACAAGAAAGCTGCGCAGAAACCATAAGAACAACATTGCACTTTTTTCACAAAAATCTCAAAACTGAAAACCTACCTAGAGCTTGTTTCAAAGATCAAAAAGCATTCCAATAGACTCCTGACACCACGAGGAAACTATTCCAATTGAAACCAAGTCTCCACGCACAAGGAATTGGTAGAACCATGTTGCACTTTTTCACAAAAAATTCATAATCGTGTTTTAAATTTCATGCATCATTTGTGATTTTTAATGATTGATTTATACTAACACGATGATTCTGAAGCTAATGGCACAATTCAATTGAAGAATGGCTGCCTGTATAGAAAGTTGCCATGGACGTTTCTTAGGGTTTCAGAGCTCCAATTTTGGGGTTTTACGCATAAGGCAAAATTGGCCAATCAAACCTGTACCACTGAAATCAGGACATTCAAACGAAGCTGAATCACCCATCGCGCCCTTTTTATGCTTGCTTAAATCCTAATCGCTATTTTGCAGGTTTGAGTTTAGTGGGGGTTTAAAACCCCCGCTATCTATTCATTATTTTCAGGCAAAACGAAGGAACAAGGAAGGAGACGCTAAGCTGTTGGACTATGGTTGGCCAGTTTGAATAATTGGCGCTTTTTTTTATTGTCCAGCGTAATCTTACTTTTCCACATATATTGATCACGTTCCACTAAACTAACAAATATACGCGCTAGCTCAATTGGTTGGTGCATTGTCATGCAGGCACTGGGACCTGGGTCATATTCTCTATAATTTTGCTTGTAACGTGATCAGGTGTAATTCTCACCCAGTGACCCACCATACATGCATATGCCTGTGCTTGCCACCTATGCATAAGGATCAATCCAAAGGCCAAGATGTGGAGACTATCATGCATGCTCAGTCAACCACAAGTACGTGATCACTGGAAAGTCAAAAAGGGCCAGATTTCTTGGGCCAAAATTCTCAAATACACCTCCTCTAGGGGCCTGATACCCCATGGTTTGTCCAATTTGCCATTTTATTTATTTCTCCTTTTATTCTTTAAATTGTTTTTTTTATTTTAATTGTCTCTTTTAATTCTACCAAAATTAATTTTCATAATAAAATAAAAAATCAGAAATCATAAAAATAAAAAATATGTTTTATTTAATATTTAAAATCATTAATATTTTTGTACATAAATTCTTAATAATCAATTTAGTTTAATTTAGGGTTTTAACTTTAATTTTTTTTCTAAATAAATAAAATGTGTAGAAATTAAGTTTTTTTTAGTATTTTTTTTCTTAATAAATAATTTCTTATTATTATCATTATCAATTATTAATTAATTTTGTAAATAAACTTGTAATTAAATAATTAGGGTAAATTAGGTTAAACTTAAACATTTTTTTAATAATTAAAAACTAACTTAGAATTAGGGTTTTATTTAATTTCTAATTTTAATTAATTTGCTTTATTTTCATTAAATACAAAAACCATAAAAATACAATTTCTTTCCTCATTAAATAATTAATTAACTTTCAATTCCAATTTAATTTCTTTAAAGGGTCCAACGCCCTCGCACATTCGATTATAATTTCCTTTCGCGCGTTTGTCCTTATTTTCCGTTTAAATGTTATGTAACTGCCAAAGCCTTGTAATAGATAATTAGGACATTTACTTTCCGCACTTTTTATTCAAAATCGGGTCTTTGTTAATTTGGCGATGTATAGACCGCGCCTTGTAATAGCGTAGGACTTTTATTTTTCGCATTTTAATTTCCGCACCTTTTGACTGCTAATTACATGAAAGAATGAATGGCCCAAATAAAATCAAAGCGTAGCTCACCCAATGCATGATCAAGATAAAAACATAACTGAAAATGACACACAATTCACACACCACTCTTAGGGTACGCCTCACTGTTGCCTTACCCCTCGAAATGTGGTCGTCGAGTATAGGACGTTTTAGTAAGTCCTTATGTCCATGATCCATGGCATAAGGGTAGCTTCTAAGGTGTCCTACTATTGCTCTGGTGACCACACTGTTGCCTTGCCCCTCGAAACGTGGTCGTCGAGTATAGGACGTCTTAGTGAGTCCTTGTGTCCATTGATCTAGTTGCCTCGAAACAAGTTGCCTCGGAATAGTTGCCTCGAAATGGTTGCCTCGGAATAAAAAGGATCAATAGCATAAGGGTAGCTTCTAAGGTGTCCTATTGTTGCTCTGGTGACCACACTGTCCCTATAAACTCGAATTGACCCGAACACCTCCAACGGTGGTGCTACCTACCTCTCAATGGTGGGATGGCACTACCTTAAGGACATTTACACAGCCTAATTCCTTAGGGTAGGTAGATGACTCGTGGATACTTGCTCTATTTCAAAAAAAAAAACAAATCAAAAACTCTTTTCACACCGACATTTTCAAAAAGCTTTCAAAACAATTTTTCAAACACTCTTGAGGACTGATACAAGAGTCAATCTGAAACTTTAAACGAAACTTTTTCAAACCCACTCACAATTGAAAAGCAAACATCTTTTGAAAACACAAATGAGCAAGTATCTAAGAGCCCATGGATAACCATGGATAGAAAGGGTGCTAACACCTTCCCTTTCTATAAATCTACCTCTTGAACCGAGAACTATCTCATAAGGAATTTTTCTGTGCTTTTGTCCTTTCCATGTTGGAGAAAATAAAAGACGGTGGCGACTCTTGCTTCCGTGACATTTCGCGAACCAGCGTTAAACAGTCAGTTCTAGATCCACCGATCACACTGCCCTTTCGGGTTTTCAGTCCACCGGGATACCCATTTTTGCCCAAGCCGCCTTTTCAGGTTTTCGACTTGTCGGGTGTATAAATTTTTTTCATTTCATCCCTTATTTTTGCCCGAACCCTTTTGGTTCGCCGGGAAGCCCTTATTTTTGCCTAGGTGTGTCAACCTAGCGGGTCTTTGATTATGCGCAGTATTTTTTCAACTATGTCCATGCTCTCAGGATGTAGGGAGGTGCCCCTGTCAGTAGTGTCGCGTTGCCACCAGAAGATCTTCGTTTGATCGTCCAATGCCCTAAGTGACTCAGACAAAGATTTGCCCCAAGTTGGTTGGCCTTTTGAGAGATTCTCTGAATCTTGACTTAACTGCCCCAGATAATAGACCATGATCATGTCTGCCCCTTGATTGGAGGTACTTTTGTTCACTAGATATTCTTCGTGCGAATTTCTTTGTTGTTCGAACAAAAAAGTCATATGCCAACAATATTATATTAAAAATGCAAAGCTTATGTCTGTCTTGAAATTTTTGAAAATGCATTTTCAGTAAAACAAGCAAATTTTGTAAAATGTGATGTCAACTCAGTATTTTACAGCAAGCCTTAAGGAGTCAGGATACCTTTCGTAAGAGTATGCCTTCGAACTAACCCATGCTTCAGCTAGGACTTTTTAAGGGTTATAACGTGGCCTGGTTCACGGTTTAAGAAACAAAGGATAAAGGCTCAAATTATATTTGTACCCACCCGCTCTTCGTGATGTTCTTCAACCCTAAACTCAGTTGATCGTGCGTTAGACCTTGTTCGAGTCTTTGCTTTGATATACCAGTGATGGTTCGGATACTGACAGTTTATTTTGAATAGGCAGTCATTTCCTTTTGTGTTGAGGGTTTGTAGGACCTCTTTCTTTTTTGATTTCGTTATCCCTATTTTTTTTTTTGCCTGAACTGTTTCTTTTGTGATTACAGTCAGCGGGATGCCCCAGTTTTGTAAGTCTCCTTCATAGGTTTTGACTTAATGGAAATGATGACTGCCTGTCTTTATGATCATTCGGAACCATCACTTTCTTTTGTTTTGTAAGGACTCCTTTGGTGCCATTCGTTGTGCGCTTGGGTCAACTGAGAGAACTACCCTGCCCCGGGTTATGATTAAGGGTTTTAATTTTTGTGAAAAGAAAAACTCCTACTTCTTTGGCTCGAAGGGGTTGACGAGGGATTATCTTCCTTATAACTCCAGTGTTTAGGAATTGAAACAATGTTTGTACCTCATCAGCGGGGTCTGTTCAAAAGCATACTGTAAGGATCGTGGTATCGTTTTCGTCATCCTCCCTCAAGAGGCTTAGAATTATTAACCGAGCGTTGATCATCACAAAAAATATGAAAGCAATTTGAATATAGTGAAAAATAATTGGATTAATTCAAAAACAGACATATGTAGTGCATTAATGAAATAAAAGAGTTCGTTATGACATCAATTGTTTGTATAAGCAAAGAAAAATACAACTCGGAAATTCAAATAAACAAAAGCCTTCAATGATTGGTCAAAGGAGCATTGATTATGTTTGGAGTCTCTGGTGCTTCAAACTGAATCTCTCTGGCGTCAATCATGTCTTGAATCTTGTTCTTCAGAGGCCAGCAGTTCTCTGTAGTATGCCCCGGGCTATTAGAGTGGTATGCGCACCTATCATTGGGATGATAGTTAGGAGCAGAAGTGTTTGGATTCCGGAGAGGAGCCCTTAAGGTAATCATCCCTGCCTTTAACATTTGCTGTAGCGCTTGATCCAGTGACATGTTGATCTTAGTGAACTGTCTCTTGGGTGCGACCTCCTTATGTTGCTGCCCCTGTCCTTGTTGAGCAGGCCTAGGATTATAGATCTGGGTTTCCCCCACATGTTGATCATGGCGACCCTTTTTACTATGCACAGCATTGGACTCCCTCTTCCCACTGTAAGGCTTTTTATGAGCATCAGCAGGTGCAGCTTCTTGAATCTTTCCAGCCTTGATACCAGCTTCAATCCTCTCCCCGGTCAAGATCAAATCTGTAAACCCAGCAGAAGAATTCCCAATCAGATGGTTGAAGAAGGGACCAGACAGAGTCCCCAAGAACATGTCAACGAGCTCACGGTCAGTCAAGGGTGGCTGCACCCTTCCAGCCAGATCTCTCCATCTTTGCGCATACTCCTTAAAACCTTCACCCATCCCCAGTGACATACCCTGGAGTTGGGTACGCGTAGGAGCGAGGTCGGCATTATACTGATACTGCTTATAAAAAGTAGTAGCCAAGTCCTCCCAGTTACGAATAGTGGTTCCATCCAGCTGATAGAACCATTCGAGTTGAGTCCCTGAAAGACTCTCCATGAAGAAATGGATCCACAGATTTTTGTCTGCCGTGTAGGGCTGGATCTTCCTTGCGTAGGAACGGAGGTGCAACTTAGGACAGGAAGCCCCGTCGTACTTTACAAAGGCAGGTGCCTTGAACTTGTGAGGGATCACCACCCCAGAAGATAAACCTAGGTCCCCAAAGTCCAACCCAGGCACACGTTGGATATCCATAGCATTTAACCTGTCCTCCAGCTGTTTGTATCGGTCCTCAGCAGGAGGGTACTGTTCATCATTGAAGTATGTCTCAGTGTCGGAGACTACGGGACTAGGAACCCTTCCCTCTTGGTGACTTCCTTCCCCAACAGATGGAGTAGTCCGCTCAGCTTCATTCTGCAGTGTATTCCCAGATCTGCGTCTAGGGTTGAACAAAACAGTCCTCTTCTTCTTTTTCTTCAAAAGCAGAGTCTTCAATTCCTGTTGTCCTTGGGCTAAGCTCATGACCAGCTCCTGGAACTGGGCGTTCTGGGCCTGGAGGGCCTTGATAGCTTGTCCATTGGATGATTCAGGATTCATGATGACTGCTGAAATAAACAGCGAAGAAGGTAAGTGACATGTACCAAGGGTACCTGTAATGCAATGATATGTATGTATGCATGCGATGTTTTCAAGGATCTCGCGGGGTAAACAGAGAAACTTGTTAGAATTTGAATTTGGGTAGCTTGATTGAAGGAACTTCATGTTGTTGAGAGTCCTTCTTCAAGAGTCAAGGCTCACCATATCGAGTGGGTCATAGCCCCTGACTCAAGTTATCAACCTTGGCTAGAGGAAAATAAATCCCCTTTGCCCCTTGTTGGACATTTGATTCATCATGACCTGCATCACAAAACCCTTGAGGTCCTTGAAATGGATTAGTCCTTATGTAGGATGCATGCAATGGTATGATGTTATGCTATGCATGGAGTGATGTAAGTAGGCCCTGTAATGAGTCCCAATTAAGGACTGTAAACAAAACCTGCAAGGAACTCGAGTGTCAGATAACAAGCATGCAAGTACTCAAGTTTGAAGGCACACAAGTCACACAAAGCCCTTAGAGTTTAGGCCAGCACGGGGTTTAGGGTACTACCCTCTTGAAGTTGGTGGGCTCAAACCTGCCCTATTAAAAGTAACCGGGTTCTAAGGAGCTCAATATCATTGGGTTGTTTTCTGTGTTCATTGTTTTGATTTAGCCACTGAACTGGCGATCAAAATATTCCAAGAAAACAACCCTCAATGAGTGTAGTATCGAGTATCAACCAACTTCGGACTGCACCAAAGTCAGTCATCTCACTACCCCTAAAGAGGCCAGGATGGTCAAGTAAGGTTCCTAAGGTCAGTTGATGCTTCACGACACCACGCGACGGCCCCGTACTCTCCTTGACTTGACTCAAGGGTTACCGATACTCACCAAAGTGCCACATCAACGTAGCAGACTGCTTCAACCGTGTCGGTATACCCCGCACAGTTCCCTTACAGTCTTGTTGCTACTTTCTAAGAAGGTATCCCCCAGATCCGGGTTAGGATCTATAGAACTCCCAAAACAGGCCCAATAATATTAAAGCACACAAATCATGCAATTGAAAACATAAGTATAATCTATCCTAAGGTACACCTCACTTTAAAATGTCCCCAGCAGAGTCGCCAGTTCTATGATCGGTGGGAAGAGAACTGACTGTTTAAAGCTGGTTTCGCGAAATGTCGCGGAAGCAAGAGTCGCCATCGTCTTTTATTTTCTCCAACATGGACAGGACAAAAGCACAGCAAAATTCCTTATGAGAACGTTTCTCGGTTCGGGAGGTAGATTTATAGAAAGGGAAGGTGTTAGCACCCTTTCTATCCATGGTTATCCATGGGCTCTTAGATACTTGCTCTTATGTTTTCAAAGTGTTTGCTTTTCAAAATGTGAGTGGGTTTGAAAAAGTTTCATTGAAAGATTTCTGAATAACTCTTGTATCTGTCCTCAAGAGTGTATGAAAAATTTCTTTTGAAAGTGTCAGTGTGAAAAGGTTTTTGATTTGTTTTTGAAAAGAGCAAGTATCCATGAGTCGTCTACCTACCTTAAGGAATTAGGCTGTGTAAATGTCCTTAAGGTAGTGCCATCCCACCATTGAGAGGTAGGTAGCACCACCGTTGGAGGTGTTCAGGTCAATTCGATTGTAGGGACAGTGTGGTCACCGAAGCAACAGTTAGGACACTTTAGAAGCTACCCTTATGTCCTTGATCCTTTTTTTAATCCGAGGCAACCGTTTCGAGGCAACTGTTTCGAGGCAACTGTTTCGAGGAAACTGTTTCGAGGCAACTGGATCAGGGACATAAGGACTACTAAAACATCCTATACTTGACGACCACGTTTCGAAGGCAACAAGTGAGGCGTACCCTAGAAGTGGTGTGTGAATTGTGTGTTGTTTTCATCTTATGTTTGTCTTTGTAATTAGTGAGCTACGGGTTGTTTTTATTTACATACATTCTTTCATGCAAGTTAACAGTTAAGGGGTGCGGAAAGTAAATTGCGAAAACATAAATCCTACGCTATTACAAGGCGCGGGTCTATACATCGCCAAAAATTACAAAGACCCGTTTTTTTAGTAAATAAAGTACGGAAATTAAATAAAGAGATAAACCTATTTAACTATTACATTCTTGAAGGCAATTACATAATGATCAAATAAAGTAAATGCGCGCGAATAAATTAATCGGGAATGTCTAAGGGTGTTGACCCTTTTAAGAAAAGAAATTGATTTTTTGGTCTTTTTTGTAATTAAAATGAAATTAAAGCTAATTAATAACTAATTAATTTAATTAAGAGAAAATATTTTGTGTTTTTTTTAATGTTTTTTATGAAATAAATAAACAGAAATAAAACTAAAAGTTAATTTTTCCTAATTCTAAATCTATTTTAATTATTAAAAGAAAAGTCAAAATTGCCTAATTAAACTATTTCACTTGTTGTTTATTTACAAAATAATAATAATAATAATAATAATAATAATAATAATAATGTTAGTTCTATTTTTTTTATTTTTTATGAAAAATATGTTAATTATGTTAATTGTTAATAATAAAATAAATAAAATAAGGCAAATAATAAAAAATGAAAATGAAAAAATAAAAAAAAGATTAAACCCAAGGGGGGGTGAATCAGGAATTTAGGCCCATTTGAATCCAGCTCGTTTGACTTTCTGGAATCCAATGCTTGTGTGTTGACTCCTGAACATGGTGAGGACCACCTCCTGGCCATCAGATCTATGAGAGAGGCCACCTGGCGCTTGGGTCTGTGAGGTTTATGGTGAGTTATTTGATGAGACGCTGCACTGGAAAGCGTTAGAAAAAATAATATTGGAATTATGGGGGGACCTGGGAATCGAACCCAGGTCCCAGAGATCACCAAGTATATTGCCAACCACTACACCAATCCTGCACGTTTGTTAGTAAAATAGAAAAGAAAAATAATATAAAATAAGCGCACTATATGCTGAAAAAAGGAAAAAGCACGCGCCCGTTTTGAATCAGCCAATCACATGGAGGCACGTCCTTCATCTTCTTCGTTTCCTGTAAAAAAACATAAATCAGATAGCGGGGGTGAGTTTGTGATGACTTACAGTGCTTGATATGGAGTCTCAGGGCGTGGTAGAGGTCTCTTTAGTTTCAGGGTATGACAATGAAGGATCTCACGTGCTTTATTTTGTCTGAAACTGCCTGCAACCTTGCTTTAGATCTCACACTTTTTTGACAAATTCTGAGTTTTTGCTCTGTCGTTTTAGGGATGCCTTTTTTTTCGTCCATGAGGGTGGGGAGGCCTGTATATGTGTATATGAATGAGTATTAATCAAAATAAAGAGCCTTGAAGCCTTACCATCATGTTTTGGATTTTGCCATGAACACCATTTAAACAACTTGCCATTTTTGTGAAAATTTGAATTTCTTGCTTAGAATAGGCCTTGCACGAATTTGGAAGGTGAATGATGGTGTATCAAAGCTATTCAAACTCAAAGATATCCCTCCATTAATTTTCTTGATTTTTATTTGAATTTTAAAGATTTAAAATGAATTAAATCAAATAAAATCAAATAAAAATGGAAAAATTAATTTTTAATCTTGAAATAAATTGTGGGACACGTGGGAGGCATGGCCAAGCTGAAACAAGTGGAAAAAGTGGGCCCCTTTTGTCAAAAATGAAATTTCAAGGATAGTTGACTTTGGCCATTTCACAAAAATTTCCCAACTTCTCCAATGCATATCTTGCTCAATTTTAAAGCTATTAACATGTTCTTAGACATTTTGGAAAGGTCTTGAAGTCCTATAACCAATGTGTTTGGTCCCATGTCATTTTGATTTACCAATCTCAAGTTATGTTCTTTGACTTAAAGTTCCTTTTTGTTGACTTTTGAAAATGACCTATAATGTTGAAATTGATAACTTTTTGTGAGAGCATTTCTTGGACTTGGAATGTGAAGATGAGTTGTAGGAAATGTCCTCCCCTTCAAGATGAGCATTGGATGGGATTTTTCTGATGAACCATCAAAAAGTTATGCCTTGGTCAAGTTACAGTTGACTTTTCAATTGTCCAAAAATATAAACTTTTGACACCTTGATGATTTTTGAGCCATTCTTGTTAAATCATGGTCAAGATTTGACCAAATGATGATTGTGGCTTCAAAATAAGATGTTGACCAAAATTTTTGACTTTTGACTGCCAAATGACCATTTTGCCCCTACAGTTGACTGTGAAGCAATTAGGGCTTTTGACTGTGCAACTTGACCTTGTGAGCCTTGAAACTTGACATGTAGGTGCTTGACAATGTATATGAGCATATGTGACTTGATTGAGCCCTTGAAAACCTCAACTTCCTTGCAAGAACCAAAACCCTAATTTTGACTACCTTAGGAGGCAATTGAACTGTGCAATCCTTGAGAGATTTTGAAGCATTTGAAGATGATGCTTTGTCAAAACTTTGAAGAATATGGGAGGGAAAATTTTGGGGTACAACATCATGGTTATAAGTGACTATGAAATACCAGGACCTAATGAAGGACCCGAGCTAGGGGCACGTTAGACACTCATGTTCGACGGGGCTTCAAATACACTAGGGCATGGCATAGGGGCAGTGCTGATTTCTCCAAAGAATTATCACAAGCCCTATACTGCAAGGTTGTGTTTTGACTGCACCAACAACATCTCTGAGTACGTAGCTTGTATATTAGGACTAGAAGTTGTCATTAATTTGAGAATAAAGCACCTTGAAGTATTTGGGGACTCCGCATTAGTCATATACCAAGTCAACGAAGAATGGGATACTAAACATCCAAAACTTATTCCATATCGGGATCATATTTTAAAGTTGGCTGCGGAATTCAGAGATCACTTTCAGTCACATCCCACGAGAAGAAAATCAAATAGCAAATGCTCTGGAAACTCTATTAGCTATGTTCAAGGTAACTTGGCCAAACCACAAACGACACATCACAATCAGACACTTCGAAGAGCCTGCATGTTGCCTTGCTATTGAAGAGGGGCCGAATGACAAGCCTTGGTTTTACGACATCAAGGAGTACCTAGAAAAGCAAGAATATCTAGAAAATGCCTCTATCATTGACAAGTGAACTCTACGGAAGCTAGCCTCGAAATTATTTATAAGTAATGATGTGTTATACAAAAGAAACTACGACATGGTATTACTCCGGTGTGTGAAAAAATAGGAAGCAGATACGCTCATGAGAGAAATCCACGAGGGTACTTTTGGAACTCATACCAATGGGTACGCCATGGCTAGAAAGATTCTGCGAGCAGGGTATTATTGATTAACGATGGAAGCTTACTACTATCACTACATGAAGACATGTCACAAATGCCAGATCTATGTTGACAAGATAAATGTACCACCAACTCCTCTGAATGTTATGAGCTCTCCTTGGTCGTTTTCAATGTGGGGAATTGACATGATTGGCATGATTGAGCTAAAAGAATCCAACGGACACTGTTTCATACTAGTAGCCATCGATTACTTCACTAAATGGGTGGAAGCGGCATCCTACGCTAATGTGACAAGTCAAGTGGTTACACGCTTCATCAAGAAGAATCTCATATGTAAATACGGGGTTCCGAGCAGAATTATTACAGACAACGGGTCTAATTTGAACAACAAGATGATGAAGGAACTGTGCGATGATTTCAAGATCGAACATCATAATTCCTCACCATACATACCCAAGATGAACAGATCCGTTGAAGCAGCCAATAAAAATATCAAGAAGATCATTCAAAAAATGGTGAAGTCATATAATGATTGGCACAAAATGCTTCCTTTTTCTCTACGTGGCTATCGCATTTTCGTGCGCACATCAACAGGAGCGACTCCTTTCTCTCTAGCATATGGCATGGAGGCAGTACTTATAGTTGAAATCGAATTACCATCACTCTGGGTCTTAATGGAAACAAAGCTGGAAGAATCAGAATGGGTTCAGACACGACTCGATCAGCTCAACCTCATTGAAGAGAAATTCTTGACAGCTTTATGCCACAGTCAATTGCATCAGAAGCGGATGAAAAGAGCCTTCGACAAGAAAGTTCATCCTCGAATATTCAAAGAAGGAGATCTAGTACTCAAGAAGATTCTGCTACCTCGCCTCGATTCACGTGGTAAATGGACACCCAACTACGAAGGTCCATACATAGTAAAACCAACATTCTCTGATGGTGGTCTCATCCTCACAATAATGGATGGGGAAGAACTGCCGCATCTGGAAAATTCAGACGCAATAAAAAATACTATGTATGAAAAAGCTCGCTAATCTCGAACCCTAAACGGGCGACTTAAAATATTTTTATATCATGCATTAATCAAGAAATTTCATAATTAATATGATCAAAAAGTACATAACAAACACTAAATCTTTTTCTCCATAAACTAATCTAAACAAATATCTTTTACTAAAGGGTTTCAAATATATTTTGACTAATTACGCATTTAGTCCAAAATTTCGCAACCTTTACACCTGGTCAAAAAGCGAGGTGATTCAAAGTACTTTTGAAACCCCTAAAAAACACAAACCCATATGAACTACGAATTGGGACTCGGATTCCTCCTAAGAGGATACGTAGGCATGCGATTAAAATCGTAGCGAGTTCCCTTATTAAAAAATTAAAACCCTGTTTAACCTGAAACCTAAACCTAAATCTAGTATCCTTAAGAATAAGGTAGATGAAAGATGCCTAACACCTTCCTTTCATCTAATAGAGTCCGAAACTTAGAATCTTTGTCTTTACAAATTAGGATTTCCTATTAAATGCCCTTCCTTAGGATAAAAACTATTAGTGGCGACTCTGTATTTAAAACAAGTTGCAACAGACATGTGCATACAATAGCTAAAAACCTGTAGTGGCACCAGATTACAGTGAAACATTAAAGACTCAAATGCTTAAAAACAAAAATAATAGAAATGAATACAAAAAAATAGAATATAAATAAATCACTTTGTTGTACCCCAAAATTTTCTCTCTCATTTTCAATACAAATTAATTCAAGATACCTCTTCATGCTCATGAAGGTCTTAAACACTCAAGACTACTCAAGGGTTGACCAGACAAACTCTCCTCCTAAGCAAATTGGGTTTTGCTTCTCTCAAAGGAAATTGAGTTTCTAGTGCCTCAAATGGACTTCATGGCTTCTCATATGTCTCAAAGCATCCTCATGCCAAATTTCAATCCTTACATCACAAGTTTGCTCAGCCAATTAGTCAGATGATTGAAATTCAATTGTATTGGACAAAAGTAAACTTTGACCAATCTACAGTGAAATTTCCATATTTTTGGTCAACATTAACATTGTGAAGTCAAATTCATCATTTGATCAAGGTTTAATCATGATTCATCAAGAAAACTCAAGATTCATCTATAATACAGTGGGAGAATTGACTTGTTTTATGGGTTTTTGCGTTTGTGTTTGCAAATGTTGCGGTAAGCAAGAGTCGCCACTGACTTTTCTTTTATCCAACAAAGGAAAGGGTGAAAAGAACAGAAAAATACCTTTTCGAGAGTTTTCTGAGTAAGGGGGTAGATTATGGAAAGGGAAAGTGTTAGCATCCTTTCCATCTGTGGTTTTCCACAGGCTCTTAGACATTTGCTCATTTTTTAAAATACCTTTGTGCTTTGTGTTTGAAAATGTTTTGAAAACACCTAGTACGGTGAACTTTGTAATGTTTCTCGGGATAGTGGAGAAAGTATACAAAGTGTTTTGAAATGTCTTTTGAAAAGTGGTTTTTGTGTAAGTGCAAAAATAGTTTGAGCAAACTTCTAACAACTATCTACTTTTGTACTCGAAAAGGTTGTTCTTTTCCTTTAGACAGTGCTATCCTACTATTAGTGAGTAGGTAGCCTTGTCGTTGGATGTTGAGGGATAATTGAAGGGACGTTTTACATTCATAAAGGCAACATATAGAGACGCTTTAGCAATTTCGTTTAAGGGCAAGATCATTTACCGAAAAGGCAACTGTTGGATCATCGAGGGACTATGATCTTTTGATTTTATGGGTCTTTGCTAAAGTGTTCCTGCCTCATGACTATTTTATTGAAGGCAAACAAAGTGGGCGTACATTAGAGGTGTATATGTGCAAGTGTGTTATGTTCAATTATTTTTTTGTATTTTATTAAGTTTGCTAACGTTTGATTATTAGTCTTTTCATGCACGCCTAGTTACTAGCAGTTAATATGAAAAGTAGTAAAAAAAATGCAGAAAATAGAGGTCCTACGCTATAACAACCAAATCGAAAGACAAGTAAAAAGTAAAAATAAAGAAGAGAAAAGACTTCTTCGATCCATGGCATGGACTCCTTCGATTCACCCTTCTTTGGGCTTGAGAATTGGGTGTGAGTAGCCTTCGATTGGGCTTGAGAATTGACGGGGCAAGCTTCGATTTTCACCCTTTCCTGCCTCCTTCAATTGGGTTTGGGAAGGATATGGGTAAACTTAGATTGTATGGAGAAAGAGGGGGGCTTCGATTCATAGGAAGAAGGCTGCCTTTCGATTCTATGAAGGGTGTTGCTGGAAAGGCCTGAAGGATCACCTGTGGAGGCACTGCATCTGCAAAAATATGTGTGAAATAAAACACGGGACCTGGGTATCGAAACCCAAGTCCTTCGATCTTGGATAATGAAGGAATATTTAACAATTGCTACCTCAGTAGATGATGAAGGAATCTTGGATGATTTCTACCTCAATGGATAATGAAGGGATCTTTAATGATTGCTACCTCAGTAGATGATGAAGTAATCTTGGACGATTTCTACCTAAATAGATGATGAAGGAATCTTGGACGATTTCTACCTTAATGGATAATGGAGGAATCTTTGACAATTGCTACCTCAACAGATAGTGAAGGAATCTTGGACGATTTCTACCTCAATGGATAATGAAGGAATCTTTAACGATTGCTACCTCAGTAGATGATGAAGGAATCTTGGATGATTGCTACCTCAATAGATGATGAAGGAATCTTTGACGATTTCTACCTCAGTAGATAGTGGAGGAATCTTGAACGATTGCTACCTCAACAGAGTACTAGAAATTCATCTGGTTAGACGAAAATTCGTTTGTGTATAGACTTTACCTGAAAAGATAAAGGTTTAGCTGCATGCAATGTCATGATGCATGAAGTGCAAATGGTGTCATTCAAATAACGAGGTTGTGATATATGCATTTGTACTGCGTATGTTATGACATATGTAAAATGATGTATGAATGCAATGTATGAACGTGTCAGTCATTCCATTGTTGTATTGTTGAACTAGGGAAAATGAATCCCTGATTGTTGATGGAGAGTACCGGGAAGCTGAATCCCAGACTGATGTTGGTGAGTGAAGAAAGTGATTCTTCAATTATTGTTGGGGATAAGGAATGGAGATAGTTTTGTTAGAGATTCCCTTTCTCTGCCGAGGATCTTCGACTTCTGTTTGAGAATGATTTCGCCGTGGGGAAGAGTTCTGTTGGGAGACTTCACCAATCTGGAGAACAAATTCCATTGGGGGATGAACTTCCGCAGCTAGAGAAATAAACTCTACTGGGGATATGGCTTTATAAACTACTTGAGATTTATAAAACTCTGTTGCGGAAGGTGAACTCCATATACTGCTTTGGGGATTTTATTGAAAATCCCGTAGGGGAATCTTGAGAAGCTTGGCGACTTCACTGGGGAATTTGGAGCAGTAATTAGAGATTTTTGCTCTACCGGGGATGTGAAAACAACTGACATCATCAAGATGCATGCTGATAATATGGTAGTGACCCTTTTTAGGAGGATGTCCCTGCCTCTGTACCTGCCGGAGAAAGTATCTGATGGGGAAGGTATCTGCTGGGATTTTGTAGACGGTTTTGACTGTTATCCCAACATCTGGGGTCCTTGGTGTATGTTGACCAGGGAGTGTTCTATTGATAGACCAATGACAAGATGACGGGACATAATCGTACGTTTTAATCCCTAACTTTTTCCTGGACTGTCCTTTCAGGTTTTCAGTCCACCGGGATACCCTTTTTTTCCCAAGCCGCCTTTTCAGGTTTTCGACTTGTCGGGTGTACAAATTTTTTTATTTTACGTATATCCCTAATTTTTTCCCGAACCTTTTTTGGTTCGCCGGGATGCCCTTTTTTTGCCCAGGCCAGTCAACCTAGCGAGTCTTTCTTCATGCGTAGTATTTTCCGACCATGTCCATGTTCATCGGGTACGGAGAATTGTCACTGTCCATAGTAGTAAGTGTTGTCACACTTGCCAGAAGGTGATTATTTGATCGTACAGGATTTGTTAATGGAATTCATGTCCAATGCCCCAAGTGATTCAGATGGAGATCTGCCCCTGGATATTTGGCATTTTTGAGAGATTCCTTGAACCTTGACTTGACTGCCCCAGGTCAGCTGGACACCATGTCATGCCCCTTTATTATGAAAGGCCTATCACTGGAATGTCTTTCCATCTGAGGTGATTTTGCTCATTGAGAGGATTTATGTTCATTGAATATTCTTCTGCAAATTTCTCTGCTGTTGAACAAATAGTCATATGCAAACAATGGTATTTTAAGAATGCAAAGCTTATGTCTGTCTTGAAAGAAATTTTTTTTTTGAAAATGCGTTTTTTGTAGTAAAACAGAATGTGATATCAACTCAAGATTTATAGCAAGTTCTACAGGAGTTAGGATACCTTTTGTAACCGTATGCTTCCGAACTAACCCATGCTTCAGTTAGGAATTTTAAGGGTTGTAGCGTGGCCTGGTTCACGATTTAAGAAACAAAGGATAAAGGATCAAAATTTATTTGTACCCACCCGTTCTTCGTGATGTTATTTGTAAAACCCCTTCTAAATAACCCGCGAATGTATTAATTAAATCAGAGTAACATGGAAAACAGGGATGTCACAATTCAAGATAAATATAAAACCTCAAATTTACAGTTGTCATGCTTTACTGAAGGAATTATTATTATAAATATTTAAATCAACATCATGTTCTACACAGCGGAAATATCTCAAAACCGGAATAACTTCACTTCATAAGTATTCCCAACATACATTAAACAATAGAGTATAAAATAAACTCGTCATTCAAACGTTTCCCCCAGTGTTACAACCTATCAGAGCACGACACTGACACGCGAACTAAAATAACATAGCTCTAGAGCCATCCTCACCAACTCCTGAGCTGTTAACTTTAATCTGAAATCATTAATGTAAGGGTGAGATTTCTCATAATTAACATGCATTATAAGTTCTCAATCAACATTATATCACAAGCATATTATTTCACCCATTTTAGCATAAACTCAGATTCAACACACAGTTCCAATCATACAAGTCATTATGCACAATCAATAATCAACCAAAGAATTGTAACACTGGAAGACATCCTAACATGTTACAATTCCATGCAAACACAAATGCAGACACTATGCATGTGGTACCAACACGTGACCAAGTCACCCATCACTGATCCATCACTCTCAAATACAGCAACCATCGATTCTTCCATCACACTCGGACATGAATCCAGCCGAAGCAATCATCGATTCGTCCATAACACTCGAACACAAATCCAGCCTAACCACCCATCATCTCTTGGGTATCGGTTAACGGCAATACAAGTCAAATTCCACACAATGGGAATTAACTTCACCAAAATAATGCATATGCATATACATCACTAACATGCAACATCAATCAACGGAAGTATGATCACGACATAATTCCAAATAACGCCAAAGCCAATATATCACATGATCACATCTCAATCATAATGGATAGAAGGCACATCACATAAGTACCAGTTCTCATTCACCAAATCAGAACAATTCACAAACAATTCTACATTATTCTCAAAATACCAAAATTTACAAAAATCGGGAATTCGACTCTTTTTAAAATAATTTTCATAAAATAATATTTTTCTTATTTTATAAAATAGAGTATTTAATTTTAAGAAATAACGTCCAAAACGGCACTCAAAACGGGCTTACGGTTTGAAAGTTATGAATTTTCAAAGTTTAGTATTTTTTTCAAAGTTACAGCAGAACCCGGTTCCTACACATACAGGAACCGGTTCCTGCGAAGTTCAGAAAACACCCATTCTGGAAAATGTACTGGAACTCGGTTCCTACCCATACAGGAACCGGTTCTTACGTTAGAAAAGTCAGTTTCTTCACAAATTTACACTGGGAACCCGGTTCCTCCCCACTGGGAACCGGTTCCTGCGACCTGAAAAGTCAAAAACTGCTATTTTGACAGCACTTATTCATTCCAATTCCATCCAATTCATACCCATACGAATCCAACTCACAGCAATGTCAAAACAAGTTATAGTTCATGATTCCAATGATATTATAACACACCATACTATCATACAATTCCCTCATAACATCAATTTGAATCAAAACATAAAATTCATGGGATTGGGGTTTGAATTTCATAAATCCTAATTTGGGATTCCTAACATGCTTAATCAATTCTATTGATCCCAAACTCTATAAGGCATATTAATTAATCGAAATCACCCCTTACCTCGCGATGATCCTTCGAATTCACGGCGTTTGACTTTTTCCTCTCTTCTCTTCTCTTCTCCAATTTTATGTACAATGAGTTTTCCCAAAACCCTTCTTTTCCTTTTTCCTTTTTATTCTTCTTTTCTTTTCCTTTTATTATTTGCCAAATAATAATAATAATTAGTAATTATTTTAATAGAGCTTTTTACTTCACACACCTCTAATTCAATTTTACACCCCCCGGTCTTCCTTTTTAATTCCATAATTAATTCATCCATTTCATCCAAAATATTATTAATTAAGCCTTTACTTAATTTAGTAATTAAATTCCTAATTATTTAACACATGAATTAATTTGGGGTGTCACAACTCTCCCCTACTAAAAGAGTTTTCGTCCTCGAAAACATACCTTAGACGAACAGTTCGGGATACGAGTCCTTCATCTGGCTCTCCAGCTCCCAAGTGACATTTCCATCTGCTGGTCCTCTCTAAGCCACTCTTACCAACGCGATCTCTTTGCCTCGCAACTGTTTCAACTTCCGATCCTCAATTCTCGCAGGTACCGCTTCCACAGTCAAATTCTCTCGTACCTATATATCGTCTACCCGAATCTCATGAGACGGATCAGAAATGTACTTCCTCAACTGAGATACATGAAAAACATCATGCAAATTTGCAAGTGACGGAGGCAAAGCAATCTGATAAGCAACTTTCCCAACTCTCTTGGTAATCTTAAACAGACCAATAAAACATGGAGTCAACTTCTTTGACTTTAACGCTCGACCAATACCAGTCATCGAAGTAACTCGCATAAAAACATGTTCTCCTTCGCTAAACTCAAGATCTTTCCTCCTCTTATCGTGATAACTTTTCTGACGACTCTGAGAAGTCCTCATCTTCTCCTGAATCATCTTAATCTTTTCCGAAGTCTGTTGGACAATTTCCGGTCCAATCACAACACTCTCTCCAGATTCATACCAACACAACGGTGTCCGACACCTCCTACCATACAATGCCTCAAACGGAGCCATACCAATGCTCGAATGAAAACTATTGTTGTAGGTAAACTCAATCAATGGTAGATAACTATCCCAAGCTCCACCTTTCTCCAACACACAAGCTCTTAACAAATCTTCCAACGACTGAATCGTTCTCTCCGTCTGACCATTTGTCTGTGGATGATAAGCGGAACTCAAACGCAACTTAGTACCCAAAGCTTCTTGCAATCCCGTCCAGAATTTAGATGTAAACCTCGGATCTCGATCCGACACAATACTAGAAGGAATACCGTGCAAACTCACAATCTTCTCAACATACAATTCTGCCAACCTTTCCATCGGATAATCCATTCTTATCGGAATAAAGTGAGCAGATTTCGTCAACCGATCAACAATAACCCAGATAGAATCACAATTCTTCGATGTCCTTGGCAAACCAGACATAAAATCCATAGAGATTCCATCCCATTTCCATTCCGGAACAAACAACGGTTCCATTAATCCTGACGGTTTCTGATGCTCAATCTTCGACTTCTGACAAACCAAACAAGCATTCACAAACTCAGCAATTTCCTTTTTCATTCCCGGCCACCAAAACAACTTCTTCAAATCATGGTACATTTTAGTAGCACCAGGATGAATACTCAATCCACTACGATGTCCTTCTTCCAAAATACTCTTCCTAATCTCTGCAACATCCGAAACACACACCCTATTACCAAATCTCATAACACCATTCTCATCAATCCGGAACTCGCCTCCTTGACCTTGGTTGATCAATGTCAATTTATCAACTAACCCAACATCGGATTTCTGTCCATTCCGAATTTCTTCCAGAATACCACTAGTCAGTTTCAACATACCCAATTTCACACTATTCGGAGTAGTTTCACATACCAAACTTAAATCTCTGAACTGCTTAACCAAATCTAACTCACGGACCATTAACATCGACATATGCAAGGACTTCCTACTCAAGGCATCCGCAACAACATTTGCCTTACCAGGATGGTAATTCAAACTGAAATCATAATCTTTTAGAAATTCTAACCATCTCCTCTGCCTCATATTCAACTCTTTCTGATCAAAGAGATACCTCAGACTTTTGTGATCACTGAACACCTCAAACCGAGAGCCATATAAATAATGCCTCCACAACTTCAAAACAAACACAACAGCTGCCAACTCCAAATCATGAGTCGGATAATTCCTTCCATGTACTTTCAATTGTCTCGAAGCATAAGCCACCACCTGCTTATCTTGCATCAACACACCACCTAATCCCATTAATGATGCGTCACAATACACAACAAAAGACTTAGTCGGATTTGGCAAAATCAAGATCGGAGCACTTGTCAACCTCCTCTTTAGCTCTTGAAATCCTTTCTCACATTCAACATCCCAAACAAACATCTAACCCTTCCTGGTCAACTTAGTCAACGGTAACTCTAATTTGGAAAATCCTTCTATAAACTTCCTGTAATAACCTGCAAGACCCAGAAAACTACGGATCTCAGAAGCATTCTTCGACGCTTCCCACTGAGATACTACTTCTACCTTCGTAGGATCCACAATAATTCCATTCTTGGAAATTACATGGCCAAGAAAACTTACTTCACTTAACCAGAATTCACACTTGGACAGCTTCGCATAAAGCTTCTTCTCTTTCAACAATTCCAACACAACTCTGAGATGTTCTGCATGCTCTTCATCGCTCTTCGAATAAATTAGAATATCATCAATGAACACCACCACAAACTTATCAAGATACAGATGAAATATCCTGTTCATATACTCCATGAAAACATCGGGTGCATTAGTAACTCCAAACGGCATAACAGAATACTCGTAATGTCCATACCTCGTTCTAAATGCAGTTTTCTGAATATCTTCCGACTTCACACAAATCTGATGATATCCAGATCTCAGATCAATCTTACTAAATACACAAGCTCCAACTAGTTGATCCATCAAATCATCGATCCTCGGCAAAGGATACCGATTCTTGATTGTAACTTTATTCAGCTATCTGTAATCAACACATAATCTCATTGAACCTTCTTTCTTCTTAACCAACAACACCGGAGCACCCCACGGCGAAACACTCGGACGAATAAACTTCTTCTCAAGTAACTCCTCCAACTGTTTCTTTAACTCCTCTAATTCAGATGCCGACATACGGTAAGGCGCCATCGACACCGGACTAGTTCCAGGAATCAACTCTATAGTAAATTCTACCTCCCTCTCAGGTGGCAATTCACTAACGTCTTCAGGAAACACCAATGTAAATTCATTCACCACTGGCAATCCATCACTCTTTGCTTTTCCCTCCGCTTCTATTGCAGAATACAACATAAATACCACAGCACCATCTTTCACAGCTAGGTTCATCTGTTTAACCGACATAGTCACATCTTCGACACCAACCTCTTTAGAAAAAATAACCGTCTTCGCAAAACATTTGATATGAACCTGGTTGAATTCCAACCAGTTCATTCCAAGGATGATATCAAGTTGCTCTAACGGTAGGCATACCAAATCCATACCGAAACCCCTATCAAAAATCACAATAGGACAATTCCTACAAACATACAAAGTAGTCACTGAACCCGACGCAGGAGTATCAATAACCATACTTCCATCCATATTAGAACTTTCCAAATTCAATCTTTTAGCACAATCTAAAGCAATAAAAGAATGCGTAGCTCCAGTATCAATAATCGCAATCAAAGGTATGTCATTAATAAAACATGTACCTTTAATCATCCGATCATCTTGCTTAGTCTCTGACCCAGACAATGCAAACACTTTACCACCAGCTTGCTCCTTCTTGGGTTTTGTACACTGAGGACGAGTATGACCTTCTTCACCACAGTTGTAACAAGTTATCTTTCTGACTGTGCACTCAGCAGCTACATGACCAAATTTCCCACAGTTGTCGCACTTCTTTGCATCATTCTTGCACTCATTAGCTCTATGCCCCCTTTCACCACATCTGTAACACTTAATGGAAGAACCAGAATCTCCCCCACTAGGCTTCCTCCAACCACCAGATTTCTGATTATTTCTATCATAAGGCTTACCACGATCCATTTGTTACTTACCCTTCCTATCAACATACCCTCGAGCATTCGACTTAGTGCTAGCAAGCCTCCTCTAAAATCCTACTATAGTCAACTAGATCAGGGAATCTTCGGATACGCTGATACCGAATACCCTGCTTAATCTCATCACGAAGACCATTCTCAAACTTGATACATTTGGAAAATTCTCCATCTGCATCGTTAGTATAATGAGCATAATACTTCGCTAACTCAGTAAACTTTGAAGCATACTCACTGACAGTCTTGTTACCCTGCTTGAGTTCCAGAAACTCAATCTCCTTCTTGCCTCTGATGTCCTCAGGAAAGTACCTCTTCAGAAAAGCCCTCCTGAACACAGCCCAAGTCAACGCGATACCATCTTCTTCCATTTCAGTTCTGGTAGCAACCCACCAGTCATCAGCTTCCTCTGCTAACATGTGAGTTCCGTATCTCACCTTCAGCCCTTCAGCACAGTCAATTACTCTGAAGATCCTCTCGATCTCCTTCAACCACTTCTGAGCACCTTCGGGATCATGTGCACCCTTGAACAACGGAGGATTATTCCTCTGAAAATTCCCCAATTGTCGGTCAGCACCAATCACAACTTCCTGCTGGTTCCCTCCGAGTACTCCAGCCAACATTCCCAATGCTTCAGCAAGAGCATCGTCGTTTCTTCCGTTACCTCTTCCGGCCATTGTTCTGTAACATTACAACACAACCTCATCAGCACACAAGTATCGACAGTGTCATCTTACACTAGTCGCATACAAAAGGGATAACGACACAAGACAAGACCGACTATGCTCTGATACCACTATTGTAACACCCCTTCTAAATAACCCGCGAATATATTAATTAAATCAGAGTAACATGGAAAACAAGGATGTCACAATTCAAGATAAATATAAAACCTCAAATTTACAGTTGTCATGCTTTACTGAAGGAATTATTATTATAAATATTTAAATCAACATCATGTTCTACACAGCGGAAATATCTCAAAACCGGAATAACTTCACTTCATAAGTATTCCCAACATACATTAAACAATAGAGTATAAAATAAACTCGTCATTCAAACGTTTCCCCCAGTGTTACAACCTATCAGAGCACGACACTGACACGCGGACTAAAATAACATAGCTCTAGAGCCATCCTCACCAACTCCTGAGTTGTTAACTTTAATCTGAAATCATTAAAGTAAGGGTGAGATTTCTCATAATTAACATGCATTATAAGTTCTCAATCAACATTATATCACAAGCATATTATTTCACCCATTTTAGCATAAACTCAGATTCAACACACAGTTCCAATCATACAAGTCATTATGCACAATCAATAATCAACCAAAGAATTGTAACACTGGAAGACATCCTAACATGTTACAATTCCATGCAAACACAAATGCAGACACTATGCATGTGGTACCAACACGTGACCAAGTCACCCATCACTGATCCATCACTCTCAGATACAGCAACCATCGATTCGTCCATCACAGTCGGACATGAATCCAGCCGAAGCAATCATCGATTCGTCCATAACACTCGGACACGAATCCAGCCTAACCACCCATCATCTCTCGGGTATCGGTTAACGGCAATACAAGTCAAATTCCACACAATGGGAATTAACTTCACCAAAATAATGCATATGCATATACATCACTAACATGCAACATCAATCAACGGAAGTATGATCACGACATAATTCCAAATAACGCCAAAGCCAATATATCACATGATCACATCTCAATCATAATGGATAGCAGGCACATCACATAAGTATCAGTTCTCATTCACCAAATCAGAACAATTCACAAACAATTCTACATTATTCTCAAAATACCAAAATTTACAAAAATCGGGAATTCGACTCTTTTTAAAATAATTTTCATAAAAGAATATTTTTCTTATTTTATAAAATAGAGTATTTAATTTTAAGAAATAACGTCCAAAACGGCACTCAAAACGGGCTTACGGTTTGAAAGTTATGAATTTTCAAAGTTTAGTATTTTTTTCAAAGTTACAGCAGAACCCGGTTCCTACACATACAGGAACCGGTTCCTGCGAAGTTCAGAAAACACCCATTCTGGAAAATGTACTGGAACTCGGTTCCTACCCATACAGGAACCGGTTTTTACGTTAAAAAGTCAGTTTCTTCACAAATTTACACTGGGAACCCGGTTCCTCCCCACTGGGAACCGGTTCCTGCGACCTGAAAAGTCAAAAACTGCTATTTTGACAGCACTTATTCATTCCAATTCCATCCAATTCATACCCATACGAATCCAACTCACAGCAATGTCAAAACAAGTTATAGTGCATGATTCCAATGATATTATAACACACCATACTATCATACAATTCCCTCATAACATCAATTTGAATCAAAACATAAAATTCATGGGATTGGGGTTTGAATTTCATAAATCCTAATTTGGGATTCCTAACATGCTTAATCAATTCTATTGATCCCAAACTCTATAAGGCATATTAATTAATCGAAATCACCCCTTACCTCGCGATGATCCTTCGAATTCACGGCGTTTGACTTTTTCCTCTCTTCTCTTCTCTTCTCCAATTTTACGTACAATGAGTTTTTCCAAAACCCTTCTTTTCCTTTTTCCTTTTTATTCTTCTTTTCTTTTCCTTTTATTATTTGCCAAATAATAATGATAATTAGTAATTTTTTTAATAGAGTTTTTTACTTCACACACCTCTAATTCAATTTTACACCCCCCGGTCTTCCTTTTTAATTCCATAATTAATTCATCCATTTCATCCAAAATATTATTAATTAAGCCTTTAATTAATTTAGTAATTAAATTCCTAATTATTTAACACATGAATTAATTTGGGGTGTCACAACTCTCCCCTACTAAAAGAGTTTTCGTCCTCGAAAACATACCTTAGACGAACAGTTCGGGATACGAGTCTTTCTTCTGGCTCTCCAGCTCCCAAGTGACATTTCCATCTGCTGGTCCTCCCCAAGCCACTCTTACCAACGCGATCTCCTTGCCTCGCAACTGTTTCAACTTCCGATCCTCAATTCTCGCAGGTACCGCTTCCACAGTCAAATTCTCTCGTACCTGTATATCGTCTACCCGAATCTCATGAGACGGATCAGCAATGTACTTCCTCAACTGAGATACATGAAAAACATCATGCAAATTTACAAGTGACGGCGGAAAAGCAATCTAATAAGAAACTTTCCCAACTCTCTTGGTAATCTGAAACGGACCAATAAAACGTGGAGTCAACTTCTTTGACTTTAACGCTCGACTAATACCAGTCATCGGAGTAACTCGCATAAAAACATGTTCTCCTTCGATAAACTCAAGATCTTTCCTCCTCTTATCGTGATAACTTTTCTGACGACTCTGAGAAGTCCTCATCTTCTCCTGAATCATCTTAATCTTTTCCGAAGTCTGTTGGGCAATTTCCGGTCCAATCACAACACTCTCTCCAGATTCATACCAACACAACGGTGTCCGACACCTCCTACCATACAATGCCTCAAACGGAGCCATACCAATGCTCGAATGAAAACTATTGTTGTAGGTAAACTCAATCAATGGTAGATAACTATCCCAAGCTCCACCTTTCTCCAACACACAAGCTCTTAACAAATCTTCCAACGACTGAATCGTTCTCTCCGTCTGACCATCTGTCTGTGGATGATAAGCGGAACTCAAACGCAACTTAGTACCCAAAGCTTCTTTCAATCCCGTCCAGAATTTAGATGTAAACCTCGGATCTCGATCCGACACAATACTAGAAGGAATATCGTGCAAACTCACAATCTTCTCAACATACAATTCTGCCAACCTTTCCATCGGATAATCCATTCTTATCGGAATAAAGTGAGCAAATTTCGTCAACCGATCAACAATAACCCAGATAGAATCACAATTCTTCAATGTCCTTGGCAAACCAGACACAAAATCCATAGAGATTCCATCCCATTTCCATTCCGGAACAAACAACGGTTCCATTAATCCTGACGGTTTCTGATGCTCAATCTTCGACTTCTGACAAACAAACAAGCATTCACAAACTCAGCAATTACCTTTTTCATTCCCGGCCACCAAAACAACTTCTTCAAATCATGGTACATTTTAGTAGCACCAGGATGAATACTCAATCCACTACGATGTCCTTCTTCCAAAATACTCTTCCTAATCTCTGCAACATCCAGAACACACACCCTATTACCAAATCTCATAACACTATTCTCATCAATCCGGAACTCGCCTCCTTGACCTTGGTTGATCAATGTCAATTATCAACTAACCCAACATCGGATTTCTGTCCATTCCGAATTTCTTCCAGAATACCACTAGTCAGTTTCAACATACCCAATTTCACACTATTCGGAGTAGTTTCACATACCAAACTTAAATCTCTGAACTGCTCAACCAAATCTAACTCACGGACCATTAACATCGACATATGCAAGGACTTCCTACTCAAGGCATCCGCAACAACATTTGCCTTACCAGGATGGTAATTCAAACCGAAATCATAATCTTTTAGAAATTCTAACCATCTCCTCGGCCTCATATTCAACTCTTTCTGATCAAAGAGATACCTCAGACTTTTGTGATCACTGAACACCTCAAACCGAGAACCATATAAATAATGCCTCCACAACTTCAAAACAAACACAACAGCTGCCAACTCCAAATCATGAGTCGGATAATTCCTTTCATGTACTTTCAATTGTCTCGAAGCATAAGCCACCACCTGCTTATCTTGCATCAACACACCACCTAATCCCATTAATGATGCGTCACAATACACAACAAAAGACTTAGTCGGATTTGGCAAAATCAAGATCGGAGCACTTGTCAACCTCCTCTTCAGCTCTTGAAATCCTTTCTCACATTCAACATCCCAAACAAACATCTGACCCTTCCTGGTCAACTTAGTCAACGGTAACGCTAATTTGGAAAATCCTTCTATAAACTTCCTGTAATAACCTGCAAGACCCAGAAAACTACGGATCTCAGAAGCATTCTTCGACGCTTCCCACTGAGATACTGCTTCTACCTTCGTAGGATCCACAACAATTCCATTCTTGGAAATTACATGGCCAAGAAAACTTACTTCACTTAACCAGAATTCACACTTGGACAGCTTCACATAAAGCTTCTTCTCTTTCAACAATTCCAACACAACTCTGAGATGTTCTGCATGCTCTTCATCGCTCTTCGAATAAATTAGAATATCATCAATGAACACCACCACAAACTTATCAAGATACGGATGAAATATCCTGTTCATATACTCCATGAAAACACCGGGTGCATTAGTAACTCCAAACGGCATAACAGAATACTCGTAATGTCCATACCTCGTTCTAAATGCAGTTTTCTGAATATCTTCCGACTTCACACGAATCTGATGATATCCAGATCTCAGATCAATCTTACTAAATACACAAGCTCCAACTAGTTGATCCATCAAATCATCGATCCTCGGCAAAGGATACCGATTCTTGATTGTAACTTTATTCAGCTGTCTGTAATCAACACATAATCTCATTGAACCTTCTTTCTTCTTAACCAATAACACCGGAGCACCCCACGGCGAAACACTCGGACGAATAAACTTCTTCTCAAGTAACTCCTCCAACTGTTTCTTTAACTCCGCTAATTCAGATGCCGACATACGGTAAGGCGCCATCGACACCGCACTAGTTCCAGGAATCAACTCTATAGTAAATTCTACCTCCCTCTCAGGTGGCAATTCACTAACGTCTTCCGGAAACACCTCTGTAAATTCATTCACCACTGGCAATCCATCACTCTTTGCTTTTCCCTCTGCTTCTATTGCAGAATACAACATAAATACCACAACACCATCTTTCACAGCTAGGTTCATCTGTTTAACCGACATAGTCACATCTTCGACACCAACCTCTTCAGGAAAAATAACCGTCTTCGCAAAACAGTTGATATAAACCTGGTTGAATTCCAACCAGTTCATTCCAAGGATGATATCAAGTTGCTCTAACGATAGGCATACCAAATCCATACCGAAACCCCTACCAAAAATCACAATAGGATAATTCCTACAAACATACGAAGTAGTCACTGAACCCGACGCAGGAGTATCAATAACCATACTTCCATCCATATTAGAAATTTCCAAATTCAATCTTTTAGCACAATCCAAAGCAATAAAAGAATGCGTAGCTCCAGTATCAATAATCGCAATCAAAGGTATGTCATTAATAAAACATGTACCTTTAATCAGCCGATCATCTGGCTTAGTCTCTGACCCAGACAATGCAAACACTTTACCACCAGCTTGCTCCTTCTTGGGTTTTGTACACTGAGGACGAGTATGACCTTCTTCACCACAGTTGTAATAAGTTATCTTTCTGACTCTGCACTCAGCAGCTACATGACCAAATTTCCCACAGTTGTCGCACTTCTTTGCATCATTCTTGCACTCATTAGCTCTATGCCCCTTTTCACCACATCTGTAACACTTAATGGAAGAACCAGAGTCTCCCCCACTAGGCTTCCTCCAACCACCAGATTTCTGATTATTTCTATCATAAGGCTTACCACAATCCATCTGTTGCTTACCCTTCTGTGATCGGTGGATCTGGAACTGACTGTTTAACGCTGGTTCGCGAAATGTCGTGGAAGCAAGAGTCGCCACCGTCTTTTATTTTCTCCAAATGGAAAGGACAAAAGCATAGAAAAATTCCTTAAAGAGATTGCTCTCGGTTCGGGAGGTAGATTATAGAAAGGGAAGGTGTTAGCACCCTTTCTATCCATGGTTATCCATGGGCTCTTAGATACTTGCTCATTTGTGTTTTCAAAAATGGTTTATTTGCTTTTCAACTGTGAGTGGGTTTGAAAAAGTTTCTTTGAGAATTCCAGTTCGACTCTTGTATCGGTCCTCAAGAGTGTTTGAAAAGTTGCTTTCGAAAGCTTTTTGAAAAGGTGTCGGTGTGAAAAGTATTTTTTAATTTGTTTTTGAAATTAGAGCAAGTATCTAGAGTCGTCTACCTACCCTAAGGAATTCGTCTGTGTAAATGTCCTTTAAAGTAGTGCCATCCCACCATTGAGAGGTAGGTAGCACCACCATTGGAGGTGTTCGGGTCAATTCGAAGGTTCGGGACATGGTGATCACCAGAGCAATAGGAAGATACCTTAGAAGCTACCCTCATGCCAGGTTCCCGGATCATGAGGACTTACTAAAACATCCTCTACTCGACGATCACCTTTCGAGAGGCAAGGCAACAATGAGGCGTACCCTAGGGGTGGTGTGTGATTGGTGTGTCATTTTTAGATATTTTGTCTCGTTCATGTCATGGGTGATCTACGCTTTTGTTTTTATTTTAACATTCATTCTTGCATGCAATTTATTAGCAGTTAAAAGTTGCGAGAAATTAAAAGTTCCTAAACTAATACAAAGGCGCGGGTCCACATCGCCAAATTAAATCCAGGACCCGATTTGACATAAAAAAAATAAAGTGCGAGAAATAAAACGTCCAATTTACACGGCTTTGGGAGAATTACATAAATATTATAAGAACGGAAATAAAAAATGCGAAGAGAATTAAATCGAGAACGCGAGGGCGTTGGACCCTTTTTAATGAAATTAAATTATGATTTAACAAATTAATTAAATTAAAAATAAAAAAGAAAATATTTTGAGTTTTTGGTATTTATGATTTTTTATGAGAGAATTAAATGAAATTTAAACCTAATTCTAGCTATTTTTAATTTATTAAGAAAATATGAAAATTAAACCTAAAATTAACCTAATTAATTAATATAATTTGATTTATAAAAATAAATAATTAATTATTAGGGATGATAAAAGAAAAGAAAAAAAGATAAAAATAATTAAAACCCTAATTCTACAATTTTTAAGTTTATTGAAAAATATTAAAATTAATCCTAGAATTTAAAACTAAATTAATTAACAATTTATTTACAAAGATATTAAAATAAAATATGTTTTGTTTTTGTCTTTTCTGGTTTTTATATTGTTTTTATATTTTATGAAAATAAATTAATTGAAAGAATTATATTAAAACTAATTAAAATAAATAAAATAGAAAAATATGAAAAAGGAATAAAAAAGTAAACCATGGGGGGTTCTGTCCCCAAACTGGAGGTATGACCCAATAATTCTGGCCCAACGTTTAAGGCCTTTGTTGACTTCTGGCAATTATGTGTGGACTCGTTGACCAACGCCTATGGTGCTCTTCAAACATTGGCCCTGGGATTGCCCTCAGTGGCCATGTGGCGCTCTTGGATTATGGAGTGTATGGTAGGCCTTTGGATTGAATCTGCATGGGATTATGTTGAGAGAAAAAATATTGAAATAGAGTGGGGGACCTGGGAATCGAACCCAGGTCCCAGTGCCTTATGAGACAATGCCTTCACCATCTGTACCAAACGCGCGCTTTGTTTCTTATATGACAAATAATTATTATAATGGAAAATTGGTTAGTGACATAGAAAATAAAAAAAAAATGCGCGTTGAATTCAAACTACCCAACCATCGCTCGCCACCTAATCTTCTTCTTCCTTGTTTGCATTTTTACCTGAAACATAAAAAAAATTAGCGGGGGTTTTAAACCCCCCCAAAATGCAAGCTTTTTAAAAATAGCGAATAGCTCATCTTGCTACATAAATTGGGCGCGATTAGTGGGTTATGTTCGTCCAAGCTTCCTGAGTCTAGCCATGGCACTGAGGTGTCTTGATTTTACCATATACGTAAACGCCCAATTTGGAGCTTGAAGAACCCTAGCTAGCTTTAATGGTGAAATCGTGTATGATGCATAAAAACTTAATTAAAACACACGGTTAGCTTCAGAATGAACCAAATAACATAAACCAAACATTAAAAATTGCAGATAACGCATAAATCATGATGCAAGAATATGGAAAAAAATCCTGTACAGGACACAATCATTCTACCGTTTCTTGACGTTAGGGTTGATGGTTTTGATCTGAAAACCTTCCTTGAAGTCTCAGGAATGTAATGGAATGATTATTTTCCTTTGAATCGCACTGGAATGTAGTTTTTAGTTTTTGAATTTTTTGACAAAAACTCAAACTTTGTTCTTGAATTCTGGCGCAGCTTGGAGGTTTTCAGCACTAGGGTTTGCATTAGGCTTATGTATGGAATGATTAGGGTAAAGATTTGGATCCAAAAAACCTTTGCATTGATGTACAAGATATTTGATTTTCATGCATATATTTTTCAATCTTTTCCATGCATATTTGATACCAATCATGTCCAATCTTCCTTATTTGAAATGTGCACGAATCTTGAGCCTTTAATGGATGATTACACTGCATAAAAAGATTTAAAAACTTTGGTTTAGCATTTTTCCATATTTTATTTAATTTAAATGAATTAATTGTAATTAAAAATTCAAATAAATAAATAAAAATGATGAATAAATCCCCTTTGGGCCAAATGGTCGTGCACATGTTTTGGATGATGAATCTTGGAAGAAAAAGAGGCCCATTAGCAATTTTAAGGTATTTGAAGCAAAGTTGACTTTTCAAAATACCCAAAAATTTCCCAACTTCCACAAGGCATATCTTGCTCAATTTTTAAGCTTTGCTCATGTTCTTGGACATTTTAGAAAGGTCTTGAAGTCCTCTAACCAATGCATTTGGTCCCATGTCATTTTGATTTACCAATATCAAGTTATGGCCTTTGACTTAAAGTCCCTTTTTGTTGACTTTTGAAAATGACCTATAATGTTGAAATTGATAACTTTTTGTGAGAGCATTTCTTGGACTTGAAGTGTGAATAGTAGTTGTAGGAAATGTCTTTATCTTCAAAATGAGCTTTGGATGGAATTTTTCTGATAAACCATGTGGAAGTTATGCCTTGGTCAAGTTACAGTTGACTTTTTCAACTGTCCAAATATGGAAACTTTTGCATCTTGAGATTTTTTGAGCCATACTTTGAGAATCATGATCAAGCATTGATCAAATGATGTTTATGGCTTCAAAATGAGATGTTGACCAAAAATTTGAACTTTTGACTGTCAAATGACCATTTTGCCCCTGCAGTTGACTGCTGAGCAATTAGGGTTTTTGACTGTGCAATTTTGTGCTGTAAGTCTTGAAACTTGACATGGGGATTCTTGACCATGTTTATAGGCATGTGGGACTTGTTTGGACCGTTGGAAATTTCATTTTCTTTGTCAGAACCAAAACCCTAGTTTTTGACTGTTAGGAGGCCCTTGCACTGTGCAACCCTTGGGGAGATTTTGAAGCATGCTTTTGGCAAATCTTGAAGAATATGGGAGGGCAAATTTTGGGGTACAACACCTTCCTATCAACATACCCTCGAGCATTCGACTTAGTGCTAGCAAGATCCTCCTCTAAAATCCTACTACAGTCAACCAGATCAGGGAATCTTCGGATACGCTGATACCGAATACCCTGCTTAATCTCATCACAAAGACCATTCTCAAACTTGATACATTTGGAAAATTCTCCATCTGCATCGTTAGTATAATGAGCATAATACTTCGCTAACTTAGTAAACTTCGAAGCATACTCACTGACAGTCTTGTTACCCTGCTTGAGTTCCAGAAACTCAATCTCCTTCTTGCCTCTGATGTCCTCAGGAAAGTACCTCTTCAAAAAATCCCTCCTGAACACAGCCCAAGTCAACACAATACCATCTTCTTCCATTTCAGTTCTGGTAGCAACCCACCAGTCATCAGCTTCCTCTGCTAACATGTGAGTTCCGTATCTCACCTTCAGCCCTTCAGCACAGTCAATTACTCTGAAGATCCTCTCGATCTCCTTCAACCACTTCTGAGCACCTTCGGGATCATGTGCACCCTTGAACAACAGAGGATTATTCCTCTGAAAATTCCCCAATTGTCGGTCAGCACCAATCACAGCTTCCTGCTGGTTCCCTCCGAGTACTCCAGCCAACATTCCCAATGCTTCAGCAAGAGCATCGTCGTTTCTTCCGTTACCTCTTCCGGCCATTGTTATGTAACATTACAAAACAACCTCATCAGCACACAAGTATCGACAGTGTCATCTTACACTAGTCGCATACAAAAGGGATAACGACACAAGACAAGACCGACTATGCTCTGATACCACTATTGTAACACCCCTTCTAAATAACCCGCGAATAT
This sequence comes from Vicia faba, assembly GCA_948472305.1. Classification (NCBI taxonomy): domain Eukaryota; kingdom Viridiplantae; phylum Streptophyta; class Magnoliopsida; order Fabales; family Fabaceae; genus Vicia; species Vicia faba. The sequence goes on from OX451735.1 coordinate 193,506,116, forward strand.
ATTAATTAAATCAGAGTAACATGGAAAACAGGGATGTCACAATTCAAGATAAATATAAAACCTCAAATTTACAGTTGTCATGCTTTACTGAAGGAATTATCATTATAAATATTTAAATCAACATCATGTTCTACACAGCGGAAATATCTCAAAACCAGAATAACTTCACTTCATAAGTATTCCCAACATACATTAAACAATAGAGTATAAAATAAACTCGTCATTCAAACGTTTCCCCCAGTGTTACAACCTATCAGAGCACGACACTGACACGCAGACTAAAATAACATAGCTCTAGAGCCATCCTCACCAACTCCTGAGCTGTTAACTTTAATCTGAAATCATTAAAGTAAGGGTGAGATTTCTCATAATTAACATGCATTATAAGTTCTCAATCAACATTATATCACAAGCATATTATTTCACCCATTTTAGCATAAACTCAGATTCAACACACAGTTCCAATCATACAAGTCATTATGCACAATCAATAATCAACCAAAGAATTGTAACACTGGAAGACATCCTAACATGTAACAATTCCATGCAAACACAAATGCAGACACTATGCATGTGGTACCAACACGTGACCAAGTCATCCATCACTAATCTATCTCTCTCGGATATAGCAACCATCGATTCGTCCATCACACTCGGACATGAATCCAGCCGAAGCAATCATCAATTCGTCCATAACACTCGGACACGAATCCAGCCTAACCACCCATCATCTCTCGGGTATCGGTTAACGGCAATACAAGTCAAATTCCACACAATGGGAATTAACTTCACCAAAATAATGCATATGCATATACATCACTAACATGCAACATCAATCAACGGAAGTATGACCATGACATAATTCCAAATAACGCCAAAGCCAATATATCACATGATCACATCTCAATCATAATGGATAGCAGGCACATCACATAAGTACCAGTTCTCATTCACCAAATCAGAACAATTCACAAACAATTCTACATTATTCTCAAAATACCAAAATTTACAAAAATCGGGAATTCGACTCTTTTTAAAATAATTTTCATAAAAGAATATTTTTCTTATTTTATAAAATAGAGTATTTAATTTTAAGAAATAACGTCCTGCGACCTGAAAAGTCAAAAACTGCTATTTTGACAGCACTTATTCATTCCAATTCCATCCAATTCATACCCATACGAATCCAACTCACGGCAATGTCAAAACAAGTTATAGTGCATGATTCCAATGATATTATAACACACCATACTATCATACAATTCCCTCATAACATCAATTTGAATCAAAACATAAAATTCATGGGATTGGGGTTTGAATTTCATAAATCCTAATTTGGAATTCCTAACATGCTTAATCAATTCTATTGATCCCAAACTCTATAAGGCATATTAATTAATCGAAATCACCCCTTACCTCGCGATGATCCTTCGAATTCACGGCGTTTGACTTTTTCCTCTCTTCTCTTCTCTTCTCCAATTTTACGTACAATGAGTTTTTCCAAAACCCTTCTTTTCCTTTTTCCTTTTTATTCTTCTTTTCTTTTCCTTTTATTATTTTCCAAATAATAATAATAATTAGTAATTATTTTAATAGAGCTTTTTACTTCACACACCTCTAATTCAATTTTACACCCCCCAGTCTTCCTTTTTAATTCCATAATTAATTCATCCATTTAATCCAAAATATTATTAATTAAGCCTTTAATTAATTTAGTAATTAAATTCCTAATTATTTAACACATGAATTAATTTGGGGTGTCACATTATTCATTCCTATACTCAGTTAATTGTGCATTTCAAATCCTAGTTCTGTTTGGCATCTTGTCCTTGATATTCTGGTGATGGTTCAGAAATTGAACGTTTGTTTGAGAAGGCAGTCATTTTTGTAACCTTTTTTTGTCGAGGATTTGTAGTAACCTCTTTTTTTTGTTATCCCTTCTTTTGCCTGAACTGTTTCTTTTGTGATTACAGTCAACGGGATGCCCCAGTTTTTTCTTAAGTCTCCTTCATAGGTTTTGACTTAGCGGGCTCTTCTTTTTAAAAATAATGACTGTGTACTTTGATGATTATGCGGAACCATCATCCTCTTTTGCAAGGTATCTTCTACACTATTTGTCGTGTATAGAGGATGAGCTTGCGACTGAATGCACCTATGAATTAACTGATAAAACTACCGTGCCCCAGGTTATGATTAAGGGTTTTAACTCGTGTGAAAAGAAAAAATCCTACTTCTTTGGCTCAAAGGGGTTGACTAGGGATTATCTTCCGTATAACTCAACTGTTTAGGATTTGAAACAATGCATGTACCTCGTTAGCGGGGTCTATTCAAAAGCATATTGTAGAGATTGTGGTATCACTTTTGTCATCCTCCCTCTAAAGGCTCAGAGCTTTTGATCGAGAGTTGAGTATCACAAAAAGGAAAGCAATTTAAACATAGTGAATATGAATGAATTGGTTCAAAATAGACATATGCAATGCATTGATAAAGTAACAAAGTTTGACATGAATAAATGTTCGAACAATCAAAAGAAAATTACAAATTGAAAATTCTAATGAACAAAAAAGCCTCTTTATCTGAACTTGTCACTTCAGATGACGTGCCTTAGAGAGATGGCAGAAGAACTCAGCCTGGCCATCTTGTGTAAACTCCAACGCTCCTTCATCAATCATGTTTTAAATTTTATATTTTAACATCCAACAATCATCAGTATCATGCCCCAGACTGTTGGAGTGATATGCACACCTTGCATCATGATTGTAGTTAGGGGAAGAAGTTTTGGGGTTCAGATGAGGTCTTATCAATGTAACCAAATTCATCCTCAATATATGTTGCAATGCCTAAGACAATGGTAAGTTGATTTTGGTAAACTGCCTCTTAGGCTTGTCTTGCCTTTCTGATTACCCTGTTGTGGTTGGATCCGTGACGTAGCATCAGTTTGGAAAGATACACTTTCCACCAAACCCACTTCTTGTATCATCAGGGGCTGATTAATGACTTGATCTCCAGTCTCGACCGTTTGTTTCATACGGTTGCAACTGTATTGATGAAGTTTGCTGACAAGGATTCTTAGCTCCTCTTGTCCCCGGGCTAGGCTTTGGATAAAAGCCATTTGACTGATCATCTGGGTTCTCATCCTTTCCATCTCAGCTGCAGTTGTTCAACCTGGTCATCCTTGTTGATGTCAGGACGTTTCTTGGTCGGATTCCCAGCGAGGAGTGCTTTCAATTCTTCTTGTCCCTTGTATAGGTTTAGGAACATTTCCATGAACTGAGTCTCTTGAGTTTGGAGATCTCTGTTGTCTTGTTTGAGAGCCATTGCTGAAATAAACAGCGAGAACATGATAGACCTGTATTGGAGACTACATGTTATGCAATGACATGTATGATATGCAAATGTTTTCATGGATCTCGTGGGGTAAACAAGAAGATGTCAGAAGTTGAAACTTGCAACTTTGATTGAAGAAACTTCGTATTGTTGGATGTCCTTATACGAGAACCAAGCTCACCATATCAAGTGGGTCATAGCCCTTGACTCAAGTTGTCACTTTGGTCTTTTGATGGCATTATCTAGAGGAAAATAAATCCCCTTGCCCCTTGTTGTACCCCAAAATTTGTTCTCCCATTTCCTCAACATTTTCTCATCACAATACCCTTAGAGCAAGATCCAGTTAGGGTTTCCTCTGCTCAAGACTCCTCCTTGCACTGTTGACCTAAATTAGGGTTTGTGCTTGCACAAAGATTTTTTGACCTAAAATGACTAAGATGACTTTCATGCTTCATGTTGGACTCCCAAGTTTATCCATACCAAGTTTCAAGTCTTAATTCCAAACTTTGCCCAGTCAATTGGACAGTTGACCTAGAAATCAGCTGTATTGGGGAAAAAGTCAATTGTGGTCAATTGACAGCCAAACCCCATGAAATTTGACCCACATAAACATTATAAACTCATATGAACCATTTGGTCAAAATTGGGTCACAATTCCACAAGAAATTTGATCAGATCACCAAAAGGGCAAAATGGTCATTTTTAGGGTTTTGACTGCACAAAGGCAATTTTTTACTGTTTGACCTAGCCAAGGGCAAACCAAGCTCATATATGGACTCAAGTACCCCATGGAATTGTTTTGACATGTTCAACAAATTCAAAAGATCCCAAATACACAAGCTTGACAGATGAATTTTCCAGTCAATTGATCAATTTTTGACTGTATACTGAAAAGTCAAACCTTGACTTTTTGGTCAAAATCAAGTGTCAAGATTCATTTTTCATCAAAACATGCCAAATTATGAAACTTGTTCATCAAGAAATCAAAAATTGCAAATTAGGGTTTAAAATGAAGAATTTTCATAACTTAGAATTTTTCTAAGTTATGAAAATCCCTAATTTTTTCCTAACTTTGTCCCATTTTTCCACCAAGATGCATTTGGATTCAAACAAAGGTCAAAACATGAAAGTTGTAGTCCATTGCAAAATCTACAACTTTGATTCACAAAGTTTCCTCAAAAGAAGCTTGTAGCTCAAGTTATGATTTTTGGAACAAGGGTGCAAAACATTCTTAACTTAGAGAAATTTTGACCTATTTTAGGCAGGATTTTTGCCTAACTTCATGGCAACTTTTCACATGCTTCCACTTGAAATTTCAAGTTGCATTACAAAGATGGATTGTATTACACATTCCAAGCTTTCCAAAATGTCCAAGAACTCATCAAACAACCTCATGGTTAGGGAGAATCGAATTTGGCAAGTTGGGAAAAACTCACTTTGTTCATGACCAATTTACATGTCCATAACCTTGCATTTTGAACTCAGCATGTTCTAAGATGGATTACAGGTCCTTTATCCCATTCACACTCATAAATTTAATGCAAACCCCTTGTGTTCAAGCCTTGCATTATGTGTTTAAGCATTGCATACAAGATTAAGCCTTAATAAGAAAAAGCATATTATCCATTTTTGTAAAGTGTTACTTTATGTCAACTTTGCAATCTATGAGGTACAATGCAGATCTTTGAGGCACAAAGGCATAGGCATATCCCACTAATCAAGACTCAAATGTGCAGCATAGATAGAGGCTTTGTACTGGCCTAGAAACCAAGTTGACATTTTCTTGCTTAAGTGTGAAGAAACTTGCATAACACACACCAACTCTCATTGCTGCAAACCTAAGCTTAGACAAACTTGCTAGACACATTCTAAACAACATAACTGAGCTGAAACACGAGCCTATCACCTTCAATACCTCCCCATTCACAGAAACACCATAAAACTGCAAAAATAGGGCATAAGCTGCAGTTTGAATCCCATAGCTCGATCCACTCGTGCATTTTCATCCAAACCAGTTCAAACACATTCCCTACCATCCATACAAACTGTCCCAAGCCTTGGAAGCAGACTGTAACACCTCTAACCAACTTCACCATTTTCACATTTTCTGTTTTGCAGGTGGATTGCTATAGCTTGATTCACTTGGTTTCAAAGCAAACTAAAGGTTGGAGAAGCATCCCTGACCATCAAGCAAGCTATACCAATACTCACTTTGCCTTGAAAGTGCCTCCATTGTCAGACACGATCCAAGCTGAACAAGTAAGTTCATGGAATTCTATCTCTCAATATAGGAAGAGTTAGCTCTAAGTTTGTGAATGAAAAATGTTCTACTCATGTCCCTGAAGCCATACATATCTTTACTTTCCATTTATATTGCATATGCTGAGAGTATTTTGAACCTGAACATTGACAAAAACTTAGGTTAAGAATTAGGGATGGAGAAATTCACTCTCATTTCTGAGAGTTAGGTTGAGTTTTTTATATGTTTGGAATCGTGGCTTGATGTTTAACATTTTTCATGTTGTGAGTTTGTGCTAAAAGTCCAAGAATCCTGAGATAGCAGAAACGCGTATGTTGGTTGTACAAGCTTGCTGGAGGTTGAAGAAGATAGGTTCTGGGCTGGGCCTGAAATGTTTTTTTCTTTTCACACCACTATTTCACATTTGCACCTCCTTGGCCCATTGCATTCTATTTTCATTATTTTTGACTTTTGATTTTTGTTTCTGACTTATTTATTTTTGACAAACATAAAAAATATTAAAATTATTTTTCCCATATTTTTTGCATTTATTTTGATATTTATTTGGCTTTATTTAGTTTTGTAAATAAATAAATATAGATACTTTTATTTTAAAATACAAAAAATAATATGAACATATTTTATTTCTGATTTTTTTTTTTTATGTTATCTCTTGAAAACATTTTATAATAAATATATTTTTTGATAATATTAAATATTTTATTTTTTGTACATATAATATATATTTAATAAATAATGTAAATACATGTATATTTATTAGCATATTTAGGGAAAATACAAATAATTAATACATTTTATTTTTATTAATATTTTGACCTCAAGAAAATACTTTTTTTATAATATACCTTCTTTTATTTATTTTTTACATAATTAATAAATATTACATATATTAAATAATAAATACCTTTTATTCATAAAAATTAGGGTTTTGCCCTAAATGCATAAAAATACCAAAAATTAATTAATTTTACTTTTGTTTATTTAACCCATACAAATATTTTTTCCATACATATCAAAAAAACATTTTTTGCATCTTGCACATTTATTATATTTGCCTTTCTATTTAATTATTGTATATTAAATAATTTGTATAATTCAATTTGGATGTAATAGTTTAGGTTTAATTTCTTGCTAAAATATCCCCATTTGAACATTTGTACCCCCTATCCCACATATTGTGTTGTAATAACTTAGGACCTTTTATTTTTCGCATTTAAAAGCTTTCTAATTATGCCATGTTAGAATTAGGGTTTTGTATGCAAAATTAACCAAAAATAGTTTAAACTAATACAAGACAAATGCATGAAATCAATACACAATCACACTTGCACCCCTAGGGTACTCCACTTGTTGCCTTCAAAAATGGGCCATATTGTATGTTAAGTATCTTTGGCAAAAACAAAACAATCAAATGATCATAGTCCCTCGATGACGCTTTCGAAAGTTGCCTAAAAATGATCAAGTCCCTTAAAGAAGAATGGCCCAAAGATGCTTAGCACAATTGCAATCATGGTCTAAACGATGACCCGCGCCCGTCCCGTTAACATCCTAACACAAGATTGTCCACCAAATACAATGGTGGAACAAAATTGTTAAAAGGGTTAAAAACATAGGAGAAATCTTTGAGAAATTTAGGAGTAGACAAACTCTTAGTTACTTGAATCAAACTTGCAAAAACACTTGCCTATTTTCAAAACCACACCTCACAAACACACTTTCAAAACAAACTTTCCAAAAACATTGAAAACTTTTCAAAAGACATACATCTTTGTATACATTCAAACATGGATCATTACAAAGGTTGCCACCACATTGGCCTCTTCTCAAAAACATTTTCAAAACCCACACACACAAAGCACCATTTCAAACAATTGAAAATCAAGGCAAGTTGATCTAAGCAAGTAACTAAGAGCCCATGGATAACCATGGATAGAAAGGGTGCTAATACCTTCCATTTCTATAATCTACTCCCCGAACCCAAGAAAAACATCTCAAAGGTTTTTGCTGTGCTTTTTAAACCTTTCCTTAGGATAAAATAAAAAGTCGGTGGTGACTCTTGCTCAACCGAAACATTTGCGAAAACAAACGCAAAACCTCAAGTCAGTTCTCCCACCGTATCACAGAACTGGCGACTCTGCTGGGGAGATTTTAAAAGTGGAGTAACCTTAGGGCTTAGATCACCCTCTTGCATGACTAATTGTTTGTTTTGATTGCTTTACATCTTGGCTCTTTTGTTTGGGTTTACAATCCTACACCCGGATTTGGGGAAACATTCATAGATAGCAATACGTTGTGGAAACTGTGCGGGGTATACCGACACGGTTGAAGCAATAGCTATATTAGTGCGACATATTTGTGAGTACCGGTAACCCTTGAGTTCAATCAAGGAGAGTACGGGGCCGCTGAGTGATGTCACTAAGCACTAATGACCTAGAACCTTACTTGACCATCTTGGCCTTTCATTAGGGGTAGTGAGATGACCGGCTTTGGTGCAGTCCGAAGTTGGTAGATACTCGATACTACACTCATTGAGGGTTGTTTTCTTGGAATATTTTGGTCGCTAGTTAAGTGGCTAAACCAAAACAATGAACAATGAAAACAATCCCGTGATATTGAGCTCCTTAGAACCCAGTTACTATTTATAGGACGGGTTTTTAAGCCAACTACACTCAAGAGGGTACTTACCTATGAAACCCCATGCAAGCCTGAAACTAGGGTTTGGTGTGAATTGCTTGTACATATGTTTGTGCATACATCATGAACATCATAAAGCATCATATGCATATACTAACCATTTCAAGGGTTTAGATCTTCATCTTTGTTCTTGTTTTGTAGGTCATGGAAATTCCTCGCAGGAAAACTATCCAAGTCAACCTTGTGAGAATCCCTCCTCAACTCAAGGAGCTCACATCAAGAATTCCGGAAAGCTCTCCCTTCAGTGAAAGACATGGTAGACTACTCAGCTTAGTCAGCACCAACATTGAAGAGGACATGGTAAAGGTGTTGTTTCAGTTCTTTGACCCCCTTCACCACTGTTTCACTTTCCCCAACTACCAGTTGGTGCCCACTTTGGAGGAATTTTCTCAACTCCTAAGAATTCCTATCCTTAATCAACTACCTTTCAACGGTATGGAAAAGGAACCAAAGCCTGAAGATGTTGCTCAAGCCCTACACTTGCAACCATCTGACATCAAAGGGCATTGGGAAACTAGAAGCGGTGTCAAAGGCTTCTTAGCAAAATTCTTGTTTGAGAAAGCACAAGAGTGTTGGAATTCATTGGATCTACAAGCCTTTGAAGAAATTGTGGCACTCCTCGTTTATGGTTTGGTCTTGTTCCCAAATCCTGACCAGCTTGTGGATGTCAACGCCGTCAAAATATTCTTATCCAGAAATCCAGTACCAACATTGCTTGGGGACATTCTTCACTCATTTTACACACGAACAATGAGAAAGAGGGGTGTTCTCATGTGCTGTACTCCTCTCCTTGCAAGGTGGTTTATTTCGCACCTTCCACAATCTGTCTTAAAGAATGACCAAGGCCTAAGGTGGTCACAACGGTTGATGACCCTTACTCACTCTGATGTACATTGGTGTTCTCGGTCCAGAGAAAATGTCATCATCGTCGATCGTTGTGGAGAGTTCCCTAATGTTCCACTACTTGGCATTAGAGGAGGCATTACCTACAATCCTTGTCTAGCTTTGAGACAATTTGGATATGCACGGAGGGATGGCCCTCATGACATGTTGATTCCTGACCTAGTTTTTGACTTCGACAACGATGCACAAGGACTTCGCCAAAGATTCATCAGAGCTTAGAGGATGCTTAACAAGGTTGACAGCAAGACACTGGGGCACAAGAACTCCATCCCTCTTGAACCTTATCTCAAGTGGGTACGAACCCGAGCCCAGAGTCTAATGATGCCTTATCCTCATGTTCTCCCTGTGATTAAAGAGCCTGTTAAGGAAGGAGAGGTTCCCTACACTATCCTATATCCTGACATGCCTACATCGTGGGAGGAGATGCAGAAGAGTTGGATCCAACTCAAGGAGGAACGGAACACTTTTGAAGCCAGCTTCTATGCCAGTGAGAAGAAGGTTTTGGAGCTTACCCGCCGACTCCATGAGGAAGAGACCCTCAACACCTACATCGCACCAAAGAGGATGCGCAACGTCTTTTTACCTTGAGAAGTTTTTGTAATATTTGGCCCATGGGGCATTTATGTACTGACAAATTTCTTCTTATTAATATGACGTGCGTTCTTTTTGTTTGCAACAATTTTGAACTTTCTAAATCCTTGAATGCATTGCATACATAAGCATACCATTTATCATGTGCATAAACAGGTCTCCACACCAGGTTTCCTTATCTTTCTGCTGTTTATTTCAGTAAGATGGATCTCGAACAGACGGTCAAGGACTTGCAGTCTCAGAACGCACAGTTTCAACAACTCTTGATGACCTTGGCTAAGGGTCAGGAGGATCTGAAAACCCTGCTTGGGAACAAAGACCAAGTAAAGAAGAAGAAGAAGAGAGTCGGGGTGGCTACCTTGGGGAGAAGGTTTGAAGGTGAAGCCAGAAGGGTTCTTGAATTTCCTTCCGCATCCGAAGAAGAAAACAGTAAAGGAAAAGGGGCTGCAGTACCTTCCGAATCCGAAGCTGAAGAAGAAGAGGCTGAAGAAGACGAAGACTACTCAGAACAACAATACCCACCGGCTGATGACAAGTACAAGAATTTGGAGGACCGTTTAGCAGCTATGGAGTTGCAGAGAGTTCCAGGCCTGGATTTCGAAGATTTGGGATTAATTGCCGGAGTTGTGATCCCCCCGAAGTTCAAAGTTCCTATTTTTGCAAGATATGACGGGCTGTCCTGCCCAAAAATGCACCTAAGGTCATATGTCCGAAGAATCCAACCTCACACATCTGACAGAAACCTTTGGGTACATTTCTTTCAAGATAGCCTATCTGGCACTCAGTTAGATTGGTTTTACAAGCTGGAAAGGTCGGAGATACGTGGTTGGGAGGATATGGCGTTGCTTTTTATCGCCAATATCAGTATAACTCTGACCTGGCACCAACCCGCACTCAGCTGCAGAGTATGGGAATGGCCTCAGGCGAGGGATTTAAGGAATACGCCCAGAAGTGGCGCGATCTGGCTGGAAGGGTGCAGCCGCCTCTTTCCGATAGAGAACTTGTTGATATGTTCCTTGGGACCCTATCTGGTCCATTCTTTAATCATTTGATCGGTAGCTCTTCCTCGGGGTTTACTGAATTAATTCTGACTGGCGAGCGGGTAGAAGCCGATATCAAGAATGGGAAGATTCAGAAGGATGCCTCTGCATCTACAATTGCTAAGAAACCATTTCCAGCGAAGAAAGAGACAGTTGTTGTGTATTCTCAAAGGGGAGCAGGAAGAAGTGAGCGCAGGCCGACTGTGGGGGCCGTAATGATCCAAAATCCACCAAATGATCAGCCTCGCAATAACCCGTCCAGACCTAAACAGCAATGGGGAGAACGGCCACCACGGCAGTTCACCCGCATTAATATGACGCCCGCGCAAGTTCTTCCACACTTGTTAAAGCTGAATCTCACAAATATCAAAGAAGCGCCGAAAAATGTGAATACGACCTCACCAGCTTACAATGCCAATGCCAAATGCGCCTACCATTCCGATAGCGTCGGACATGACACAAATAATTGTTGGGCGCTGAAAAATAAAATTCAAGACTTGATAGATGCAAAAGAGGTGGAGTTCGATGCTCTAGAGAAACCAAACGTGATATCTGCTCTGATGCCGAAGCACGGTCGAAATGTCCATGCTATTGAGGAGGATTTGTATGTTTCTGATGTCAATGACCTGTTAACTCCGCTGTTAACCATCAAGTTAAATCTGTTAAAGGCCGGAATTTTCCCGGGATGCAAAGAAGATTGTTACTGTTGTTACTCTCTGCCAATCGACTGCCCATTACTAAAGAAAGGCATCCAAGGCCTAATGGACAGTCAATGAATTCTGTTTGAAAAAGTTCCTGCCATTCCAACCCCTACTGAAGATGTTTCAATTATCACCATTCACGCCAATCTTTCCAAGGCCGTCAGAAAGCCTGTTAAGATTACATCTGCTACAAAGTCTGTTCCTCTGAAGATAACTATGCCAGGGCCTGTCCCCTACAGTTCTGAAAAGTCAATACCATGGAATTACGGTGGAGAAATCTACTACCATGGTATTAAACAAGTTGAAATAACCGAAGGAAGCTCTGATGAAGAAGATGCCAGCATTGGAAACATTGCCGGCACAAGCAAGATCACCCGAAGTGGGAGAATATTTTCTCCAGAGATTGCTCCCCCAAAGGCAATCTTTGGACCCTCATCTGCCGCCGAAGATATTCCTGCACCAGTAAAACTTTCCGCCAGAACTCCATTGATTGAAGATGATGTTGTTCCTGTTGTTGTCCCTCCAACTTCTGCTGATAAGGGTAAAGGGATCCAAGATGAGCTCGTCAGGACGAGGGCTCAACCTTTGGTCATCCCGGAAACCTCTAAGAAAGAGATGGAGGAGATCTTGAAGATAATTAAAAAGAGTGATTATGACGTGGTAGAGCAACTGGGGCAAACCCCCTCGAAAATCTCCATGTTAGCATTACTACTTTGTTCAGAGGCGCACGCCAAAGCATTGATAAAATTCCTGAAGACAGCCCATGTACCCCAGGAAACCTCTGCCGACCAATTCCAAAACTGTGTAGCCAGTCTTACAGCAGACAACGGTTTAGGTTTCTCTGATGCTGACCTAACCTCAAAAGGAAGAAAACATAACGACGCGTTACATGTGTCAGTAGAATGCCAAGGGACTACTCTGGCCCATGTTCTAGTCGATACTGGTTCTTCTCTGAACGTACTGCCTAAGAAGGCCCTCGACCGTTTAGACTGTGAAGGTTTGGAGTTGAGGCCAAGTAATATCATTGTAAGGGCATTTGACGGGTCAAAGAGAATGGTACATGGGGAGGTAGACATTCCTATTAAGGTTGGTACAGAGGTTTTCCCCTCAACTTTCTATGTGATGGACATCCGTCCGTCATACTCTTGCTTATTGGGGAGACCATGGATACACAATGCTGGGGCAGTCACCTCTTCCCTGCATCAAATGCTGAAGTACCCTGTCAAGGGAAAGATAGTAACCGTCCACGGTGAAGAAGAGTATATGATCAGTCACCTGAACTCGTTCCGATATGTAGAGGTAGAGGGTGAATTCATTGAGACGCCATTCCAGCACTTCGAGGAAGTCTCTCCTGAGGTGGAAGTAGCAAAAGTGATAGCTGAGGTACCAAAGCAGATGGCCAGGATGACATCTCTAAAAGACGCGAAGGCCGCAATGAAGGAAGGGAAGAACTCAACATGGGGGAAGTTGCCAGATATTCCTCATAAAACAGACAAGTTTGGTTTAGGATTCACTGCTGCGGGGTAGAAAGTTATGCGCCGCTCAAAGGTTGAAAGAGCACCCATCAAGATCTCTCCTTATGGGATCAATGCTTTGGAAGGTGAAGACGAAGAGGCCAACATTGAAGATTGGATCTACCCAACCATCAAAGGGGGACTACGCAACTGGGAGGCAAAGGACTTTGTCCCCATTACTTTTATTAATCAGTAATTATCTGTCAAACATTTCCTTTGGTCTGTAATAATTACTTTTGAACAATCCGTACACTAATTTTTCACCTCATGCCTTGCCCGGGGCATGTAGGTCCATTTGTAAGGGTCTTGATTATCTTCATATCCATATGCCATGTTTAATGATTCATTGGACGTTTTTCATCAATAAACTGTTGTGTTCATTTTCTTTCCTTTTGCATTTTTGTTTAAAGATGGCTATCCCTTACACACACCCACGCTCACAAATGCAGGTACCCATCCATTCTGGATTCTATGGGTGACTATTCTGCTATGTCCTTCAATAACTCTGAAGATCTGGTCAATCAGGCTGAGTATGAAGATGACGAAGGTTGTGAAGTACCAGGAGAGCTAGCCAGACTTTTACAGCAAGAGGAAAGGGCCATCTTACCTCACGAAGAGTCGTTGGAAACTGTCAACTTAGGAACAGAGGAAGACCGGAAGGAAGTGCAAGTGGGTTCCAATCTGGAACCAAGTGTCAAGGAGCGCCTGATACAACTGTTAAATGAGTACGTTGAAATCTTCGTCTGGTCTTACGAAGACATGCCGGGTTTAGACACAGACATCGTGGTTCACCGTCTCCCTACAAGAGAGGATTGTCCACCGATCAAGCAAAAGGTCCGCCGAATAAGGCCCGACATGTCTGAGAAGATTAAAGCAGAAGTGATGAAACAATTCAACGCTGGCTTTCTGGCTGTTACATCCTATCCACAATGGGTTGCTAACATCGTGACAGTTCCTAAAAAAGATGGCAAGGTCAGGATGTGTGTAGACTACCGGGATTTGAATAGGGCCAGCCCCAAAGATGATTTTCCGCTACCGCACATTGATATTCTGATTGACAACACAGCTCAGCACAAAGTGTTTTCCTTCATGGATGGATTCTCGGGCTACAACCAGATTAAAATGGCCCCCGAGGACATGGAGAAAACAACCTTTGTTACACAATGGGGTACTTTCTGTTACAAGGTGATGCCGTTCAGACTGAAGAACGCGGGAGCAACTTATCAACGCGCCATGGTAGCTCTATTTCATGATATGATACATCATGAAATCGAAGTTTACGTAGACGATATGATAGCTCGGTCACAAACAGAGGAGGAACACCTTGAACACCTGGAAAAGCTGTTTGCCAGGTTGAAAGAGTACAAACTCAGGCTGAATCCAAGTAAGTGTACTTTTGGAGTTAGGTCTGGTAAACTTCTAGGGTTTATTGTCAGCAACAAAGGCATTGAGGTTGATCCAGCAAAAGTAAAAGCAATACAAGAGATGCCTGCTCCTCGTACTGAAAAGGAGGTTAGAGGGTTCTTGGGGCGCTTGAACTATATTTCCAGATTCATCTCTCATCTGACTTCTACCTGTGAGCCAATTTTCAAGTTATTAAAGAAAGATCAGGTAGTCGAATGGAACAACGATTGCCAAGCTGCTTTTGATAAGATCAAGGAGTATTTGCTAGAACTTCTTATTCTGATGCCTCCCGTCGAAGGAAGACCTTTGATCATGTATCTAACCGTCTTGGATAACTCAATGGGGGTGTGTTTTGGGCCAGCATGACGAGTCTGGTCGAAAAGAGCATGCTATTTATTACCTTAGCAAAAAGTTTACCGACTGTGAGACTCGCTACTCACTGCTCGAGAAAACTTGCTGCGCTTTGGTATGGGCTGCTCGCCGACTAAGGCAGTATATGCTGACTCATACCACCTTGCTGATTTCCAAAATGGATCCTATCAAGTATATCTTCGAAAAGCCTGCTTTATCTGGAAGAATAGCTAGATGGAAAATGATCCTAACGGAGTATGACATCCAGTACACCACTCAAAAAGCTATAAAAGGGAGTGTACTAGCTGATCATCTGGCTCATCAGGCTATCAAAGATTATTAATCCATGAGATTTGACTTCCCGGACGAGGACATCATGAATTTGGACAACATTGAAGGTAACGGACCGTATGACGGACCCGAAAAGGGATCCCGATGGACCCTGTACTTTGATGGTGCTTCAAATGCACTTGGAAACGGTATCGGGGCGGTACTCATTTCCCCGGAAGGTTGTCACACTCCTTTCACGGCTCGAATCTGCTTCAGCTGCACCAACAACATGGCGGAATACGAAGCTTGCATCTTTGGTCTCAAGGCTGCTATAGACTTGGGGATCAAATCTTTGATCGTATTTGGGGACTCGGCTTTGGTTATCAGTCAAATCAAAGGAGAGTGGGATACCAAACATCCCAATCTTATCCCATACAAAGAACATGTCCTGACATTGTTGCCTCATCTCGAGCAAATTACCTTCGAGCATTTCCCGCGAGAAGAGAATCAACTAGCGGATGCTCTGGCCACAATGTCTTCTATGTTTAAACTCAACTGGGATAACGAGGCTCCCCAAATCACCATAGAGCGAATGGATGAACCGGCGCTTTGTCATGAGATTAATACTGAAGAAGTAGTGGAGCAACCCTGGTTTCACGAAATCAAAAGGTATCTCCAAGCTAGAGAATATCCCGAAGGAGCTTCCGTAAATGACAAGAAGTTCCTAAGGAAATTTGCTGCCAAGTTCTTCCTAAGCAATGGCATCCTCTATAAGCGCAACCATGATTGTGTTTTACTCCAATGTGTTGACAAAGCTGAAGCGGAGTTAATCATGACAGAGATGCACAGCGGTACATTTGGCACCCATTTGAGCGGGCATACTATGGCTAAAAAGATCCTAAGGGCAGGCTACTACTGGTCTACCATGGAAGCAGATTGGCATCAGCACTCCCGAACTTGCCACAAGTGTCAAGTCTACGCTGATAAGATTCATATTCCTCCAGTTCCTCTCAACGTGTTGACAGCTCCTTGGCCATTCGCAATGTGGGGCATTGACATGATTGGAGAGATCAAGCCCACGGCTTCCAACGGACATCGCTTCATCCTGGTTGCCATTGACTACTTCACCAAATGGGTCGAAGCAGCTTCTTTCGCCTCTGTCACTAAAAATGTGGTTGCCCGCTTCATCAAGCAAAACCTTATATGCTGGTATGGTGTTCCAGACAAGATCATCACAGACAACGGTACAAATCTGAATAATACTATGATCACCGCATTATGCGAACAGTTCAAGATTTATCATCACAATTCATCTCCCTATCGGCCGAAGATGAACGGTGATGTTGAAGCTGCGAACAAAAACATTAAGAAGATCATTCAGAAAATGACAGTCACTTACAAGGACTGGCATGAGATGTTACCGTTTGCTCTGCATGGATACCGTACGACGGCACGTACTTCAACCGGGGCAACCCCATTTTCTTTGGTATATGGCATGGAAGCTGTCCTGCCCATGGAAGTTCAAATTCCTTCTTTAAGGATTATGAAGGATTCTGGTTTGAGTGAAGATGATTGGATTCAAACCCGACTTGATCAACTCAATTTGATCGACGAGAAGCGACTCGATGCTGTCTGCCATGGTCAAACGTATAAAAAACGGATGATCAAGGCCTTCAACAAGAAAGTCAGACGTCAAGTATATCAAGTCGGAGATCTCGTAATCAAGCGGATTATCCTGCCGCAAAGTGATCCCAGGGGCAAATGGACTCCTACATACGAAGGACCATTTGTGATCAAGAGCATATTTTCTGGTGGTGCAATGATTCTGACCACCATGGACGACGATGATTTGCCGCACCCTGCGAACGCGGACATAGTCAAAAAATACTACGCATAAAATAACCCGACAAGTCGAAAATCCGAAAGGGCGGCTTGGGCAAAAAATGGGCATCCCGGTGGACCGAAAATCCGAAAGGGAGGTTCAGGCAAAAATTAGGGATAAAACAAAAAAATCTGTACACCCGGCAAGTTGAAAACCCGAAAGGGCGGCTTGGGAAAAAAGGGGTTTCCCGGTGGATCGAAAACCCGAAAGGGCGATTCAGGCAAAAGTTAGGGAATTAAAGCGTATGACTATGTCTCGTCGGATCACTTTAAGGACAATCTCTTCATCAACCAGCTCCGAGTTTCTAATTAATCCAGTCATCGGCAGACGAAGCATTGAATGGACGGATGTTCAGAGTTGTGAAGGCTATAGCAGAATGGAATCCCATGGAATTGTTTCACATAGCCATCTTTCTTTTGTATAAATTTTTCAATTTTTTACGACGGCATCCTCTTACTAGGATGACAGTCTCCTTTGTACCAATATACTTATAGAAAGTTAATACAAATACTTTTCCAAGTACAGAAATCTGCGTTGTTTTCCTTTTCTCTTTTCTTTTGCACTTATGTTTTATTTGAGAAACGTCCAATGTTTTGTTAAATAGGCATATGCAGTTCAACATAATCATTTCCTTATGAATCAAGAAAGATGATTACTGATAGGTTGAAGATACAAGTAGATATCTTGATACCCTTTCAGAAGGAATCCTCAGCAGAATTAAATTCCAAATTCCCCAGCCAGAGGGCCTTCCAGAACTCGATTCCCCTCAGAGTCAAGTTTCAGAATCCCCAATGGAGCCATAAAAATCTAAAAATCCGATCCCCAGCGGAGCTAAGATTCCCTGCCATCAATCCCTAGCTGAACCAGGCTAGTGAAACTTCTCCCCACAGAGATATCTACAACCAAACTGAAAATTCTCAATCATACTTCTCCAACATGAGTCTATCAGATTCTAAACTTCCCCCAATAGAGATCCCCAGGAATTCTCATCCCCGCAAGTCACCAAGGAATGCCAGTTCCCCGGCAGTGGCCCTAAGATCCCTCAACAATTGAAGATCTTGTATTCCCCAAGCAGGGTGAAGGCTCATCCTCAGTGCCTCTCAGGATAATTAGATGTTCTCCAGTGAAGATCTCCTCAAGACAAGAATCTCCAGAAGATTGGCATACAACCCAAGCTCCTGTTTCTCCAGCAGTAGTCAACGAGGAGGTCTCATCCTCGGCAATCAAGATTTTGTCTTCCCCTGCAGCAGTCAAGGATTCACTTTCCCTGGCAGCAATCAGGATTCTTTATCTCCAGGATTCATCTATCCTTAGCAAGACAGCTCTTCGGCTTACATACGCATTCATCTACATTCATATCATAAACATTGATATAACATATTTTGCATCATACATATCATGCAACATAACTTTGTGTTTTAGCTAACATTTCACCCTTTTCAGGATAAAATTAGAAGGCTATCATTAACAATTATTCAGATACAATATGGATATACCCCAGACACGGAGGCCATTCTATTACTCATTCAGAATTTCAAGTCAGATACAGTATGGATACACCTCAGACACGACGGTTATTCTACTACTCATTCGGACTACAGCAATAGGATACAGGCTAGATGCACTCCAGACACGGCAGCCATTCTATCTCTCATTCAGGTTCATTTATCAACCTCAAGGTTCAATGCATTCCAGACACGGATACCATTATGACCCTTACAACAGCAGCATGATTCACTCCAGACACGGAAGTCATTCTGCTACCCATAAAACTTTCAACTTCAGATACAGTCCAGATACGCTCCAAACATGGTTGCCATTCTATCACTCATTCAGAATTTATCCCCAGCACGCAGGTGCTCCATACAGATGCTTCTCTGTTACCCAGATACAATACAGATACACTCCAGACACGGAAGTCATTCTGATATTCGTTCTACACTTCAAACACAGTTACAACTCAGATACGCCCCAGACACGTAGGCCATTCTTCTGCTCATACAAACTCAGTCCTTAGATGTAGTTCAAGTACATTCCAGACACGGATACCATTTTGATTCGCATTCTTCGGACCTGTCACACTACAGTTCAACAAACCTCCCAGATGGCATCTTTAAGCCCATCCTCGACGAGATTCTGTCACCTTTCAGCTGGCATCTTTAATCCCATCTCCGAATGGCATCTCTAAGCCCATTCCCATATTCATTGTTCTGATGAGTGCAAATTTAAGGGCACTCTAGTGTCCAATCTCCTTTTACCTTCGAGACGCGAAAGGCAAACCTGCCAATCTAACTCTTCAAGTGCAAGAAGATTGAAAAGGGGCAACTGTTGTACCCCAAAATTTTCCCTCCCATTTCCTCAACATTTTCTCATCACAATACCCTTAGAGCAAGATCCAGTTAGGGTTTCCTCTGCTCAAGACTCCTCCTTGCACTGTTGACCCAAATTAGGGTTTGTGCTTGCACAAAGATGTTTTGACCTAAAATGCCTAAGATGACTTTCATGCTTCATGTTGGACTCCCAAGTTTATCCATACCAAGTTTCAAGTCTTGATTCCAAACTTTGCCCAGTCAATTGGACAGTTGACCTAGAAATCAGCTGTATTGGGGAAAAAGTCAACTGTGGTCAATTGACAGCCAAACCCCATGAAATTTGACCCACATCAACATTATAAACTCATATGAACCATTTGGTCAAGTTTGGGTCACAATTCCACAAGAAATTTGATCAGATCACCAAAAGGGCAAAATGGTCATTTTTAGGGTTTTGACTGCACAAAGGCAATTTTTGACTGTTTGACCTAGCCAAGGGCAAACCAAGCTCATATATGGACTCAAGGACCCCATGGAATTGTTTTGACATGTTCAACAAATTCAAAAGATCCCAAATACAAAAGCTTGACAGATGAATTTTCTAGTCAATTGATCAATTTTTGACTGTATACTGAAAAGTCAAACCTTGACTTTTTGGTCAAAATCAAGTGTCAAGATTCATTTTTCATCAAAACATGCCAAATTATGAAACTTGTTCATCAAGAAATCAAAAATTGCAAATTAGGGTTTAAAATGAAGAATTTTCATAACTTAGAATTTTTCTAAGTTATGAAAATCCCTAATTTTTTCCTAACTTTGTCCCATTTTTCCACCAAGATGCATTTGGATTAAAAAAAAGGTCAAAACATGAAAGTTGTAGTCCATTGCAAAATCTACAACTTTGATTCACAAAGTTTCCTCAAAAGAAGCTTGTAGCTCAAGTTATGATTTTTGGAACAAGGGTGCAAAACATTCTTAACTTAGAGAAATTTTGACCTATTTTAGGCAGGATTTTTGCCTAACTTCATGGCAACTTTTCACATGCTTCCACTTGAAATTTCAAGTTGCATTACAAAGATGGATTGTATTACACATTCCAAGCTTTCCAAAATGTCCAAGAACTCATCAAACAACCTCATGGTTAGGGAGAATCGAATTTGGCAAGTTGGGAAAAACTCACTTTGTTCATGACCAATTTACATGTCCATAACCTTGCATTTTGAACTCAGCATATTCTAAGATGGATTACAGGTCCTTTATCCCATTCACACTCATAAATTTAATGCAAACCCCTTGTGTTCAAGCCTTGCATTATGTGTTTAAGCATTGCATACAAGATTAAGCCTTAATAAGAAAAAGCATATTATCCATTTTTGTAAAGTGTTACTTTATGTCAACTTTGCAATCTATGAGGTACAATGCAGATCTTTGAGGCACAAAGGCATAGGCATATCCCACTAATCAAGACTCAAATGTGCAGCATAGATAGAGGCTTTGTACTGGCCTAGAAACCAAGTTGACATTTTCTTGCTTAAGTGTGAAGAAACTTGCATAACACACACCAACTCTCATTGCTGCAAACCTAAGCTTAGACAAACTTGCTAGACACATTCTAAACAACATAATTGAGCTGAAACACGAGCCTATCACCTTCAATACCTCCCCATTCACAGAAACACCAGAAAACTACAAAAACAGGGCATAAGCTGCAGTTTGAATCCCATAGCTCGATCCACTCGTGCATTTTCATCCAAACCAGTTCAAACACATTCCCTACCATCCATACAAACTGTCCCAAGCCTTGGAAGCAGACTGTAACACCTCTAACCAACTTCACCATTTTCACATTTTCTGTTTTGCAGGTGGATTGCTATAGCTTGATTCACTTGGTTTCAAAGCAAACTAAAGGTTGGAGAAGCATCCCTGACCTTCAAGCAAGTTGTACCAATACTCACATTGCCTTGAAAGTTCCTCCATTGTCAGACACGATCCAAGCTGAACAGGTAAGTTCATGGACTTCTATCTCTCAATATAGGAAGAGTTAGCTCTAAGTTTGTGAATGAAAAATGTTCTACTCATGTCCCTGAAGCCATACATATCTTTACTTTCCATTTATATTGCATATGCTGAGAGTATTTTGAACCTGAACATTGACAAAAACTTAGGTTAAGAATTAGGGATGGAGAAATTATCTCTCATTTCTGAGAGTTAGGTTGAGTTTTTTATATGTCTGGAATCGTGGCTTGATGCTTAACATTTTTCATGTTGTGAGTTTGTGCTAAAAGTCCAAGAATCCCGAGATAGCAGAAACACGTATGTTGGTTGTACAAGCTTGCTGGAGGTTGAAGAAGATAGGTTCTGGGCTGGGCCTGAAATGTTTTTTTCTTTTCACACCACTATTTCACATTTGCACCTCCTTGGCCCATTGCATTCTATTTTCATTATTTTTGACTTTTGATTTTTGTTTCTGACTTATTTATTTTTGACAAAACATAAAAAATATTAAAATTATTTTTCCCATATTTTTTGCATTTATCTTGATATTTATTTGGCTTTATTTAGTTTTGTAAATAAATAAATATAGATACTTTTATTTTAAAATACAAAAAATAATATGAACATATTTTATTTCTGATTTTTTATTTTTATGTTATCTCTTGAAAACATTTTATAATAAATATATTTTTTGATAATATTAAATATTTTATTTTTTGTACATATAATATATATTTAATAAATAATGTAAATACATGTATATTTATTAGCATATTTAGGGAAAATACAAAGAATTAATACATTTTATTTTTATTAATATTTTGACCTCAAGAAAATACTTTTTTTATAATATACCTTCTTTTATTTATTTTTTACATAATTAATAAATATTACATATATTAAATAATAAATACCTTTTATTCATAAAAATTAGGGTTTTGCCCTAAATGCATAAAAATACCAAAAATTAATTAATTTTACTTTTGTTTATTTAACCCATAAAAATATTTTTTCCATACATATCAAAAAAACATTTTTTGCATCTTGCACATTTATTATATTTGCCTTTCTATTTAATTATTGTATATTAAATAATTTGTATAATTCAATTTGGATGTAATAGTTTAGGTTTAATTTCTTGCTAAAATATTCCCATTTGAACATTTGTACCCCCTATCCCACATATTGTGTTGTAATAACTTAGGACCTTTTATTTTTCGCATTTAAAAGCTTTCTAATTATGCCATGTTAGAATTAGGGTTTTGTATGCAAAATTAACCAAAAATAGTTTAACCTAATACAAGACAAATGCATGAAATCAATACCCAATCACACTTGCACCCCTAGGGTACTCCACTTGTTGCCTTCAAAAATGGGCCATATTGTATGTTAAGTATCTTTGGCAAAAACAAAACAATCAAATGATCATAGTCCCTCGATGACGCTTTCGAAAGTTGCCTAAAAATGATCAAGTCCCTTAAAGAAGAATGGCCCAAAGATGCTTAGCACAATTGCAATCATGGTCTAAACGATGACCCGCGCCCATCCCGTTAACATCCTAACACAAGATTGTCCACCAAATACAATGGTGGAACAAAATTGTTAAAAGGGTTAAAAACATAGGAGAAATCTTTGAGAAATTTAGGAGTAACAAACTCTTAGTTACTTGAATCAAACTTGCAAAAACACTTGCCTATTTTCAAAACCACACCTCACAAACACACTTTCAAAACAAACTTTCCAAAAACATTGAAAACTTTTCAAAAGAAATACATCTTTGTATACATTCAAACATGGATCATTACAAAGGTTGCCACCACATTGGCCTCTTCTCAAAAACATTTTCAAAACCCACACACACAAAGCACCATTTCAAACAATTGAAAATCAAGGCAAGTTGATCTAAGAAAGTAACTAAGAGCCCATGGATAACCATGGATAGAAAGGGTGCTAATACCTTCCCTTTCTATAATCTACTCCCCGAACCCAAGAAAAACATCTCAAAGGTTTTTGCTGTGCTTTTTAAACCTTTCCTTAGGATAAAATAAAAAGTCGGTGGCGACTCTTGCTCAACCGAAACATTTGCAAAAACAAACGCAAAACCTCAAGTCAGTTCTCCCACCGTATCACACCCCTTGTTAGACGTCTGGTTTATCATAACCTGCATCACAAACCCTTGAGATCCTTGAAATGGTTAAGGAAATGTTGTGGCATGATGTTATGATGTGTATGCTATGCGTTAAGCAAAAGTGTAAGGTGATGAAGACAAGTGAGTCTAAGAAGTCCAGGTTACTGGATAATGACTGTAAACAAATCCTGCAAGGAGATCATTTTGTTAGATAAAAACCCAGCCAGTAGCTCAAGTTGAAAGCAAATATATTACACAAGCAGTCTTAGGTTTAGGCTTGCATGGGATTTGTAGGTAAGTACCCTCTTGAAATTTAGTTGGCTCAACTTGTCCTATAAATAGTAACCGGGTTCTAAGGGATCTCAATATCACTGATCTTTCCAACAAGTTTCGTTTGATAGGCGACTGACTCGCAACCAAACAAAACTCAAGAGTTAAATCTCAATAAGTGTAGCATCGAGTATCTGCCGACTTTGGGAATACACCAAAGACGGCCATCTCGCTATGTCCTAATAGCCAAGTTGTTAATTTAAAGGTTCTAAGGTTAGTTGACTCTTTATGACACCATGCAGTGGCCCCGTATTCTCCTTGATTAACTCAAGGGCTACCGGTACCAACCAAAGTGTCGCATAAACATGGCCATCGCTTCAACCGTGTCAGTATACCCCGCACAGTTTCCATGATCTATTGCTACTTACCTAAAAGTGTGCCCCAGATACGGGTGTAGGATCTATAGAAGCAACCCAAACAGCCCTCCAAGGGTAAAGCAAACAAAGCACAACAAAGCAGTTAAATAATGAACTAACTCTAAGATAACTCCACTTTTTATTTTTTCCCCAGCAGAGTCACCAGTTCTGTAATACAGTGGGAGAATTGACTTGTTTTACTAGTTTTTGCGTTTGTGTTCGCAAATGTTGCGGTAAGTAAGAGTCGCCACTGACTTTTATTTTATCCAACAAAGGAAAGGGTGAAAAGAACAGAAAAAGACCTTTCGAGAGTTTTCTGAGTAAGGAGGGTAGATTATGGAAAGGGAAGGTGTTAGCATCCTTTCCATCCGTGGTTTTCCACGGGCTCTTAGAGGTTTTCTCATTTTTAAAATACCTTTGTGCTTTGTGTTTAAAAATGTTTTGAAAACTCCTTAGTACGACGAACTTTGTAATGTTTCTCGGGATAGTGGAGAAAGTATACAAAGTGTTTTGAAATGTCTTTTGAAAAGTAGTTTTTGTGTAAGTGCAAAAATAGTTTGAGCAAACTTCTAACAGCTATCTACTTTTATACTCGAAAAGGTTGTTTTTTTCCTCTTTTCCTTTAGGCAGTGCTATCCTACTATTAGTGAGTAGGTAGCCTTGTCGTTGGATGTTGAGGGACAATCGGAGGGACATTTTACAGTCATAAAGGCAACATATGGAGGCGCTTTAGCAATTTCGTTTAAGGGACGAGATCATTTACCGAAAAGGCAACTGTTGGGTCATCGAGGGACTATGATCTTTTGATTTTACGGGTCTTTGCTAAAGTGTTTCTGCCTCATGACTGTTTTATTGAAGGCAACCAAAGTGGGTGTACCTTAGAGGTGTATATGTGCAAGTGTGTTATGTTCAATTATGTTTTTGTCTTTTAGTTAAGTTTGCTAACGTTTGATTATTAGTCTTTTCATACACGCCTAGTTACTAGCAGTTAATATGAGAAGCAATAAAAAAATGCAGAAAATAGAAGTCCTACGCTATTACAACCAAATCGAAAGACAAGTAAAAAGTAAAAATAAAGAAGAGAAAATACTTCTTCGATCCATGCATGGACTCCTTCGATTCACCCTTCTCTGGCCTTCTTTCGATTGAGCTAGGGAATGGGTGTGAGTCGCCTTCGACTGGGCTTAAGAATTGATGGGAGAAGCTTTGATTTGCATCCTTTCCTGCCTCCTTCGATTGGGTTTGGGAAGGATATGGGTAAAATTCGATTGTAGGGAGAAAGGGGGGCCTTCGATTCAGAGGAAGAAGGATGCCTTTTGATTCTATGAAGGGTGTTGTTGGAAAGGCCTGAAGGATCACCTGTGGAAGCACTGCATCTGCAAAAATATGTTAGCGAAATAAAACGCAGGACCTGGGTATCGAAACCCAAGTGCTTCGATCCTGCGCGCTGGGTCTTTTCAGGCTATACCTGCAGCAAGTGTTAGTAACAAAACAAATATAGACCTGGGTGTCGAACCCAGGTCCTTTGATTCCATCTCTAATTCAAATATGAAGTTATTTCATCCTGCAATACCAAGAATCGTGAGATTCAAAAGAAGATACAGATCGTGCCCTAACAATGGCACGATCTCCTCCCTGCATTTAAACTTTTATATAACACATTGAAACAATCACAAACATCAACAATAACATGCATGTAATGATTAATATGGATTTAAAAGAAACTGCATATTTAGCTAATTTGAGATCGAACAGATTACCAAACAGAGGGAGCGTGTGTTGGATCTTCCTAGTGCTTGGAAACGTCTTCTGGAACCTGGTGAAGATTTTGATATTTTGGGGAGCTTCGATGGGCAATCTGTATATGTGTGATGCAATAGGTGTGATCTCTCCTCTTTTTCGTCCCCCCCTGGAACTGTGACCTTGGCCTTGTATTTATAGGAGTGTGATGGTGCATAGTAACGGCAAGAGACAACCAGTTAACTAGGCTTTTAAAGATACAAGACAAGAATCAGACACATTAAAAGATTTCCTTTTTGAAATATTCATGTCTCTTTGGAATCTTGAATGAACCTAGACACCTTTGATTTTCGAATGCCTTCAGGCCATGCTCTTCGATTGGCCTTGAGTTGCCTCCTTCGAATGGACTTCTTATGTACCCTTCAAATGGGCCTTCTGAATGCTTCTTCGAATGGACCTTTTGAATGCTTCTTCGAATGGACCTTTATATGTTCTTCGAATGGACCCTTTGAATGCTTCTTTGAATGGACCTTTACATGTTCTTCGAATGAGTCATCTACATGTTCTTCGAATGGGCCTCTTTCCTAATGTGTTGGCAAGTTGAGGGGCCTTTGCCTTTGTGAATCAAAACAAACTTGTAGGAGATTCTTGCCTCGTGAATCGAAGGCAAGCCTGAAGTAGTTAATGCATAGTCGAAGCCTTGTGAACCAAGCTTGGTCGAAGGGGGTCCAACGCTCAATCGAAGACTTGCAGACCAAGGCTTGGAAGGGTTCTAAACACCTAATCGAAGCTTACTAATCAAAGCCCGTTCGAAGAGTGCCAAATGCCTAATAGAAGACTGGTGAGTCAAGTATGTATGAAGGATTTTGGATACCCAATCAAAGACTTTTCCCAGATGCCAATCGAAAGACACTTTGTTCATCTTCAAAAAACTTTATTTTCTTTAGGCAAGTGTTTGTGACCAACCATGTAAGGGAACACCTTGGAAAACATGAGAGGAAAAATTTTGGGGTACAACATCATCAAAAGTCAAAAGTTACTAAATTAGGGGTTTCTTAAGGAGAAGTCAACTGTTTTTTTTTCTTTTTTCAATGCTTTTCAATTTTTTTCTTTCTTTTTCTATCTTTCTTTTTCACATTTTTTTCTTCTTTTATTTTATTTTCAACCTCATAGCAATCATCCAATAAATACATAATCATTTTCTCCCCAACTTGAATTCCACCATACATTAAAGTGAATACTCCCTACTTTCTAAGGCAAGGTAAAAATTCAAATGAAAATCATAGTTGAGGGTTCAAGAAAACAACGGAATCAACATCCATGCAAAAACGGAAACTAAACACTCATAGACAAGCATTTAGCAAAAAATGACATGGATATCAACAAAACACTCAAAGGGGTTACTAATGATCACACATTCACAAGGTGAATTGACTATTTGGCCAAGGGTAGTTATGCTCAAAATGGAACAAAAAATGCCTTGATCACTTTCTTACATTCATACAATAAATACAAATAAAAGATTAAACATAATAAAATCTAGTTAAAATAAGAATTGAGGTCTCCAACATATGTGAACAATGGAAAGCTACCTCACAAAAAAGAATAGGAACTAAAGTGATTCACAAATGAACACGTATACAAAAGAATGAATGGCATAAAAATTGTAAAAATTCTAAGTATCATGAATATGCTAAGGTATAGAAAGCGATAAACACATACCTCGAACGTGTACAAAACTTTAACAAAATCATTACCACGCATTCGCAAGTTGACACACTCAAACTTGGAAAATCACCAAAAATGACTTCAAGCTATCAAACCAAAGTTGAGTACAAACAACAACAAAAGAATTAATTATACTAATAATATTTATTACTACAATTCCTAGGTGGAAGTGGGAAAAAGACAAGCCAAGCAAAAATTTAAAAATAACTTACTGGCTCTGCATAGTAGAACGCGCTAAGCGGCCTGGAGCGGGCTTAGCGCGCTACACCAGATGCAGAAAAAAGACAACATCATCTGGTGCAGCTGCTATGAAACTCCACCATCATCTACACACTCTATGTACAACAATTACAATATTCACAACGTTAACAAACATACTTCCACAAGCTAAACACGACAAGCTTGCGGAAAAACACAATTTTACATAACGAAACACAAAAAATTGAAAGTGTATTTAACAAGTTGAAAAGTAAAATTTTGAAATTTAAAAACTAATCCGAGTTCAACTTGTTAAAAAACAAGTCAACACATAACAAAAGCGAATACAAATAAAAAAATACAACATGCTTGTTTTACGTCATAAGCTCGACGTATTTATTGTGTGAGCTAATAACCTCCTATTGTCATGCCATGATATTGTCACAACGTACAAACCTAAAGAAAGTATCCTAACATCCACACAACAAATATTATGAAAACGAGACAATTCACAACAATACATGAAAACAAAGAAAAACACATATATGCACAAGTATCATATACAAGTTAATGTACAATTCTATACAACATATATATTAATTACAAAACTCAAAAACAAAAGAATTATCGCAATGGGAAAACAATAGAACCAATCCCCGGAAACGGCGCCATTTTGTTGTTGCTGTAGCGCGACAAGCAAAAAGTAAGTTATTAATTTACCGGGTGATATTTAGGTTATATCTTATCGTGTCCATAGAGATTGGTTATTGATTCGCCAATCGAAAAATTTCTAATTAATGAGTTTGGGGGTTGAATGTGTTTTGTAAAGAAAATTTTATTAACAGAAAATGAATGTAAACAAAAGGAAAAACTAAGGAAGAACTTATCAGGTATGCATATATACTACTTCTAACTGACTTAAACCTATCGACCTGTTACACTCAACCTAACATTAGTCATCAATATCACTATGTATCACTCACAACCTAAGTCATTTCTAACCCAAATTGAGAGGTATACTGCATCACCTTGGTAGCGATCTTTTAACCACCTCGACAACACAAAAGTCAACCGTACTCGCCTGTATCGGCGATATCTCAGAACGACACAAACAACACAGAGGCTTTAAGCTCTGATACCCAAGTAGAGTGTCAGCTCTAAATCTATCTATAGAGTTCAGAAACTAACAGATTAATCATCCTAGATAAGAACCTAAGCAGTATATGTCTATAACAACTCAAATCCCTAGCACAGAGCAAAAATCTAGGACAATAATCCACAAAGATTCATAAAGCAAGTTTTATATAACGCCAAGGGTGACAAATATACATTAGATCAAAGAAAATATACATACAAACTCAACCATAGATGATTACATAAAGAGGAAGAGAAATGAATCGCGGATCTCTCAGTTTGTCAGCTTCGATCTAAGAGCAATCCACCCCGAATCATCCGTATGTAAGCTCCATAGTTGTTATCTAAGCTAATCCTAACAAAATTACAAGTTGATGGAGTTGGGAGCAAAAACTTCCCCAAAACCATAACCTAAAAATGATTGAAAATGAAAATATAAAGCAAATCTCAGCAGCTCGCACTAAGCGGGCTCCGCGTTATTTACACACTAAACCGACCTAAACTGCGCTAAGTGCACTATCCGCGCTAAGCGGGCTTCAAATTTTGGTTATGCCAAAACAGTAAACGCAAACAGCGCGCTATAAAATGCGTTGAGCGCCACTCGTGATTAGCGGCCTCATGCGTGCTAAGCGGACTCTCCTGGACAGCAAGTTCCAAAACTGATATTTTATTCTGAAAATGCGCATCCGGAACCGTGCCTTCGACACTTTATTCCTCAATACTCCAAAATGCAACAAATACCTACAAAATAAATGGAAAAACATCAAACGGTACACTATGTACATAAAAATCAAATACATAAACTAAACGTATTTACACAAAACTCGAGATTATTCAACAATATTACAAACAAAAAGTCGATAAATGCAACAAAAAGTATATACAAAAATAGCTACAATTTGCACTTATCAGCTACACAATGGTTGTTTCAGTTGTAAAGGTTGTTTCTCAATAATCCTCAGAGACTGAATACCATGCTCTCGCAAACTCCATATGTGAAGCACAATGGCTGCTGCATCTCTTACAAGACTTCTCTATCATGCAGTCCAAACCAGTTACAAGTTTTTGCGACAACCAAAGCACAATCCACATTGCGACGAATCCAATATTTTATGAACGTACAAAACACATAGAAATAGATTGCTACATAGTTAAGGACAAAGCTCAAACTAAAATCGTTCACCTAGAACCCATACCTTCTTCAAATCAAATTGCTAACCTCTTCATCAAAGCTTTACATATCAGTCCTTTTACTTATATAATTTTCAATATGGTTTTACTCAACATTCATTATCACATTAATCATTTAGTTAATTTTATCAATCACTTAGAGAAATCACCTATTTTTTCCCTAGATTGAGTACCCTTATGATGTATGTATATAAGACCATTGGTTCTGACCAAAGAATTAATTCAATGAAATATATATTTTCAAATTCTCTTTGTCATTCTTTTTTTTACGTATGTAATTTGTGATTATGGATATTACAATTTAACAAGAAGATCTCTTAAAAAATAAAAATACTTTAATTATGGTTGACGGATAAAAACCTCATTTTAATATTTATTTTAGGCCTCATTTATCTTGAGCTTTTTTTTTTGTTTTGAAAATTTGTATCCGACGAAATCAACTCATTCAAATGGATAATTTTACTGTCCATTAGATAAATTAATAGCACCTAACCGAATTTAAATTTAAGACTTTGATAAAAACACAGTCTCTTAGATTTCTAAGTATTCACCAACATGACAAATCACAAGGTTAGCCTTAGTGTATACATTGGATTTTACTTAAGGGTGAGTGTAAAATTTTGATCTTTAACTTCAACTATAAGGTGGGTTTTTGTTTTCTCCTTCAACCCTTCAACCCAACAATCTCAGCAAAAGGCTCATTGTAAATTTGATGTATAATAGTTTTGTTTTCTTTCTGATTTCAAATTAAAATTGCAATTTTCACATGGATATTTAGTATTAGGTCTCTTGAATATTCCTTCCATTGTTTTATTTATTAATCTATAATATAAAAAAAAGTCATTCTATCCAAAAGTCATGTTTTGTCATTTTGTTTCAAAAACACAACATGTGGCTTCTTCATGGCACAACATCTTTTGTTCTAAAAACTTTTTATTCTTTTCTTTCTCCACTTTCAATTCAGTGAACGGTTTCTCAAAAACGGTTAATCTTTCATCTTTCAAAACCGTATCTTCACCATCTCCACAATCCTCACTCTCACTCTCTCATCTTCTTCGTTCTCCCTCACACATCATTGCATCTTCAATCTTTATCATCAGCCTCTGCAATCACTACATGGCATGACCTTTGAAAAAAATCGGCTTCACAAACAACTTGTGTATTGTGTTATGTTGCTTCGTCTTCTTCTTCTTTGCGCGAGTATGAACGTCGCTGCAAAATTGTTGTTGTCTCGCTGCTGTTGTGTGATTCCAAATATCATTTTTTTTTCTCAATCTTTTTTCCCAATTTTTGACGTGCTCATGGCTGTTACGAAAGGAAAAGTTGCTCTTATATTTTTTTCCATCTCAATCTTCCACTACCAACTGTTACAACCGCCTTCATGGTTAATTGTGCGTTTCAACCTTCAAATTCCATTCAAAACGGTTAGTAACCCCATTTCCTCCAGTTTTTGCCTTCTCAATCCTCTACTATTAGTGATACCGATCGATCTCTCCATCATCTTCCTCGAAGGAATTTATGCCCGCGTTGGTAACCCCCTTCCAATTTCTATAACTATTATTTTGTATTTTAGAATTTTGAATTTTAGAGTTTTGAATTTTGTGTTTATGATCTTATAGTATTTCTTCATAATTCTTGTGAAACCCTTTTACATTGTTGAAAATGATGGAAAAAGAGGTGCAGTGCAAAACTTGTATATTAACGCCGACTTCGGTGGAGATGTTCGAGCAGAAGTATGACCAATATATGTATGATTTTTATTTTAATAATAATGTGTTTAGTGTTGATGAGATGGAATCGAAGCGGATCAACAAGGAACTGAAGGACTTGCAGGAGCCACGAGAATGGTAAATTTCAAAATTTTACAGTTTAATTCATAGTCTATTTTATTCATTAACTCGTGTTCTTCTATATTTCTTAATGTAATTTATGTTGGAGATGTTAAATTGTAATTCATATGTGTCAAAAGAAGATTTGATTTGTTTAGATTTAAATAGATTTGAATTTAAATCTAGATTAGATTTGATTTAGTAAAGAGATATTTTAGGCTTGGGTTTTAGCTTAGGGAGCAAGCTAACCTAAATCTATAAATAGAGGGAGTAACCCCTATTTTGTAATAAACTCATTCACAGTATTTTGCAGTTGCAAAGTGAATTAAATAAAGATTCCACAGTTTGTGGGCAGAGAGAAACTCTGCAGAAATATCTCCATTGCTCTTTTCTTTGTTTGTCTCATAACTAATCATCAAGTGGTGGTCGAAATTCATCATTGAGTATTGGTGGATTTCCAACATCTGATATCAAGAGCTTGTGTTACGATTCAAGGGAAGTATCAATCAAGAACGATTGAAGAATTCACGATGACAAGTTATGGGAATGCAAACTATCCAGCAACGCTGCCAATTCTGAAAGTTGACAACTATGAGAATTGGTGCAAACAGATGAAAGTCCTATTAAGGTGTCAAGGCCTTTGGGACCTTGTAAAAGATGGAGTCGAAGCGCTTGGCGAAAACGCTTCAGAAGAAGAAAAGAAGAAATACACAGAATCTGAGAAACAAAGTTATAAAGCATTGTTTATAATTCATCAATGTGTCAGCCCAGACAACTTCGAAAAGATTAGTGATTCAGAATCTGCAAAAGAAGCTTGGGAGATCCTGGAGAAATCTTTTGGAGGCGCTGAGAAGGTGAAAGAAGTGAGGTTACAAACTCACAAAAGGATCTATGAACTGCTTCAGATGGAAGACAGTGAAAACATATCTGATTTCTTCACTAGAGTTACAAAACTAGTGAATCAAATCAAGACATGTGGAGAAACATTAACAACAAGAGCTGTTGTTTCGAAGATTCTGAGATCCTTAGCTCCTAAGTTCGACCACATAGTGGTGGCGATCGAAGAAGGGAAAGACTTGTCGAAATTGACAAAGGAAGAGCTTCAAGGGACGCTCGAATCTCATGAACAAAGAATGAACGAAAGAGCTGCAGGAAAATCAAAG
This sequence comes from Vicia faba, assembly GCA_948472305.1. NCBI lineage: Eukaryota > Viridiplantae > Streptophyta > Magnoliopsida > Fabales > Fabaceae > Vicia > Vicia faba. Next base: position 193,539,157 of record OX451735.1, read on the forward strand.
AGTGATATAGCCTTGCAGGCACATTCAGCAAAAGAGACCAAAGGCAAAGGAAAGTATTTCGACAGAAGTAGAGGTGGCTACAACAAATCAAATGGTAGAGGAAACCAAATCGAAGGAGACGTGTCGAATCAAAGAAGACCACACCAAGGCAACCAAAGAGGTGGTGCTGCAAATAGAGGAAGAGGTGGTGGTCGAAAACCTGATAAGAGTCACATTCAATGTTACAATTGTCAGAAGTATGGTCACTATTCGAGTGATTGTCCAGAAAAACGAAAAAATCAAGAAAGTGATGCAAAGCTGGCAAAACATGAAGAAGAAGAGATGATGCTGATGGTCATAACAAGAGATGAAGATAGATTCAAGGACCAATGGTACTTGGATTCAGGATGTTCATCACATATGTCTGGAAGGAAAGACTGGTTCGTCAATATAAAACCCTCAACGAAAAATATGGTAAAATTTGCAAATGACAACACCCTAGAAGCTGAAGGTATTGGTGATGTTATGATCATGAGGAAAGATGGCAAGAAGTCAGTAATTTCGAATGTATTGTATATACCAGGCATGAAGAGCAATTTGCTCAGTATAGGGCAGTTGGTCGAAAATAATTATAAAGTGTCAATCGAAGATAAGTTGATGAGAGTTGTTGATGCAAATGGGAGAGTAATCTTGAAGGCTCCTATGTCTCAGAATCGAACCTTCAAGATTGAACTAAATGTGATGGAGCACAAGTGCTTTTTGACTGCAGCTAGCAGAGATGAATGGATATGGCATTATAGACTAGGTCATCTCAACTTCAGAGACATCAGAGATTTGAAGAGAAGAAATATGGTTTCAGGATTGTCTGAAATTGACATTCCAAACGAAGTATGTGAAGAATGTGTGCAGGCGAAGCAACACAAGAACAACTTCAGCAAGGATGCAGGAAGTAGATCGAAGGCTAATCTCGAAGTCATATACTCTGATGTATGTGGACCAATTCAGGTGGATTCGATGGGAGGTAACAAATACTTTGTTACATTCATAGATGATTTCAGTCAAAAGTTATGGACTTACCTGATCAAGAAGAAAAGTGAAGTGTTCGAAGTATTCACCAAGTTCAAGTCCATGGTCGAAAGACAAAGTGGTCGAAAACTCAAAGTTTTGAGAACTGATGGTGGAGGAGAATATGTGTCGAAAGACTTCGACAGATTATGTGAAAAAGAAGGGATTGTGCATAAGGTGGTGCCACCCTATACTCCACAGCAAAATGGAATTGCAGAAAGGAAAAATCGAACCATCATGAATATGGTGAGAAGTATGTTGAAAGGCAAGAATTTACCCATAGAGTTCTGGGGTGAAGCTGTTTCGACGGCAACATACATTTTGAACAGAAGTCCTACAAAGAAGCTAGAAGGAATTACTCCAGAAGAATGTTGGTCTGGTGTGAAGCCTAGCTTAAGTCATTTGAAAGTATTTGGATCTATTGCACATAGACATGTGCCAGATCAGTTGAGAAAGAAACTTGATGACAAGTCAAGTCAAATGATCCTAGTTGGATATCATTCGACAGGAGGCTACAAGTTATTCGACCCAGAGAACAAGAAGATTGTGATCAGCAGGTACGTGATCATAGATGAGTTCAAAGAATGGGATTGGACTGCAAATGTCAAGAAAGATTCAGTGGGAATCTTATTCGAAGAGCCAGAAACTCAAGTCGAAAGAGAAGTTCGACAAGAGGAGCCAGCAGATATACCCAGTACAAGCAGACCTCAAAGAACAAGACGCATGCCTGCAAGATTGCAAGATTGTGTGATTACATCAGATGATGTGATAGATGATGAAGGTGAGCTGGTTCATTATGCTTTCTATGCAGATGTCGAAACTGTTAATGCAGCTGAAGCATTAAAGGATTCGAAGTGGGTGAAAGCAATGAATGAAGAAGTAAAGTCTATCGAAGACAACAACACTTGGTCACTTGTCGAATTGCCTCAAGGCAAGAAGGCAATTGATGTCAAGTGGGTATACAAAGTGAAGACGAATTCGAAAGGTGAAGTAACTCGACACAAAGCAAGACTTGTGGCGAAAGGATTTCTACAGAAAGAAGGAATAGACTTCGACGAAGTTTTTGCACCTGTTGCTAGGATCGAACAATTAGGCTGGTTGTTGGTCTAGCAGAAATCAACAGTTGGCACATATGTCAGATGGACGTGAAGTGTGCATTCCTAAATGGACCCTTAGATGAAGAAGTCTATGTTAAACAACCAGTTGGGTTTGTGAAACATGACGAAGAAAGAAAGGTGTACAGGCTACATAAAGCCCTATATGGTTTGAAACAAGCTCCAAAGGGCTTGGAATAAGAAAATTGATAGTTTTCTAAGGGAGAAGGAATTTGTGAAGTGCATAACTGAACATGGAGTATATGTAAGAAGAAGCAAGAGTAAATTGCTTATACTATGTCTCTATGTAGATGATTTGTTGATAACAGGTAGCTGCAAGAGTGAGATCGAAGACTTCAAAGTTGACCTTAGCAAGGAATTCGAAATGTCTGATTTGGGTGAGATTTCATATTTCCTTGGTATCGAATTCTACAAGAGCAGTAGAGGTTTGATGATGCATCAAAGAAGATATGCAGGAGAAATTCTCAAAAGGTTTAAGATGGAAGAATGCAATGCAACTTCGACACCTGCAGAACCAAGACTGCAACTGTCGAAAGATGCAGATGAAGATGATGTTGATCCAACCCAATACAGAAGACTTATTGGATCATTGAGATACCTTTGTCATACAAGGCCTGACTTAGCATACAACGTAGGTATGGTAAGTAGATTCATGCAGAAGCCAAAGCTATCACATCTAGCAGCTGTGAAGAGGATACTAAGGTATCTTAAAGGAACTTTCGATTATGGCATTCTGTTTCTTGCAGTTGATAAAGGAAAAGAATGCAAGTTAGTGGGATACACTGATTCGAGTTGGTGTAGTGATGCTGATGATCGAAAGTCAACAGCAGGATATGTGTTTATGCTAGGTGGTGCAACAATTGCTTGGAGTTCGAGAAAAGAACCAGTAGTGGCATTATCATCATGTGAAGCAGAATACATAGCTGCTTCTCTTTGTGCATGTCAAGCAACCTGGATGGTGAACTTGGTCGAAGAGATAACAGGGAAAAATCATGGAGCAATTACCATGAAGATAGACAGCATGTCAGCTATCAATCTGGCAAAGAACCCAATAGCACATGGTCGAAGTAAGCACATCGAAATGAGGTTCCATTATCTTCGAGAGCAGGTAGCAGATGGGAAGATGAATTTGGAACACTGCAGAACTGAGAATCAGATTGCAGACATCATGACGAAGGGAGTGCAGGTCAAAGTATTCAGAAAGCTAAGGGCCATGATGAACATAGACAGTTTAGACACAATGAATTAGGTGGTGTGTTAAATTGTAATTCATATGTGTCAAAAGAAGATTTGATTTGTTTAGATTTAAATAGATTTGAATTTAAATCTAGATTAGATTTGATTTAGTAAAGAGATATTTTAGGCTTGGGTTTTAGCTTAGGGAGCAAGCTAACATAAATCTATAAATAGAGGAGTAACCCTTATTTTGTAATAAACTCATTCACAGTATTTTGCAGTTGCAAAGTGAATTAAATAAAGATTCCACAGTTTGTGGGCAGAGAGAAACTCTGCAGAAATATCTCCATTGCTCTTTTCTTTGTTTGTCTCATAACTAATCATCAAGTGGTGGTCGAAATTCATCATTGAGTATTGGTGGATTTCCAACATCTACCCCGATTAAATTATTTGGTCCTACTCGTTATCAATGGGATCAGGGATACTTCCAGCAAGAAATATATCGAAGAGTTGGTGCTGGGCTAGTCAAAAATCAAAGTTTATCAGAAGCTTGGTCTAAAATTCCTGAAAAATTAGCTTTTTATGATTACATCGGTAATAATCCGGCAAAAAGGGGTTTGTTTAGAGCGGGCTCAATGGACAATGGAGATGGAATAGCGGTTGGTTGGTTAGGGCATCCTATCTTTAGAGACAAAGAGGGGCGTGAACTTTTTGTACGTCGTATGCCTACTTTTTTTGAAACATTTCCGGTTGTTTTGGTAGACGGAGACGGAATTGTTAGAGCGGATGTTCCTTTTCGAAGGGCAGAATCGAAGTATAGTGTCGAACAAGTCGGTGTAATTGTTGAATTCTATGGTGGTGAACTCAATGGAGTTAGTTATAGTGATCCTGCTACTGTGAAAAAATATGCTCGACGTGCTCAATTGGCTATGAAAATGTTAAGGTTTTAGATGGACAAGTGGTGTGTCTCTCACAAAGGTGTGTCCCAAGTAAAATGCTCTCTCCTCAGAATTGCCCCTACAGTGGTATCATGAGCCTTTGGTTTCGAGATAGGGACCGACTTACTTGTATCGAGCGATGGTACAAGTGTATGTGGAAGAGAGTCATTCCACATGAGGGGGAGCATTGTGACTCACACTTGAGGGGGAGTGTTGAGAATCAAGTGTGAAGAAGAAGTCCCACATTGATTATAAAAGGGAAGATTGAGCACTTATATATGAGAGAACCCACTCATCTATCACCTTAAGGTTTTAGATGGACAAGTGGTGTGTCTCTCACAAAGGTGTGTCCCAAGTAAAATGCTCTCTCCTCGGAATTGCCCCTACAGGAGATAAACTCTGATTATCATTAGTGTAATAAAATCAAATATGATAGTTAGAGTATGCATATATCAAGTGCCTTATGACACATCTACATAGACAATTAATTGGAATATAGGAAGTTTTAATCATTGTATGCATATATCAAATGCCTTATGCAAGAAGTCTTAACATGACTGACTACAAGAAAGATACTGGAATATAATATTGGTGACATTTCACTACTTAATCTGTTATACTCACATCAATAATATATTTTGCTGGTTATATTTGTGGAAATGATAGTAAATGCAGTAGTTGTAAATCAATTTTGGTGGGAACATGACATGGGAATGAATTGAAGTATTGAAATTTTGTAAAAATATTAAGATATCAGGTGAAGTCCAGTCTTACGTTTTTATTTTCATTTATTTTCAAGCGTATATCATGGAGTTGGAAGCAAAAGTTGCAAAATTAAAAGAAGAGAATGAAGAACTTCATAAAAAGCGGGTAATTTTGGCTACTTCCGCATGTCACAACTAGATGCAGATATTCATTTGAATTTGTGGCTTAAGGTCTCTTTCATTAAAATGCTCCTGATTGACTCTTATTTTGAATACCGCAGGAAAAAATCATGGAAATCCAGAAAAATCAAGTAAGTTCAGCTTTCAGAAAAATAATGGAAATCACTCATTTTTGATTTTCTGTCATTGCATATATTTGAATTTACCTTAAATATACTTGTCACAAGTTTTTCTAAAACATAGTTGTTTTCTTCTGCCCTGTTTTGTGACTAATTGGTCAAGATGTCATGAATCATGGTTTTAACTTTCTTTTTATGATGTTTAAAATAAAAATAGTAGTTTGCAATTAAGTTTTATTTTTAAGGTCCATATTTTTCTATCACATGACTATCAATAATTTTTTGGTTACCAAAGTTGTAGGGTACTTATGGCTGTCCGTCCTTACCTGGGCGGGAGTACTGCAAATCTAACGGTAGGTCAGACAGGTCTGGGATCATCTTTCGGCTGGAATAACCTTTATTATGGGCATGATCAGCTAAAGATCACTGTCATCTCACAAATTGGATTCGAACCAATATCAAAGACTTTACTTTATTAGATTGAGTCTATCTGTTGTCCTGAATTTTATTCCTCGAGCGTTTTTGAGTTCAATGGTCATGAAATTCCTATTTTTTTATCTTAAGTGGGTTTTTGAATTCAATGGTCATGAAACTCTTTTTTTTTTTTTTGTCTTAGTAGGTTTTTGAAATATGTATGTTGGAGACCGGGGTAAATATCAATTGCATCATGATTGGATCAACAATGATGATGCCTAAAAAAAATACTAATTTGAAATTATAGCTTCTACCAAAAAAATACTATAAAATATGTTTTAATTTGTCAAATATATTAAAAATATAATAATTGACAAGTAGTTTAATATATTTTTTTAAACAATTCCAAAATAAAAATAATATTTATATAAAAAATATATATTATTCATTTAAATATTTTTATATATTGAAAGAATTATAAGCATCATTTTATTATTTTTTTTAAAAAATCATTTTATTTTTATTATATTTTAAAAATAAATACATGTATCATACCGTTACTTGTACGAGCACACAATTATTTCACTAATTCTATGTGCTTTAACGATCTTATTAAAGATAAATTTTTATTTTTTTGGACAGAAAGTTAATTTTTTATTTTATTTCATTGGATAACAGAATAATGATAAAGGAAAATCTATCAATTCATTAGAAAAATATTTTTATTTCATTCCATTTAATGATTTATTAAGTTAAGGAATAATTTATAATCAACGATTTATTAAGTTAAAGAATAATTTATAATTATTTTAATAAAACAAAAATATTTACTTACTTGAATCCACCTAAGCTCCACGACATCACCACTACGTCACAAATAATATCGCCTGAAATGCATAAATGACCGGGCCAACAAAATCTTAAAATATTTTATGTAGAACAAAAAAAAACTGAAATTTTAAAAGGAAATTTTAATCAAAATAAAAATGGATTTAAATGTTTATATTAATAATCATTTATCATTAATAAATTATATTAATTTATATTTAATTATCATACTAATATTTTTTAAAATTAATTATATGATATTAAATAATCGTATAAAATTATACACGGTGAATAACTATTTTTAATCTCATAAATAATTAATTATCTTTGACCCTACAATACTATAAGGATCAGGATGATGATGTAATGCAATCCTAGTTTATTATTAGTGGTGATTCTTCAAGTACATCCATCGTAGTCCCTACTCCACTCACACACAGAGTATAAAAACCCAAACACTTAACCGTTACACGTACAACTAGCTGTTCACGGTTTTGCCTAACAGTATGTTAACTCCCCAATTACCAAATTACCCCTCAACTTTAATTTTGTTGATCACGCTTTTACACAGACAAAAATAAATACAAATAAATATATAAATAATTATATAAATAAATAATTAACCTCTACACAAACAGTGTGACAGTGTGAAGAGCCAATAGATACACACACTCACACACAAATATCTCTATTCATTCATTCACTCACTCACACCCTACTTCGCCTCTGTTTCATTTCTCTCCCTTTGTTTCTTTCAAACCACACACACTCACTCTTCAATTCAATCTTATTGTTTCATCATAGCTAGGTATTCTTTTCTTTCTCAACAGATCATAATAATAATAATACTCTATTTTCTTTCTTATTTCATCTTTTTTAATATCTATTAACTCTATTCATGTTGCTTATTATAGACTTCTTTCAGTGCTTTAGCAGATTTCACTTTCAAGTTTATCACAACTACTTATCCTCCTTTCTGGTTAGTATTTCTTTCACTTTTTATACAATTTCAATTCTGATATAATATTTATGGGTTTCAATGTTTTGTTATTATAGTTTTTTTTTATTTTTATCTGGATCTTTCTGTGAGGCTTGTTTTCTTCATTATGCCCTAAAAATCTGTTTTATTTATTTTTGGATAAGTTTTTGCAGGATGCTTTGTTTGTTTACTCTTTTAAGGTTTTAAGATAAAGTTTAATTCAATAGATATGGTGTTATTTCTGTATAAAATTGATTGGGGATATTAATTTATTTCAATTAGGTTTACAATCATAGCTATGGTGTTATTTATTTCAGATCATGTTTTCATTTAGAGGGTTATAAGTTTGTGTTTGTGCTAGCTTGTTTAATCAATACTGCTGGATTGAGCTTTTGTTTGTGGCAGTTGTCAAAATAGCTTAGTTTGTGTCGTTTCTTATTTTGGATAGTTTATTATGTGTGTTCTCTTGCAGAGATCCTTGTTGCATGATCGCGGCTTTTCTGGAAATTTTAAGATAACATGGGTAGAGGTAGAGGAAAGGGTAAAAAGCTTTATGTTACTAACCAAGACGATATCATAAGTGGTGAAGACGAAAAGGTTCCAATACAGAAGAAAAGAGGGAGGCCACAGAAACCAATAAAGGACGACTTTGACGAAGAACTCGAGAAAATAGAAGATATTAACGGTGAGAATATTAAGAATGGAGTATCTAACAAAGAGGTGAAAAGTCCTACAGCAACAGAACTTGCAAGGAAAAGGAAAAGAAATCCACAGGTAAAAGAGAAATTAGATTCAGTTGAGGAAGAAAATGGCGTTGGAAGCCGATTAAGCACGGAGGAATCTACAAAAACCAATGGATTTAGGCATAACGGAAGCAGACGCAAAAGCACGCCTCGTAGAGCTGCTGAAGCTGGTGTGCAGTGCAAGTAAGAGAGCAATGAAAGTTGCGCAATCAACTTTCTTCCTTTTCATATTACCGGCTAAACGATGATATAGGAAGTGAGGCCTAGAAATCTTTGATTTACCTGTTTTTGCATCTTTATCGTTAGTTTTATTTTCCTTTTTGATTTGGTGGGACTGGTTTGAGGGTTTCCATTTGGTGATTCCCTAACATTAATGTCAATCATGAATTTGAGATTTTAGTTGTAGTTTTCTATTAACAATTTGAATTCAAATCCTTTCTATTTTGACTTTCAACTTATTTTTGAGGTTGATGAGAAAAGGTTTGATTACACTTCAATTTCAATTATGACCATTTATTTTATGCTCCCTCTCTAGTGACTGTGATTTACTGAGAATTACTTTGGTGTTGACCATGTTTTTTTTTATTATTCCCACATAATCAATCACATATCTCAAAATCTGTTTGAACTTTGAAATTTGTATCATCTGCATCAGCGGCGACATAGTTCTCGGATCAAAATCCTAAGCAGTTGTTGGCGCGTTCTCCAGTATCCATTATGTCTTCTGTTTCATATGTTAGGATTAGAGAGCTAACACTCTTTCATTCTCTTGGGAAAAATCAATTTCGCATCCATTAATGTGAGAGGTAATTTGTGAGGAATTAGTCCATGTTCTTTGTATTTGATGTATTTATTTAACTTGATGGGTCATAACCTATAAATGATATAAGTTAGCTGATAAGTTATTTTGAATGATATTTTATAATTTTGAGAATGTATTTATCAATATGCAAAATGAGGAACTAGTGTAACTGAGATGCACACAATTTTAGACTAATTTTAGACTAATCATGTTTGTAAGAAAAAAAAAGAGTGTGCATCAGACAATTTTTGTTTGTCAATTAATCCCCCTTCATCAATACTTTGGATTACTTATTAGATTTGACCCATGTTCCTTTGATCTTTTGTATTAGGTCAAAAGTAAAAGCAAAGGCAGAAGTGTGCAAGCCACCTAAAACAAAGAGAGTAGGCGAAAGGCATTTATTTTAATCCCCTTTCGTAGGTATTGGAACCTACCGTTTGAAATCAGACATAATTAATAAAACAACATAAAACATACATGGACTAGAGCAGCAGAAAATAGAACTTCCATAAATTTTGTAAAAATAGAATTTCTATAGTAATTTTGGTGTAAAATAAAGCTGGGATCCCCTTTTTGATCAGTTACCATCTGAATATATATGTCTTAAGCCACTAACAACACAGTTGGAAGTTTCAGAAATCGTTTAGAAACCAAGAAATCGTGCATGGAACTACTGAAACGGTTGGAAAACTGCCAAAACGTGGGACGGTTTGGATGCCATGACGGGCTGCTCGTCATGGTTTCCACTTCTGAATTTTGCGTTTTCTGGCTCTAATACGGTCTGCCTGTCAGGTGGTCATGATGGGCGTCTTTCTGGATATCGGGCACCCGTCATGACTGATGGATCTTGTTTTTCTCATTTGTTTTCGTCCTCTTTCACCACAGTTGGTTCAAGATGCTTAGGACATGTAACATAATGTAAATGTCCAAGTATCTGCAGTAAAATATAGATAAACTAATGTGAAAACACAGGAATTAAATTAATAAACACGGTAAAAATGTGTATTATCAAACCCCCCTCACACTTATACGATTGCTCGTCCTTAATCAACTTGGGTTGCATAATAATATAAATGCAACAACACAGATGAAAACGACTTATGAAAATACCAGCAGTGATAGTCATCCGTGATTCCAAATTCAGATCGACTAAAGGCTAATTTTTTCGATACTTAAATTAACACCAAAGATATTGTAGGAACACAAGTCGTAAATTACAAACTAAATACTCCTGCCTTAGATACCAATTCAAACCATAACTTTGTAATTAAGTTTCGTTATCCAATTTTTCATCTCCTTTCATTCTGGACTCATGTTAAGGCAATAAACATAGAAAATATCGCACACACGCAAGAGAAACCGAAGAGTTTTAATTATTTATTTATTCATGTTTGCAAACTAACTTTTAATCATTGGTATTCACCAAACTCAATTTTATTTTTTTTAGGTATTAGGGATCAATCACAGCTGAACTGAGTAATCAAGTGACGGTTACCGCTGAACTTATATATATATATATATATATATATATATATATATATATATATATATATATATATATATATATATATATATATATATATATATATATATATATATATATATATATATATATATATATATATATATATATATATATATATATATATATTGAGTAACCGATTTGCATTGCATTTGTCTTCTATTATTCTTTTTTCAATTTTTTTTCGTTTTTTCTTCGGCTAACCAAACTTAGTGTGTGAATCAAAATTATGCCGAAGTGTGTAGATAAACTACTTGGAGACTACTAAAAGGACTTAGAGACCACAGTATAAAACAAATTTAAATTGATATCTAATTTGAAAGGTCTTAGGTGTTCGGACAATATCAATTTAGTTAAAAAAATTTCGATGTCCTTAACCTAATCCTTTCCTCCTTTGAATTCGATATACTTTCTTAGTGCGATAACAATATAAGCTTTTCAACAATTTTTTAAAGTTGGTTCAAAATATAGGGTGTTATCACAAGCAGAAATCACACGCGTAAATGACTCGATAACACATACAATAAACACACAAATTAAAATCAATTAAACTAGAAAGTAAGCATAAAATCCTAATTAGAAAGCGGGGAAATCCTAGACTAGAAAATAATAAATCTAAACTGGAGGGAAATTCTAGACTAGAAGGAAAAAAATCTAAACTAGAAAGAAATTAACCCCCCACACTTAAATCAAAGACTGTCTTCAATAATACAAAATATAAGTAAGAGAAAGGAATGATAAAACCTGAAGTGAGATCAGTCATCGCTATCAGAGTTAGTGGGTGGCATACCACCCTGTCTAATTAGCCACGAAAACATCCCCCTGAGCATCAAATGGTTTAGATTTTCTCTATGATCTCGCTCAGTCTCCATGTAATTATGTGCTTGTTTCTTTTTCTGCAAGTCTGGTACCTCAAGTCGTAGAGCACTAAGCTCATACTCGATGTTACTCTGGTATTTGTATGGAAAATCATATTGAATATGGGGAGAAGGTTGAGGTTGGTTTGTTGTGGAGGCAGAGATGGGGATAAATATGGCAAATTTTTGTTTTTAATTTTTAATTTTTCTTGTTTTCGGTTGTATGCGAAGAGCCTAAAGTTTAGGGAACCTTGTTGAAATGATTAACAAAATAGAACATCATCTCAAAGATGTGAGAGCAACTTCACTTCAAAGTGTTTTGTATGATGTCAAAACCAATAACAAAAGGCACGTCGATAAAGCAAAAGGGTATCTTTATGTCTTGTGGCACTCCTCTGCATTATAGGTCTTAGGAATAATTAAAAAGCATATTGAAATTGATCTAAACCTTTGAAAAACAGTTTCTGCATGATTTTCACTTGCATGTGTCAACACACCCGAGCTTCAGGTCGACACATGTAGCTTTGTTTTAAAGCCCGTAGCTTCTGTAAGTCACAGGTCGACTCATGCATCCATACAGGTCGACACATACTGATTGAATTTTGAAAAAGTAGAATTTTCTATTTTATGTGTCGACAGACCCGACTTTCAGGTCGACACGTCTACTAGCATGGATAAGCTTGTTAGCCTTTGTAACTCTCAGGTCGACTCATAACATTATTTCAGGTCGACACATACGACCTAAACATAATGTATCTGTTGACACATACGAATTTGAGGTCGACACATTTTGTTTCATTTGGTCAATTTTTTAATTTCTTTTTATTTCGAATCTTCCCTTCTTGCCATATTTTTCCCACAACTATACATACTCATTCATACATAATTCACATCTGGATGATACCATAAAATTAGCCTACTTTCTCTCTTCATCTTCAACCTTCCAATCTTTGCATACACACCAATATTACATTGTAACGATGTTCCGTCGGGGTGCCATATAGACGAAGAATTGTGGATTTCCAATTGGTTTGGACTGAGATTTTGTAGGGGTCTTCATCTAGAAAAACCATCAGGTTTGTCCTCCAAGATCATTGGTTGATTTGGAGATTTTCGTGCAAGATCATTCGAAAGTTCATTCTTGTGAAAGATCTCTTGGGGTGGTTGAAACCCTTTCAAGGATCCTTGGAGTGTTTGAAATCCTTTCAAGGAAGTAGCAAGAATTGGGTGATAGAATCAGTAATCTTTTATTGATAGTTTGCAATCAGATTTACTCGAGTGAAAGATCCCTTGGGGTGGTTGAAATCCTTTCAAGGATCCTTGGGGTATTTGAAATCATTTCAAGGAAGTAGCTTAAGCGGCGAATAGGTTGCATCTATTAGATTGATTTGATCTTGCTTAAGATCAAAGGTTAGAAGAAGGAGCATCAACATCAAATTAGAATTTCATACTGTTGTTTCTAAATCTTCCTATTGTATTAAACATTTTGCATATAAAAACTATTCTAAGTTCCATTGGAATTTAGGCGCAGACGTACCCATGCGCGAGGACGATGTAGCGGTGAAAATCAGAGATCAAACTATTGATTAACTTGAGTCGCAAATAAGTAAGAGTCGCCGTCGCGCTTTATTATTTCCGAGGGAAAAGGGAAAAGTGAGAAATAAAACCCATGAATACACAAAGTATGTATAATACTAAAATTTTAAAAAAAAATACAATGCCTTTTAAAAAGATCGAAGATTCGGGGGTTGGTTATACAAAGGAAGGTACTAGCACCCTATGTATCTATAGTATCCTATAGAAACCTTTTGAAATATTTGTTTTTGGTTAAAATTGGTTTTCTTTCTAAATGAGTGTGGGGATGAGATCTTGAAGATGCGACGACCTAGTGTCGAAGTTTTAGCTTAAATGGGTGTAAGTTTAAAAATTGAGTTTTTCAGGAGATTTCTTAAGATTAAAAAAACTAAAAAATGTATGAAGGGGTTTCGTACAATCATATTAGATATATTAAATGACATGAATTTAACAAATTTAATCATTTCCCTTGGAATAGACGAACGAAAGATATAAAAACTAAATGATCGATAAAGGAAATTAAAATAGAGTATTAATTAAAAAACTAAATAATTAACAATAAAAAATTAATTAAATAAAAGATTAAATTATACTAATTTTTTTTTTATGAGGGATAAGAAATATATCATTAAAGATCTAAACTAATATCTTTTTGTATTCTCTTTTTTTTTAATGAAAATTGGTGAAATATGGCTAAAACGAGTTTAAAAAAATAAAATAAAGTGTAAGAGTGGGGAATCGAACTCAGAAACTTTTGGTAACAAAATGAAAGCCTTGCCATTAATCCACATTCTCTTTTATGTCATATCTTTATCTTGATTAAAGTAAAAGGGAAAGTTTAAAACCAAAATTGGGCTAAAAGTTATGGGAAAAGGAAAAGAAAGCTTTGTAGAAAGCCTGTTTGAGAGGGAGGCGTCATGGATTTTTATTGGGATGTGAACAATCACAATTAATTAACTCACTTAATCCCAGTACAATACAGTTAAAAAAAAAACAAAACGAAAAAAGTTATCTTTCTCAATCGATCTTGACGTTGTTTCTCTCTTTCCTCATGCTTCTTCTTATTTCTCTCAACTGATTCTCTTTATCCCTACATCTCAATTGATTCTCTCTCCCTCTAATTTCTTAGTTCCTGAATCGAGCCAATAGCCACAAATTTTTGGTTTGTTCCTCTTTCTCATGGTTTAAGTTCCAGTGACAAACAAAAATACACACAATTGCAATCCTAGGTATGCTAACGATTTCGCTCACTTGGTTCATAGTTCGATTACATGAGCAACAATAATCAAAATTGCATCTACCGATTCTCATGACTCGGGTAAAGTGGGGACGGTTTCGATTCCTCACGGTTTCAGGCTTCTGAAGAAGAAGCAACAAACTCAAAACTTACGCTTAGCGATTTCCATCTGTTTCATGATTTTTGTTTTCTCAAAATTTTCATGGTTTATTTTCTGTGTGATAGTATATGCCTTACAGATATGTGCTCATGGAAATATATGATTTTCTAACTATTCTTTTTCTTAACATTTTTTATGATTTCTATCAATTACATTAGACTTTGGAACGTAATAGAAAAGTTTTCAACAAATATGACAGTTATATGAAACAAAGCAAGTGATACAAGAAAATTAATCGTGTAAGTGGCGATACAGTGCAAGCAGATCAAACAAATATGTAATGGGAAAAGAGATTATGCAGAAATAAATGGGAAGAAAATGATACCTATTGGAGTCTCTCTGATAGAGCTTCAAGAGACAGTAAGTTCACACTCCTTCTTCTGTTGTTTTTCTGCTTCTCTTTCTATTTCTCAATATTTTTGTTGTGATTCTTTGTGTCCTTTCTGTTGAGCAAAGCCTTATCTTTATAGAGTAAGAAAGATGGGATTTAGGGGGAAAACTGATGCATTTGAACATTTTTGGCAGGTTACCTTTGGCTTTCTTGATGCAGGCTAAGACTCTCCCACTTTTGTGCAAATTTTGGGACAACCTAGGTGTAGAGTTTAAACAAATTTGGACTGGTATGCCTTGGACAAAACTCTCTTTCTCTATTCTTATTTTTCTGCTATGTTAACCTTTCTTTTCCAGTTTTGGTTTTTATCCACATTGATGCAAGATCTAGACTGATATCTGCCCTTTTTCCTGTAGCCATAGTGCAAGTATCTGGATTGTTTCATTTGTTTTATTGTTGCAAGTATTATGGATAAGGAAAGGTCACAATTAGACTATTTTTATTAAGCAGCGGCTGAAAATTGGACAGCTTTGGCACAGGGCAAAAGTTGGATGTAAACATTTGGCAGGGAAAAGAAAGTTGGGCTGGCAACATAGGACTTTTTTGCATCACTTTTTGGACATCAAAAGTACCATGAAGCAAAGCCTTGAATCAAGTCTTTTAGGACAAGTTTGATGCATCATGAAGCAAAGCTTTGCCTTAGGAGATTTGTAGGTTTCAGATTTGTCTTTTTTGTAACTTGTAATCAATATTTTGAATGTCTTGAAATTGCTCCTTTGTAACTTGGATGAAATTGAATCAAACTTGAATGGTGAACATTGAATTAGAATTTCATCCTTGAATTTTTGAATGAATTCTTTTGGATACAAAATACCCGAAGCAAACCACTTTCGAAAAGAACCTTGAATTTGAGATGATGATGATATATGGTTCAAAATAATCCACATGAAGGAACAAACAAAGTCTTTAAGAAAATTGGTCAAAACTCCACTATAATCCAATAATCACCAATGCTTCAAACATAAATAACAAAGCAATCAAAGAATCCTCAAACTCAATACTTTATACATGAACAATCTTAACATAAGAATCAACATCTTTGAGAAAACAATTATGGCATGAATTAAAATTAAAGGTGAAGAACAATTCTAAGTCAATAAATGTCCTATAACGATTTAATAACTTCCAAGGTCTTCTAAGCATAATTTTCCCTCGATCCTTGAAGAGAACTTGTAGATGATATTGCCTATGAAAACATGAAAAAAGAATCGTCCCAAAATGATGAATATTGAAGAAGTTACTATCCTTGGAAGTCAGGAAACAAAAACTTGAAATTAGGTCAAAGCCCACAAAGCGACCTCTAAAGTATTAAAAAAATTTATGATCTTTCGCACATAATTAGCTCTTGACTTGTAAAGAGAAGTTAAAGGTGACGTCAAGGAGAATCATATGCAAAAAGAACCACTCAAAAGTATTGAATAATGAAGAAGTTATGATTGTTTGAACTTGATCTTGCAATAGTTGACTTTTGGTCGAAGTGCTTTGAATTGACTTGCAAACTTGATCCTTCCTTGCATTCCAAGACTTGAATAATTGAGGGATCAAAAACCCTAACTGAGGCGCAATACTTGAAGCTCTTGATTCAAACCTGTCTCTGCACATGAAAACCAAAGAAACAAAAACATACACATTTGTGCTTGATTAGAATTCAGTGATGCATAAGATAAGATGTTCACAACACTTGACAATCTTTATGTAACACCCCATTTCTACCCGACGAATATTGATAAAATTAGAGTTATCAAATTTTGACATATAAATAGGATGTTACACTTTCAACTTATAACAACGACATCTAATTGCATAAAAAATAGATACATAACACTTAAATCATCGGATGAACATACAACAATAATTTTAGTCTTTAAAACAAAACAACTTTATTACTTAAGCAACAGAATCACAATTTTCAACTCAAATGACATAACATCTTTGTTCAACTGAAAACAACTTTAGAAACAACAAAGTACTTAAGAAATCAACTTAAAATTCAACAACGGAAGTAACATCAACAATAAAGCAACAAGCATTCATCCTCCCGAGTGTTACGTATCAGAGCGACGACACCGACTTGAATTACTGAAGGTAAACAACCTTCATTCTAGATTACCTGCATGTTACCAACATAGGGGTAACATTCAAATAGAATGGGTGAGATATCAAATAATATAATAGAATGTATGATGAATAATATATTAGAATAAATTCATATAACAATCACCACTTCACAACTTTTTAACAACATTCAACATAACTAATTCTTCCATACAACAACTCAGGATGCAACATGAAATGCGACTTGATTTTTATGCACATGTATGTGGTACCAAGGGAGAAAAACTCTCAAATTAATAATCTACCAATTAATAGAGGCATCAACAAGGCATAAGCCTTCAACTTAGTATTTTCCAAATCCAGGCCAACTTACAGAGCATAAGCTCCCAACGTGTTATGCTATGTATGTGACAACATTATGAAACACAACAACAACTACAACATCAACCATTCAACAACAACTCAACATCAACAACACCAACAATTCAACAACAACTCAACAACAATTCAACAGTGGCCACAAGCCTACAACTTATCTGCCAAGAATTAGATGCATTTTAAAAACATCGGTATATCCTACAACTTCATATCGTCAATAATATTGACATTACAACAACATATTAAAATTCACAAATACAATTGAAACCCATTGCAATAACACTACATAATTATTCAGCTATACATCTATATTCGGTTATTAGACATTCTGCGATGGTTCCTCTAATATTAACCTGCTGCAACTATTATATAAGCTAGTACTTCTATCAACAATTTCTACTAATGCTAGTGCTACTAATTAATTCCCTACTGTTGTTTTATTTCTAATAGCTTTCTGTTACTATTTCACAATTAACTCCTACTGTCAACTTATTCCTGCTACATGTACTATGCTATTATACTGTTAATAGTTTTCCGATAAGGTTCCTGCAATTACATCCTACTACTATGAATCATCTCCTACTACCATGAATTATCTCTGCTATTATTTTACTGTTAATAGTCTACAACTTGGTTTTAACCAGTCAATACAGGCAACACAACAAAATTCATCACTACCTGCAATATATGTTAATCTACAATTTGTTTACTTCGGTAACTAACAAATAGTCTCTGCTATTATTTTTGCTTACTCTGCTACATAACAATTCTGTAACTAATTTAATATCTTCCATATATATATATATATATATATATATATATATATATATACTCTGTAGTTATTTAATTATTCTTCTGTGGATTAGCATGCTAAGACCATAAGAAGTATTGATTACTTAATCTATGCTACCCATAATTCATTAACTTTGTGATAACAATTAGTAACCAATTATTAAAGTAACAGACACAGGAAACAGACAACACAAACAAAAGAAAATAGAGGTTTTATAGGTGTGACCCTCGTCACCCAACTATGCCCCTCGACACAAAACTAAAAGGTTGTGCCGCCCATCATGGAGTTGTGCTGCTCGACACACTCCTCTGCATACATGGTGTTGGTTGGCATGCTCGTGTGCCCCTCGGCACAGAGTGTTTCTCACGTAGTTTCTTCACAGGCTTACTGATTCCAACACAGAATTCTCTAAATCTTCCTTCGATTAACAGTATTTTCACAACAACATGATATAACGCAATATTACATCGACATAGCAACATAACAACTATATCATCAATATTATAATTTCCAACAATAGATAGTTAATTCTGCAAACAATTTAGGAACATCCACAACATGATACCAGACAATTTCAGAAACAACAACAACATACGCACAACAATGTTACACCAACCCAATTCCTACATACTATTCGTCACAATTCCCATTATAGAGTCATAACCCCATCATTACCTCGCATTGAAGGTTGCTCTACAATTCTCCGATTGAAAACCTAACTTTGCCTCTTTTCTTATTCCTCTTCTCTGTAACTTCTCACGTACTGCTCTAATTCTTTTCTTCACCTTTTAATTAACTTGATTTCTATTTAACTTAATCTAATAATATTATTATTCTGTTGGGCTTAACAACATACTCCTATATTACTACTTCTAACCATAAAAATAGGCCTAACACAATTAACCTATTATTCTACTATTTCTAACATTATTACTAATATTACTCAACTAATTTAATCCACTAGTTTAACCGACTAACGACAACATCGTAACTCAACAACTCACAACATAACACAACATGTCAACGATTTTCAACAAATAATTCAAAATTACCTAATTTAATAATTAATTAAATAAACGGGCGTTACAACTCTCCCCCACTTAGAATATTTTCGTCCTCGAAAATCTACTCGATACTACCACTCTTAACACGAATTTTGCATCTCACTCTCTAATCTCCAAGTCGCGTTTGGCAACACTTTGATTATTACTTTCTCTACATAACAATAACTCAACACGATTTAAAGCAAATACACACATGCTAATCATTCAACACCTCCACGACATAATCGTTAATAACTTATCAACCACTTCAACAATATTTTGACATATCAACATTTAAAATAGTAACAACCATAACACACTTATACTTGGATATACAACATCACTTTATCATCTTAACAACATTTTCAACACCAAAACATATACACAATTTCATTCACACACACACACACACACACACACACACACACACACACACACACACACACACACACACACACACACACACACACACATATATATATATATATATATATATATATATATATATGTCAATTATCAACAAAATAACAACAACTCTATTCATATCATCGTATCACCCTTATAGTGACATCAACATAGCCAACATAATCAACTTCGTCATATAATGGGGGTACTATTCACCATTTACGGTAACCAACAACAACATCACGACAACGTAAAAAAAATCATTATAACGTCAACTTAACAGTATAAATCAACAAATATACACACAACTCACCATCGACCAACAACCACAATAGTATCCTTATAAAATCAGCAAATATTTACGAGAAAACACAGTACCCTGGCACATCATCCCTATATCAACAATCCACCAAATCAAACATGTAGATCAAGACATATCATTCTCATAGGCTTCTAATATTTAGTCTTTCACTTCTAACGAGTCGTACACGCATACAACTATTCCACATCATGCTTCAGTTGTGCAACTCTGATCATCCATCTTAAGTCACTGTGCTCATTAAAATTTATGTCAACTATATGATTTACAAGTTTCAATCTAGTTTTTTACTTTCTTTAACATCCACCATAAAATCGTTGCTCACTTGATATTCTCAATCTTTCACTTTACGACGTTAGCTCGCATATAAACCCGCTACTTCGAATTGTTCAATACGTCTCTACTCTTTGTTAGCCACTCCTCTATTACTTCACAAAAATTGGTGAGCAACTATCCTCACGATATAACATCAATCACATTACACACTATTAAGATAGCAAGACAAGTCTATACCATCCAACACGATCTCGTCTACTATCAACAAGAGATTAAGGGTGATCAGTTCTTCAATTTGTCAATAGATAGTCGACAACCATAATGGAGTATAAAACATCGTTACCAAACCATAATAGTGTTCCTTTAGAACTTGTACTAAAGTCACCTAAAGCGCCATAATCCAATAATCTCCAATGAGGTTTACAAATACTCCCATAATTTCCCTCTCATTCGATCTTGTCGATGAGCCACCAACGCCCAACATATTACACGGTCCATATTACACTCACTTAACCTCATATGAAAGTTAGTATTCTCCAACTCAAGAATTAATACTATACCAGTACATTACATGTCATCTCGTTCCAATTGAAATCTCAACAATGTCGTTCCACACTATTTTGGTGATATAACCTCTCCAATTCTTATCTTACATATGCCACTACTTTGGTATCATAAACACGACTATAATTCCTCTTAAAAGCATCTTCCTTTAAAAGGACATCTTCATTATAATCATTGTTAATCATCATAAGCTGCATCTCTATGTGCTTCTCCAATACTTTCACATCCTTTTCAATGTTGAACATATCATTTCTCAACTTATTCACCAATAATATATTACGCTTGACCTCGTCTCGAACAACTGCAATAATAATCATTTATGCCTAAAAAGCCGCTAGTTCCGTAACCGACTTCAGAGTCCCTCCATATAGGAATGCATCTACAATATTCGAAAACACTTTCATAGGATATAATATATGTGATACGGTGGGAGAACTGACTTGAGGTTTGCGTTTGTATTCGCACTTGTTCGGTTGAGCAAGAGTCGCCACCGACTTTTTATTTTATCCTAAAGGAAAGGTTAAAAAAGCACAGCAAAAACCTTTTGAGATATTTCGCGGGTTCGGGGAGTAGATTATGAAAAGGGAAGGTATTAGCACCCTTTTCATCCATGGTTATCCATGGGCTCTTAGTTACTTGGATTTTAGATCACTTGCCTTGATTTTCAATTGCTTGAAAATGGTGTGTGTGTGTGTGTGTGTTTTTGAAAATGTTTTTGAAGAAGATGCCTTGTCTTAGGCAACCCTTGTAACAATTCTTTACTCGAATGTTTTACAAAGGTGTGTATCTTTTCGAAAAGATGTTTCAAATGTTTTTGAGAGTTTGTTTTGAAAGTGTTTGTGAAGTGTGGTTTTGAAAAGAAGGCAAGTGTTTTTGCAAGTTGATCTCAAGTAACTAAGAGTTTTGTCTACCCCTATTGTACTCAAAGGTTTTCTCTATGTTTTCAACCCTTTTTAACAATTTTGTTCCACCATTGAATTTGGTGGACAATCTTGCGTTTAGGAAGTTTAACGGGACGGGCGCGGGTCATCGTGAAGACCATGAATGCAATGGTGCCAAGTATCTTTGGCAATTTGCTTTGAAGGGACTATGATCATTCCATTTAGGCAACTTTCGAAAGCGTCATCGAGGGACTTATGGTCATTTGAATTTGTTTTGCCAAAGAAACTCGACGTGCAAGCATGGCCCATTTCGGAAGGCAACATGTGGGATTACCCTAGGGGGTGCAAGTGTGATTGTGTATTGATTTCATGTATTTGTCTTTGTATTAGATTATCTAGCGTTTGATTTTATGTACATGCAAACCCTAGGTCTAACCATGGTATAATTGAAAGCGGTAAATTGCAAGAATTTAAAATCTACGCTATTACAAATAGTATCCGGGAGTGGGGGTACAAATTCACAAATGGGGATGAGACTTTAAGAACGTAGTATCCAATAATTTACAACCAAATCGAATGCGATAAAAGTGTAAATAATGTAACGAATATACAAAATAAGCAAATGTAATTGTATGTGTATCAAATGTAAAGTATATTGTGTAGGTGTACGTGTAAGTGTATATGTGTATGTAATTTATTTACAGGTTAAGATGTGAATTTAAATGCGTATTATTAAGTATTGTTAACTTAAATGAAAAGTATTAGATGTTTATTTATTTAATCTTTGTAGTCTTGTATATTTCTTTGATATGTATAAAAAGAAAATTTACTAAAAGAAAAGAGAATGTTCTGAGTTTGATTGGATTATGTATGTTAAAAAGAGTATTTTAATTGATTATGTACCAATATTTCTAAGAAAAAGAAAATGTATTAACTTAAAGGGAATTAATGTATAAATCAAAATAAGTTTAGATAAAATAAAAAAAATGTTTTAAACAATGTATTTTTATGTATTTTACGTATTAAGGTATTAATGTTCAAAAAAAGAATATTTTAAGTTTTATTTCTCAAATATTAGTAATTAGTATTAATACATATATTTATACAAACAAAATTGAGAAGATATATATATATATATATATATATATATATATATATATATATATATATATATATATATATATATATATATATATATATATATATATATATATATATATATATATATATATTGTGTTCAAAACTATAAATATGTTATAAAAAAGGAAAATTTGATATAAAAAGGGTTATGTTAATTTATTAACAAAAAAGAAGAAAATAAAATCTGTTTTTCATTCTAAAAAAAAAAGGTTAAGTTGATTTGAATGGGCCTTGGGAGCCTTATGGCCCAAACAGAAAAAAAAAGAGGGGGATGTGAATTGGGACGCTTGGGCTTAGGTGATCAAAAGGGCAAGGCCCAAACATCTTAATGTTTTAGGGTTGATCAGATTTGTTTCATTTGGGACATGGCCTAGGGTTTGTGTACACAGAAGCGCCGTTTACTTGTTTCGTTCATCATCTTCTTCGTTCACGCCAAACGCCTAGCTCCAGTCCTTCGCCCCAGCCACCAGTTGCCTCCTTCGTCTTCCTTCCTTCCTTGGTTCAGTGAAGCCAATCAAGAGGTAATTGCCCTTTGTTCCCTCTTTTGTTTTAGCGCGCTTAGGGTTTCATTCCTCTTCGCATGTTATGATTTACTGTTTTTTTGATTAAGCGTTTTGATTTTGTATTGTTGTTGTTGAGGTGGTGGAAGGAAAAAAAGAAGGGAGAAATACTACCTTGACGGAGGAGGAGGCGGACGTGGAGGCACTCCGGAGGCTTTGACAGCGAAGGGGGGAGATGCGTGATGCTGGGCTTGCTTGGAGACCCTGGTACTTGTGTCTTACTTTTGGTTTGATGATGATATTGAAAACCTAGCTTTAGCGTCTTTTTCCTCTTCTTCTGTTGCCTTTACACGCTTGTGCTGCCTTTACACGCTTGTGTTGCCTTGGATGCTTTGAATGCTTTGAACATTCGTTCTTACTAGCCCAGTGATGAGGATGCTCTGAGGGCCCTATGACTTGGTTATGATATTTGGGTTTCGTATGACAAATATGCTTGCAATGTGTGATGTCTGATATGCTTAGATAGTTGCCTTGTATGATTCGTGGATGCTAGCCCAATGATGAAGAAATTCTGAAGGCTTGATGATTTTGAATATTTTGAGTTTTGAGTTGTGAATCTGAACATGTATTGAAATGTTTAAGGTTGGTTAGGCTTTTGACAGGTTGATGTTGTTATGAGTTATCTTGACTGGTATAAGGGTTGATGAGGCTTGCTTCAGGCTTGGTGTTTATCTGGTTTGAAGGGTTTACAGGTCGTGGCTTTTGAAATGTTGGTTTTGGCCTTGAGACTTGCAAGGTTTACAGGTTGTGGCCTTGTAGGAGTTTATGCTTCAGCAGGTTAATGGCTTTGGGAACTGGCTTGGTCCTTCAGCTTGGACAGTGGTCTTGACAAGTTTTTGTTGTTAAAAAAATGTTTGACAGGTTTTAGCTTGTTGGTTTTTATGGTTTATGTTGTTGGGTTGTTATGGTTTGAGAGCTTACAAGTTTGTTTAGGCTTTTGGCTATCACAGCTTTGTGCAGGATGTAAGAGGCTTCAGCAGGTTTGTGGCTATATCAATTGTTTTTGGAGGTTTGAAAGGCTTTTTTCAAATTGTGGTTATTGTTTTACAGGTTAAGTTTGAGATTCAGAGTTGGAGGCCATTTGCTTGCTCTGAGTTATCCTTGTGATTTCTTTTTGATATCTCTTTTATCTCTGCCCACTGTGTTATTTGCAGTTTTGTATATTTTTATGCTTTCTTGCCTAAAGCCTAAGCCTGCAAAACCTGCACTTCTTTTCTCTTCTCTCTCTCTTCAGTACAGCTTTAGCATTAAAAAATGTTTATGCTTTGTACTTTTTCTGAAAGGGCAACACTTGGGAAATGATGAAAATGAATTATGTTGCTTGCATATTAATCTTTCTCTGCATATTTGTCTTCTTGATATCTTTCCAAATCTTCTTTTTTGACAACTTTGAGTAGCCTTGTACTTGTTTGACATCTTTGACAGTTTGTTGGACAGTTTGGAATTTGTGATTCAGTTTGGACTTTGTAGTTTGATTTGGACTTTGCATCATGCTGTTTGAGACTTGAACTATGCAGTTTGACAATTTTGACTTGTGCATTCTTTATATTTGTGCATTCAAAGTTTAGCAAATAAATATTCATCCCTCTTTGTGAACCGGGAGAAATCCCGTGATTTGCAGAGAGGGCTAACTGATCCCAGTCAGTTGCCCTTAATGATGAACTTTTTATCTGTCTTTTATTTATTTATTTGCTTCTAACTTTTCTTTTGTTCTTTGTTTTGCAGATAAAATTCTATGGAGCACTGGAGCAAGGGATAGCAGATGAAGAATTGAAGATTAGAAAAATATTTAGGATAGTTTTTATTTAAATTTAAATAAATGTAATATTATTATTGTAAACATTTTGTAAACAAAAACAATTATACAAATAATTTAAAGATAAATAAAAAGTCTTTTTATTTAATTAATTCTTTTCTTCTCCAATTGTTTATTTATTATTTATAATTCTTTAATTATAATAATTGAAAATAAATTCCAATCATTTAATCTTAGAATAATAAATAATTTAAATAAACAATGCTTTAGCATTTGATCAGTTAAACCTGGCATTTCCAACATCCAAAGCAAAACAACAGTTAATCACAACAACTGATCAGACGCATTCCCCTTTTTACTGATTTTTACCAAACACTGCAAATTCAAACTGAATGTATCCTTTCACTGATTTAATCACACAGTGCGAACTCAATCCAAATGTTTCAATCCATATCTCAGCATAACTTGAAAAGTGTTGTAGAATTTAAATCTTTCTGAGAACGCGCGCACAAAAACCCTAATTCCTGATTAAATGCCAAAGAAGCGTTCGCCTGATCGAAGTTGAGCCAAAATCAACCAAAACCCTAAGCCAACTGTTTGAAACATTCTAGAGCCCTGAAAATCAATAAAACCCTAATTGTGTCTGATTAACGAGAAAAGTCTGTTTGACCGATTCTTGAGCCAGTTTGAAAAAATCAGGAAACGCTTGAAGCTGTGATTTCTTGTGGAAAAATGTGAGGGCAAATTTTGGGGTACAACAGTTGCCCCTGTTAAATCTTCTTGAACCTGAAGAGTTAGATTGACAAGTTTGCCTTTCGTGACTCGAAGGTAAAAGAAGATTGGACACTAAAGTGCCCAGAAAATTTGCACTCGGCGATGTGATGGTAGAGGTGAATGGGCTTAAAGATGCCATTTGGTGATGGGCTTAAAGATGCCATCTGATGCGATAGAATCTTGTCGGGGGATGGGCTTAGAGATGCCATCTGAGAATGGGCTTAAAGATGCCATTTAGAAATGTTTGTTGGAGGATGGGCTTAAAGATGCCATCTGGAAATGGGCTTAAAGATGCCATTTGGAAATGTTGAACTGTATGTCAATGGTGAGTGGACGAGTATCAGAAAGGCATCCATGTTTTGGAATATCTCTGAACTGGGGGTCTGAATAAGCAATAGATTGACATCCGTTTCTGGAGAATCCGTGAACTGTTTTCAAAAGTTGAGAAGAGTCTGAACAAGCGATAGATTAACATCCGTTGTTGGGAAGAATCCGTAAACTGTTTTCAGAAGTCTTGAGAAGAATTTGAACAAGCGATAGGTTAACATCCATTACTTGGAGAACCCGTGAACTGTTTTCAGAAATCTTGAAGTTGAATAAGCAATAGAGCAGCATCCTTTGTTGGGAAGCGTCCGTAAACTGTTTTCAAAAAGTTGCATCTGAACAAGTGATAGATTAACATCCGTTGTTGGGAAGAATCCATAAACTGTTTTCAGAAGTCTTGAGAAGAATCTGAACAAGCGATAGGTTAACATCCGTTACTTGGAGAACCCGTGAACTGTTTTCAGAAATCTTGAAGTTGAATAAGCAATAGAGCAGCATCCGTTGTTGGGAAGCGTCTGTAAACTGTTTTCAAAAGTTGCATCTGAACAAGCGATAGATTAACATCCGTTGTTGGGAAGAATCCGTAAACTGTTTTCAGAAGTCTTGAGAAGAATCTGAACAAGCGATAGGTTAACATCCGTTACTTGGAGAACCCGTGAACTGTTTTCAGAAATCTTGAAGTTGAATAAGCAATAGAGCAGCATCCGTTGTTGGGAAGCGTCCGTAAACTGTTTTCAAAAGTTTTGAAGTGGAAAAGGAACCAGTGTAGGGTTTCCTGATGATGAGTCCGTGTAAAACTGCATCTGAGTGAATCTGGAATAAGTATCAGAATGTCGCCGTGTCCGGGTCACATCTGAACTATTTCTGGATGAATCTCGGAAGATGATCTTTGTCTGTCGACTGATCTTACCTGAAAAGGTAAAGGGTTAGTTGTATGCAATGTTATGATGCATGATGCAATGTATGTGACATCAATGTTTATGACATGAATGTGATGAATGCGCATGTAAGCTGATAAGCTATCTTGCTGAGGATAAATGAATCCTGGATGGCTGAAGATAAAAGAATCTTGACTGTTGCCGGGGAGAACAACTCCTGGGCTGCTGCTGTGGAGGGCAAGAATCTTCAATTGTTAAAAATGAGAAGTCTTGGGACCACTGTTGGGGAAATCAGAAGCTTGGGTTGTATGCCAAACTACTGGGGACTTCCTGTTTTGAGGAAATCTGTGTAGGATTTCCTGATGATGAGTCCATGTAAAACTGCATCGGGTTTTTGAACACTTTTGACATTCGAATGCCCCAAGTGGTGATGTAGATAATTTCCTGGCTTGTTACAGGTGTTGATCCATAATCAGTCGTCCACAGATGTTTTTTTGGCTTGTTACAGGTGTTGAATCTGGAACTCTTCAGACGTGCCCTGGCTGGATACAGGAATCGAGTCTGGAAATAGTCGTCAACAGATATGCCCTGGCTGGATACAGGAATCGAATCTGGAAATAGTCGTCAACAGATATGCCCTGGCTGGATACAGGAATCGAATCTTCAAACTCTTCAGACGTGCCCTGGCTAGATACAGGAATCGAGTCTAGAAATAGTTGTCAACAGATATGCCCTGGCTGGATACAGGAATCGAATCTTCAAACTCTTCAGACGTGCCCTGGCTAGATACAAGAATCGAGTCTGGAAATAGTCGTCAACAGACATGCCCTGGCTGGATACAGGAATCAAATCTTTAAACTCTTCAGACGTGCCCTGGCTAGATACAGGAATCGAGTCTGGAAATAGTCGTCAACAGATATGCCCTGGCTGGATACATGAATCGAATCTGGAAATAGTCGTCAACAGATATGCCCTGGCTGGATACAGGAATTGAATCTTCAAACTCTTCAGACGTGCCCTGGCTAGATACAGGAATCGAGTCTGGAAATAGTCGTCAACAGATATGCCCTGGCTGGATACAGGAATCGAATCTGGAAAACTCTTCAGACGTGCCCTGGCTAGATACAGGAATCGAGTCTGGAAATGTGATAGTTGATTTGTCGGCGGTTGTAATTTCCAACAGGTGGTGAAGGAATGATTGAACACTTTTGACATTCGAATGCCCCAAGTGATGACGAAATAATCTTGAATCAGATTATTCTGCGGATTGAGAGATTTCTTGAAATCTTGACTGGACTGCCCCAGGTTAACTGAATTTTGAAAGATCTGTGGAAACCTTGACTGGACTGCCCCAGGTTAACTGGACTTTGAAAGATCTGTTGGACCTTGACTAGACTGCCCCAGGTTAATTGGATGGTGACATGTCATGCCCCTTGTTGATAGGAGATTCGCAATGGAAGTGTCATCCTTTTGAAGTGATTTTGCTCGCTGAGAGAGTTTTCGTTCCTCCGAACATTCGCTGTATGAAATTCTTCGCTGTCAAACAAAAAGCCAAATGAAGACAGTGATATTCAAGCAATGCAAAGTTAATGTTTGTCTCGAAGTTTTGCAAAATGCGTTTTTTAGCAAAAAACTTTTCATAAGACAAGTCAACACAAGATTTAGAGTAAAGCCTTATAGGAGTCAGGATACCTTTTGTAACAGTATGCTTTCGAACTAACTCATGCTTCAATTAGGACTTTTGAAGGGTTGTAACGTGGCTTGGTTCACGGTTTAAGAAACAAAGGATAAAGGCTCAAAGTATATTTGTACCCACCCGCTCTTCGTGATATTCTTCATACCTAAGCTCAGTTAATTGTGCGTCGCATCCTGTTTTGCGTTTGGAACGACTTTTTGGGCGATGGTTCACCAGTTGAATTTTGGGAGACAGTCATCATCTCCTTTTTTCTTTTGCAACATTTTTTTATGTTGTCGAGGTTTGTAATGACCCCACTATTTTGATTTTGATTTGTTATCCCTAACTTTTGCCTGACTGTTCCCATTTTCGAGATTACAGTCAGCGGGATGCCCCAGCTTTCTTGAGCTTCCTTTACAGGTTTTGGCTCAGTGGGCTTTTTCTCTTTTGAGAGATTGACTGCCTATGTGATAGGGAACCACCCTTGTCTTTTGATTCCAAAGGAATGCTTTTCTTTTTCTTTGACGTCGTCCATTGTATTACGAACTGAGAGTTTGCGATTTTCAATGCGCATTTTCTTTTGAATTAACTGAGATACTACCCTGCCCCGGGTTTATATCAAAGGTTTTGATTGTTTAGAACAGAAAACTCCTACTTCTTTGGCTCGAAGGGGTTGAATAGGGATTATCTTCCTTATAACTCTAGTGTTTGGGATTTGAAAGAAATGCCTGTACATCATCAGCAAGGTCTGTTCAAAAGCATATTGTATAAGATCATGGTATTGTTTCGTCATCCTCCCTCTAAAGGCTTGCAGCTTTTTATCAAGAGTCAGATGTCATAAAGAAAAGAATAAGAGTAGTGAAACGAATGGATGAATTCAAGACAAACATATGCAATGCATTAATGAAAACAGAGTTTTGACATCAACAGATAATTGTTTGACAACAAAAGAAATTACAACTTTGAAAATTAAAAATGAAGCAAAAGTCTTTCAGCTTGAGCTTTGTCACTCCAGGTGGAGAACCCCTTAACGGAAGATTTTCATCTCGCCGTCTGGCCTGAATTCCAGCACCCCAATGTCGATCAGATCTTGAATCTTGTTCTTCAAGGCCCAACAGTCGTTGGTGTCGTGTCCCGGGATGTAGGAGTGGTAAACACAAAATGCGTCGGGACGATAGTTAGGAGAGGAGGTATTGAGCTTCTGAGGAGGATCCCTTAGGGTAAGCAGGTTGACCTCCAACAGGCGCTTCAGTATGAAGAATGATGGTATCTCAGTCTCCGTGAACTGTCTTCCCGACGTTTCTTGCTTACGCCGATTACCCCGTTGACACTGGCGAGGTTGTTGATGGGTTTGTGACCCTGAAGCGAGCGAAGGAGCCTTCCCCTTGTCTTCTTGAGTGGATGGAGGCTGAGCGGTGACTTGCTCTTCAACCTCAGATGTTTGCCCCAATTGGTTGTTTGGAAGCAGTTGGCGGACAAGAATCCTGAGTTCCTCTTGTCTTTGAGATAGGTCTTGGATGAGAGCCATCTGGCCCACCAACTGTCCCATCACTTGGGTCCTCAATGTTGTCAGATCAAACTGCAGCTCCGCAAGCTGATCACTCCTGGCATTGTTTGAATTCTCCAAGCCCTTTGTGAGGAGAGCCTTCATTTCTTCTTGCCCCAGAGACAAGTTCAGGAACATTTCCTGCAGCTGAGCAGTCTGGTCTTGGATGTCTTTGACAGACCTTTCTAGAGCCATCTCTTACTGAAATAAACAGCAGGAGAGTAAGGAAACCTGAAAAAGGAAAGATCGTCAAGATGCAATGCATGATATGTGGATGCATGCTTTCAAGGATCTCTTGGGGTAAACACAAGAAAATGTTAGAGGTTGAACTTTGCTCTTGGATTGGAGAACTTTGCACCGGTGGATGTCTTTCCACTAGAATCAAGCTCACCATGTCAAGTGGGTCATAGCCACTGATTCAAGTTGTTGCACTTGAACTCTGATTGGGGAATTGTGCACTGGTGGATGTCTTTCCACGAGAATCAAGCTCACCATGTCGAGTGGGTCATAGCCACTGATTCAAGTTGTTGTACTTGATCTTTGTTTGGAGAACTTTGTATCGGTGGATGTCTTTCCACGAGAATCAAGCTCACCATGTCGAGTGGGTCATAGCCACTGATTCAAGTTGTTGTACTTGATCTTTGCTAGCATTTGTTTAGAGAAGAAACCCCTTGCCCCTTGGTAGACGTCTGGTTCAACGTAACCCTGCATCAAAAGAACCTTCGAGATCCTTGAAATGGTTATCGAAAATGCTATGGTATGATGTTATGATGTTATGTACATGTATGCGAAAAGCAAGTGAGTGTATATACAGGCAAACATATTCACACAAAGCAAACAAGTCCTTAGGTTTAGGCTTGCATGGGGTTTAGGTAAGTACCCTCTTGAAGTTAGTTGGCTCATCCTGTCCTAAAATAGAAACCGGGTTCTAAGGAGCTCAATATCATTGGATTGTTTTCTGTGTTCATCGTTTCGGTTTAGCCACTTAACTGGCGACCAAAATATTCCAAGAAAACAACCCTCAAATGAGTATAGTATCGAGTATCTACCAACTTCGGACTGCACCAAAGTCGGTCATCTCACTACCCCTAAAAAGGCTAAGATGGTCAATTAAGGTTCTAAGAGTTCGTTAGTGCTTCACGACATCACTCAGCGGCCCCATACTCTCCTTGACTGAACTCAAGGGTTACCGGTACTCACAAATATGTCACACTAACATAGCTTACTGCTTCAACCATGTCGGTATACCCCGCACAGTTCCCTCACAGTTTTTTGCTATTTACCTAAGAAGGTGCCCCAAATCCGGGTGTAGGATTTACAACAAACCCAAACAAGAACCCAAAAGATAAAGCAATCAAGTCAATCAAAGCAAGAAAGTAAAGGTGATCTAAACCCTAAGGTAACCCCACTTTTTTTAAAATATCCCCAGCAGAGTCGCCAGTTCTGTGATACGGGGGGAGAACTGACTTGAGGTTTGCGTTTGTATTCGCACTTGTTCGGTTGAGCAAGAGTCGCCACCAACTTTTTATTTTATCCTAAAGGAAAGGTTAAAAAAGCACAACAAAAACCTTTTGAGATATTTCGCGGGTTTGGGGGGTAGATTATGAAAAGGGAAGGTATTAGCACCCTTTTCATCCATGGTTATCCATGGGCTCTTAGTTACTTGGTTTTTAGATCACTTGCCTTGATTTTCAATTGCTTGAAAATGGTGTGTGTGTGTGTGTGTGTGTTTTTGAAAATGTTTTTGAAGAAGATGCCTTGTCTTAGGCAACCCTTGTAACAATTCTTTACTCGAATGTTTTACAAAGGTGTGTATCTTTTCGAAAAGATGTTTCAAATGTTTTTGAGAGTTTGTTTTGGAAGTGTTTGTGAAGTGTGGTTTTGAAAAGAAGGCAAGTGTTTTTGCAAGTTGATCTCAAGTAACTAAGAGTTTTGTCTACCCCTATTGTACTCAAAGGTTTTCTCTATGTTTTCAATCCTTTTTAACAATTTTGTTCCACCATTGAATTTGGTGGACAATCTTGCGTTTAGGAAGTTTAACGGGACGGGCGCGGGTCATCGTATAGACCATGAATGCAATGGTGCCAAGTATCTTTGGCAATTTGCTTTGAAGGGACTATGATCATTCCATTTAGGCAACTTTCGAAAGCGTCATCGAGGGACTTATGGTCATTTGAATTTGTTTTGCCAAAGAAACTCGACGTGCAAGCATGGCCCATTTCGGAAGGCAACATGTGGGATTACCCTAGGGGGTGCAAGCGTGATTGTGTATTGATTTCATGTATTTGTCTTTGTATTAGGTTATCTAGCGTTTGATTTTATGTACATGCAAACCCTAGGTCTAACCATGGTATAATTGAAAGCGGTAAATTGCAAGAATTTAAAATCTACGCTATTACAAATAGTATCCGGGAGTGGGGGTACAAATTCACAAATGGGGATGAGACTTTAAGAACGTAGTATCCAATAATTTACAACCAGATCGAATGCGATAAAAGTGTAAATAATGTAACGAATATACAAAATAAGCAAATGTAATTGTATGTGTATCAAATGTAAAGTGTATTGTGTAGGTGTACGTGTAAGTGTATATGTGTATGTAATTTATTTACAGGTTAAGATGTGAATTTAAATGCGTATTATTAAGTATTGTTAACTTAAATGAAAAGTATTAGATGTTTATTTATTTAATCTTTGTAGTCTTGTATATTTCTTTGATATGTATAAAAAGAAAATTTACTAAAAGAAAAGAGAATGTTCTGAGTTTGATTAGATTATGTATGTTAAAAAGAGTATTTTAATTGATTATGTACCAATATTTCTAAGAAAAAGAAAATGTATTAACTTAAAGGGAATTAATGTATAAATCAAAATAAGTTTAGATAAAATAAAAAAAAATGTTTTAAACAATGTATTTTTATGTATTTTACGTATTAAGGTATTAATGTTCAAAATAAGAATATTTTAAGTTTTATTTCTCAAATATTAGTAATTAGTATTAATACATATATTTATACAAACAAAATTGAGAAAATATATATATATATTGTGTTCAAAACTATAAATATGTTATAAAAAAGGAAAATTTGATATAAAAAGGGTTATGTTAATTTATTAACAAAAAAGAAGAAAATAAAATCTGTTTTTCATTCTAAAAAAAAAGGTTAAGTTGATTTGAATGGGCCTTGGGAGCCTTATGGCCCAAACAAAAAAAAATGAGGGGGATGTGAATTGGGACGCTTGGGCTTAGGTGATCAAAAGGGCAAGGCCCAAACGTCTTAATGTTTTAGGGTTGATCAGAGTTGTTTCATTTGGGACATGGCCTAGGGTTTGTGTATACAGAAGCGCCGTTTACTTGTTTCGTTCGTCATCTTCTTCGTTCACGCCAAACGCCTAGCTCCAGTCCTTCTCCCCAGCCATCAGTTGCCTCCTTCGCCTTCCTTCCTTCCTTGATTCAGTGAAGCCAATCAAGAGGTAATTGACCTTTGTTTCCTCTTTTGTTTTAGCGCGCTTAGGGTTTCATTCCTCTTCGCATGTTATGATTTACTGTTTTTTTGATTAAGCGTTTTGATTTTGTATTGCTGTTGTTGAGGTGGTGGAAGGAAAAAAAAGAAGGGAGAAATACTACCTTGACGGAGGAGGAGGCGGACGTGGAGGCACTCCGGAGGCTTTGACGACGAAGGGGGGAGATGCGTGATGCTGGGCTTGCTTGGAGACCCTGGTACTTGTGTCTTACTTTTGGTTTGATGATGATATTGAAAACCTAGCTTTAGCGTCTTTTTCCTCTTCTTCTGTTGCCTTTACACGCTTGTGCTGCCTTTACACGCTTGTGTTGCCTTGGATGCTTTGAATGCTTTGAACATTCGTTACTAGCCCAGTGATGAGGATGCTCTGAGGGCCCTATGACTTGGTTATGATATTTGGGTTTCGTATGACAAATATGCTTGCAATGTGTGATGTCTGATATGCTTAGATAGTTGCCTTGTATGATTCGTGGATGCTAGCCCAATGATGAAGAAATTCCGAGGGCTTGATGATTTTGAATATTTTGAGTTTTGAGTTGTGAATCTGAACATGTATTGAAATGTTTGAGGTTAGTTAGGCTTTTGACAGGTTGATTTTGTTATGAGTTATCTTGACTGGTATAAGGCTTGATGAGGCTTGCTTCAGGCTTGGTGTTTATCTGGTTTGAAGGGTTTATAGGTCGTGGCTTTTGAAATGTTGGTTTTGGCCTTGAGACTTGCAAGGTTTACAGGTTGTGGCCTTGTGTGAGTTTATGCTTTAGCAGGTTAATGGCTTTGGGAACTGGCTTGGTCCTTCAGCTTGGACAGTGGTCTTGACAAGTTTTTGTTGTTAAGAAAATGTTTGACAGGTTTTAGCTTGTTGGTTTTTATGGTTTATGCTGTTGGGTTGTTATGGTTTGAGAGCTTACAAGTTTGTTTAGGCTTTTGGCTATCACAGCTTTGTGCAGGATGTAAGAGGCTTCAGCAGGTTTGTGGCTATATCAATTGTTTTTGGAGGTTTGAAAGGCTTTTTTCAAATTGTGGTTATTGTTTTACAGGTTAAGTTTGAGATTTAGAGTTGGAGGCCATTTGCTTGCTCTGAGTTATCCTTGTGATTTCTTTTTGATATCTCTTTTATCTCTGCCCACTGTGTTATTTGCAGTTTTGTATATTTTTATGCTTTCTTGCCTAAAGCCTAAGCCTGCAAAACCTGCACTTCTTTTCTCTTCTCTATCTCTTCAGTACAGCTTTAGCATTAAAAAATGTTTATGCTTTGTACTTTTTCTGAAAGGGCAACACTTGGGAAATGATGAAAATGAATTATGTTGCTTGCATATTAATCTTTCTCTGCATATTTGTCTTCTTGATATCTTTCCAAATCTTCTTTTTTGACAGCTTTGAGTAGCCTTGTACTTGTTTGACATCTTTGACAGTTTGTTGGACAGTTTGGAATTTGTGATTCAATTTGGACTTTGTAGTTTGATTTGGACTTTGCATCATGCTGTTTGAGACTTGAACTATGCAGTTTGACAATTTTGACTTGTGCATTCTTTATATTTGTGCATTCAAAGTTTAGCAAATAAATATTCATCCCTCTTTGTGAACCGGGAGAAATCCCGTGATTTGCAGAGAGGACTAACTGATCCCAGTCAGTTGCCCTTAATGATGAACTTTTTATCTGTCTTTTATTTATTTATTTGCTTCTAACTTTTCTTTTGTTCTTTGTTTTGCAAATAAAATTCCATGGAGCACTGGAGCAAGGGATAGCAGATGAAGAATTGAAGATTAGAAAAATATTTAGGATAGTTTTTATTTAAATTTAAATAAATGTAATATTATTATTGTAAACATTTTGTAAACAAAAACAATTATACAAATAATTTAAAGATAAATAAAAAGTCCTTTTATTTAATTAATTCTTTTCTTCTCCAATTGTTTATTTATTATTTATAATTCTTTAATTATAATAATTGAAAATAAATTCCAATCATTTAATCTTAGAATAATAAATAATTTAAATAAACAATGCTTTAGCATTTGATCAGTTAAACCTGGCATTTCCAACATCCAAAGCAAAACAACAGTTAATCACAACAACTGATCAGACGCATTCCCCTTTTTACTGATTTTTACCAAACACTGCAAATTCAAACTGAATGTATCCTTTCACTGATTTAATCACACAGTGCGAACTCAATCCAAATGTTTCAATCCATATCTCAGCATAACTTGAAAAGTGCTGTAGAATTTAAATCTTTCTGAGAACGCGCGCACAAAAACCCTAATTCCTGATTAAATGCCAAAGAAGCGTTCGCCTGATCGAAGTTGAGCCAAAATCAACCAAAACCCTAAGCCAACTGTTTGAAACATTCTAGAGCCCTGAAAATCAATAAAACCCTAATTGTGTCTGACTGACGAGAAAAGTCTGTTTGATCGATTCTTGAGCCAGTTTGAAAAAATCAGGAAACGCCTGAAGCTGTGATTTCTTGCGGAAAAATGCGAGGGAAAATTTTGGGGTACAACAATATATTTCTATCTCCTCATAGGTTCAAACGGAACACCAATCCGATACTCGAAACACAAGATATAAATTTCTAAAGTTATCCTAAAATGCAAACACCGACGTCATGCAACGACATACTATTACACACCTTAAGATAACATCAAAACAAAATTTATTTGTACCAGTACCAACACTTACCATTCTTGAAATTGTACTCATCTCCTCGCATTTCTGACTCTGACTCGCGATTCAAAACATTCCAACAACTTCAGCAAATTTTATAATCACTCACAAGGATCCCACGACAAGGTCTACAACAATCTGTCAGTCTATCGCCATTCAGACGCCGACATCTTACGCAAGGGCTACTCAAACCAACAACTTCACAATTCACCAGCAGTGCTGAAACATTGCAACTTTCTAAATTCTATCTTCTAAAAATTATCCTTGTTACTTTACAATCACCTTCAGAAACATCAGGGATTTACACTCCACTCGTATATCAACAACCGTTACATTGCTCCTCTTCCTTCGAGAAAAAAACATCAACAATGTCTGATCATCCTCCCTCAAGATGCTCCAACTTGATTAACAAACAAAATATTTAATCCATGCCACCTTCAGATTTGGGAACCAACAAAACTTCGACAATACTTGCACTGACGCCATACCAGACCAACATCTTACAACCGAAACATATCCGAGAAGTAAATCTTCTCCCCCACTTATCTTCAAACCAACTCCTGCATACAATCGATTGGAAAAGAAAACAAGTATTGAAAGTGTGTCGCACACATGTCACGTCCTAAGAAATAACACATCAATAATATTCAACTATCACACTACTTTACTGACTCAACAACTTGGTCGGATGGATCAACCTGCTCTGATACCACTAAGATAACACCCCATTTCTACCCGACGAATATTGATGAAATCAGAGTTATAAAATTTTGACATATAAATAGGATGCTACACTTTCAACTTATAACAACGACATCTAATTGCATATAAAATAGATACATAACACTTAAATCATCATATGAACATATAACAACAATTTTAATCTTTAAAGCGAAACAACTTTATTACTTAAGCAGCGAAATCACAATTTTCAACTCAAATGACATAACATCTTTGTCCAACTGAAAAAACTTTAGAAACAACAAAGTACTTAACGAAATCAACTTAAAACTCAACAACAGAAGTAAAATCAACAATAAAGCAACAAACATTCATCCCCCCGAGTGTTATGTATCAGAGCGATGACACCGACTTGAACTACTGAAGACAAACAACCTTCATTCTAGATTATCTGCACATTACCAACATAGGGGTAACATTCAAACAAAAGGATTGAGATATCAAACAATATGATAGAATGTATGATGAATAATATATTAGAATCAGTTCATATAACAATCACCACTTCACAACTTTTTAACATTATTCAACATAACTAATTCTTCCATACAACAACTCAGGATGCAACATGAAATGTGACTTGATTTTTATGCACATGCATGTGGTACCAACAAAGCAAAACTCCCAACTTAATAATCTTCCAATTAATAGAGGCATCAACAAGGCATAAGCCTTCAACTTAGTATTTTCCAAATCCAGGCTAAATTACAGAGCATGAGCTCCCAACGTGTTATGATATGTATGTGACAACATTATGAAACACAACAAAAACTACAACATCAACCATTCAACAACAACTCAACAACAACAACAACAATTCAACAACAACTCAACAATAATTCAACACTGGCCACAAGCCTACAACTGATCTGCCAAGAATTAAAGGCATTTCAAAAACATCGGTATTACCTGCAATTTCGTATCATCAACAATATCGACATTATAACAACATAGTAAAATTCACAAATACAATCGAAACCCATTGCAATAACACTACATAATTTTTTTCAGCTATACGTCTATATTCGGTTATTAGACTTCCTGCGACGGTTCCTCTAATATTAACCTGCTGCAACTATTATATAAGTTAGTAGTGCTATCAACAATTTCTACTACTACTAGTGCTATTAATTAATTCTCTACTATTGTTTTATTGCTAATAGCTTTTTGTTACTATTTCACAATTAACTCCTACTGTCAACTTATTTCTGCTACATGTACTATGCTATTATACTGTTAATAGTTTTCCGATAAGGTTCCTGCAATTACATCCTACTACTATGAATCATCTCCTACTACCATAAATTATCTCTGCTATTATTTTACTGTTAATAGCCTACAACTTGGTTTTATCCAGTCAATACAGGAAACACAACAAAATTCATCACTACCTGCAATATATGCTAATATATAATTTATTTACTTCGGTAACTAACATATAGTCTCTGCTATTATTTTTGCTAACTCTGCTACATAACAATTTTGTAACTAATTTAATATCTGCCATATATATATATATATATATATATATATATACTCTATAGTTATTTAATTATTCTTCTGTGGATTAACATGTTAAGACCATAAGAAGTATTGATTACTTAATCTCTACTACCCATAATTCATTAACTTTGTGATAACAATTAGTAACCAATTAATAAAGTAGCAGACACAGGAAACAAACAACACAAACAAAGGAAAATAGAGGTTTTATGGGTGTGCCCCTCGTCACCCAACTGTGCCCCTCGGCACAAAACTAAAAGGCCGTGCCGCTTAAGGAAGTGTCATCAAGAGCCCAGTTCATTCCGATTTAAGAACACTCTTTAGAAAATGACTTACGAACCTAAGGGGGATCATAAGAGAGCTCCAATTTTCATAAGAGAAAGTTATACTTATTGGAAAATTGTATGCAAATCTTATAAGTTCCTTGAAAACATTTCATTTATATATCATGCATGTTATACATAACATGTTTTCCTCACAGACATGTTTTCTCATCTTCTTACTATTTATTTCAGTAAAAGATGACTCTCGAACAGACTGTGAAAGAACTTCAAGCTCAATACGCTCAAATTCAGCAAATGTTCTTGAATCTAGCCAAGGGGAAGAATGAGCTAAAGGCCTTCATCACTAAAGAGAGGGAGAAGAAAATCAAGAAACCAGCTGGCATCCTCAACATGGGTAGGAGGCTCAAAGGTCCAGTCAAGCGAGCTTTGGAGTTTGAAGAAGAAAATGATGACCAAGAGGAATATGATAAACGTATGAAGGCTGAGAAGAAGAATAACTAGGGTTCTGATGAAGAATAAGTAGACTATTCAGATGAATAATATCCTCTGACTGGCGACAAATACAAACAGGTGGAAGATTATCTCAATGCCATGGAGATCCAGATATTTTTTGGGTTGGATTCTTAAGATCTGGGACTTATCTCAGGGGTTGTTATCCCTCACAAGTTCAAGGTCTCTGTATTTTCCAAGTATGATGGTGTGCCTTGTCCTAAGCTTCATTTGCGGTCTTATGTCTGGAAAATCCAACCCCATACTGCTGATAGAAAGTTATGGTTGCACTTCTTTCAAGAAATATTATCGAGGATGCAATTAGAATGGTTCTATCAACTAGAAGGAACCAATATATGTACTTGGGAAGACCTGGCTGCTTCCTTCTACAAACAATACGAATACAATGCTGACCTTGCACCAACTCGCGTGCAATTACAGAGTATGACTATGGGCTCGAACGAAGGCTTTAATGAGTATGCCCAGAAGTGGAGAGATTTGATTGGAAGAGTGCAACCTCCTTTGTATGATAGGGAGTTGGTTGATATGTTCATGGGAACTCTGGTAGGGCCTTTCTTTAATCATCTGATCAAAAGCTCTTCAGTCGGATTCACCAAGCTGATATTTACTCGAGAATGAGCTGAAAGTGGAATCAGAAGTGGGAAAATTCAGGTGGATGCGTCTTCAAATGTTGTGAAAAAGCCTTTAAACAGGAAGAAAGAGGCTAATTATGTGTAAGGCCAGAAGGTTCGTGGTAAAGGAGATCGTTGATAAGTGCAAATTGTAGCTATTTTTGTATATACTTTCTATTGCACTTATAGACTTTTTGTTTTTAATATCGTTGAATAAACCCGAATTTTGTATAAATACATTTATTTTGTGCTTATTTGATCAAGGGTTTATCATGATTCCTCAATAAATTCTCCTAACTCATCAAAGGTCAAAAATGGCAAATTAGGGTTTCTATAGGAAAAGTCATCCAAACTTTGACCAAGCATAACTTTCTCATACTTTATCAGAAATTTTTCTTACAAGGCTAATTTTAAAGAGAATCCAATTCCCTACAACTTCTATTCA
Organism: Vicia faba; assembly: GCA_948472305.1. Taxonomy (NCBI): domain Eukaryota; kingdom Viridiplantae; phylum Streptophyta; class Magnoliopsida; order Fabales; family Fabaceae; genus Vicia; species Vicia faba. The sequence continues at coordinate 193,579,591 of OX451735.1, forward strand.
GTCCTCAAGTTCAAAAAATGCCTCAATCAAAAGATATAAGCTCAGACATTACAGATCCTTTCAAAAAGTCAACAAAAACACCTTTTGGGTCAAAGCTCCTTACATGAACATGGAATATCCAATTGAGATGAAACCAAAAGAGTTGTTTAGAGGACATCCTAAGCTCTATAAAAAGCCCAAGAACACTCTCATAGGGTTAAAATTGAGAAATATATGCATTGCTAAAGTTGACCAATTTTAGGAAAATGCACAAAAGTCAATGTGAGCAAATTGGATTTTTTGGACTAATGGGCGTGGGTTTTGGATCTCAAACATATCCACAGACTTACTTAAGATATTTAAATCCATTATTTTATTTTTATGATATTTTTTTATTTGAATTTTTATTCATTTAAATCATAATAAATCAAATAAAATAATGAAATAATGAAATAAAATCCAAAGATTTGTTTTATGATCATATAATGAGTCTAGGATCTGATGAGCAAGTCATGATTTCGTGCAAGGGTTGATTGGAAAGAAAAGAGAACGTTTTGGCCAAGTTTAGAAACTTAAAATTCCACAGGCAAATCAAATATTTTCTACATAAATCTCCAAGATTCAGTCCACTTTTATTACCCTAATGCATCCTAGTATATATGCTTAACATTTCCAGACCAGAAAAAGAAGGATTGGCCGCATAGAACACACACAAAAGTTCCAATTTTTTCTTAAAAAAGTGGCAATCGGATTGGCATTTGCAGAGGGATTCAAGGAGTTTTGACGCTTGCAATCCATTCCTGGGGACGTTCTGAAGCTAACAACATCATTCCCAAGCATCAAAGCACCCAGAATCATCACTTACATCATCACGTTTTGCACATTATTTCTTGAAATCGATTTTGATCATACATGCGTTAGAAATAGATTTTAAGTATGCATTCTTGTTTGTATGAGCATTTAGAACGTGTTTGAATGGTTAATTTCTAGTTTTGATGCATATATGATAACCTGCCATTGTTAGGGTTTAAACGTTCATTTTAGGGTTTTCAGATACAGGTACAATTAAGCCATAAGAAGAGTACCATCATGCTCAAAGGATCAAACCCAGTTGACCCATGACCTTGAAATGGATTTATATTGCTTGTGTGAGATTTTTGAAATGTGCAGCTGATTTAGTGGCGGACACTGTCCGTAGGTATAAGTATTAGGCTAAAACGACGGACAACTGAAGAAGATGAAGGTGTGGCATGACCTGGTTGGGCCATTTAAAACAACACACGTTTTTTATAAAAAGGATTTATGGGTATTTTATTTTAATTATATTATTTTGCGTTTGTTTGTATAAGCGAATGACCACCTGGCTCAGACGGTAAAGGAAGCGCGCTAGAAGGGAGAGGACCTGGGTTCGAGTCCCAGGTCCAACATTTTATGTTTTCTAATTCATTCCTTGCATATCCAATATGTTTCACCCCCATGCGAGCGCCATGCACCCTCAGATCCAGCCATCAAATCTGCATGATTCTGGATCTAGTGCCTCTAGCATGCAGGCACACCATGGACCTCCATACCACAACAACGTTGGATCAGACGCAAGGCTGTGGGGCCAAACAGACTTGGGTTTAGACAAATTCAACAACACCCCCTCCAGTTTGGGTTTCACAACCCCCTTCAGGCCCATTCTTCTTTTCTTTTTATTATTTTTATTTTAATTTCTTTGTTATTTTTAATTATTTCAAAAAATCATTTTTCTATTTAATCATAAAAATCATTAAAAAAAATCAGAAAATCATAAAAATTAGGATTTAGAGTTTTTTCTAATAAAATTAAATTTTTGCAAATTAATTAATTTAATTATTTGGACTTATTTCATTAATTAAAATTAAGTAGAGAATTAGGTTAAATTTCAAATCATTTTTTTCATAAAAATACAAAAAAAAAACATTTTTTATAAACAATTAGGTTTTTTAGGGTTTAGAACATTTTCCCGTCTTAACTTTGCACGCTCTTATTTTTTCATACGATTTATTTTTTACCATTTATGTAACTGCGCCCGGATTGTAATAGTTTAACTAGGGCTTTTATCTCCGCATTTTTACTTTTCAGTCCATTACTTATGCATCTACACCAAAGCCCTGTAATAGCGTATGACTTTATTTCTCACTTTTTCTTTACATGCTTGTATATAATTGTTAGTAAGTTAGGTGTGCATGACAAGAATCAATTAATCAGCAGATCACTAATTGCAAGATAAACATAACTGAAAAACACATTGTTGCACACTTGCATCCTTAGGGTATACCTCACTTGGTTGCCTCGAAAAATAATGGTCATGTCCCTCGAACATAGGGGTATCTTAGCAAAGACCCTCGGTATAAAAGTCATCATAAAAGATCATGGTTCCTAAACGTCCCTCGAGTTGCCTACGAGAAATGATCTTGTCCCTCGATGTTGCCTATATGATGATAGTCCCTTCGAATGCTAAGATATCCTTACATGTTTCCTTCAATGACCATAGCGTCCCTTTTGATAGTCCCTCATACATCTAACGATAGGGCTACCTACTCACTAATAGTAGGATAACACTGTCTAAAGGATAGGGAGAAAAGAACACCTTTTTTTGTGTAGGTAGATGACTCTTAAGTACTTGCTCAAAACCTAAAATTTTCACACTTACACACTTTCAAAAAGCTATTTTCAAAAACGCTTTATCACGCTCTTGAGGACTGATACAAGAGTTACCATAAAGCAAACAAAAATCTTTCAAAACACACAATCATACAAACAGTTTTAAAAAAGAGCAAGTACCTAAGAGCCCGTGGAAAACCACGGATGGAAAGGGTGCTAACACCTTCCCTTTCCATAATCTACCCCCTTACTCACAAAATCTCGAAAAAGGTCTTTTTCTGTTCTTTTCACCCTTTCCTTTGTTGGATAAAAGAAAAGTCGGTGGCGACTCTTGCTTACCGTAACATTTGCAAACAAAAAAATGCAAAACCAGTATTAAACAGTCGGTTCTGCCACTGTATCACAATAGGGTATCGTTTGATGTTTTTCCGTTCATTTTGTAGGTATTGATGCGTATTTGGAGCATGAGCAATAAAGTGTCGAAGACACGGCTTCAAACGCGTGATTTTGAGCAACTCGTCAATGAATAAGGCTCAAAATCAAAGAATAAGAAATCATAAATTTGGTTTATATTTTGTCATTGTTAGAAGGAGCATTGAATAAGCTTTCCAACGTTTCAAACCGGGTGCAAATCGGAGTTACGGTTCAAAAGTTATGGCCAAAATAATACAGAATATTGTGCTGATTTTTCAACTTGCTGTCATCTTTCGCCGGGCGAAAATTTTGGTCGCCGGACGATGCTAGGCGAGCTGTAGCATGGGAAAAACGCTGTTTTGGATAGCCGGACGACGCTTTTTGGTCGCGAGGAGATCCTGAACAATCAGAAATGAGTATTTAGGGCCAAAACCACATTTTTTTGGGATGGTTTTGGGTATTTTTTACCCCAACTCCATCAAACTTCATTCTTTGATAGGATTAGCTTAGAAAACAACATTGAAACTTGCATATGGATGACCCGGGGTGGATTACTCATCAATCGGTGCTGACAAACCAGGAGATTTGTGGTTCATTTCTCTTCATCTTTGTGTATTCTTTATGTGTTGAGTTTGTAAATATATTTACTCTGAACTTATGTATATTTGTCGCCCATGGCGTTATATTAAACTTGCTTTACAAATCTTTGTGGATTGTTGTCTTAGATTTTTGCTCTGTGCTAGGGATTTGAGTCGTTATAGACATATACTGCTTAGATTATTATCTAGGATGATTATCTGTTAGTTTCTGAACTTTAGAGATAGATCTAGAGCTGACATCTACTTAGGTATCTGAGTTTAATGCCTCTGTGTGGTTGTGCTGTGCTGAGATCGTCAGTACGATTACATAGTTGTCTTATGTATTGTTGAGGAGATAGAGAGATCACTTCCTTGGTTATACAACCAGTCTCTCAATTTGGGTTTGAAATAACTTAGGTTATGAGTGATACGTTGTGACATTGATGAAGATTATTAGTTTGAATGTAACTGGTCGATAGATTTAAGTTTGTGACGAGTAGATTATATGGAGGCTTGATAAGTTCTTAGTTTTTACTTTTGTTTACATTTATTTTCTGTTGATAACATTTTCTTTACAACCCCATTTATCCCCAAACTCTTTAATGAGAGATTTTTCGAATGATATTTAATAACCAATCTTCGTGGACACGATAACTTTTCGGATAAATATTTCCAAAATTTTGTTGCTTGCCGCTATACCATGCAAATTGTAACTATTTTTGTATATACTTTTGGTTGCACTTATCGACTTTTTGTTGTTGATATCGTTGAATAAACTCGACTTTTGTATAAATACATTTAGTTTGTGTTTATTTGTGTTTTTATGTACATAGGGTATTGTTTGATGTTTTTCCATTCATTTTGTAGATATTGATGCATATTTGGAGCATGAGTAATAAAGTGTCAAAGACAAGGCTTCAAACACGCGATTTTGAGAAACTCGTCAATGAATAAGGCTCAAAATCAAAGAATAAGAAATCATCAATTTGGTTTATATTTTGTCATTTTTATAAGGAGCATTGAATAAGCTTTCCAACGCTTCGAACCGGGCGCAAATTAGAGTTATGGTTCATAAGTTATGGTCGAAACAATACAGAATGATGTGCTGATTTTTCAACTTGCTGTCATCTTTCGCCGGGCGAACATTTTGGTCGTCGGGAGATGCTAGGCGAGTTATAGCGTGGGAAAAACGCTATTTTGGGTCGCCGGGCGACACTTTTTGGTCGCTGGGCGATCCTGGACAGTTAGAAATGCGTATTTAGGGTCAAAAACACATTTTTTGGGTATGGTTTTGGGTATTTTTGACCCCAACTCCATCAAACTTCATTCTTTGATAGGATTAGCTTAGGAAACAACATTTAAGCTTGCATACGGATGATCTGGGGTGAATTGCTCATCAATCGGCGTTAATAAACCGGGAGATTTGTGGTTCATTTCTCTTCCTCTTTGTGTATTCTTTATGTGTTGAGTTTGTAAATGTATTTACTCTGAACTTATGTATATTTGTCGTCCATGGCGTTATATTAAACTTTCTTTACAAATATTTGTGGATTGTTGTCTTAGATTTTTGCTATGTGCTATGGATTTGAGTCGTTATAGACATATACTTAGATTCTTATCTAGGATGATTATCTGTTAGTTTCTGAACTCTAGAGATAGATTTAGAGCTGACATCTACTTGGGTAGTTGAGCTTAATGCCTTTGTATGGTTGTGCTGTGCTGAGATATCGTCAGTGCGATTACATAGTTGTCTTCTGTGTTGTTGAGGAGCTAGATATATCATTTCCTTGAAGATACAGTTGGTCTCTTAATTTGGGTTAGAAATGACTTAGATTGTGAGTGATACGTAGTGACATTGATGAATATTGTTAGGTTGAATGTAATTGGTCGATAGATTTAAGCCTGTGACGAGTAGATTATATGGAGGCTTGATAAGTTCTTCCTTAGTTTTTGCTTTTATTTATATTTATTTTCTGTTGATAACATTTTCTTTACAAACCCATTTATCCCCAAACTCATTAATGGGAGATTTGTCGAACGATATTCAATAACCAATCTCAGTGGACACGATAAATTTCCGGATAAATATTTCCAAAACTTTTGTTGCTTGCCGCTATACCGTTCCAACAATCGTCATTGAGTTGTGCCAGCAGTAATGATTTCCAACCCTGCACCAATGCAACAACAAAATAATCAGCGTAGACAAGACGCACCTAGGAGACAATTTACTAAGACTAATATGCCATTGTCTCAGGCATTGCAGGATATGTTGAAGGAGGAACTGATTACACTAAGGGATCCTCCTCAGGTTCCCAACACTTCCTCTCCCATGTACAATCCCAATGTAGAAGTGCTCATCATTCCAACAGTCCCGGGCATGACACGAACAATTGTTGGACCGTGAAGAACAAAATCCAGGATATGATTGACACGGAAGAGATTGAATTTGATCCTCCCGAGAACCCTAATGTGATCATTGTACCTATGCCTAATCATAGTAAAGGTGTTAATGCTATTGGCGATGTTTCTTATGTCTCCACCATAAGTGACTTGACCACTCCCCTGATAATTATTAAGAAGAATCTGTTGCAAGCCTGTTTATTTCTGGGTTGCCTTGAAAATTGTTACCAGTGTGCATCCAAATCTAATGGTTGTATGTGGCTGAAGAAGGGTATTCAGCATTTGATTGATAGCCCTGAAATTCTGTTTGAGAAGACTCTGTCCGTGAAGAGTTTTCATGAAAGTATGTCTCAAGAGTTGAGACTTGAAGATGTTTCTATAATCACAATTCCCAATACTCCTGTAAGGATTACCTCTAAAGGTCCTGTAAAGATTACTTCCAAGCCTAGGGTGGCTCCCCTGATCATTACTGCACCGGGGCCAGTCTCATATTCCTCTGACAAGGTTGTTCCTTGGAATTATGGAGCTGAAGTTTATTAAGCAAGAACCGTGGATTTCCAAAATGAAGATTCTGAAGTTACTAACCTCAATGTTGAAAATATTGTTGGGACTCGTAAAGTTACCAGAACGGGAAGGGTCTTCTCTCCAAAGATCTCTCCTCCAAATACTATCACTACACTAGTTCGTATCCCCTACTACTGAGTCGACTACTGGCACTCGGGGCAAAGAAAAGATGATTGAGCCTGCCCAGACAGAGGCACCATTAAAAGATGTTACTGTTGAAGATACCTTTAAACAAGAGATAGAGGAAATACTGAAAATCATCCGCAAAAGTGACTACAATATTGTTGAACAATTGGGGTTGACGCCTTCCAAGATATCCATGTCATCTCTATTATTATGCTCCAAAGCCCATGCTTGAGATTTGGTAAAATTTCTGAAGACTGCTCATGTACCATAAGAGACCTCTATTGATCAGTTTGAGAATTATGTTGCAAGCCTAACAACTTATAATGAATTAGGATTTTCTGATGCTGACTTAACTCCTGCAGGAAAGAATGATAACAAGGCCATGCACGTCTCTATTAAGTGTAGGGGCACTACCTTGATGCATGTATTGGTTGATACAGGTTCTTCAATAAATGCCTTACCTAAGGATGTGCTAGATAGACTAGACTGTAAAGGGGTTGTACTAAAACCCAATGATATTGTGGTGAGAGCCTTTGATGGGTCAAGGAGAATGGTACACGTAGAGGATGATCTTCCGATCAAAGTGGGATCTTAGGTCTTTTACTCCACCTTCTATGTAATGTATATTCGTCTGCCTATTCCTATTTGCTTGGAGGCCCCTGGATTCATGGGGCAGGCGTTGTTACCCCTACCTTGCATAAAAATTGAAGTATCCGGTAAAAGGGAAAATTGTTACAGTTTGTGGAGAAGAAGAGTACATGATGAGCCATTTGAATCCATTCAAATATGTTGATATGGATGGTGAATTCATTGAGACTCTCTTCCAGACCTTTGAAGTAATTCCTTCGATAATTTTCGTTGCTAAAACTACTCCAGCTACTCCTAAGATTACCAAGGATCCACCAAGAATTGCTTCTCTGAAATATGCTAGGGTTATGGTAGAAGAAGGTGGTTGCACTATTTGGGGTCAGCTTCCTGACATTCCTTACAAGTCCAACAAATTTGTTTTGGGTTTCACATTAGAGGCTCGGAAGGCAGTTTGTCGTGCTTGTGCTACGAGACCACCTTTCCGCATCAACAATAATGAAGTCAATGTTATAGAAGACACTAATAGTGATTGTGATTTAGACAATTGGATCTTCCCTACTACTGGAGGTGAACTCAAATATTGGAAGGCTAAAGACTTTATATCAATGTCCTTTAGTCAGGAGTAATTTCCATTTCCTGTTTTATTGCTTTCAAGTTTTTGGGATATTTAATTTTAAACAATAACTTTAAGCCTTGTGCCTTACCCGGGGCACAATCGTCCACTTGTTAAGGTTACTATCTTTCATCCGCATATGCTCATTTAATAAATCATCAGACGTTTCGCATTCAAATTTTCTGCTCTCTGTCTTTTCATTACTTTGTTGCTTTCAGTATAGCTATATGTTTCTTACATACACCCACATAATAAATTGCAAATCCACATCCATTATGGATCTCATTGATAACAATTATGCTATTTCCAATTATGACTTTGAAAATCCAATCTACCAAGCCAAGGACGAAGGTGAGAAAGATTGTGAAGTACCGAGAGAGCTTGATATACTATTAGAGCAAGAAGAAAGAGCAATACAGCCGCATGAAGAGCCAATCGAGGTGGTGAACTTGGGTATTGAAGAGGATAAAAAAGAAGTCAAGATAGGTGCCATCCTAGAAGACAACGTCAAACAGAGATTAATCCAGATGCTGCATGATTATGTTGAGATCTTCACTTGGTCGTACAAAGACATGCCAGGGCTTGATAATGACATCGTGGTTCGCCATCCGCCAATGAAAGAAGGTTGCTCTCCTATAAATCAGAAAGTTCATCGTATGCGTCCAGAGATGTTTGAAAAGATCAAGGCTGAAGTTATGAAGCAATTCAATGCAGGTTTCTTAGCTGTTACATCCTATCCATAATGGGTTGTAAATGTGGTGCCAGTACCTAAGAAGGATGGAAAAGTACGTATGTGAGTAGACTATAGGGATCTGAATAGAGCAAGCCCCAATGATAACTTTCCGCTTCCACATATTGATGTTCTGGTTGACAACACCGCTCAACATAAGGTATTTTCTTTTATGGATGGTTTCTCAGGTTATAATCAAATCAAGATGGCACCTAAAGACTTGGATAATACTACTTTTGTTACACAGTGGGGCACTTTTTGTTACAAAGTTATGCCTTTTGGTTTGAAAAAAGTCGGCGCGACATATCAGCGGGTTATGGTAGATTTGTTCCATGACATGATTCATCATGAGATAGAGGTCTAAGTTGATGATATGATAGCCATGTCTCTTACTGAAGAAGAACATCTCGACCACTTGCACAAACTATTCGAGAGGTTGAATAAATACAAGTTGAGACTGAATCCAAACAAGTGCACCTTCGGGGTGAGATCCAGTAAGCTCCTGGATTTCTTCGTCAGTGGTAAAGGTATTGAAGTCGACCCCTCCAAAGTCAAAGCTATCCAAGAAATTCCAGCTCCCTGTACCGATAAGGAAGTCAGAGGTTTCCTGGGATGACTGGATTATATTTCTAGATTTATTTCTCATTTGACCGCTACTTGTGAGCCAATCTTCAAGTTACTGAAGAAAGATCAAGTAGTGAAATGGAACGACGTCTGTCAGATAACTTTTGATGAAATTAAGGAGTACCTTCAAGAACCTCCGATTCTGATGCCACCAGTTGAAAGAAGACCTCTAATCATGTACCTAACAGTGTTAGAGAACCTAATGGGGTGTGTACTGGGGCAACTTGACGAGTCTGGTCCAAAAGAGCATGCAATATACTACCTTAGCAAAAAAGTTATTGGTTGTGAAACAAGATACTCACTGCTCGAGAAAACTTTTTGTGCATTGGCTTGGGCTGCTCGCCGACTAAGATGGTATATATTGACTCATACCACTTTGTTGATCTCTAAAATGGATCCAATTAAATACATATTTGAGAAGCCCGCTCTCTCCAGAAGAATATCCCGATGGAAAATGGTCTTAATAGAATACGACATTCAGTACACCACTCAGAAAGCAATCAAAAGAAGTGTGTCGATAGACCATTTGTCTTATCAAGCCGTAGACGACTATCAATATATGAATTTTGAGTTCCCGGACGAGAATATTATGCTGGTTACTGATTATGAAGAACCTGGACCATATAAAGGACCCGAGCCAGGATCCTGATGGACTATGGTTTTCGATGGAGCTTCCAACGTGATTGGTAATGGAATTGGTGTTGTGATCATCTTCCCCAAGGGTTGCCATACTCCCTTCACCTCCAGACTTTACTTTGATTGTACCAACAATATATTCTAATATGAAGCGTGCATTATGGGTATCAAAGCTTCCATTGATATGAGACTCAAATTTTTGAATGTATACGGGGACTCAGCCCTAGTGATCATCCAAATCAAAGGAGATTAGGACACTAAGCACCCAAACCTTATTCCTTATAAAGAGCATGTATTAGCACTGATCCTGTATTTCAAAGAAATTATCTTTTAACATATTCCACGAGAAGAGAATCAGTTGGCGGATGCATTAGCTACCACGTCATTTATGTTCAAAGTCAAACGGGACAACGAGGCTCCTCAGATTACTATTGAAAACTAGATAAACCGGCATACTGCTACGAGGTTAATAATAACGAATTAGAAGAAAAGCCTTGGTTTCATGAAGTGAAAAAGTACCTCAAGGCTCAAGAGTATCCTAAGGGGGAATCAATCAATGACAAGAAGTTTCTAAGGAGATTCCCTGCCACGTTCTTCCTAAGTAATGGAATCTTGTACAAGCATAATCATGATTCAACTTTGCTTCGTTGTATGGACAAGAAGGAAGCTAAGGAAATCATGGAAGATATGCACGAAGGTGTTTTTGGTACTCACTCTAGTGGACATACAATGGCCAAAAAGATTGTGAGAGCGGGTTACTATTGGTCCACCATGGAAACCTACTGCCACCACCATTCCAGAACTTGTCATAAATGCCAGATTTATGCTGATAAGGTGCATGTGCCTCCAGTTCCATTAAATGTCTTGACTGCTCCTTGGTCGTTTGCAATGTGGGGCATTAATATGATTGGAGAAATAAATCCTACTGCTTCTAATGGGCATCATTTCATCCTAGTTGCCATTGATTATTTCACGAAGTGGATTGAAGAAGCCTCGTTTGTCTCTGTTACTAAGAATGTGATTGCCCGGTTCATTAAGCATAATCTTATACGTCGATATGGCATCCCTGAAAGGATTATCACAGATAATGGTACTAATCTCAACAATACTATGATCACGAAACTCTACATGTAGTTCAAGATCAAGCACCACAATCCTTCTTCGTATCGATCGAAGATGAATGGCACCGTGGAAGCCGCCAATAAGAACATTAAGAAGATTGTGCAGAAAATGGTTGTGACCTACAAAGACTGGCACAAGATATTACCATTTACTCTTCATGGCTATCACACTTCATTACACATGTCAACTGGGGTAACCCTATTCTCTCTAGTGTACAGTATGGAAGTTGCCTTACCTGTTGAGGTCCAAATCCCTTCTCTAAGGATTATGAAAGATGCAGATTTGGACGAAGACGAGTGGATTCAAACTAGGCTGGACCAGATAAATCTGATTGACGAGAAAAGACTTGTGGTTGTTTGTCATGGGCAGATGTATCAAAAGCGTATGATCAAGGCCTTCAACAAGAAAGCCAAACATCGAGTTTATCAGGTTGGTGACTTGGTAATAAAGCATATCATTCTTCCACAAGGAGATCCCAGGGGAAAGTGGACTCCCACATACGAAGGGTCATTCGTAATTAAGAGGATATTTTCTGGCGGTGCAATGATACTTACCACCATAGACGGTGAAGATTTTTCGCACCATGTGAACGCGAATATAGTCAAAAAATACTACGCATGAAAGCGACCCGCTAGGTTAACTGGCCTAGGAAAAAATAATGGCATCCCGAAGAACCAAAATGGTTTGGGCAAAAATTAGGGATATATATGTAAAGATTGTACATCCGGCAAGTCGAAAACCTGAAAAGGCGGCTTGGGCAAAAAAGGGTATCCCGGTGGACTGAAAACCTGAAAGGGCGGTCCAGGCAAAAGTTAGGGATTAAGGCGTATGGCTATGTCTCGTTAGATCATCTACCTAGAACAAGCTTTATTACCAAACGTCAAAGTTCAAATGGTACAGATCAATTCAGTCAACTTCTTCTGACAGCAAAGGATGAGATGCTCGAAGACATAGGAGCAATAGAAGAGTTGAAACTTGATGGAACTATTTCCACATAGCTAATTTTTGTTGTTTTACTTTGTAATATTTTCAGTTTTAGACGACTTCCTCTTACCGGGATTTCTGTTTCTTTGTACAAAACTTCATGTTTATAGGCAAACTTTCAATACAAATATAATTCAAAATTCAAAATTATTTTTACTTTCTCTGTTTTGTTTGCAAAAATGTCCAAAGACTAAACTGAATGAACATATGCATATGAATATGATTACCGTTAACAAATATATGCATAAAAATAGGAATAAGCATTTACTAAACACTCTATGAGTAGGGGCAAGGTTCAAGTCATCCACAAATCCCCACAGAGCTACCTTCACGAGCTCATCTTCAACAAAGATATACTCCCAGCAAGCCTAAATATGTAAGTCAAACTGAAACTGGGACATCTTCCAGCAGTTCACTTCCATATACCCGATGGACAGCTTGACATGACCATCTTCCCCAAGAGATTCCCCAGCAGATAGGAAGATCCGATCATTTCCCCCAGTATATGGTGAAAACTTCCTTAACACAGCCTATGAAATACTAATCCCCAACATAAATTATTTCCTTAGCACAGTTTATAGGAATTTCATTCCCCAAGGGAGTCTATTTCTCCAACACCATGGAATCCTCTCCTTGCCTCCAGCAGGGTCTAACCAAAGTTGCTATCCCCAGAGAAACTGCTACAATGACTAAAACATGGTCAGATAACATCCATCTCTCTTGTCCCCAGCCAGGATATGCAAAAATTAATTCCTTTAGCGAACAGCGAGCAACCAAATCTCCTTGATTATTTCTATCCTCAAGCAGAAGTCGAAGATCCCCAACAAAGTATCCTTAAATAGAAGACGTGAATCTCCAGTAAAATTATTCCCAATAGAAACTGAAGAATTACTTTCTTCATCTCCAGTGACAGTCAATGATTCATTGTCCCCATCAAGAATATTGTTATAAGAAGCTACCAGTATGCTCCAATGACATGTCACATCCATACATCATTTACAATATCATAACATATGCATACCAAACGCATGCAACATTCTAATTTATTTTGAGAGCATCATTACACAATGCATGCATCATGAAATTGCATAAAACTAACTTTGTCTTTTCAGGTTAAATTCAGAGACAGATGAATATTATCAATAATTTACAGACAGGATGTAGATCAATTCTAGAAACCGGAAGGGGAGACTATCTACATAACCATCATTTTTCAGATAAAATTAGGCGTATATTTCCTTCTGATACTCCTTTGGGAAAAAAGTCAGGCGTAGACTCATTCCAAACATATCTTCTAGACAAAGTCGGGCGTAGACTCATTCTAGTATATCATTCAGATAAAATCAGACATAGATTTCCTTCTGATACTCTTTTAGAAAAAAGTCAGTCGTAGACTCATTCCAAACGTATCTTCTAAATAAAGTCGGGCGTAGACTCATTCTAGTATATCATTCAGATGAAATCAGGTGTAGATTTCCTTCTGATACTCTTTTAGAAAAAAAGTCAAGCGTAGACTCCTTCCAATACCTCTTCTAGATGAAGTCGGGCGTAAACGTCTTCTAGTACATCATTCAGATGAAATCAAGCGTAGATTCCTTCTGAAACTCTTTTGGACAAAGTTGGGCGTAGACTCATTCCAAATATATGACGTCGACTCATTCTGGTACATCATTCAGACAAAGTTAGGCGTAGACTCATTCTGATATTCCTATCAACAATTACTCTGGATGGCATCTATAAGCCCATCTCCGACGACATCTAGTCACTCTCCAAATGGAATCTTTAAGCCCATTCCTGGTACAATCAACCAACAATGTTACTTCGTGCACATGCGAGTGCAAATTTATGGGCACTTAAGTGTTCAATCCTCTTCCACCTTCAGACCATGAATGGCGAGCATGCCAATCTAACCCTTCAGGTTTAAGAAGATTGAACATGGGAAGCTGTTGTACCCCAAAAATTTCCCTCTCATTTTCAAATTAAATTATTTTAAGAGGCCTCCTCATCTTCCTAGGGTTCTCAATTGCTCAAGAATATTCAAGGAATTGATCAGACAAGTCTTCTCCTAAGCAATTAGCCTACAACTAGGGTTTTATCTTTCACCAGGAAATTTGGGTTTCAAATTCCTCAAATGGTTTCCATAACTCCTCATATTCTTCAAGTAATGCTCATACCAAGTTTCATGCTTTACATCACATGTTTGTTCAGTCAATTGCTCAGATGATGGAAAGTCAACTATATATGGTAAAAATTCAAATGTGGCCAACATACATTCAAACTTCAAGATTTTTGGTCAACATAAATATATTAAAGTAAAATTTATCATTTGATCAAGGGTTGATAGTGATTCCTCAAGAAAAACCCTCAAATCATCAAAAGTCAAAAGTTGCCAAATTAGGGTTTCCTTAGGAGAAGTCAATTGAACTTTGACCAAGCACAACTTTCACATGCTTCATCATATTTTTCTCAACCAAATCTCATTTTTAAGTAAATTTAATTCTCTACAACTTTGTCTCTCTAAGCTCAAGTCCAAAAAGTGCTTCATTTGAGAGATATGGGCCAAAACATTATAGGTCATTTCAAAAGATAACAAAAAGACACTTTTTGTCAAGGCAACTTACATCAAGATAAAATCTTAAAATTCAAAAACAATCAACAAAGAGATTGTAGGGGACATCTTGAGATTTCCAAAAAGTCCAAGATCACCTTTATATGATAAAAATCGAGAGAATTATGATCCTAGCAAGTTGGGCAAGTTTGAGAAAAATGCATGAAATCTCATTTGAGTAATTTTGGACTTTTTGGCAAATGGGCTTAACTTTTGAAGTTCAAACATGTTCATGACATAGTTAAGGACCCATAAATCCATTCATGCATTATATTTTATTTTTATTTTATTTATTTTTACTTTTATTCAATTAAAATCAAGATAAATTAAATAAAAATCACAAATGATAGACCAATGCATATGGGCTTAGTTTTGGATCATATTGAGGCCCAAGAACACATGACAAACATGCCTAAAACCGCGTGAGCTCAAAAATGGCAAGAATCTCTAAAATAGAAGCTTGAAAACATGTTTGATTTTTGTTTGATTTTGGCCATGATTGCATGATATTGTGCCATATTTGTTGACTCAATCCCATGCCATACAAATACCACAACAACTCAGACCAACAGGACACGTGAAAGCTGCCTCAAAAACCCCTAGCAAAATTCTAAAATTTTCAAAGAATTAGGGAAAAGTCAAACTCTCATCTCCAGCCTTTGTCAAACAATTCCAGGCATCCAAACATGTTCCTGAAATTCCTAGGAGGCGATCCATACCCTTGCACAAGCCTAAAGCACGCAAGAACTCCCTCTTTCAAGCACAGCGATTAGGTAAAGTTTCATGAAACCAAACTTTTAAACCATGCGATTTACATTGAATTAATGCATATATACATGTTCATATTAATGTTTGTGATTGTTTAGAACCACTTTTTGCAAGCTTTGACGCAAGAATACATGATTTCCATTGTTAGGGCATCAAAAACAGATTGCTTCAAAACTCATGATACAGGAACTTTTAGTCAAAACAAACCCCATATTCAAACTCAAGAGGAAAGTTTAAGGGGGATAGGATGTTTTGTTTGCCTTGATTCTGCATGTTTTACAGGTTTCAAAAATCTCACCATCGAAGAAGATGGTGGATTCCTCCGTGGACAGTGGCCCTGACTCCCTTCAAGTTGGCGTGACAATTTGCTACAAGCTGATTGGCCAGTCAAAACCCTGGCGCCCTCTCTCCACTTTTGATTGGTTAACACTTGGTACAGGGCCCCCACTTGAGTTTGATTTGTTTTGAATTAAAAATCAAAATTTGGTTTTATTTTATATTAACTAGTTTGTATTCCATGATCGGATGTAACAGCCACCCCAATGGCAAGAACATGCATTTTCAAGGCTTTGCGTGTATAAAGGCGTGGGTTCGAACCAGCCTTTTAGCCAAATTATTTCTTTTTTTCTCAAGATAACGCGCGGGGAAGCTATGTGTTGATTGCCAGTCATTCTCCAAACACAACAAGCACCATGGCCTGGTGGATGAGGCGCGCGCCTGTAACCTAGGGGGCATGGGTTCAAGTCTCACCCCAGGCTTTCTTTTTAACCCTTTTTTCTAACTTTTCAATTATCTTGTTTTTATTATTTTTTCTTTTGCTTAATTAATTTAATTACTTCTTTTAATTAAAATCAAAAGACCATAAAAAATCATTAAAAATTAGATTTAGATTTTTTAATTAATTAATTCAATTTTTGACCAAAAAAATTGTTTTAATTAAATTAAATTTATTTTTATTTCACAATTAATTTGTAAATTACTTAGAATTAGGGTTAATTATTAATTCACACTTTAAGAATATTTTCCAAACAATAAAACATCAAAAATATTTTTTTTCTACACTTAGAATCTTAGGTTTATTAAAACATTTTTCTAACATTTATTTTTCTTTGTCATTTAAATTTCTAGAAATGAATGTATAGGTCGCACGAGTATTTTTGTAATAGCTTAGTTTGTTTTCCCGCATTTTTCCTATCATGTAACTGCTCACGAGATGTAATAGTCTAGGTTTACTTTCCCGCACTTTTACTTTCCACACCTATGTATGTATGTATGTATATATATATATATATATATATATATATATATATATATATATATATATATATATATATATATATATATATATATATATATATATATATATATATATATATATATATATATATATATATATATATATATATATATATATATATATATATATATATATATATATATATATATATATATATATAACTGTATAATAACTAAGCATGTATAGTAAGATCTAAAACGAATCGTTAGATAACCCTAAACAAAGATAAACATACATGAACTGAATCACTATGCACACATACACATATAGGGTAACCTCCCTTGCTGCCTTCGGAAAAAACAATGGTCATGTCCCTCGAACATAGGGATACCATTAGCAAAGACCCTCAATTGAAATCATCATAAAGATCATAGTCCCGCGATGTCCCTTAAAGTTTCCTACGAGAAATGATCTTGTCCCTCGATGTTGCCTACGAATATATGATGACAGTCCCTTCGAATTGCTAAGGTATCCATATATGTTGCCTTCAATGACCATAACGACGACCCTACGCCCGTACCTTCACATCCAATGGATGGGGTTACCTACCAACTAATGATATGAATAGCACTATCCCTAACGAAGAAGGAAAAAGAATAACAAAAGACCTTTCAGTGGGTAAGGAAACACTTCATTGCTTGCTCACAAAATAAAATAATTTTCACACCTCACACTTCCAAAACAAATACTTTCGAATGCTTTATAAACACTCTTGAGGACTTCTACAAGGGTTATTATAAAGTAGACTGCCTTACATTAGCATTTTCAAAACCTTTTCAAAAACACACAAAGCGAATTAAAGTGAGCTAAGAAATTAAGAGCCCGTGGATAACTACAGATGAAAATGGTGCTAACACCTTCCCTTTTCATAACTTACCCCCCCCCCCCCCCCCCCACGAACTCAAAATCAATAAAGGTATTTCCTGTTCTTTTCACCCTTTCTTTATTGGATAAAAGAAAAGTCGATGGTGACTCTTGCTATCCGCAACATTTGCGATAAAATGCAAAACCAAGTCAGTTCTCCCACCGTATTACATGTATGTTCGGAAAAATGGAGTTAAACATTCTGACAAAAATCTTATGAGGTTTATAAGATAATCCTCCTCAAACAAAGAAGAGAGCAATAAAAAGGACAAATGAAGTTTTATTTTCTATGAATGTGGCAAGCCCGGTCACTACAAACCAAATTGTCCATCTCTTGTCAAAAAGAAGGGAAAAAGCCAAAGAAATAAGCCTAGACAAGCCTATGTTGCTTGGGAAAGTGAAAGTGAATCCCCAAGCAATAAAACTCAAGTGAGAGTGATGAAGAGGTAAATTATTGTTTCATGGTAAATCATCGACAAGACAAGAATAGGGATGTAAGTCTTAAATATTCAAACATTTCTACTTTGTCTTATAATGAACTAAAAAATGAATTTGAAAAACTACAAATAGAGTTCCCAAATACTAACAAAAGACTTTCCTCTCTAGAAAAAGTTTTCATAATTTTAGAGGCTAAGGTTGATAAAGCCAAAAATGAGTTAGAAGAATTGAAAGAACTTATTGTAGATAGTTCAAATCATGAAAAAAAAAAGGGATTTGACATCTTGTAAGTATGGCTGTGACAGATGTCAAATTTGGCAAAAAGAAGTGAGTACTCTTGCTACCAAATTGGATACTCTACATCATCCTATGGAAAATATGTCTATTAAGTCCTTGAAGGTTGAAAAGCCTCATAAAACTTACTCCTCAATCAAGAAAGAACCTAATATCATTATTAATCCTCATTGTAGAACATTTTGTCACTATTGTTGCAAAGAGGGTCACAAAATTGAAAAATGAAAGTTTAGAACTTCTTTGAATCCTAATGTTGATGTTCAATTGTTGCCTAAATGCAAAATTTATTTAACTCACTCTCAAGGACCCAATGAGAATTGGGTACCTACCACCCTTGTTTGATTTTTATAGGTTGAATATGTTGATGCTATGACGGGAAAGTGGATTCTCGATAGTGGATGCTCAAGACATATGACGAGAGACATATCTCTCTTCTCCAACTTTATGGTGAAGAAGAAAGGATTTGTGTCCTACAGTGATCACAACAAAGGTGAAATACTCAGAAAAGATAGTATAAGTAATCCCTCAACTATTAATATCTCTAATGTGATGTTAGTTAAAGGTCTTAGACATATTTTTCTTAGCATTAGTCAATTATGTGACAATGGATACAAAGTGTCTTTTGAAAAAAATTATTGTACAATTGAACATAGTGAGAAGAAGGATTATATGTTTAAGGGTTTGAGGGTTAGTAACACTTATATGCTTGACTTAAATGAGATCTCCTTGAATAATGCTCAATGTATTCTTACCGCGAGTGAAGACTCATGGCTATGGCATATACGTTTAGCTCATGTCAACTTTGACTTACTTAATATAATTATCTCAAAAGATTTAGTAATCGGTCTACCAAAAATAAAAATTTCCAAAGACTACCTATGTGATTCATTCCAAAAGGGAAAGCAAACAAATGCCTCTTTTAAATCTAATAAAATTGTTTCTACATCAAGGCCACTCGAACTCCTCCACATGGATTTGCACAGTCCCTCGCGGATAAAAAGCATAGGTGGAAATTATTACGGTTTAGTGATTGTAGACGATTACTCTATATTTTGTTGGACTTTATTTTAAGTAGAAAAGATGAAACTTTCATTGCTTTCACACGTTTTGCCAAGATTGCTCAAAATAAAATGAATTTAAAGATAGTTGCTATCCGAAATGATCATGGAGGTGAATTTCAAAACCAGCTCTTTGAAGAATATTGTGATAAATTTAGCATTGAACACAACTTTTCAGCTCCTAGGAGTCCATAACAAAATGGTGTTGTTGAGAGGAAAAATCATATTTTAGAGTAATTGGCAAGAACAATGCTCAATGATCGAGGTCTACTAAAATATTTTTGGGCCGATGCTATTAGCACGGCTTGTTATGTCTTGAATAGGATAATTATACGCCCAATTCTTGACAAAAATCCTTAAGAACTTTTAAAAATTAGAAAACCAATTTTATCTCATCTTCGTGTCTTTGGATGCAAATGTTTTGTTTTAAATAATGGAAAAGACAATCTTGGAAAATTTGATGTGAAAGCCGATGAAGGTATTTTTCTCGGATACACTCAATCTAGTAAAGCATATAGAGTTTATAATAAGAGATTTACTTATTGTAGAAGAGTTTGTACATGTTAATTTTGATGAGACCTCCCTAAATAGTGTTGGGAAAGGTAGTTTTTTTTCATGGTGTAGGTGCATCAACGGAAGACATACTCAAAGACACCGATGAAGGAGTTGATCAACCTAAATCGGTGGAAGTTTAAGAGAATGGAGATAGCACCAACAAAAATAAAGATGATGGAAGTCATGAAGAAATTAATGGTCTTCCTTTGGAGTGGAGAACATACAAAGATCATCCACTTGACAAAATTATAGGTGATATCAAAAAGGGGGTAACTACTTTCTCTAAAATAAGTAGTCTTTGTTTTCATCATGCTTATGTATCACAAGTTGAACCTAAAAACACTAACGGTGCCTTAGTTGATGAGAATTGGCTTATTTCCATGCAATAAGAATTAAACCAATTTGAAAGGAATGAAGTTAGTGATCTTGTTTCTCGTCCTACAAATCATCAAATTATAGGCACTCGATGGGTATTTAGGAATAAGCTTGACGAACATGGTGTGATAACAAGAAATAAGGCCCGTCTTTTGGCTCAAGGATGTAACCAAGAAGAGGGAATCAATTATGAGGAAACTTATGCTCTGGTGGCCCGACATGAGACTATACGCCTTTTATTAGCTTATGCTTACTCTAAGAACTTCAAATTATTTCAAATGGACGTAAAAAGTGCATTCCTTAATTGATACAAAAGTGAAGAGGTGTATGTTTCTCAACCTCCCTATTTTGAAAATGATGAGTTTATGGATCATATGTTTAAGCTTAAACATGTATTATACAGTCTTTAACAAGCCCCTAGGTAATGGTATGATAGACTTAGCATGTTTTTGCTTGAAAAAGGATACTCTAGAGGGAAAGTGGTGCAGATTATGAAGACCAGACTATGAAGAATCATCTTCTGACGAGGTCATCTCTGATGATCAGAACTTGAAAATTCCAGACTCTGATCAGGTCAAATTTTGAATATCAATTCAAATTTTGAAGATCAAGTCAACCTCTAAAGACCCAAAGTCTAAAGAATCAGAAGCTAAGACTCAAACTCTGAAGGATTAAAACTTGAAGCCATTCAAAGCTCAAGAACCAAGAAAAGTCTGACAGGTTACTATCAAACTCTAAGGTCAATTTGTCTTCTTTTGACGTGAAAACATAGCAAAATTCTTCAAAAGATAGATGGAATGCAACTGATAATTCCTCTTTGAGCAAAGGAGTTTAAAATAGATTTTCAAGGGAATTAACCATAACAGGAAGATTTCCAATAGATCTGATGATGCTTCTCTCAAATACTTACTCGTGCAAGAAGGTTTCTCCAACTACTCTCTTATGGTTCTCTATAAAAGGAGCTGAAGACTTGGAGAAAGTAGTACAACACTGCTCCTTGACAAACAAAGAGTTGTTACTTTGTCAAATCTATTGCACATGCTTAACTTATAACTTATTAACACTTGTATATTCTTAGAAGTTCTTAAGTTTTAAAGTCTGTATGTGTTCTGTCTACACCTTTGATTGTATATCAAGTGTAGATTATCACAATCTCTTAACTATTTGTTATAGAGTCAGAAGTCTCTTGGTGGTGTACTTGAGTAATTAAAGTCTCTTTCATATGTACTTGAGCATTTAGAAGTATCTTGCTTGAGTGCTTGTGCATTTTAAGAGTATCCCACATTTTCTTGGTGTATTTACAATTACGAACATACAAGAATTCGTTTTAATCTAAGGACATAACTAAGAAATTTTTGGTTTTAAAGTCAATTTCAAACTTTCTCTTTTTCTATACGGAAATTTGATTATACTTTCTCATCATTCAAGATCAAAACTTTGGATGATTATTTTATATATAGTTTTCTAGGATCCAAAACTATATCACCATTACACGATGGATGTGCATTTAGAAAAGTCCTATTGTTAAAAAGAGTGTTGGAAGTCATCTTCCTTCTATGATGATTAGTATTTAAACAGGAGTTGACACTTGTTGAACATGTGACTCCATACCAAATAGAGAGGGGGGGGGGGGGGGGGGTGAATTGTAGAGGTCTGAAAAACGTTCCTTTAGCAAAATCATTTTCTAAATCAGAGTTCAAAAACATTTTGTTAAAGATGTTTGAGTGAGTCGTAGAAAATCAAGATAAATAAGTTATTGAGGTTTGAGTCCAAATTGAGGTTTTACACGGGCAAACCACAAATTGAACCAATATTTTTACCAGATTGATCTCGAACCTAATAAGCTTTTACACAGGTTGAACTCGGAAACCGAACCTGAGATTTTTACTGGGAAAATCTCGAACCTATTGAGATTTTACACATGTTAAAATGAGAAACCGGGTGAGATTTTATACCAAGTTAATCTTAAACCAATTGAGTTTTTAACCGAGATGAACTCATGAATCCTTGTAAAGATTTTTCGTTGGTTATTCTTCATAAAACTAAAAGAGAGCATTTCTTCTGTGCCGAAGCTCACGAACTAAACAAAGACTTATACTAATCCTTAAAAGAGATTTTATAGTAGTTTAGCTCTAAACTAAAATATTCATTTCCTAAGGAAGAATGATTTACTCTAGAGGAAAAATAACTCTTGGTAATTTACATGAAAGTCCTCACCAGAAAAAATTCCTCACTAAACTCAAGGACGATCCAAAGCACTATGGCTTAAATATGTGAAAAAAGTGGAAATGATTTAGAGAGAGTGAGAAAGAAGAAAAATGAGGCGTTTCACATTTTTTTAATGATTTGGAATGGTGGAGAGCCTCTTTATTTATATGCCAATAAATGGTGTATTTTTGGAAACAATCAATTGTTAGACGATAGGACGTATCTAGAAGATGGGGGGGGGGGGGGGGGGTTGAATAGATACCGTGTTTTTAATGAAAAATTAAAATGCAGTGAAAGCTACCTGAATACACTCGTCTAAAAATGATCCTCTACTGAAAAGACCGGATATGCGTAAAACCAAATGGAATGAATCAATGAGAATTATTAACACTTAATTCAATTAGAATTGATCACTTATACTCTTTAACTATTGTCAATTACTTCCAATGAATTGTTGAGAATAAAACCCACAAATTTGCACTTTTGGACTTTTATCGAACACTTGGTGTGAGTAATCACACCAAGCCCAATCTATCTTAACTGGTAGTGTTAGTACCAATTACAGCAATCAAAGTGATTACTATAGTTCTTAGCAATAGTTTTGTCACACTATAAATTCAGAAAATTGGAACCACAAGTGCAAATTCACAAATTATAGCAAATAAATGGTAAAAGATGAGAAAGAAAAATGACAAGTGATTTGTTTAGGCAGTTCCCCTTGTCGTCCTCGCGTGGGGTACTCTGCCCCTAATTCTAGAATGTAGAATTAGGATAATTGCTATTATGATTGCAAAGTTTGTACAAGAGATAGAAAATAGTCACCACAATTCAAACCCAATATGTTGAATTGAAAACTAAGCTCCTCTCTTCCCTTGATTCAATTTGAACCAAGTATGTCAGCAATCTTCGATAAACCTCCGGTTGTAGCTACCTTGTTGAGAACCCAAACTGTTTCTCAAACCCTCTGCTCGGCTGATTTAATTGCAAAATGGTGACCCCAATTCTTCCTTCACAATCCTCCGATTGTAGCTACCTTATCGAGTGAACCCACAGTTCCTCAATCCCTTAAGCACGACTGAATTTGAAGCAAAGAATTGTCAAAAAACCCCAAATCCCAATGATCTTGGAGGTAAAACCCTCAGATTTTATTCAAGAAAAATACACAATTGCTCAACCCAAACAAGATCGCAATCTTCTACTTCAGACATTATCAACACACGCTCCGCACCTTGATCGATAAAAATTATTATATGTAGTTGTCAATGGATGAGTGAGAGGTTGAAGATGATGAGTACCTTGTGTTTCTATTTCACTTTTCTTGCTAAAAACCAAATGATAGAACCTTACAAGATTATATATGTTATCTCAAGTCAAAACCCAAAATGTCAAGCTGAAAAGCATATTTGACGAGCGAACGTTCGACCTATTCCAAAAGGGGACTCGACCTGAACACTCCCGAGAGAGCCAGAAGACAAAGTGCACGAGCCATACATCGACCACTCAAGGGTTGTGCGTCGATGCATAGTTCCTAAAAAACTACTTCCAGGTTGAGTCAATCATACAGTCGACGTGAGCAAACCCGAGACTTCCCCAAGGCGCAACTTTCAATCCATGTGCCGACCGCTCCAGGGCTATGCGTCAGCGCATAGTTCCTAAAAACTGCTTCCAGGTTGAGTCAACCACACAGTCGATGTGAGAAAACCCGAGACTTCCCCAAGGAACAACTTTCGATCATACGTCGACCGAAGCTTTCTTTGAGTCAACTCAAAGCATGGAAATTTCCAAAAATACCAATTCTTGAAGACTTTTCATGCTTCATTGTCCACCATATCATCTAGCAACATTTTCAACATATAGTGGAAAGTTTTGACATCATTTAAACCCTTAACGAAGGAACCTTGCCCTCACATACTCTCCCTTTTTTATGATGGCAAAACTTATCCTTAGTACCAAGTGTCAGAATCTTAATCTTAGAGACTTCTCCCCCTATCTTTGTGCACCCTTTCGTTTCGTTTCGACTTTCATAACATCTATTCTTGGCTTTCACGTGCTTCTCCCCCTTTGACAACACCAAAAAGAGACAAAGCCATTGGTTAAAAATAACAATAATCAATACAAGTAAGGTTAGACCATTATCTACTTTGGCAATCAATAACTCTAACAAACAATCACATAAAGAGATGTTAGAGAAAGGAATAACAAAGGAAAAAAACATAAATATACACCAATTACATGGTTTTGTTACAAACCGGTGTTCAAAGAGAGTCAAACACAAAGTAAGCCATAATCCAAAAATAATTAAACAACAAATACTAGCTTAAGTTCAGGAAAATAGCAAAGCATGAGACCAAAGAAAGAATTAATTTTCATCACTCTCATTTCTTCCTTGTGGTGGTGGATTTGATGGTTGGTTAGAAGGGAAGTGTTGCATGAAGTTGTTGGTGAAGTTGGTGAAGTTGTTCACTTAAGACTCCATCATCACATAGAAAGTATTATATCGTTGATCTTGAATGGTAGAGTATGCGGCAAATTGTTCACCGTGTACGCTGACACGGTTTTATAGAGTAATAAGTCTCTCATTTACAAGCAAAGAGTTCTCCTTCTATTGAAGATGCATAGACTCAAGCAAGGTCAAAATGGTAGCATTGTTTCCATCTGAAACTTAATCTTCATCCATGGTAGCAACATTATCACCTTCCCTATTTTCTTCATCATGTTCCTCGTCACTATCATCTCCTTGCTGGAAGCATACATTATTACTTCTTACCACATATCGATACCGTTGCTGACTCGCATCCCACTGGTGACCTATCATAGTCAATGTCTTCTGAGTGAACTCTTGATCAGTTAATAATCCAATTAAGGGAAGGCCCAAAACACCAATAACAGCCTTGTTTAGGAGATGTTGAATAAAGGAAGCATAGCCCAATGCTGTTCCTCTACCCGAATCTTTCAGATTATAAATTCTACTTGCAATGTAGTAAAGCCAATTGATCCTCATTTTGTTCTTGATATCATAGACCAAGTGTACCTTAGGCTGATCAATCCTTGAGTATCCACCCATTTTTGGGCGAATGATGTGAGATACAATCCACTGTAGAATACCGTCAAGCGGTTTTAGTGCACCCGTTGTGACTGACTTTGGAAATAAGGTGCTATTCACAATACTTTCAGAAAATGGATGTTTCAGCATTGAGTTTAGAGCAACCTTAAAGTTATATCCCCTAAAAGTTATCGGTATCAGTGATTTTGATAGCAAACAAACTTGGAGGAAACATTTCAAACTCCGTCCAAATCTCAAAATTGACAGTATAAACCTTGTTATTCATCTTATATCTAAAATTGCTCCCATCAAAACTACCTTGAAGACCGTTATAAAAAAGTTTGATCAATTCTTCATTATACACAATATCACATTCCAAAAAGACATCGAGTTTCTGAAATCTCAACGAATCAACAACATGTGGTAGATTCAACCGACCTAGGGTTTGCTTGTATACTACAAATTGCTTAATAATTTTTCTCTTACTAAATTTATTTGAATAAGACTCAACCAAATCATCATAAAGTAGAGACAAAGCAGTTACCGGATCGGGGTTTTGTTGAGAAGATGAACTTCCTTTTACCATTCTTCTCTTTGTAGGTCTTGATGAAGCCATGGAAGGAAGGTTGAAAAGTTTGAGATTTGGGGGTAAAAGATGCTCTTAGGGTTTTTGAGAAGGTTTTGGGGGAAATAAAGTAATGAGAGTGAATGAGTAGAGATGATAAGATAAAAACACACTTGTCACACAGAATTTCTAAACTCATTGTTTGAAATATCACGCGATGCGTCAACCTACATAGGTCATGCATCGACACATAGGGACTTAATTTTGAGAAACACAGGTTCCAACATGCGTCGATGGTGCCCAGCCATAGGTCGACCCGAGCAGGCCTATTTTTCAATTTTGCAAATATTCATGAATTTTAAGACACAATAAAACAGAAATAACCACCTAAGCATAGATCACACATCACAAAGATTGAAAAATGCATATCACAAGGAATACAAAATTTAAAAGTTTACCACTTTGAGTTATCAAGAGTAGAGTTAGAGTTAGAATGATATTACCTATATGATGCGGGATGACATTTTACCCTCACAAATATCTTGATACAAGAGTTTAGACAATTCATGAGAGTACAAGTATAAATAAGAGCAATGCAACTAATGTAGTTGCAACCTATCCGAAATGTCGAGAACACCAAGTTCCCTATGGATGTGAAGAAAGTCTCGGTCGCAAGAGGTTTTGTGAAAATATCTGCAAGTTGATTAGTGCTATCAACATGCTCAAATAAGATGTCACATTTTTCTACATGATCCCTAAGGAAGTGATGCCTAATCTCAATATGTTTTGTGCGTGAATGTAAAATCGAGTTTTTGGTTAGGTTTATGGCACTTGTGTTGTCACAAAAGATCGAAATATGATCGATTTTAACATTAAAATCAAGTAGTTATTGTTTGAGCCATAAAATTTGGGCACAACAATTACCGTTTGTAACATATTCCTCCTCGGCAGTTGACAAGGCAATGTAAACTTATTTCTTGCTATGCCAACTTACTAAGGAATTTGAAAAGAAGTGACACGTACCACTAGTACTTTTCCTATCTAACTTGCAACCGGAAAAGTTGGAATCAAAATAACCAACCAAAGAGAAATCACTACCCTTGGAGAACCATAACCCATACTTAGTCGTACCACAAAGATACCTAAGTATGCGCTTAACGGCTTTTATATGTGATTCCTTGGGGCATGATTGATACCTAGCACACATACATACACTAAATATAATTTTGGGACGAGAAGCAGTAAGGTAAAGAAGGGAACCGATCATACCTCTATACCTTTTTACATCAACCGGCTTACCATGTTCGTCACGATCAAGATTAACCGCGATAGGCATTGAAGTGTCAATAATATTTTATTTTTCCATATCGAAGCACTTTAATAGATCTTGACAATACTTGGTTTGACTCACAAAAGTCCCTTCCTCGAGTTGATTTATTTGAAGCCCAAGGAAGTAATTTAATTCACCCATCATACTCATTTCAAATTCTCCCTGCATCAACTTAGAGAACTCCTTGACCAAGGATATATTAGTAGATCCAAATATAATATCATCTACATAAACTTGTACTAAAATTGAATGTTTTCCTTGGCGCTTAATGAAAAGAGTTGTATCAACCTTTCCTCTTTAGAATCCTTGTTCTAACAAAAACTTGCTAAGGCGTTCATACCAAAGCCTAGGGGCTTGTTTGAGGCCATATAAGGCACATTTTAGTTTATAAACATGATTAGGATACTCAAAGTTTTCAAACTCGGGAGGTTGAGATGCATAAACCTCTTCATTAATATAACCATTTAGAAAAGCACTCTTAACATCCATTTTATATAACTTGAAATTTTGTGAACATGTAAAGGCAACCAAAAGGGGTATAGCCTCGAGTCGGGAAACCGGTGCATAAGTTTCCTCATAGTCAATGCCCTCCTCTTGGTTATACCCTTGAGCAACAAGGCGAGCCTTATTGCGAGTTACTATCCCGTTTTCATCCAATTTGTTCCTAAACACCCATTTAGTGCCGATTACACGATAGTCTCACAGAGGAGGGACAAGGTCC
This sequence comes from Vicia faba, assembly GCA_948472305.1. Taxonomy (NCBI): domain Eukaryota; kingdom Viridiplantae; phylum Streptophyta; class Magnoliopsida; order Fabales; family Fabaceae; genus Vicia; species Vicia faba. The sequence continues at coordinate 193,607,701 of OX451735.1, forward strand.
CAAACCTCATTTCTCTTAAATTGGTTTAGCTCATCTTGCATAACTAAAAACCAATGTTCATTGAGTAAAGCGTCTTTGGAGTTTTTAGGCTTAATTTGTGAGACGAAAGCAAAATGATAACAAAATTTACTTATCTTGGACCATGTAGTGACTCCTTTTGTGATATCTCCAAGGATATTGTTGATGGGATGATCCTTGATAGATTTCCATTCCAATGGGAGATCATTTTCATCACTTTTAACATCCGGATATTTATCCTTAATAGAATCCCATTCCAATGGGAGATCATTTTCATTGCTTTTAATATTCGGATCTTTAAGTATACTTTTCGAAGATACACCTGCACCATCAAACACCTTTTCCGACCGATCTCGAACAAGATTCATCAAAAGATACATGCACAGACTCCTCAACAATTTGTAACCTTTTATTAAATACCCTATAAGCTTTACTAGATTAAGAGTATCCGAGAAAGATACCTTCATCAGCTTTTGATTCAAACTTACCAAGATTTTCCTTTCCATTGTTCAATACAAAACACTTACATCCGAAAATGTGAAGGTGTGAAATATTAGGATTTCTTACTTTTAGCAGTTCATACAAGTTTTGTTTAGAATTGGACGGATTAGGATCATATTCAAAACATAACAAACTGTACTTATGGCGTCGGTCCAAAAATACTTAGGAAGGGCATGTTCATTGATCATAGTTCTTCCTAGTTCTTCTAAAAACACGGTTCTTGCATTCCACTACTCCATTTTGTTATGGAGTACGTGGTGCGGAAAAATTATGATAAATGCCATGTTTTTCACAAAATTCCTCAAAGAGATGGTTTTTAAATTCACCCCCGTGATCGCTTAGGATTGTAACAATGTTAGTTTTTAACTTATTTTGGAACATCTTAGCAAATTTTTCAAATGCAGAAAAAGTGTCACTTTTGCTAGACAAGAAAATTGTCCAACAAAATCTAGAGAAGTCATCTACTATAACAAAACCATAATAATTACAACCTAGACTTTTTATTCTAGATGGTCCAAAAAGATCCATGTGAAGAAGTTCAAGTGGTTTTGTTGTAGAGATAATCTTTTTAGATTTAAAAGAAATTTTTGTTTATTTGCCCATTTAACATGCATCACATAAGTGATCTTTAGAACACTTTATTTTGGGTAAACCAACAACTAGATCTTTTGATACAATTTTGTTTAGCAAGTCAAAATTGACATGCGCTAACCGCCTATGCTAAAGCCATGAGTCTTCACTCAAGGAGACAAGACATTTAGAGCCGGTCAAAGATACTTCACTCAAGTCAAACATATATACATTATTAACCCTCGAGCCTTTAAACACATTTTCCTTATCACTATTTTCAATTAAGCAACAGTCTTTTAAAAAAGAGACTTTATATCCTTTGTCGCATAATTGACTAATACTAATAAGATTGTGTTTAAGACCCTCAACTAAAAGTACATATGAGATATTAGTAGAAAAGGGATTACCTACACTACCTTTTTCGAGTATAACTCCCTTGTTGTTATTAACACAGGTTACAAAGCCGTTCTTCTTAGCCACAAAGTCAAAGAATAGGGAAATGTTATCCGTCATATGTCTTAAGCACCCACTGTCAAGAGACCATCTTCTCTCTGTAGTCTCAAGACATTCCACCTAAAAAATCAAGCAAGGTAAATAGGTACCCAATTTTTATTGGGTCCTTGTGTGTGAGTGAAACATGGGTTGCCTTTGGGAGACCATTTAAAAATTCCTTTAGGTACCAAGAATATTCTAAAACGACATTTTTTAATGGTGTGTCCCTCCTTGCAACAATATAGACAAGCTAAGTCTTGATAGGAGTTACTTTTGCTTGATTGATCTTTTATATGGTAAGTATATTTTTGATAAGGATTAATCATACTTTTTCTAAAGTTTGATCGATCAATAGAAAATGTAACTTTGGGTTGTAAAGCCTTGTCTAATTTGGCTTTAAGAATCCTAGTCTCTCTTTGCCAAATGTGACAAGTTTCACATCCATGCCACTTTTGCCAAGAGGTCTTGTCAATTTCATCTTTGTCTTTGATACTCTCTATAATGGATTCCTTAAGAGTTTCCAACTCATTTTAGGATTTGGAAACTTTATGCTCAAGTTATTTGAAAATATTTTTATTTGAGGATAAGAGTTTGAAATCTTCCTTAGCCTCATGATGTAGAGTATTAAAGGCATTTAGTAATTCAATATAAGACATATCATCAACATAATCATATTTGGAATGACTTACATTCTTTTTCTTTTTGTGATGCGCCATAAGATACAACTTTTCCATTTCCTCTTCATCACTAGAGTCATCTTTGCTTGATGAATCACTATCACTATCCCAAGCAACGTAAGCCCTTCTATCTTTGTTTGACTTCTTTTAAAACTTGTCTCTTACTTTATCTTTCTTGAACAAGGGACAATCTGGTTTATAATGACCGGGTTTCCCACAATTGTAACAAGATCCTTTTGACTTATCTCTCTTGCTTTCAAAAGGTTTGTTTGGCTTAGCTTGCCTTCTATAGTCAACAAGATTCTTATTCGAATGTTGGATTTCATTCTTCCGAAGATATCTATTGTACTTCCTTACGAATAAACCCAAATCTTCATCCAGACTCTCATTTCCATCACTTGAGTTACTTCCACACGAATCTATGGTGGAAGACTTGAAACTTGAATCCCTTAATGCGATGAACTTCTTCTCCGTGTCCCTCAACTTTTCTTTCTTCTCTTTATTTTCATGCTTATTTAGATTTGTGAGCTCTTGCTCATGTTTTTGAAGCTTACCAAACAATGTTGTAAGTTTCAATGTAGTTAGATCATTTGCTTCCTTGATTGTCGTGACCTTAGGTTGCCATTCCCTGTTAAGACATCTCAAAATCTTGTTAATAGCAACAACATTGGAAGTAATATGACCAAGTGTGTGTAAGCGATTTATTATGTGAGAAAATATCTTTTGCATGTCCGTAATGGTTTCACCATGCTTCATGTGAAAGAGATCAAACTCTTGAGTTAATGTGTTAATCCTTGCTAATTTGACATCGTTTGTACCCTCATGGGTAACTTGTAAAGCATCCCACATTGCCTTAGCAGTAGCACAATATGAGATACGAAAGTATTCATCAACTCCAAGAGCTGATATGAGCATATTTTTATCTTTCTAGTCATAAGCATAGTTTTCTCATCTTTTTCATCCCATTGGGCTCCCAGTTTAGGTACAACGACACCCACATTGGTTAGTATAGTTATGGCCATAAGAACTTCTTCTATGAATTTCCAAAATTTTCTATCAACAGAATTGATATGCACTCGCATACAATCTTTCCAATAGCTATAGTTTTCACCGGTGAAAATAGACGCTCTATTGTACGCCCCTTTTGGATCGTTGTCCATTGTCTAAAGAGTTATATGTGAAGCACTAGATGAACCGGTGCTCTGGTTCCACTTGTTAGACAATAGGACGTGTCTAGAAGGGAAAGTGGGTTGAATAGATACTGTGATTTTTAAAAAGAGTTTTTAATGAAAACTTAAAACACAGTGAAAGCTGCCCGAATACACTCTTCTAAAAATGATCCTCTATTGAAAAGACTGGATATGCGTAAAATCAAATGGAATGAATCAATGATAATTATTAACACTTAATTCAATTATAATTGATCACTTATACTCTTTAACTGTCAATTACTTCCAATGAATTGTTGAGAATAAAACCCACAAATTTTCACTTTTGGACTTTTATCGAACACTTGGTGTGCGTAATCACACAAAGTCCAATCTATATTAATTTGTAGTGTTAGTAACAATTATAGCAATCAAAGTGATTACTATAGTTCTTAGCAATAGTTTTATCACACTTCAAATTCAGATAATTGGAACCACAAGTACAAATTCACAAATTATAGCAAATAAACGGTAAAAGACGAGAAAGAAAAATGACATGCGATTTGTTTAGGCAGCTCCCCATGTCGTCCTCGCGTGGGGTACTCTGCCCCTAATTCTAGAATATAGAATTAGGATAATTGCTATTATGATTGCAAAGTTTGTACAAGAGATAGAAAATAATCACCACAATTCAAATCCAATATGTTGAATTGAAAACTAAGCTCCTCTCTTCCCTCGATTTAATTTGAACCAAGTATGTCACTAATCTTCGATAAACCTTCGGTTGTAGCTACCTTGTTGAGAACCTAAATCGTTTCTCAAACCCTCTACTCAGCTGATTTAATCGCAAGATGGTGACCCCAATTCTTCCTTCACAATTCTTCGATTGTAGCTACCTTGTCGAGCAAACCCACGGTTCCTCAATCCCTTAAGCACGACTAAATTTGAAGCAAAGAATTGTCAAAAACCCCAAAATCCCAATGATCTTGGAGGACAAAATCCTCAAATTTTATTCAAGAAAAAACCACAATTACTCAACCCTAACAAGATCGCAATCTTCTAATTCAGACGTTATCAACACACGCTCCGCACCTTAATCGATAAAAATTATTATGTGTAGTTGTCAATGGATGAGTGAGAGGTTGAAGATGATGAGTACCTTGTGTATCTATTTCACTTTTATTGTTAAAAACCAAATGATAGAACCTTACAAGATTATATATGTTATCTCAAGTCAAAACCCAAACTGTCAAGCTGAAAAACAGATTTAACGAGCGAACGGTCGACCTATGCCAAAAGGGGACTTGACCTGAGCATTCCCGAGAGAGCCAGAAGACAAAGTGTGCGAGCCATACATCGACCGTTCCAGGGCTGTGCGTCGATGCATAGTTCCTAAAAACTACTTCCAGGTTGAGTCGACCACACATTCGACGTGAGCAAACCCGAGACTCCCCTAAGGCGTAACTTTCAATCCATGCGTTGACCGCTCCAGGGCTATGCGTCGATGCATAGTTCCTAAAAATTTCTTCCAGGTTGAGTCGACCATACAGTCGACGTGAGCAAACCCGAGACTTCCCCAAGGAACAACATTCGATCATGCATTGACCGAAGTTTTCTTTGAGTCGACTCAAAGCATAAAAATTTCCAAAAATACCAATTCTTGAAGACTTTTCATGCTTCCTTGTCCACCATATCATCTAGCAACATTTTCAACATATAATGGAAAGTTTTGACATCATTGAAACCCTTAATGAAGGAACCTTGCCCTCACATCAATGAGTCAAATAAATGACCTAATCGATTAACTAATTGATTAGGTACTTGAAATAATCGGTTATTGTGGCCCAAATTAAAAGGTTTTGATAGAGAGTTGTTACCATTCATTAAGATATTATCATGATTGAATATAGACTTAATTTTCTCATATCTAATCGATTAGGACAAGTATTTAAATGATTAGACATTTATAAAAAAATCTTCTAATCAATTGAGCAATTTCTTAATCAACTGGCTAAGATCTCAAACATGTTTGGTGATTTTAATTGAAAAAGAGCGACTTCAAAAATAGTTGTTAGCGAGTGTGATTTAGCCACAATATTTCTAAAAACTCATGTGTGTCTCTATAATACACTGATCAACTAGACTAACACATTTAGGAAAGCTTTCACACTTTCACACTTTGATGCTTCAAGTTTCTTTGTTGGATATACCAATCATATAATCACTTCAAGTTCTTTAAATCTTTTATTGGACGTGGCTTGAGATATCTTCAATTTAATCACCATCATTAGAGAGTAAAAATATCACTAGTGATCATAAATTCTAATTCTTTACTTTGATTTGGAGAAATAATTTAATCAACCACTTTAAACATCTTTGACCGCTGGAGCTAACTTTAACAGTTACTTGACATCAAATATTGTCATCATCAAAATTCAAGTCAAATATTGTTATCATCAAAATCAAGTCATCATCAAGACTAAGCATTTGTTTCTTGTTCATGAGCTTTATCAATTAGGATTGTTTCCTGCTAGCATATGGTTTCTTAGAGGCTACTTGTGTTTTCTTCTATAACAAATATGTTGTATAGAATAACTGTTTTACTTATGCCCACTTACATATAAACATATTATTAGAGAATTACTTAGGGCTAAGTGAGAATAATATAATCTATCGTAGATAAGTGAGTTGTCCATTTATACGACGGGACAAGTAAGTTATGGTAAGCGAGGAACCGTTTACAAAACTAATCTATCTCTAACCTATCAAATAGAAGATATATCCAATTTTATGGGGACCATAATGTCACGAACCTATAATTTATTTGATAGGGTAACTCTAATAATTAGGCTTGTTAGATAGATTTAAATTCTAGGATCATTCTCACATTCAAGGATCTAAACACTTATACAAATTATATTTAGACAAAATTCATATTAGAATAGAATCATAGTTATTTTTAGAGTCTTAGGTATGTTATTCTTAATATCTCAACCAAGTTGTTCGTAAAATTTTAGACAAATTATCTTTAAAATTTCAGTAAGTATATAGATAATGATCGCAGACTTTAGTAAGATTTGAGTGAATATAATTTGAAGTTCCTAGCACGAAATCCAGTAAAAGAATTATCTCACATTTTAATTATTATTATTTTTTAATTATATAAAATGATATATTGTGACAAATAATATGAAATAGAAAGAGTAATAAATTTGACCTCGACTCTGACAAATAATGACCTTATCTAGGAATTCTAAAAAATCAACATCTACAACCTAACCTATGACAAAGACCAACTTGAGCCTCATTTCTTTAAACATGCATTGGATGAGAAGACCCCAAAAATGGGACCAAGTTAAGAACCTTGTTGAAATTAGATTATGCAGGTGCAGTATTTAAGCCACTCTATTTAAGTAGTAAAATATTTTATTCAAATTTATTTTGTAAGACTAATGCATTGCATTGCATTGCATCTCTAGCCTTATTAAATCGGTCCCGTTTATAGATTTGGAAATGGGGAACACTAATATTAAATACTCTTCTACATTAAAATAAATTACTTTTTAAGTTTTTACACACATTTTAAAATAATGAATTTTAGTTAATTATAATTAATTTTTAGATTTTATATAAAATATAAATTATAATTACTAAAACATCTTTGTTAACATTTAATTAATGAACTATTCATGTTAAATATTTTTGAATTAATAAGGTGTGTATTAGCTGGTAACACTAAAACTTATTAATTTTAAAGTGATTGACTTTTATTATAATAGTACTTAAGATTTTGAGTTTTTTTTTTTTGTTAGTTTATAATAGTGACTAGATCTGTTTGTTTGGGGATTTTTTATGGGATGAGAGGAGCGGATATTTTAAGTTGAATAAATTTGGTTTAATTTTTTATGAGTGGAGAAGAGGAGATTGGATGTAATCAAATTCTCGTTTAGAGGAGTTTTTCGTTTCCTTCAAATCGAAGGGATTTTGAGGGAAGGGAAGGAATATGAGTTGTGAAAATCTATTTTTGTTATAATGACAAAATTACTTTCAATCACTATTATAAATAATATTTTTTATGATGAAACTTTCATCTCAAATATGTTAAAAATCGAGAGTATGCGTTATGTTTTATTTTTTAAAGAAAATAAACAATATTTTCTTTCGGTGTTATAAAAAACCGAGGTAACACAGTTATAACTAAGCACCGTTTTTTATCCATAAAAATAATAATAAATATATTCTCTCGGTTTTATGGAAAACCAAGGGAATATATCTATAAGATATCTCGCTTCGAATCTCTGTTACCATATTTAATGTTTTATTCAACGATTTCTCACTTGTCGTCTTTTCCAGATTTCATGTTTTTCTTTGTTAATTAGTAATTCTCAAAATCTGTGTTATCAATAAACATGAATAAATAATAATAAAAAAGTAAGGTATTTCATTGATAATAAAAAACAGGTCAACCAAAGATAATTATTTCACATATTCAAACTTCTTAGTCTACTCAACTTCAACATTATTCCTAACTATTCCAAACTTAAAGAAAATTTCATAAAGAACTCTTCGATATGGTATGAGAAAAGACATTTTCTCCCGAGAGATGCTTATCATATCTTTTAAGAAGTTAAAAATGCTAAGAGGAATATTAACTCTGACGTAGTAGGTAAAGAAGTACACCTAAGTAAGTGTTTCTAATCGTTTCTCTCTTGGACGGAGATTTGTTATTAAAAGTTGAAACCAAAATTTTGCAATTGAGAGTAGAGAAGCATGACTGGTGGAATTATCTTTGTTGACATAAATTTGGTGAAGGTGGGTTGAGTAGACATTGTTGAATCTATAATATTCAACACAACTACCTGTCTCTTTACAGTTTATTGTCTCAACAATAAGTGATGGAGTAATGAAGAAATGAAAGATATTGACATAGGACGTGATGACTTCATCATAACCAGTTGATACAACGGAGGCATTTAACTAGAATTCTTTAACGAGATTATTGTAGATGAGACCATGAAGAATGTGAAAGTAAGCATTCAACTTTTGTTTGGAAATAACTTTCCTTAGATTAAAACCATCGAAATCATTGAAATC